>MU127788.1:601796-1224682 GCA_014904975.1 Marasmius fiardii PR-910
GGAGTAGATTCATGAGTCGTGTTAATAGTACATGAGGATATAGAGTCATAATTCGAGGATGGGCAAACTACAATCGACTTCTGGGACGCTCTCGTTGCGGCTGAGACGGGCGTCCTCCCTAAAAACCCTGTGGCTTGTTGACAATGGAGCTGAGGCCAGACAGAAGGCTGTTGAGTTGAGCGATCTGGGCAGTGAGTTGTCCCTGATTGTCTGGGGCTGCGGTCGAGTTGTTGGGCATCGAGGATGAAGTAGATGCGACAGTGACCATGGGATCGTTCCGGGACCGATGGCTCCCCCTTTCCTCATCGAAGAGCGAGAAGTCTTCCTCCATGTTAGTCGCCGCAATCCGTGAGCGACCCCTTCCAGCTAGTCCTCCCTCCCTTTCCTTTCCCATGAACTTGTCCTGGCAGACCTGTTCCAAATGACCTGCCCTCTTACAGTAGTTGCATGTAGCACCTCGTGCATGATTGCAGTCCTTCTTGAGGTGCAGGCCACCACAGCCAAAACACCTGTTCCTCATTCGTCCCAAAAACTCCTCCCTTGTGCCTGCCCTCCGGGTCGAAGTTGAGGTGGTGTCAACATCCATCGCGTTCAGATCCCTTCCTCCTCCACTGCCAGACTATGCTCGGGCACCTCCTCTTCCAATGTTCAAGGCCGGGTTGTTAATGCTGATATCCAATTTATTCACCCTAGCGATGAGTTCGCTGAGGTCCCTCGGCTCAGTTGTAGCAACTGCTGATGCCAGCCCTACCAATTTCCGCATCTCTAACGTAAGCCCTTCTATGAAGTATTGGCGTTGATCGTAGTCTGAGAGTTTAGTAAGGCTAGCCAGCTCCGTGAACACCTGTGCGTAATTGGAGACAGACTCATTCTGTCCTTGCCTCAAGACTCTGAGATCAGCCAGCACCTGCTTTTCCTCGTCGATGGAAGAGAAATGAGCCCTAAATGCAGTGGTGAAATCGGCCCATCTGCCGTTGAAGATCAGGTCGGTGTTGGCAGGGTCGTTTGACTTGGTCAGGAACTGGTTCGCCCAGTCGCCGGCCTTGGAGGTCATGAGGTTTAGGGCTGCTCAGATCTTTTTCAGATCGTTGTTGACCAACTCAGATTGTTCCTTGGCCCAATTGTCGAACTGATTGAGCCATCGCCTGGCGTTGTGGCCCTTCTCTCTCTTGAACGCCTCGGGTTTACTGATGACGTCCTTTGAGTGAGTTGACTGCGTTAGCAGGGCATTGGTAACGGTGTTTAAGCCCTCTAAGAGGTGTGCAAATTGTTCGTTATTCATGGTTATGGGTGGGATAGGCGGTTGTGGTTCTGGAGATGGGGTTCTGGGGGTAATAACGGGATTCGGTGTGGAGAAGACGATCCTGGAACTGATGACAGGAACAGATGGGGATATGGGGGGTTCACGAGGTACAAGTAGTGGTGCCGGTGCGGGAGAAGCTGTGGGGGAAATACGTAACGTGGGGTTTGATATGGGTCTAGAGTATCGACCAACGTGGGACCCAGGCCTAGAGTGTCCTGGGGTTCTGGGTAAACTGGGGGTAGCTGGGTGGACTGGAAGTGGGGATGGTGGTAACGGTGGAAATACTGGGATGAAGCGGTTGAATTCGAGGACACTACTGTCGTCGTCGTATAAGCTTTGTGGTTCGGAGATAGAGTTCGCAAGTGCGTTCAGGCACTGGTTCTGGTCACAACTAGCCCACTCTCTGTCGGTGGTTAGATGTACGTGTTCATTGTCAGTAACATCGTAAGCGTGCGGTAGTGTGGAGCAATCAACTTTCTCCTGTTCAGATTCTTCTTCGGAGTCGGGTCTTGATGCACTAAATGTCGGAGACGTGGCAGAACAATACGGCCTGCAGAGACAGCCTTATTGGAAGGGTGCCTGTGCAGTAAAGGATCTTGATCTAATGTGGTGAAGCGCCGGTAGCAAACACACAAAGACTGGAGCAGAGGCTCAACAGTCACCAACTAGTCCCAATGACAAAGATGATCAATACAACCCAGTATTCTACAGAGTACAAATACGCACCTAGTCCCAATGACAAAGAGGTCAAGATGGGGGACTAGGTGACAAGTCGTCCTATATATACTACCTGGCATGTGACCTATGATGTCGTGACCTGGTCATGCGGAAACTGATAGAATGTAGTGGAAAGCAATGGAATACAGTGGAATGAAGGTAGGATCGAGAGATGAAACAGGAATGATGTCATGTATCATAGTCAAAGGAAAAGAGACCATAGGAGAATGAAGAAAATAGTACACACTTTGTCACAGTATGTAGTACAACCTGAACAATTAGATTTCTCTTGTTCTAACTAAAGTGTTCCTCTCTACTCTCCTCACTCTATTCTCTCTTCAAAAAACTTGGTAAGTGTTGTCCACAACTACCCACATTACTGTGCACTTGTTGCTTTATTGCCTAGGGTGGTCAACCAACTTCCGCTATGGTTGTCGAATCCAAACACCAAGAAGCGCCAGAAGCACGTGACGTTACGCGTTAGCCATCACGTCTAATTTTTTTTTGCTCACTCGAGTCATTTCAAGATCCTTTTTAGTCTCCACCAGGCCTTGACTCTCGAGGCCTGCCCCAGCTCTGCCATGAGCCTTCTACGACTCAAGTCGTGTTGCACTCGGCACTCCCCTTCTATCTTCACCCGTTCCTTTTCTCGTTCGACTGTAACTCCCAGTCCTCTTATTCCCACAAAACCAGTTCGTGCCGTCGCAGCTCCAGCAGTCGGTTCTTATGCCCCAAAAGATGGAGAACATGTCTTGAGCTCACCTTCGGAATTGGCGCGTAAAATATCCGCAAAAGTCCTTCCAAAATTACCTCGTCCGGATGTGCAAAAGGTCGTCGTCGTCGGTAGTGGTGGTCTCTCTATCGGTCAAGCGGGTGAATTCGATTATTCAGGCTCTCAAGCATTGAAAGCATTGAGTGAAGAGGGTGTCCAAGCCGTTCTGATTAACCCCAATATCGCTACTTGGCAAACATCCCATCAACTTGCATCAGAGGTTTACTTCCTACCCATCACCGCAGACTATGTTGCCTACGTGTTGGAGAAGGAGAGACCAGACGGAATTCTCCTCACGTTCGGTGGTCAAAGTGCACTAAACGTTGGCATTGCACTGGACAAAATGGGTGTACTGGAACGGCTCGGTATTCAGGTTTTGGGGACACCGATAAGGACTTTGGAAGTTTCAGAAGATCGTGATCTTTTCGTACAGGCTCTCAAAGGTGGGTAGGCTCTCTCTTCAGACTTGAAAGCACCCTGAAACTTTTCTTCTTTTAGAAATCGACATTCCCGTCGCCCAGTCCACCGCTGTCTCTTCAGTCAATGCCGCACTCGCTGCTGCTGAAGAGATAGGGTACCCCGTCATTCTTCGTTCAGCTTTCACTCTAGGTGGTCTTGGTTCAGGTTTTGCAAATAACCCAGATGAACTCCGGGATCTGTCCGCAAAGAGTCTGAGTCTGAGTCCTCAAGTATTGATCGAGCGTAGCATGAAAGGGTGGAAAGAGCTCGAGTACGAAGTCGTTCGCGACGGTGCTGATGTATGTTTCACTCCGAGACTCTTCTTGAAATTGGTCCTCATCCAGTGCTTCTGTCAGAACACGATCATTTGTTGCAACATGGAAAATTTTGACCCCTTAGGTACTCACACCGGAGATTCCATCGTCGTCGCACCATCACAGACACTACCGGATGATGAATATCACATGCTTCGAAGCGCTGCCCTCAAAACTATCCGACACCTTGGCGTTGTAGGCGAGTGTAACATCCAGTACGCTTTAAACCCGACCTCCAGGGAGTATTGTGTCATCGAAGTCAACGCAAGGTATGTTGCCTGTCGATCATCATGTTAACATGTTCTCACTTTGTCTCCGTAGGCTCAGTCGTTCTAGGTAAAGATGACTATGGCTAAACGCGAATGCATTTGACTCTTCCCCCAAGTGCCCTCGCCTCCAAAGCTACCGGCTATCCTCTGGCATATACCGCTGCGAAAATCGCTCTTGGCCACACCCTTCCTGAATTACCCAATGCAGTTACCAAAACCACTACGGCATGTTTCGAACCCTCTCTGGATTACATTGTCACTAAGATTCCTAAATGGGACTTGGCAAAATTCTCGTCGCAAGTGAACCGAGAAGTTGGATCCTCGATGAAATCTGTGGGAGAGGTAATGGCCATTGGAAGGACCTTCGAAGAAAGTCTGCAGAAGGCCATTAGGCAAGTTGATCCTCGTTGGAAAGGGTTCGAAGTCTACGTTGAACCGGAAGATCTGGACAAGGCTTTATCACGCCCCACGGACATGCGCCTCTTTGCTATCGCGTACGCAATGTACAATAAGGGTTACACCGTGGATCAGCTACACGAATTGACGAAGATAGACAAGGTATTTCACATCCCCCCTTTCGTATGTATTATTACTGACCCATAATTATATCCGTAGTGGTTCCTCTACAAAATCGACAATATCGTTCAGACTCGTCACGCGCTTAAAGCCGCAGGCTCGATCGATAACATCACCGCCGAGCTTATGGCTCGTGCCAAACGTATGGGTTTCGCCGACGCTCAAATTGCTGACATCGTCTCTTCCACGGAGGACATTGTTCGTGCTGCTCGAAAATCGATGGGAATCACTCCTTTCGTCAAACGCATTGATACGCTCGCGGCCGAATACCCTGCACATACCAACTATCTCTACACCACCTACAATGCTTCCGAACACGACGTTGATTTCAACGAGCACGGGACCATGGTCCTTGGTAGTGGTGTCTACCGAATAGGGAGTAGTGTCGAGTTTGACTGGTGCGCCGTTACTTGCGCCAGGAAACTGCGCGACATGGGCAAGCGGACTATCATGGTAAACTACAACCCTGAGACTGTCTCGACAGATTTCGACGAGGCCGACAGGCTTTATTTCGAGGAGCTCGGTTTCGAACGTGTGATGGATATCTATGAACTCGAGCAAGCTCAGGGTGCGATTGTTAGCGTTGGTGGTAAGTTGTGCCCTATTCGAATCAAAGAATGTTATCCAACTTTCTTGTAGGTCAGCTTCCTCAGAATATTGCTCTACGTTTAAAGGATTCCGGTGTCAATGTACTCGGTACCGACCCTCAACAAATCGATAACGCTGAAGATCGTCACAAGTTCTCCTCCGTGCTTGACAGCATTGGTGTAGACCAGCCTGATTGGGCGGAAGTATCGACTGTGGATGACGCGAAGTCATTTGCTGACAGAGTTGGGTTAGTGATCCTGATCCACACGCCTAGAGTTAAATGATACTGATGTTACCCATACAGCTACCCAGTGCTCATCCGCCCATCTTACGTCCTCTCGGGAGCTGCGATGAACGTCGTCCATCAAGAATCAGATTTAGAGTACAAACTCTCCGCAGCTACTTCCGTCTCCCCGCTCCATCCCGTTGTCATTACCAAATTCATTGATGGTGCGCAGGAAATTGACGTTGACGCTGTTGCCCACCAAGGCAAACTGCTCGTTCACGCCGTTTCTGAACATGTTGAGAACGCGGGTGTTCATTCGGGAGATGCTACATTGGTGTTACCTCCGTTCTCTCTGAACGCGGATGATATGAGCCGTCTGAAAAGTATTGCAGAGAAAGTCGCCAAAGCGTTCGAAATATCGGGTCCCTTCAATATGCAGATCATCAGGCAACCCACGACCGATGGAGTAGCACCCCTGAAAGTCATAGAGTGTAATCTCCGTGCTTCACGATCTTTTCCCTTCGTGTCTAAAGTCCTTGGGCATAACTTTATTGATACCGCTACGACAGCTATAGTCGGTCAGGACGTTCCTGAACCTGTTGACCTCATGGCTCAGGAAAGGGATTACGTTTCAATTAAGGTTGCCCAATTTTCTTGGACACGACTCGGAGGGGCTGACCCCTTCCTTGGCGTCGGTCAGTGATTCCATTCTTTTCGTCTCTGAAATGTTGACTGACGTCGCTTTGATCCATAGAAATGGCAAGTACCGGTGAGGTAGCCAGCTTTGGAAAGGATATTCACGAAGCCTATTGGGCGTCTCTCCTCAGTACCACTGGATTTAAAGTACCGGCAGCTGGTTCCGGCGTTCTTCTCGGTGGTGACTTGTCGAAGCCTGAGATGGTCACCGTCGCTAAGCAATTACTCGGACTTGGGTTCAAACTGTACTGCTCATCGCCAGCTGTGGAAGAATTCTTGAACAGCATTTCCTATGTTTCCGCGAAGCGAATTTTCTTCCCCACCAAGGACAAGCGGAAACTTCGGGAAGTGTTCGATGAGTACAATATCCAGTGCGTCATTAACTTAGCCAATTCTCGAGCTACCAGTTTCGCGGACGAGGATTATGTTGCTCGACGGTGAGAAAAATATTCTGTTTGATTTCCCCCCCCCCCCTGTTGTCTAAAACCCCTTGCTCGTAGAAATGCCGTCGATTTTGGATTACCTCTACTGAATAACCCTCGAAATGCTCAACTCTTTGTCGAGAGCCTCGCAAAGAAAATACCACAAGGTGGTCTCAAAGGCTACAACGAAGGACGTATACCCAGCGAAGTGCGCTCGTGGCGGGAATTTGTTGGAAGGCGAGCGTAATGTGATATCACGCACATTTAAACGAGTATATAACGGTGAATCCAAATTGTAGTGCTCAAAAAGAGCAGTTTATGCTCGTATATTCTAAGCATAATGACTTGCTAACTCCATAGAATGATTCATAACTTGCTGAATGCTATTGCTTTCAAGTCCTCGGGCACCGTTAATTGATCTAAAACCAACTCTCTCACTTCCATACCTTGCCTTGACAGGTCCCCATGGGTAATAGGACGGTCCAGCGCGAATTTGTCAGCCAGTTGTGAGTCAAGAGTTCCCTGAATCGCATCTGCTACAATGCGGCCCAGAACAGGTAGAAACTTTGAAAACTTTCTTTAGCGAAATTCGTTCAAACTGACTCTGCAGAATTTCTTACCTTGAAGGCGTGCCCGCTTCCGCCAGTTGCGAGGACTAAACCGGGGTCCCTTGGATGCTTTCCAATCAACCAGTTGCCATCGGGTGTATCGTTGTACCTGGAATTGAGGAATCGATTCATCGAATTTCGAGCGCTCGGTTGCTGAAACGCTCACCAGCATAATCGAGTGCTCGTGAAAGGCTTCTGAGCAAGATCGGGATATACTTGCCTTAGATTCTCTCGAAATTCCTTTACAACTCCCTTCGGGATTGAAAGCCCGTTTTCAGGATGGCTGGTCACGGTTCGTGGCGTTGAGATTCCTTCTACAACGTGGGTAAAACCAGCTCGATGGAACGCCATTTTCAGGATGCCCTCTGCAGTTGGCTGATTGAAAACATGCCGGTCAGAGCCACTGACGTGATTTACAACGAAACGAAAAGACTACTGACTGGGAAAGAGTAGAAACCGGTTTCAAAGTTCAAAGTGACTGGAAGATCTCGATAAGCCCCCGCCTCCTCTTGCGTCAGTTGAATGATCGCTACGCATTGACTGGGATTACAGACGTTCGTTCAGTCACTAGATGCTGGCAAGCAAAAAGGATTTAAAATCTACCCAGTCGCCACACATTTTACTTCCAGACCCAAATCTGGAAAAGTAGACGGTGTCCACGAACCTGTAGCGAGAACCACCAAATCCGCGCTGAACGAGCTTCCATCGACACATTCTACTCCAGTTGTCGCACCGTCTTTGCGGATTAATTTGCTGACGGGTTTCCCCTCAATAACCTTACCCCCTAGAGCTTTCACCTTTGAAATCATCGCCGCAGTGGCTTTACCAGCATCTGCCCAGCCATTGTCATAGTTCAGGTATCCAACCAAACCTCCACAGTCGATGTTGAGCTCAGCTTCCGAGCCCACCATCTCCTTCAATGTACTTCCCACGGCACCATCCGTCCCAAGTTTAAGCACTCGCGCCCCTTGGTCCACATCGTTCTGGTAAGCTTGTTGTAGGTAATTGCCTTCTCCTTTTGACTGTACTAGAAGAACACCGGATCTAAAAGATGGCATCTCGGAATGAATGACATGCTATGCGGAGCCAACGAAAAAGGAAAAAGCTTCGGCGGGGGATGGATCATGGAAAAAAAATAATTCTAGGCGCACTGGTGGTAAGAGTCCCCCCAAATTTCTATGTCATTCCTCCAAGAATCTATGGCCTCTTTAGCCAATTTGGAGTAAACTGGATCGTTGTACGAACTCCGCACGACTTTGATAATTGTAGTGGCAAGTTTTGAGCGGGAAGTCAATTATAGCTCAGTAACGCGCGATGTCATTTACGTTAGTTCTGGTACTCACTTCGGTTGAAATCGTTGCTGGCAGCGTCTTTGGCAGGAAGGACATCTGAACGATCGATGACAGTTACATCTGTGAACCCACGTTTGAGCAGATGATACGCGGTGGAAGTTCCAAAGACGCCTGCTCCAACGATGAGGATCTTGCTTTCCGGAAAGACCATAGTGGAAAATATATCTAGGACAAAAGGCGTGCCAGTGTAATAAACTTCTGACTGAGCGTGCGAAAAGATTATCACTTAGATAACGAGAACGACAACATTCCCCAAGCAACCCTTCAGTAAAGCTCCTCAGCAGAAGGGAAACAGAGAAATCATCAGAAGCCTAAGGATCACGTCCGGAATGTTGGGGAAAAGCAGTAATCATGATTGTGGTGTAAAGTACTTTAGAGATTTACTCCTCTTGTTATGGTACAACAGTTGCGTATTTGTATATTCTAGAATTTTTAATACAGTAGCTGCTTGAGGTCGCGAGTCCCGAGTGGTTGGATATCTAGATAAAATGCCAGGGGATACACAGTCTAAGTCGGTGTTCAAAACATGGAGGCGAGGACGGCTTTCATTCGCCCGTCTCTAATGGCCTATAAGTGGCGAGTCAGCAATTGATTCGAGCGACACTAGAAGAGACAACTCACTTCATGAATAAGCGATACATTCTGTCCCGAAGTTTGTTCATCAAAGCCATGGCCATTGGCGAAGTTATTGTAGTTTTCCGTGCCATGCATACGGATCCCGAGAGCCTTCCTCACAAACTCATACATGGGCTTGGTCTTGTTGAGGTACTGACTGGCGGGTGCGGGACCGCGCTTCCCGAACAGATAGGCTTCCCTCAACTCGTCAAAAAGTGACGTAGCCCTCGTAGCAAAGGTCGACCGGAACTTGGGAATAGCACCGAGAGCTTTTCCGATTGATTCACTTTCCGAATCACTTGTACGGGTGAAGAAGTCCAATAAAACCGTCGAGCTGGAGGCCGCAATTTTCTGCATCCGAGGGGTAGCATCCATGGTACTGGTCTGTTCCCAGGCTGCAAACATGGCTTTCTGAACGCTCTCGGTAACGGATCGAAGTTCCGCATAAGAGAGATCGTTAGCGTATGTGTGGGAAAGTTCCTCGCGAATAATACGAGTCAGGCCATCCTTGAGTTCTTTTTCTAGAGATCTGAGATCAAGGGCTAGAACAAGATTGTCGTTAGCGTCCGGCACAAGACAGTAGTGTGCGAATGAGGTCTGACCTTGACACAGAATGTAGAGATAAGAAGCGGTCAATATGGAGAGAACTTCCAGAGAATTGATCGTGGCGCGAGCAGAAATTAAAGCGAGCGAGCTATTGGAAACTGTGAGCTACCTTGCTAATTCGTGAACGAGACAAAAAACGTACTTGACCGCTTGATTATGCATCTCGGCGGATTGAATATGTGTAGAGACAGGTGCAGCGAGGTAGCCCAATTCTCCGACATATGCTGCAGTGGCGATATCAATACCCTTGCCAAAGTAGTTCAAAGAAGGGTCGGTAGAGGCCATGGAAGGTGGAAGGCCCCGATTCATGTGAGGATCCATGAGCTCAGCACATTGTGCAAAGAGGATTTTTCCAAGATGGTGAAGAGACAAACGAGTCTTCTCCATCGCGTTGGTGACAGCCATGGCCTGGAAGTTACCACCATGGTGAACATGTCCAGTCTCAGAGTCAACGAGAGGATTGTCAGTGGCTGGCGAGAAAGATCAGAGCTGGGCGGGTTGAACGTTGGAGAAGGGCACTCACTGGAATTGCACTCTAAAGTGATGGTCGCCAGCGATGTGAGCAGGTCTTCGACTTGCGGGCCGATAAATTGCGGTGAGGTTCGTAATGAGTACCTGTCCTGCCGAAGAGTGCCGTCATCTTCTTCTATAGTGACCTCCTTCTCTTCCACGGTCGCAAATTGGCTCCCTTCGAGAAGATCCCAAATGTTTTTAGCACACTCGACCTGACCTGGATGAGGACGTGCCACGTTGTGAATGAAAGGATCAAACGATCCTCGGTTTCCTAAGAGGGCTTCCACTCCCATTGCCGTGCAAACCTGGCTAAGAATAGTGAGCTGAACGGCATCATTCAATGCCAGCGACGCCACTGCTGTTGAGAATGCCGTCCCATTCAAAATACCCAGATGCTCCTTCGAGGCAAGAGGAATCGGGTCAATGTTATGAGTCGCCAGGGCATCCCGAGATGGCGATATCTGACGTGCCCCGAACACTCGAGGGCCGCTGAATACGCGAATAGAAGGATTACCGCAAAGTGTCCCAGCAATGTAAGAGAGCGGTGAGAGATCTTAAAGAAGAAGACGTCAGTGCCGATGAGACCGTTAATAACTATGAATGGAATACCTCCAGAAGCCGAAATACTCCCACGGAGTGGAACGACAGGTGTAATGTTGGCGGTAAGAAGCTGGTTCATCTTTTCGACAAGCTCCCATCGAACACCAGAGTGTCCTCTGATGAGAGAGTTCATACGAATGAGAATCGCCGCCCGAACCCAGGCTTCTGGCATTACGGTAGAACCGACGGGATCGAGTAGAGGTAAAGCTTCAAGAGGTTTGGTGGAAGATGGAAGAACGCCTGCGTGCTGCATCTGCAAAAGCGCGTGGCCGAGAATAAGAGGTGCATCCGTTCTAGTGTCTGCACTACCACCAAAACCAGTGGTAACACCATAAATGCTTAGCCCATTGTCGATTTTGTCTGTGAGCGCCTTGCGGCTTTTCGTCATGCGATCTTTGACGGTCGATGAGGTGTCGAGTTGAACTGCGGCATTATAGCGAGCAGCAGCAGTAACAGCAGATATTGACAGATTTTCACCGTCGATTTTGACCGACTTGCCAGCTCTATTTACGAGTGATATGTGTCAATGAGGAACTCGTTTGTGTATGCCTGCAACTCACTGATAGCTCTCAAATTCTTTGTATGACGCAATGAACTTGGATAGTAACGTCGACTGGGATGCCGTTGGCGCAGATTTCTGACTTGTCGATGTCGCGGTGACTTTTACAATGTTGGTATTGTCGAAAAGAGTGTGTACAGTGGACGAAGAGCGTCGTGCACGGGTGGTGGTATTGCGTGGCTCGGAGGAAAGGGCGACCATTATTTATATCGGAGAAGTTTCGAGGATGAGTATAACGGTTTTGTGAGTGTTTCTAGGGGGTGGTAAGGAAGATTTGTTGACGTTGGGAATTGTGAGATATGAGAGAGGTAATTAGAGTCTTTTTATAGGGATTTGTGAACGAGTCGGAAGATAAGGAAAGGCGAAGAAGAAATGTGAACTGTAATTGAAAGATGAAGAATTGATGATCCATTCTAGACAAAAAAAAAGCACCGAGATCTCGTCGCCCGAGTGAAATGGGAACAGCCTTGGCCAAAGGGATGAGTAAAACGGCAAGTAAACGGTAACCCCGCCACCGGTTTGTGACTGCCGACATGTTGCTTGTGACAATTATGTGACGGTCACATTTACCCATGGGCTTACAGGGCTTACCCCTGGACCACAACTTACTTATTTTTGCCAGAACGTAGTGTATAGAGACTCTAGGTTTTCAGTTTCCATGGACTTGCGTTTATGGCTCAGTCTTCCGAACAGCCAACAGGAACGACCGGAGACACTCAAGGAAACTACCACTAGTATGTCTGTCAGTTTCTTGGTAGTTTCAGTCTAATTCCTTCTCGAATGCCGACTGCAACTTTACAGCTCTGCTTGCACTGCAATAACGGGCGGATGTAGTACGGGAGACATTACTCTATTCATGATCGGGAGAGGGTTCCTCGTGTATCATGAATCATTATCTCCGTGAACCAGACAGTGTGCTTTTCCGTCGAAAACTTTTCCCGCTGTCAAGGGAACGTGGTGATTTGGTTGGATGACCTCCAATACAGGAGAAAATGTTGTCCACTTAAACAATGTTAACCTTCTGGTTGGCACGAGGTCACTATGATTTTTACCCTGCAGCCGACAAATATGAACGACTTCTGACGTCCGACGTTACCTTTTCTAACCGCTGAGACTCCACTGAAAGGTATTGAAATCATGACGAACCCATCTGAAAAAACCGATGATGCGTGCTCACTTCGCAGTTTGTATACTGAAGACATGGGCGTAGGTTACCGGCGTTTTTTTTTGGCTTAATCGAGCTCTCAACGCTCATGATAGGCACAGATGCCGCTTCACTGCTGGATGAAGTGACTGCAATATACTCAACCAGGTCACCTTCATCCAGCCTGTAGGTTTCAGTTTGGCCTATCTCGGGAGCTACAGTCCGATACCGCACACAACTGTAAACGACTAGCCGCTGAAACCCATATATCTGTCTATCTATTCGCCAAACCTGCAGGATCACAATGAGCGGTAGTATTTTGAAGTCCGCAGGGAACGGGCAGCCACGTTCAAGGGCTATAAACAAAATTACGAAGAAATCTTCATCGAGGCGGGAGAACACAGCTTGCCAGCGATAAACTGTCCGTATGAGACGGGCATCCACGTTCAATGAGTATCATAGAATCAAGTCGAGATCACGATAACGATAACGATTGATATTCGTCGCGCTCGTACAGGAATGTCTCCTCAATCATGCTTGGGAGATCGGCGATTTTACAGATGCAATCCTTGTTGCTTCCCGCTTTACAGGACAATCCCATTTAATTAGAACTTGTTGAGCCGATAAGAGGGAGGATCATCAACGACGATGCCGGGTTGGGTGGCTTTTTGGAGCCCGTCTCAAAATATGATATACATGTTCCATCCACTTTGGCTCCTTCCGTGAAAGAAGTGTTGCCAGCCGTGTTTTTTTTTTCCGGAGCCTGTGACAGTGACATCGAATCATTGCAAAAAGGGTCTCCATCTTCTCATGATCCATGGTGAAAAGGCGAGAAGGTCAAGTGGCGAAAGAACGGACTCGACGCAAACGAACGCCACACAACGAACTAAGTAAGGCGAGTGGAGAGTACCTTGCGCCCGGGCCTTCCATTATTCGCTTTAACGAAGGCGGCCACTACTTCTTGGATCCTATGATCCTGAACCCAAGCCACGCGTTGATAGCAAGAATGGAGCCCTAGGCCCAAGCCTGAGAAGGTCAAGATTGGTGTTCACCAGAATTGTCTTTCCAACCCTTTAGTTGACGTCCGTAGGGTCCTCGTTTCGCAGAAACGAAAGTGCAGGGCTGAAGGTCGAGCTCGACGATACAACAGGTTACGCTTAGTTACACCAAAACTACAACCCAATTCTACAAGATCCACAAAAAAAAGAGACCTGCACCAGAGAACAAGGAACACCATATGTGGACAGTGAATTGATAAGAAGCAGGGACGAAGAATACATTCCACGCACCTTTCAAACCCTCATTACAATCATCTGGTCCTTCATTTTTTGTGTCGTGCGTTTCCCACACGCACTAGTACGTTCGTGACGCATCCGAGCGTCCGAACGAGAAAGATCTGCGTTACATAGTTTACATCTCGTTGTTCCTGCTTTACTTTGCCATTGTATCGCTTCAGCTGAGTCACGATGCACGGCTGCGTTTTGGATATGACGACGAACGTCATTCTTCCTAGTAAACGTCTCCTTGCATCCGGTCAGAGGGCAAGAATAACGGTTCGTCTTTCGCTTCTTTTTGACAGAACTTGAAACATCTTGAGCATCTGTTGCTTTCGCGGGCAAGGCGATATCAACTTCCATGTCCTCGTCTGCGTCGTCTTCGGATATCCGCGCAGACCTCTTGCCTCCTCCTTTAGTCGATTTAGGAATAGTCCGAGGACCACTCCTCTCTTCCTCATCATCACCTCTCGCGTTGACTTTAGGTCTCCCACGCGGATTTTGCCCTGGGATGAACCCACCTGGGGGAACTACCACTGGATTGTGTGGCGGTGGATGATGTGATGTTGGTGGCATCATAAAGAAGTTGAGCTGTCGCGCATGGCCATCATTTTGGAAACTCTCTGGAATGAAATTGACGCTATGCGCTGTCGGGATTGCGGGTTCGTAAGGGCACACTTCCGGGTAGATGGAGGCATCGGTACCATAAATAGGATGATCGAGACTACTCTCCAAACAAAGTTCCGCCATTTCGGATGCTGCCGCGCTACTCTCATAGCCAGTATCATCGCCAGCATCGCCTTCGCGTTGCTTTCCTCGAGCCTTTGGACTTAAAGCTAATGGAACAGGAGAAATGTGGTGAGGGTAAGTCGATGATGGCGGAAAGTGACGACGGTCAAAACTGAAGGGCGGAGAGTAAATAGGCTCTCTCTTGTCTCGTTCCTGGGCTTCTCCATCTGCATGTGAGTCGCGAGTCCCCCTTTCAAAAGAGGTAACGTAGCCCTGAGGGAAGCTGGGTTTCGGAAGAGGAAAAGGCGCAAAATTCGATCCAGAGAGCGAGCAGTGAGGGCTATTCGCGCGTGATGTGACGTTCCTATAGTCGACAGACGACGATGTGCTAGCATGAGAACTGTTGGAAGCGACTGTATACTGATGGGGTGATAGCGAGCGTGAAGGATGGTCGAACCTTGCGGGTTGGAGGGTATATGTGGGGACAACGATCTCAGAAGAGGAAGAAGAACTATTACGACTGGAGCTTCGTGAAGATGAATTTCGGTGTTGACCCCGAGGAAAATGTTCATGAAAATCGGATTCATAACCCGCTTCAAGAGGTGTTTTAGAGGTTGGAAGGGTGCTAAAATCCAGAAAGAATTCCTTCTAAAATTCCAATGAGAAATAACAAAGATTCATGAGACGGAAAGGTAGATGGTTTGCAGCAACTCACTCGATGTCGCCCGTAAATTCGCCCAATCCCATGACTCTGGGAGCCCTCTTCTGCCTGACTCGATGTTCCCCTCATGTTACCCGAACCTTCGTTCATCCAGTTTGAACTGGAATACGGTAGCTCATGTGCCGACAATGAATGCCTGTAATTGTCGTCGTTCTCCGGCCAGTCATCGCTAGAAGTGGGGAGTTCTGTGAGAAGGTGACATCACGTATCTAGGCACGGTGAAGACTCACATTCGCTTCCGAGGAAGGCCTCTGTCGTGGAGGACATTGGAGGCCATGACCGTAACTGAAAAAAGGTCGGGATGTGGGGGACAATGATCAGTGACAGTGCTTATTCCAGTTAAGTACCGTGTACTTTTTACTTCCCCTTTATTATCTGACCTCTCCTTGATCCTTGGTAGGTGCCCGATCATGCGAATCAATGTAACTAAGTCTACAACTCCAGTTCTACAAGCAACCGTTGCAGTGAAAATTTTACAAAAAGCTGCACAAGGTACAAATCTATCTGATTGTTATACACAGCAAAGGGCAAGAATTACCTGCCCTGCTACAAAAACAAAGGTTAGTAAACCTTGTTTATTTGGATTCCGTATTCAGTTTTGATCCACAGTTTTTATATTGCTTGCACCGCACATGGTGGCGCAACTTGATGAGCTACAGAGTCCGCAAAAAGAGGGAACAGGAAGCCGGTGCTACAAGCACTGTAAATCAGATACGGCTGAGAGTAAATCCTTTTCTGTGAACCTACGATTTACTACTAGCCCAGTGGAGACGGGGACGCTCGAAGGAAAGAGAAAAGGACACGGCCAAGAAAATTGAGAGCCTCACATGGTACATGTGGCGCCATTCGGGTTACGCCACTCTTTGCCGGTTTTCAGTTATTGGGGAAGACCTGCCTTTTTAAGACGGTAAAATTAAACCACTATCGTTGAGTGACTGGAAGAGTCCTTTTGGCGATAAGAGTCGAATGTCCTTGAATGGCAGAGCAACACGTCCTACTAGAGGACCTGAAGGATTCACAGAGGCGCAGGGACTGTCGAGATTCAAGGAGTACATGGAAACTGCGACTACTCCGCAAGCCCTGTCTAATTGTCAAAGCAGCGACGAGTCTGCTGCCGATCTCGGTCCGGGACCGAACCTCGGATGCAAAATTGTCCCCTCACGTGATGTATCGAATAGGCGCCCGGCACGAGGCCTGCTTGTCAAATTTTCTTTAAGACCAGTCTTCAGGCAGCTCTCCTTGTCAACGAAATATGGTGCGTAGTTACCTTTTCAGAAGCTAATTTTTCATAGTGACATTTATGCAGGGTAAGGTTAAAAAAACCAAGAAATTTGCTGCGGTAAAACGGATGCTCAATCCAAACGACATTCGCTTGTGGGTTACCTGTACGGTATTTCGTAAACTTCAAGTCCTCATGAACATTGCTCAGGAAAGAAAACCAGTTGAAGCAAAAGAGGAAGGAAGAAGAGGAGAAGTCGAAGGCTGTTCGAAGAGTGTGGGTTTGGATTTTTCGATTAAAGCCGTATGGTCTCAACTGATAATGATTCTTCCTTCTAAGAGCTCCTGTCGCCTCATCTCTTTTCCTAGCCCACAACACAGCTCTCGCTCCGCCCTACCGTGTGCTCATCGATACCAACTTCATCAACTTCAGCTTGCAAAACAAGCTGGAGCTTGTCAGCGGAATGATGGACTGCCTCTATGCCAAATGTCCGTCTGACCTGTTTTTTTTACAGCCATTGGCCTGATGTTCTTTCTGTTCGCCCCTTGATCCAGGTATCCCGTGCGTAACAGACTGTGTGATGGCAGAATTGGAGAAGTTGGGTCACAAATATCGAGTCGCATTACGGTGCGTATTCCGGTTCTCCCACTTTACCCGTTTATGCTTCATATTTTTCCCTGCAGTGTTGCTCGGGATCCACGTTTTGAGCGCCTTACGTGCAATCACCAAGGAACATATGCAGATGACTGCATAGTACAACGAGTTACAGCCCACAAATGTTTCATTGTTGCAACCTGTGATAGGGAACTGCGACGGCGTATACGGCAAATACCAGGTATCCCACTGATGTACATCGTCAAGAGGCGATACGCCATCGAACGTTTACCGGACCAAGGTGCTCCGTCATGAAATCTTCATTAGGCATCACAAAGGTATATCTTCATACGTATGCTTGTATTAATATCTTACGGAGAGACACGCTTGTATGTTATCCGGTGATTGGAAATCTGAAGCTCTGGATGATACAGAGAGTTAAAACTGTAAAGTCCTGATTGCTTATCCAAAGTGAATGTCGAGAAGAAAAAAGCATTATTGGACCGATGTGTAACGATGTGTATGTAGTACGATCTTGATGTCTAGTGATGTGGGTCGGAGGGATTTGTAACGATAAGCTTCAAGTCGTTAGCGTCGTGCCCCTAGTGACTTTCACGGACCACAGAACGACTCGCTGATAGTGTGACCACAGCGTACACACTTGACTCGGCGATCTAACAGGCAGATCCCGACACCTAATGGAAACCAGAACACTGCCGCCAATATACCTGGAACGACACCGAGTTCATCAACGACGAGTAAGCGAAGGATCCTAAAAACGTGGGGTTGGTACATACCGAGCACTCCGAAGCTGGACCTGGATATATGCTTTCCTTCCTGCAAGCATATCATTTCTGGGTGATCAGGGGGTAACAAGGAAGCAATATGGTCGCCTGTGAAAGGATTGGTGTAATGATAAACAATTGGTTCTGGCCCATTAGGAGTTCGATTGGTGAACGAGGGTCCGGCGATTGTGTACGCAGGTGCCTGCATGGATGGTGTCTGAACAGACGGATCCTGTGAATTCTTCGCATCGACTTTGGTACCTATGGCTGGAGAACTGTGAGAAGGTGTTTATAGCAGATACCCTGAAGACTCGCCTTCATTTCCGTTCGCAACTTGATCATAGGAAGGCGGATTATCGTTCGTCATTTGTAACGTTATCTAGAGGAAGATGAGATTAGAGGAAAGGTCGGTCAGTACTTGAAGGTTGCTCACTGATGGTCGAGGTTGAAGAGGAACTGCGGAGCACTCAGCGTTTCTGGCATTTGTTACAAGGTGCCGTGGGTGACGAATTTCGCAGTCGCCGAGCGCAGCAACCGAATTCCAAATGGAGGCTGTGTAAAGCTGTGCAGTGATCTGATCAACCTCGTCATGTGATGTTAGGTCGAGTGATTTTCTTCACGCTCACAGCTGAGCTCGACTTTTTCCACTTCCTTCAGCTGTAACGACAAACCGCGACGATGTCGACATCAAGGCCTGCAACTGGATCACACACTCTCCCTGTCGATGGTTTCCATGATATGACTTCGAAGGACTAGTTGCGCAACTCTCCCTCAACTTATCCTTGTACTTTGCATAATCTGATCATTATTGACTTCCTTTCCTTCGTATCGATAGTTATGCGGACTCTTACGCGCACTTTGGTATGTCCCGCTCTGGTAGAAAATAATTAAAAATTCATCGCTATGCAGGTATTCACGAAGAAATGTTAAAAGATAGCGTTCGAACTGGATCATACCGCTCCGCAATTGTCAACAACGCTCATCTGTTCAAAGGAAAAACCGTGCTAGACGTAGGCTGTGGAACAGGTATTCTGAGCATGTTTGCTGCAAAAGCCGGGGCTGCACATGTCGTTGGGGTGAGTACTTCCGTTCATTCCCAACGCATCTCTCAATATTTTCTTCTCTTGGTTTGGGTCAGATCGACATGTCAAACATCATTGACCAAGCTCAAAAAATTATCGAAGCAAATAAATTCAAAGATAGTTCGTCGCTTTGCGTGATCTCATGTCTTCAGTCTCATCTTAAACGTCACGTTCCCTCAGCTATCACGCTCGTCAAAGGAAAACTCGAAGAAGCTGAACTACCCATACAACAGTTCGACATCATCATTTCCGAATGGATGGGATACTTCCTGCTCTACGAGTCTATGCTTGACACAGTCCTTCTCGCGAGGGACAAATACCTCAAACCTAATGGCCTCATCTTCCCCGACAACGCTACAATGTACATCGCTGCTATCGAAGATCAAGATTATAAGGAAGAGAAAATCAACTGTGAGTACCTGGCATTGTGATCAAGCTACGCATCCGTTCATGTTTTTTTTCAGTCTGGGACAACGTTTACGGCTTTGACTATTCCTGTATCAAGGACATTGCGTTACGCGAACCTTTGGTCGATACTGTGGACCTAAAATCCGTCGTTACGGACCCATGCATGATCAAGGTATGCTTCACGTGTTTTCCCTTTTATAATCTGTCTTTCTACTCTCTAGTAACCGACCTTCCTTCTAGCATATTGACCTCACCACAGCTAAGAAAGAAGATTTAACTTTTGAGGCGTCTTTCGCCCTTACGGCCACACGAAACGATTGTTAGCCGAAACTTTCTCTTCTGTTTCAAAAAACCCGCGCAAGCTTATACGTACGCACCTTTTTCTTTCTGACAGATGTCCACGCCTTCCTAGCTTGGTTCGACATTTCCTTCGAATGTACTCATAAAAAAGTCAAGTTTTCGACTGGCCCCCATGCTCAATACACGCATTGGAAGTGAGTCCTTCCGAGATAAGAGCTCCTTAAACACGCCCTTTTAATAAATAACTTTTACGTATCTCAACGTTTGAACAGGCAGACAGTGTTTTACACGCCGAACACGGTTACTGTCTCAGAGGGCGAAGCAATTACTGGACGATTAACATGTGCGCCCAACGCGCGCAACAATCGCGATCTTGATATCTCTATCTTGTACTCGACTCCTCACGATCCTGAAGTTAATATGCAATACAAAATGTACGTCCACTCTACTCAATTTCCACGTGGCCGAGGTTTTTTCGTGTTATCCACCCTTGTCTTTACTTTTTTCTCTTTCGAGTGAAAACCTTGGGAACGAGAAATCCGTTGAGCTAATTTGGCTGGAATGGGCAGGTCGTGATCCGTAAAGAGAAGATTAAAGATGAGGAAGGAAGAAAAATTGGACCGGCCTTTCTAAAGCTTCCCCGTTCTCCGATGCAGGCAGTGATTGTGTCCGGGGCAACACCATCGACTTTTTTTGCTACTCACCTCCCCCCCCCCCAATGGCCTCACCTTTGATTCATGAACTTTCATCTGATGATTGACGATTTCACAGGTATTAACACACACACCGTTTCCGACTCGCATCCATTCTTCGAATGCGTTCTGAACATTCGTATCTCTTTCCAAAGTTTACTTGCTGCATATAGTGTATCCACCCATCTATAGTCGCAATTCGTTTCTTCGTGTATCCGCTTTCATAGACATGATAATGTGTAGCTCAATAAACTCTGATCTGGTTTGTATTGGTTGGAAAGGTCGTGATCTGTGGAAGATGTCGATAAGGGATTCCAGGGAACGAAGGAAAAATCGGACCCGGCCTCCTTGCCTCATCTTACTTTCGGGCTCTCGGATGCATGGGGGAAGGGTTGAACGTTGATCTCTTTTAGTGAGCGCTGGAACTGAGTCCGGGGGCAATATCTTAGAGGCTTTTTTGCTGTTCACTTTTCCTGAATGACTCACCGACAACCTTTGATTTCATCAAACTTTGAAACCACGATTGACTATCTTTCACAGGTATCGATACTCTTATTCTCGAATGCGCTCATCGTGTCTTTCAAGATATATACTGTCGCGTAAATCTACGTCGTTTATCCCGCTGTCATATAATACTCAAATAGAGTCGGATCTGATCGTTCTTAGTTTATTCCGTACTCACGCGTCAATTGCAAACAATTCTAAGTTATTAATTATGTATAAGTACCGTATGGTAAGGGTAAGAGACGAAATCTCTACGTTCAAGTATAAAGGACGTGAAACAGAAAACAAAAACATCGAGATAAGTACACAGCAGAAGAAAAAACGCAACACATTTCAGGTAAGGTGGCGAATAGTACTAGTTTTGTTTACAATCTGGAGTAATATAATACTGAAAGAAAGGAAAAGGAAAAAGCACGATAAACCAAAGGGGAGAGAGAGAGAGAAAGGGGGCGAAATAGACCTATAAGGACTCAGCGTCCGGTGGAGGCACTCTTATTATTAACCCAAAACCCCCAGAAAGCCAAACACAACAGAAATCCGCAAAAAAGTATCATCCTCAACTCTTCTCCGGCCGCCGAATTCTCTGATAGAAGACTGACCAACCCTTTCACACCCCTCTTACTCCTCCCCGGCGACCCAGCGGGCCTCAGATCACTAACATACCTCTTCGTCTGATACGAACACCCCAACCCCATAGGCCACACAAACCTCCTTCTTTCAAAAGCTCTCAAACTCACCGGAAGCCCATGATCATCACATGTAAGTGTGAAAGAACCCGAAGCTTTGGTTCGTAGAGACATAGGAATAAAAGACAAGTAGAAAGGGAATGATATCGGACATTTCATCGGTAAAAATGTCAGCGTGAATTTCTCTAAACGAGGATTGGTCATTGCGATTCTTGCTGCGCCTGAAGCTAGATCTTCGTCTCCTGGGTACCGCACGATACTCAGGTGAAGAACACGTAATTTTGAAAAGCCTCGGATCGTTTTGGAGAAGGAGTCCTATTAATGGGATGAATGATAAACATATAATGGACTTACAATGGACTTAGATGAAGGCACGACGTACTATTTGGAACGACGGCCTGTGGCCGCATATTAACTCGAGGTGTCGGAGATTAGGGCAGGAGGAAATGAGAGATTTGAGGAGATTGCCGCTATCGTACATGGAATGCAACGTGAATGAAATCTTGAGTTTGGTGAGGGCAGTGAGCCGCTGTAAAAGACCTGCGACGACTAAGGATGTGACTTCGCGGGTTTGCATAGACTCTCGGAAAGTGACAGATTCGATGTATTGATGGGTGTGGGAAAGAGCTTGGAGCTGCTCCAAAGTCCCTGTGAAAGCACGTAACTTTAAAGTCGAAGGGTCGACCGCAGATAATTGCGCATGATGGCCATTGGTTCGGGATAAACTCAAATCTTCTATGAGCGGATGGGCCTCTAAGAATTCAATGAAGGAAGTTTGGGAAGGCTGTCCAAAGGGAATGTGGGTACTATCCACTACGACGTCGCCGAGAGTGAATTTGCGGAGCTTTGGCCACCTTCCGTCCAAGATGTGATGTACCTCTGTGGGAAAGGCAGATATGCCATCAATGCCGAGTTCCTCAAGGTTGGGACATCTGTCCATAAGCATTTCCCAAAAGCGTCGGGAAACAGGTCGGTCCTCTATTCATATTTATTTCATTTCTCTGTGTTAGAGTATGAGTGGATGATCGCACCTTCAAAGAATATTTCGGGATGGTTATCATAAAAGCCCTGCCTCAAGATAAGCGTGAAACCTCGCAAGTCGTTGAAATCGAATAACTGGAGGACATTAGATATAGTCAAGTTCATACCGAAAGTCACTCACATGGCTATTGGGTGCGGGCAGTGCAGCGCCGAGGCTTGTACTAATAAACTTTAATCTTGGGCAACTGGTGATTAAGAGCTTGTAAGCCGAGACATAGTGACGAGAGTTCCACCGCTCACCAAACCCGCAACGCGAACCACATGTCATCAAAATAAGGCAATTCGTCACAGTCCCAGGAAAACCTTGACAAAGCGTCGAGTTTGAAGGATATAGCACATTCCCGCACGGCGGAGGAGGCAACAACACTATCGAGTAATTGGTGATTGAGAGACTTCTTCGAAATTGGTCGTATGACAAGTTCTCGCACATGACGAGCAATGTCCGGCCGACGACTAAGCATGTGAAGGGTTCTTGTGCATTGTTCTGAGGTTGTGAGGATAACGGCGGCGTAAAGAATGGAGGAGACGTTGGTAAATATGTGATTGTTCTGTAAGAAAGAGATGAAGGCGTTGGTGATGTTGATGAATTATGCCAAGAGTAGCTTACAACGTACCGTTAAGCAGAAATTGAAGATATCCATCTTCGATTCGAGATAGCCAGCTATCTCCAGCAGCAGGTCCCCTGGAGCTGTATCCAGCGACACCTTTCTATTAGTTTTTCGCTTAATTGGTCTTTGACCTGAAGCTCGAACTCGTATTGATGACATGGAAGGAACCAGAGAGGTAAGAGGGAGTGATTGTGAGCTGGTAGGAAGGGTATCTTGAAAGTCTTTGATAGTTTTCTTGAGGGATTCGTCGATTGGAAGATAGTAAAATTGAGTTGAACCCATTTGCGGTCGATGGTGATGGTGGTTCGTTGAGAAGGTTTGGGATTCTACCAAACTGTGCGAGCTTCCCGGAAATCCAAATCCAATTATAAAGTTACGGCACGTGGGTGGGGCTAGTTTATCTGATAAGATCAGTCTAGAAATCGTGATAAGATAAACCTGACCCTTCCAGTCGCCGATCCTCGCGTTTGGCAATGAATTTGACGACTATCTTCCTGATTACTGTAATGAGATATTCGCGCTCTGGGCTTCAAGATAGTTATCTCTATTCAGCACGCGTCTGATGAGCTTTTGCGTCGGTCATGACACGGAACGTGGTACATGTCGCGCCGCGGTCCACAAGCGAAATACATAGATATTCATGGACTTAGACGGAATGCTGAACACCGGTAAGGAGACATCCGCAATGCACATATAGGGTGACCCCGCGGAACGTTGACACCTTTTCCCAGTGCCCTTTCAACCCACGAAACCACACATTCCGAGGAAACCAACAACTTCAAGACAAGAGTGAGTTGAGGACTCCTACCTAAGTTCACTACTACTCGGCCGACTATCTTCCACCTCCAGCCAAGCCAAAACAACGACGATAGCGACTAAAGTGATAAAGACGGCCTTTTACGCACATTAACATTTCAAACTTTCGGGATCTAGTTGAAAGATCGATCTAACGATTACATAGGTGCTACATAGGTGCTATATAGGTAAGGGTACTAATTACAATGTCCAAATAAAGTTGCGTCCATTAATGAGCGCAGGCGCAGAATTCATGAAGGGTCACCGTGAGTCACCATTCTTAGAGTTGCAGCAAAACGATGGGAAGAGATGCTGCAGTTAGAATGTAGAACAATGTGTGAGTATTCGTCGTTGAATAACAACCATTCTCGCGACCGCCACCCGCGGCATTGGGTCCATCGGCATTCCCCGAACCACCAGTCGTTGCATTCTTCGCTCCAATGTATTGAAGTCCCAAGTTCGTAATTTTCCCATTATGGTCCATAAGAGCGTCATCCTAGAATTGATACGAATGAAGTTTTTGCTCAGACAGAATCAAAGCAAATGGCGCGTACCGGATTGACACCTTGCAGATCTCTCATGGAACCGAACCACGCATATCGCTCTACCCATTCAGTCTGATCCATGAATGATTGTGTCTTGTTCAAAAACAAAGCAATGTCATCTCGAGAACACTGTTTATTCGCTTGATTGAAATTCTGACACGCCCATTCCGTTACCCAGATCGGTCGCTGGAAGGTATTGTGATGATCTTCGAGGTATCTTATAAAGTCGGTGGCGTTAACGTCGTAGTAATCTAAGCACTTCCATTTGAGATGAAAATGTGCAAAAACAAAACAAAACAGGGAAGTTAACGCACGAACGGCGATGAAATCAACCGTACAGCTCCCGTCACAAGCTGTCAAAAACTCCTGGAGCCAGGTTTTTCCTGATGGTGCGCTGGAAGGTGCTGGACTTCCTAGGCGGATGCCTCGAGAGCGAAGGGGTTCAAGGTAAGTTTTCCACATGTCGGCGCCTTGTTGGGGCGTCAAATTTGACTGGCCTTTTTCTTGGGGTCTGGTCAAAAGTCAATCTCAGTTAAATATTGTGAACAAACACACGCACTCGTTCATTCCCAAGACGTGGGTGATGTTCAATTCAGAGATGGTTTGGTTGATGGTCGAAGAGAACTCTTCGACTTGTCCTTCACCCCAAAGCATCGGTACATACTGGATATCAGTCTTCAACCCACCCGAGGGAGACCAGGAATAGTACCTTAGCAATAATGAGTTGTGACAATAGAGAAATAAGTATGGCTCACCATGAGACTCTCCCCGTAGAGAGATATTGGTTGATATCGTCGCCGTCGCCGTTCGGCCACGCGAGGCCAGCCTTGGAGGTGTTTGTGACTGCTGTGGCCCTCCGACGAAGCTCTTTAAGGCCCGAAGTAGAGGCAGATGGTAAAGCGAAAGCAGGGGCTGAAACTAGCCTTGAAAGATAGAAGCAGCAGAACAAGCTGAAGAGAAACAAAAATGGCATTGAAGTTGTCGTGAGAAGCATGACAGTAGGTCGTAAAATAAATGTTGGAGGACTAGGAGATTCAAGCTCTTGACTTTTAAAGAACCCATGCCATCATAGAGCCACCGAATCCACAGTTCAAGGAGCTCGTATCAAGGAACGGTTGCCAGAAGAAAACGCGAATCAAAGCGTGACGTCATTCGACGCCCAGGCTGACCATAAACAGCGTTCTTGACCTGCAAAGCTTACTTCTTAACCACCATGTCCCATTCTCAAGCTCATATTTCTCAAGAGAAGGCTCTTCAAATTCATATCAGACGCATTCTTCACAAGTATGCACAAGAACATCTCACAACCAATCATGTCGATTTCACAGAACAAGCTGTTTCCGAGGTATACATATCTAATCAGTTCAATGATCCGTCTGAATCAGCATGAGAAAACAGATACTCTCTCAATGTCTCCGCCAAGTTCCATTGTCGGATTCATACTCCCTTCGACCTCCAACCGACCCATTCGACGTCCTTACGCGAATCTATCACCTTAACTCGTTACCACAATTTCAAGAAACGTCCCACTTGTCTGCAGAGGTGCAACACTTCCTCCGTCGTGAATATCAGAAAATTTCATCCAAGACCTCTCAAACCAAATCTGAACGTGTAGCTCATGATGATAACTGTGAGCGTTCCTTCCAAGTTCTTTTCGTCTGGAAACCCAATATAATATCCAACACTATGTAGATGATTGCAAGTTTCCTCAAGACCAGTTTCATCTGATCCTTTCGCGAAATGCAAGGAACCAAACTCCAAAACCGGGATCAAATGCTTTTCTTTCTTCTCTTCCCAAACAACCACACAAGTTCCTTCTTTCAAAACCAATCAAGATGAAACCGATCTCCGTGAATCCTATGGAATGTTCACCTCTAGACAGGGATAAAATTCTGTGAGTTTACAGCGACCTGTCGTGGGTGATTCCCTCGACCTACCTTTTCCTTTCTTAGGAACACAACGTGGAATTTGACTCTGAAGGTGGTGAAGGACGTGAACGTCTTGTTAAGATCGACTGCAACACTTTCCTTTCCCGGTCCATCGTATAAAAATCAATATCTTGACCCATCTGCACGATGGGACTCTCCTTCTCCTTCGACCGAGGACAACTCATTGGTAGAACGAGATTTCACCCCATTATTCCCTCGTACCTTGCGTCCGGGGACAGGAAAGACCATTGCAAAAGATCCATCCTCGCCAAATTTTGAACCGAACGATATCCCCTCTTCGTTCACTGTGCCTCCCACTTCGATGCAGAACCTAGCACTCTCTTCTACCGAAGTATCAGTGTTCAAAGAGGAGGAGGAACTGTACAAGCAAAATTTATTGCTCGTTAATGGCTGGCGTAAGGTCCAAGCCTTTTGTTAATACGTAGTTGAAGCTGACCACATTAATATCTGTAGAAACATATAACTTCTCCCCCACACGTGGGTCGGGTGGTTCGACTCCGACACCGAATTCAAGCCAAGACAGTGGGAGCGACCAGATTGACGAATTATTCTCTAGACTTTCGTCTCCTTCTACGGATCCGTCGTCGGTGGCTGATCTACCCAAGTTGGGTCAGTTATTATCAAGTCCTTCTCGGAAGCCGAAATACCTTATTCTTGGACTCTCTAGATGTACCTGCAATTCCTCGTTGCAACCGAATTAGTGGAGCTAGCTCGAGACCTAAAATCCGATCGCATGGCGCGGGGAAAAGGTGTGCATGCAAGACTTGACCACTCTGGTTTCATTTTTCAAAATATCTGCCCTTGAGTCGCGTAGCTTATGCTCCCCTCCTCCCTTAGTCTGGCAGCTTTTCTTTTGGGCTGTTTACCGACCTCCGAACAGACCCCCAAAGACCTCGTCGGTTCCACCGAACCTACGGTTGTTAGTGACTCCAGTCGAGCCCGATCTACCACTACAGAGGCAACGACATGCCCTGGCGCAATGGATGGAAAAACTGACCACGCATTCAAGGAGAAGTTCTCAGATATGGAAATAAAGGGTTTATATCAAGACCTGAAAGAAGCTCCTTTGGCATTTATCTTGAACGAGAAGCTGGATCATAACACCATGATGATGGAAGGTCCGTCCATTTCTAGGGCGAGTGTAAAACCCCCCGAAGCTGTTCTCGCCTCGTTTTTGATATTTTTCTGCAACTCTTTTGGATACAGTCCCCCGATTACCGCCTCCGAATGTCCATCCTCGGAATGACAGCACCCTACAGTTACCTATGAAGCTTTCCGATCTGGTTGTGGAAAGGAATAAGGAGAACGGGTCAAACTTCAAAGTGACCGAGACACCTACGAAAAATACCGTCCATCGATACGGTCTTAAAATTCTCAAAAAGCCTAGAGGAACTCAAGCAGCGACTGTCGCGTTGTCATGGATGTCAGTTCGTTTTCTCCGCTCAATCTATTTTCTCCCCGCCTTCTGCCGTGCTAATGTTTTGCTCGCAGACCCTTTAACGACCAGTCCCCCATTCCAACTCACACGGAGGTGACCGCTGTGGACAATTCGCAGTTAATCGACAGAGATGACAATAAGAAAGGGGCATCGCGGGAACAACTAAAATCTGGTGTAGCCGCTTTACTCGCTGCTGTCTTGGATTTGAACTGCACTCCAAGTTCGACAGCTGACGATGTTATTCTTGAAGTTTGGGAACGTATATGGCGGGTCAAAGAACTAGAGTTTCCGACTCCGACTCCTACGACGGTTGAAGATGATATCTACGTCCCTGATATTGTCCTCACGCGAGAGGAAAGGAGAAGGCTTCTTGGGATGCAGGCTAACGATAGTAAACAGCAGTTTATGGGGATTTTATTAAACCAAGAGTGTAGTGCAGCGCATAGGCGAGACGAGGAGGGGAGAGGTAGCTCCCTTGGAGAGGACCGTCAGGAGACTACCTTTGAGAAATACTTCAACTTCGAGGAGGACCTTGAAACAAGAAATAGCGACAAGGAAAGTGACGATCGTGCTTTTTTACATGACATAGAGAGGCCGTTGAAGCGAGTACGGATGGAGGACACAAACCCAGGTATAGATGACTCGGGAATCTCTTTTGACCTTGATCTACCAGAACAGGAACTGTTCCAGACTGAACTGGCAGGGGTGCATCAGTCTAATGATCGCTTGGATATGTTTATGTTTCCGTATGACGAGACTCGGGATGGAACATCTGAACCCTTATGGAATCTAGAGGAAAGTCTTGAGAGAACGAAGGGCCTTGATGGTGAGCAGAATAAGGACGACAGTTTCACGGGACCAGCCAAGATGGATGCACAGTCGCCTCGCTATAAATCGGTCGTCGATGGCCGGTTCTATTCCCAGGAATCCCCTGAGTTTCACGCTCTCTGCTTCGACTCTCAACCTGCTGAAATACCGACGCAGAATACCGTTTTAAACAATATCTCGGATCACTTCGTTTCCGTTGTCTCATCATCCTCAACCACAAGATCTAGATCTAGAGCTGAATCTCAAACTGACCTTGGACACAAGTCGGTTTCGACTTCCGCTCACGTGGACGCTTTCTCTCCCACTATCGAAAACCATCATATTTCTGCTGGAGTAGCCGGATTTGCTCAACTTCGTGCTAAAATACTCCACAATGACATTTCTCCCGATGCTCCAAATATGTCACCTTCCACCATCAATAACTCACCTCAACGTAATGGAAACGAAGACGATACAGTCAATACGTTATCTAGCTCCCGCAATGATCCCAGTCAAAAAGTGTTTAATCCATATACAATCCAACTTTCACCGGAATGGACGCTTCCAACTTCCGCTCATTGGTACCTAGCTTCCATGTCTTTTGTTCAAAAGCAGTCCCTCGTCAGATGTCTTCGCTCGGAAACATGCAGGGTCGGGATCGTCGAACGTGAGGACTTGAACGGCGTAGACCTCATCCTCGACCCCGATACCGCTATCATCTTCGCAAACCTCCGAGCTCTACCTTCTGAATGTGACTCTCTGGTTACGATCATATCTGAACAATCTTGGAAGTATACTCGACTCTTGATAGTGTTCGAAGCTTATCCTCCATCTTGGTCTTTCAAACCCGCTGCTGATGACTCGGAAACTCTCAACGTCTTCACACCTCCGGTTCTCAAGTTTATCAAAAAGCTGAGGAGAGACTTGTCTATCGCGGAAAGCTATGACAAAAAGAGAAACGGGTGCCAGGTGTACGATGCTTTTGCTACTGATGTTGAGCAGGCCGCTAAGCACGCCAGGAATTTTGGCGGGTTTGCAGCATCGAGAAACGATCACTGTCAGGCTTTTTGGGAAGACAGAAGTTGGTTGGAGGAAGGCGAGATCTCGGAGGTAAGCTTGATTATAATAGGGTCGTCTTTCTTGCCCACCTCATGTTATGATTGGTAGGACGAACATGGTCTAGCCATGGCAGATGGGATGAATCACTTCGCAGCATTCGTGGTCCTATATCAAACCAGTGTCCAGGAGCTCTTGAAAATGTCGCCTGAAGAAAGAGTATCCACGTTCGGGCCCCAGTTGGGCAATGAAAGGATTGTGTGTATTGCAATGCATCTCATTGCTTTATGAATTCTGATCGAGCGTTTCAGGGCTTGTTGAACAGTTTCATCCAACAGCGGCTGTGCACTTTGCGGGAGACAGATTGCTAAATTACCTCCGACATTTGATGAATTTTTTCCATGCTTGCTTGCTTTGCTCTGTTTCCCTGACCATGACTGTACTCAGTCGTCTACCACATTTGTATCAATGGTATTTGCAGACCTGCGAATTACATCTCTAGGTTTATGTATGGGTAGCTTATGCAGATTGTTTAACATTGTTGATGAACGCCCTCACTTTCTCGAGATCCTTTGTTTTCCCGTCTGCTGCCTCCACACCTCCGCTGACATCTACTGCCCATGGTTGGACCTGTGCGATAGCTTCTGCCACATTCTCTGGTTTCAATCCACCGGCAAGAATGATAGGTAATGGGTATTTGGAAGGAACAGCCGAAGGGGTGGCCGCTCCCTTGGCATGACCATTACCTTCTGTATCAGTGCCAGCGGAAATCGGGGTTTGCACATCTTCAGAGCTGTTCCCATCTGTAGTGTCCGTCTCGTATAACTTCGGATCTAAGACCAGTTCTCCTGCGTCAACAATGCGCCGAGCAAGCGCTAGATCTACAACTTTTCCACTTCCACCAGTGATTCCGCTCCCGTCCTCCCGTATCGAGTCGAGGAGGACAAATTCGTGCATCCCTGGGCGAGTGATGCCATTCATGTCTGCGCCCTTGCTACTTACATGACAGACTCGAATCACAGGTACTGGGATCTGGTTCGCCATCTCTATCGGTTCGGAGCCGTGTAATTGAACGACGTCTAACTGGCAGTGAGACACCGCATAAAGAATAGTAGAGAGAGGTGCATCCTGGAAGACACCCACGACCAGAGGTTGGGATATTGTCGACGAAAGTCGTGTGGCTTGTGACGTAAACCAGGGCGCGTCTAGAGACTCGTCGTCGAGGGAGGGTACCAGAGGAGGAGGTCGTGAAGCCCGGATCGCAAGGGAAATCTCTCTAGCAGTGTCGAAATCGACGTATCTTCTAGACTTCTTGACAAACATTAATCCAATCATATCAGCACCAGCCTCTGCAATGGCTGATGCTTGCTCCTTGCTCCGTATACCGCAGATCTTGACTAGAGGTGGTCTGGAGCTCCAGTGACATGATGGTGGTGCCGGGGGAGGAAGGGAAATCAGTTTGTGAATGAACGCAGCTGGATCCTTCGCCCTCATCAGACTCTCACCGATGAGCACGGCATTGACACCTTCCGCGGCATATTTCTTGACGTCCTCCGGAGTTGCTATTCCGCTGAGAGCGCAGAGAACCACATCTTTGCCCTTGGTCATCTCACTCAAGCGACTAGTGGTAGACATATCCACTGCGAAATCGTGTAGATTGCGATTATTGACGCCTATAGCTTTAGCCGGAAGAGAGAGGGCCAACTCCATCTCTTTCGCGTTGTTTACTTCGACAAGGGGCTCCATGCCAAGCTCGACACTGTACTGATAGAGGTCCCGTAAGAGACCCTCGGACAGCATACTGACTATCAAGAGGATAGTATCGGCGCCCCAAACCCGTGATTCGAGGACCTGGTATCGACTAAGGATAAAATCCTTTCGAAGGACAGCGGGTCTGTTTGGTAGATTGGCGATTGCCACACGTGCATGGAGCATGTCTTGAAGAGAACCTAAAAACCATTTAGGTTCCGTGAGCACCGATATTACATTGGCGCCTGCCAGTGCGTAAGTCAATGCCTGCGATGCGGGGGAGGTAGCAACGGATATTGGACCCTTTGAGGGAGAAGCGCGTTTAATCTCCGCAAGGAGGGAGAGGTGATCTCGAGTTTGCTTTAATCGAGGAAGAAGCGGTATTTGTGGAGGGGCAATATTGAGAGAGTAAAGGGTTTGAAGGTCAGTAAGGGTGGTTCCAGGTGTCTTCTGAGCCTGTGCAACGTCCGCAAGACGTTGTTTGTGTATCTTGTCCAGGATAGAATTAACCTTGGGATTCGCAACAGGAGGTACACCCGGTTCGACATGGAAAGGCGGTGTGTCACGCGAAATTTGGAAATCTGGATTATCTTCCCATAAACCTCCTCGCAAGGCGAGAAAGTTTCGAATGAGTTCATCGCCACCTTCGCTGAGAATACTTTCGGGATGGTATTGGACAGCTTCAACAGTGTATTTACGATGTCGCACACCCATTATTACATTTGACTCCTCTGTCAATGCAGTAATGGCAAGGTCAGGGGGAAGAGTTGTGAGCGAGGCGCTCAGAGAATGATATCGAATAGACTTGATTCCCTGGGGAATTCCCTTGAAACATCCTCTGTTGTCGTGCTTTATGCGACTGACTTTTCCATGCTTGATTTCTCCTGCGTAGCTAGACAAGAAACATTGAGATGAGCTGCCAGGAAAGTCTATCACCGGGACTACTCACCCGATCTGACCACCATGAAAATCCACGAAACATTCCAGCCCCATACACACTCCGAGAATGGGAATCTTCCCTTCGAAGTATTCGATTGCTGCTTTCGAAATTCCAGACTCTGTCTGCGGATGCCCTGGACCTGGTGAAATGATTAAGGATTTGATATTGAGCTGAGGAAATAGAGAAGGATCGATGGCATCGTTTCGAATGACGGTTACTCCAGCTCCGGCCAAACGAAGTTGTTGATATAGATTCCAGGTGAAGGAGTCGAAATTGTCGATCATAAGAACATCAAGCTCCCCGGTGAGGGCAGGGGGTAGCGTGGTAGCCATGAGAGATGATGGGGGATGCTCTGCTGTGAGTTGGCTTTAGTATTTACCAGCCGGAGCTGCTTTCTCGGGTGCGGCCTAGGAGGCGCAGTGCGTGTACTCGTCAAAACGAAGTTGGGTATATGAATGGAGACGAAATCTCATTCCCACGGGTGCAAGGGAGGCAAGTATGACCACAACTCGAGTCCAATCAAATTATATAAAGTGATACACGCATACTAGGCTCCTAGTGCACTCTCATACGAGCCTTGTAGTTCGGAGGAGGGTTGGGGTTTTCAAGAGGGAAAACTGGGAGGGAAGAGTCCCCTACCCTGAACTCGGGATTTTTTTTCCAATAACCACCACGGAGTTTCAAAAAGTTTGCGATCAGCTCATCCCCTCCTTCGCTCAGAATGCTCTCTGGATGATATTGAACAGCCTCTAGGGTATACTCTTTGTGGCGGACACCCATTATAACGTCCGACTCCTCCGTCGCTGAGGTGATCTCAAGCTCGGCTGGCAAAGAAGCAAGCTGGGTACTAAGGGAGTGGTATCGGATCGATTGGATGCCCTGAGGAACGTCCTTGAAACAGCCTCTGTTATCATGCCTTACACGGCTAACTTTTCCATGCATGATCTCTCCGGCGTAACTGTAGGAAGAGGCCGCAAACATGAGTCTCTCCACCGAAGCGCACGTAAAATCGACATCAAGACCCACGCGATCTGTCCTCCATAAAGATCTACAAGACATTCGAGGCCCATGCAAACTCCGAGAACGGGCACTTTGCCTTTGAAATACTTTATGGCGTCTCTAGAGATACCAGAGTCAGTTTGAGGGTGACCCGGCCCAGGCGAGATGATAAGAGAGTTCAGTTTGAGCAAAGGGAATTGGCTGGGTGAGATCGCATCGTTTCGTATCACTGTAACGCTCGCCCCGAGTAGAGAAAGCTGTTGGTAGAGATTCCATGTGAACGAATCGAAATTATCAATCATCAAGACATCGAGTTGACCAGAGAGGTGGGGAGGCAAAGGTGGGACGCCGGTCGCCATATCTTCGGGGTTAGCTGGTTATTGGGATTAAGCTTTTTATACTTTTTGACTCTTATTACCTGAGGTCTTCACAGAGTCTTCCGAGTGACCGGAGACCATTTTGGGCGGCTTTGCACTGTTATAGTCTGTCCTCATTTTCTCGGCCGTGAGAAAGGAGATGTACGATATCCTTGGGCTCGATAACCGTTTTCGACACGGCCGGAATATAGGCAGACAAATTAATATTGATTTGCACCAGGAGTTTCAATTTTCATAATACTTTCAAGGTTCGAGTGGTACATACACGCGCTCGAAAAAAGGCCATACTCAACCAAATACTGTAAACAGAATTGAAGTGAGCCGAAGATCGTTCGTAATCAGGTGGAAGGATCAGGTTGTACACCAAGCAGGTAGGCGATCGTGTTGAAAGAAGCCCATGGAACAAATTCTGTTACGTAGGCTGATGAGTATCTCGTCGGTCAGGCAACATAAGGGTAACCTACGGGGAGTCATGTGTCCACTGAAGGAGAACTCCACATCTACCAAAGAGTTTAGTTTCACTGTTCCAAAGTGCATCGACGTAGCACGATGCAACGTACAAGTAAGTTTACGTTCGGTATGCTGAGAGCCAAAGACACCGAAGTTTCTAACTGTGAAGCTCTCAGGCTGGATAGGAGTTTGGAACCCCTGTTTACCGCCCCAGGTCATGTTTCTGGAAGATCCACTGAGTGACGCTCAGTATGATTTGAAAAAGAGTTCGACTCACTGAATAGCAATTCGAGTCCCTTCAGCGGTGAGAATGAAGTCCTGGTTTTACGATCTTATAAGTACGAGTTCAAAAGGTTCGTTGAAAACTTACTGCCAATCCGTGAACGATCACCGACCTCACTGACTTGTCGATGACGTTGGGCAAAACACTAAGAGTTGAAGGGATCGACGTGTCTCTGCCTCCAGCATACACAGAACGGGAGGCGCAGTCCTCCCAGTTAATGTGAGGAGCGTGAATGGCATCTTGTACCTATATGGCACAGTTCCGAATTTTGGTTACATAACGAATTAGGAATGGGCAACATACGTCCGTGCTGAGAGCGATGTAAGAAGAGTTTTTATGTTATAATGAGTACGAAAGCTTACCGATTGAAGTAGATAAACTGTTGTGTGTCACGAGGGAAGCCCAAAACGCTCCCTGAAAAGGAATATGTTTCTCTAGATGTGACGCATTGAACGGTACTCACAGAGGTTGGGGAATGTGTCTGTTACCCTGTATCTCCTGTTAGTAACGGTTGTAGCAGGCATTTTGGAAAGGACTCCTCACCGATATACATCAAACACCGGATTGAGGCTACAAAAAAAAAGTTAATTTTGGGGAGGCACATATGATGGCGAACACTCACACTCCAACCGCACGTTGAATAGGACTGTGAATTCGACACCCTGGTTTGACTGTGCCAAATGTTCCTGGAGTAACTCCGGCTGGGAAGGGTAGCTGTCCCTTGGGGGGATACGTTACAAACTTGTCGAGATAGTCTGTGTATCCACAACTGTCGGATATGTTCTGCAATTGTGCCCAGAAGCTACTATTGAAGGGGAAAACATTTGCATTGGCCTGAGGCATTATCGAGTGAGCAGTCGATAAGACCAAACATTTAACATGAGTCGAGGGCTACCTTTGCGAAGCGTAACGCAGGTATCTCTTGTGAAACAACACCATATGTCAGAGTTGGATCTGCAATCCAAACTCCCTTTAGATTGAGGTCAGGTCCTGGATGTTCGTATAGCCAGTTGGCGATATATGGCACGTCTTATAGAAAAAATCCCTGAGCATTGGGTCCTTAGGTCCTTGGATTGGACAGCAAAAGGCTCACAGAATCCAGCATACTGCCCCGGCACAATAAGTGGCAGAAGTAGACAATGCGCGGATCGGAAAGCTTACACTCTCTCCTGAGACGTAGAAATCGTTCCCTTTGAGCTCGTGGAAGATCTCGAGGAATTGTTCGAGGAATCCAGAGACCTGCGCAGCAAGTTCATCGTCGTTGGTGATATTGGGAGTTCCTTGACTAAATCCCGTCTATTTTTTGGCCTATGAGGATCCCGACTTTGGCCAAGGATAGTATCGCTTACCCCGACGGGTTGTTCGACCCAAAGCACATGAGAAAGCCTCGTCCATGCGAAGGGATTTCTGATTGACTGATAAGTATGGTGCAATTGTGGATGTCTTTGGGAGAGATGAAATAAGTGCTCACGGCGTCGGTTCGGATTGCCCCCAAGACCAAGCTTTTATATATAGTTAACAAGTATTGTATTCCAAATCTTTCTCACTTACATATTGGCCCGTTTTCTTGCAAAAAGCCCTCGAGGGAGGAACACCCAGGACCACCTTAAGCTTCGATCAGAATTAACGGATCTCATGATTCCCAAAATCACTTGCCATTCGTCCAGAACAAGAGATTTTTAGTGTGTGCGATGTCACTAGTAGGCCAGAACCTAATAACAAAGCTCATCGGTGAGTGCCTCGCTTTCATATAGGGGAATTACCAGAAGAAAAGTTTCCGTGTTTCATTTCGGTTTCCAGAAATCGGCATCAAGCCGCTCCAAGACGGGCCTATTGTTCATTATTCATCAGTTCATCATAGGCAAGCGGGAGAAGTGTGAAACAGACCGGCATCGAAGTTAACTGAAGGATATGTTAGAGATGAAAGACAGAAATGTGGATTGTGAAAAGCCCACCATCGGGGATCTTAGTTCCATCGACTAAAAATTGCTTAGCTCGCGGGTCGGAGAACGTAATGGTGGGAGCCGCCTGTTGTCGTTTCTTCATGGAGGACTCGACATCTGGTCCCAGGAAGTTGCTCATCCTTTGGATTTGCTCGCGCTGTATCTCCATCGCATCTTCCATGCCCTGAATAGCACCACCAATCGCCAAAACACCCCGAAGGGCACAGAGAACGGAGAACGCTGTTAAGAGTTTTCGAATCATTGCGTGATTAAGTTCGACATGTACTTTCGAGGCGTTTTATAGCTTTCGAATGGGATAATTTTAGAATTTAGATAGCAGGATGCGCACATGAGGAATCCTGCGCCATTCTGTGCTGTGTTTCGTTCATAGTCGCATACAATATAGCATATGGAGCACGATTCACGCGCAGGAACCGAGGCGGCTGCAAATTCCTTGTGTCGTCTTCTTTACACAGGCCCTTGAAGAAGCAATGCGGACCTGCGTAGGGCCTTCGCGTACGGGGCTTGGTGTTAATTTCGTTTTGCTTGAAATAGAAGATAACGAGGTGAAAAGACGGCATGTGAAGACATACGAACGCGGGTTTCATTTCCCATAGTTCCTGATGTGTGACTTCCGAAGCTCAGATAAAGAAGTGGGGAAGTGGAGATCCGTTGAGCGATGACAGGGACAACATGCCGGGCAGCCGGTTCCGCCGAAATTCACACGCCTTTAACCTAGTATGGATTGTGGCTGAGGTTCGGGACATCCGAACACCAAGCAGACAGCCACTATGTTTGGGGTTATAAGGCTTCACATTACAACAGATGTTACAATACACAGAGGAGGACATACGGTAAACAATCCAAAAATTGGTCGAACAAGAAATTGCACACATAGATTCTAGAACTAAGTTACGGCCGTCGGCAGGGAGGAAGCCTACGACCGTTGAGCTAGTTCCTAGGTGGGCCAAAAATGTTAAGGGTAAAGTCATAAGTTACTGAGCATAGGAGTCCCAATATCCGTCTTCCTATCATAAACAACTGTGAGCAACGATGGTTGTACAAAAAGACGAAAAACAAACTTGTGGCAAACCCATGGTCTCTTTTCTGATCTGGATAGCAGTGCACCGGGAACGATGATGCTTCCAGTGACCGGGATAGTATTTCCTAGTAGGATTCTTGTCAAGTGCAAGAGTGCGGCCACAACCTCTACAGACGACGCTGTGTGGTGTGAGTTGAGACCTGTCGCTCCAGGGATCGTTCTCGAGCAGTTCTCGCCGTTGAGGTTCGCTGGTGAGAGGGGCACGCTTGGGGCCTAGCGGTGATGGTGGTCCATAGTCCTGTATAAAATCAACTTTTCAGTGTGCAGGTGCAATGCAGCGGTAAGTACACGTACCAAGGTAATAGGATTTTGTGGTAAGCTGCCACTGGGTCCAATGTCTCCACTTTGATCCCAGGGTCCGACTTGAAGAGGTTTTGGACTCGTTGGAAGAGTAGGATAAGGCGTCGGTGCTCGGTGGTGAGCCGAAGGACGTTGAAATACAGTAGGAGGCATTGTGGCTGTAAAGAGACTCGGCGGTCGATATTGAGAGCCGGTCATGATCATTGGGTGGGGTATAGATGAGGGGTGATGTTCCGGCTTAGGAGTTCCTTCGCGTCCTTGACGATATTCCGACCCTATACTAGTCATCGACGATGGAGTGGTGATGATAACTTGCTCGTTATTAAGTATAGAAGCGACAGACAAACGTCGCCTTGTTGTATCCGTCGACAAGTTGGAAGGGGGCGAAGAGCTACTAGGACGCTGCATTCTAGATACGAGGTAAGATCGAGTCAAGACAAAGGGTTGAAGTAGTCGAATGAGCCTAGCAAAGGTCAACCATTCGTGGAGTCAATCGGGGGTGAAGCTGGAAACGAGAGCGGAACTAGTAAATATCATATTCTTGTTAACTGGACACAACGTGTTTTCGCTTAAAATGGTCAATGTTGACCAAAGTACCATTTCGCGGCATATCTAAGCGTCACAATTAATGCCGGGATAGTAAGAGAGGGTGACATATTGGGCGCCCGATAGATGAAAAGAACAAACTTGGTGACGTCCAGACAGGGAAAAAAAAAAAAACTTTTTTTTTTTTTAATTTTCTTGATGATCGCCGCAATTCGACTTGTCGAAGGACTTGCACAGGAGGCAGTTTTGATCCCTAAAATACCGTAGTCTGCCGCCTTTTTCTGTGTGGATTCCAGCGGCCGACCTCCGAGCACTCTCCAGTCCAATTACTCAATAGAGCAATGATAAAGTTTGCGGAGGCACAAAACTGTGCTTCAGTAGGGGCTTCAACATTCGACTCCGGAGATAAAATGGAACAAGTGTGGGTGGTAGAGATTCAGAAAGACACCACCTCCTGCGTTAAGGCGGTGGAAGATTCAAAAGAACGCGCGCTTGCGCCTTGAAGAAAAATTTGGCCACGTGCAGTTGGGCGCTTCCAGCCTTTGCCAGTAAGTCAAAAGTGAAATTAGAAAAGGCTATAGCAACTCTTATACCTTAGGCCTTAAGGCAAGGGACTGGGGCGTTCCCACCATGATCAACTCAATTGTTGCCGAAGCACTACCCTGAGTGTGGTCCAGTGACGAACATATTTACCGAGATCCGCACTGTTTTCAGACGTAAATAACGGCCACTGCAAGAGACGTACTTTGAATTTTCGCTCTCATTCCCTCAATGTCCTTCCGTCTGCAGAACCATTAAACTCAACGATGGCATTCTCCACCTTTTGATGCACTGTTAACGCTGCAATAATCAAGCAGATAGTGAGAGCGTATGCACGTACTTGGAACCAGCAACCATTGTTGTTATTCATATTCTCTTTGGAAAAAGGGATGGAGTACCAGTGATTGGTCGAGCAATTCGGGAACAGGCTTTGCAAGACCATTTCAACTATTCCAAAGGTAAAGATACCGCTGAAGGTCGCGGAGTGACTTTAACATATAAACCGAAGGGGAGAGAGAGCACTGTTTCTCCTACCGGCGATTGATTGCAGGGTCTGAGGCGCGTTTTTGCTACAAACAGCCAGAGCACTTTTGATATTAACTTACCGCACGGCGTGAGGCGCTTTTGCTTCTTGAACCTGAGATGATCATAGTTTCTATGGGCACGACTGACCACGAAAACATCGCCAAGCGATGGAATTTTCGTTTCGTTGACCTAGATTCAAAGTGGTGATGTAAAACGGCCTAGAACAGTGCGGTGGAGCTCGATTTCCTGAAAACGTATGACGCTTTTGCCGCCTTGCTTTGGCTATCATCCGCTTGCCGTTGAAGACCGAAAGAACTGAAACTTTGGAGGCCTGCTGGTTTCTCTCGAGAAGATTCAGCTGAACGCTTTGAGAACTTCACTCACTTTATCAAAGTGACGGTACAGTCACCCTTTGAAGGTGCTATCCAGCGGTGACCGGTGAACCCTTATCCAGCATTCTGGGTTCGACGATCGTACGTCGGAATGTAATCGACATCATACCGTGCCGTAGAATCTCCGCGCCACTGTTCTGTGCTAGCTTTGTGCCTTCGGGGGAAGAAGCAGAACAGGCACATTCTGAAGAAGGGGATGCTTAAAGCTTACGAATCGCGACCGGCGGGGTTCGGTGTCCTCAAAGAATAAAATTCGGAGTCAAGTGACGAAGGGTGAAAGCTAAGTATCTCAAATCTCGTGCCCCGGAAGGTTGTGAGCATAAAACAAACGATAAATCCTTCAAGGGACTTAAATTCAACCCTTCACACATATGAGACCTAGGTTTCCCGTCTTCAACCGCACGCGATACCCCTCCAGAACCTCCGATTCAAAACCTGACGTTGAATATTCTGAATGAAGGACGCGTCGAGAGTTGACCTTCTCCAACACATCTTTCGTTTTCTCTAGTTCTTCCTTCTCAGATAGACTGGTTGATGTGTCAGGTGCGACGCGCAAAACATTATCCAGAGCGGCGGTGCTGGTGACTGGTGCCGTCAGGTCGAGTAGCTCTGAATTAATAGTCTGGTTTTCGCGCAGCCGAGCGTGGTCTTCTGGTGAAGTGGGATTGAATAACTTGACACAGAAGTCAAGGCATTCAGACAGCTCGCGTTCGTATAGCCGCACTCCTATATCAGCGTTTCCCTGGATGACTAACCAGACAGAGGCTTGAGGAACGTGCATTCCTTTGTGAAACTTTTTGCTACTTACCGGGACGTATGAATGCGAATGCTCGATCATAGTTGTCCTCGTCGACGTCAGAGAGAACATCCAGATCCTGTGCACGGAGTTGCTTGTATGCACTCAAGACGACAAGTTGGAATCTATCATATGTCGGTTATTACAGTGGGATGGCTGCAGAAAACGGAGAATACCTTGTATAACTTGTCGAGAAACGTTGTGTATGCCAAGTCGCAGCATCTGTTTCAGAACAATCTCCGCGTATAGATGCACAGATACTCGCAGCGGCAGACAAAGCCGAGGTCAGCGCCAGATGAACACCACTCGAGAAGAAGGGGTCAATGAATGCTGGGGACAGAGATGAGATTACATTCGGATGAAAGGGCTCTAACAAACCTCCTGCATCCCCAGCGATTCTGAATCCGTTCCCGGCATAAACTGGTGCAGAATAACTGAAGTCACTAGCACTTTTCACGCTTCCTTCTACAAGTACACCCTTCTCGGTGATGAGATCGACAATTCCAGGTATAAGGGACAGATTCGATGCATAATGGGCGACCATCTTAGAGTTTGTCGGATTGGGTATCGCAGATTCGACGAAAGGATGGGTATTCGAGAACTTGCTTTCGTTGTGTATTTTCAAATTCCGAACTATACCAACTGACGTCGTCCCATTGTTTATGGGGATGAACCACGCCCACCCGGATTCGTCTGAGAGAGCGATCTGAGTCGATATCATTCAATGTAAGAGTGCCATTACCTTTCAAGGCTTCGAAGTACGGGGCGCCTGCTCTCGTCGTTCCACCACCGTAACTTCCGACGCTCCTCCAATAACCCCACACGGCAATATTCTTCAGAGATTGGTTGAAGTGCCGATTCTTCAGATACTTGGTAGACATGATGCCTGCACGACCCGAGGCATCTAAAAGATAATCGAAATCGATCGTCCCTGAGATTTCCTTCGGGTTTTCGATAGTATCTGATGACGGAGAGTAAGTCCAGGCTGCTGAAACTGGCCTAGCAGGATCGTCTTTGGCAAATGTAAGAGATGTAATCCGCGTCTGCTCGAAGACGGAGGCACCACAACTACGTGCGTGTTTCAACAATAGTTCATCGAATTCGGAGCGGACCTTAGTTTGAAATTAGTGTCAACGTGGTCTCGACACCAGAGTGGGTACGACTTACAACATTCCACGAGCTGTTCTCTTGACCGATGGCGACGAAGTCCGTATCTGAATAGGGACTCAGCGTAAGTGAAGAGGAGAGGCTAATCTCTGCGTAGCCTACATGCTTCTCTTTTGAAGTGATTAAACTTGATGGCACCCCCAGGCTAAAATATACTTAGCTCTAGGTACGAGGGATAGAGCATATGCAAGCATGCCTACCTTATGAGTAAAACCATGGTCCACGACTTTTTTTTCAGCGCCAATGAAACGAAGATAGTTTCGAACGGACGGCAACAGGCTCTCTCCAATGTGATAGCTGTAAAGAGAAAAAAGATTAACGACTCACCGAGCTGGTGCTACAATACGTAACAACTCACCGCGGAAATTTGGACGATTCACAAACGGCAACGTCAAGACCCTCCAAGGCGAGGACTGAGGCAGCATAACTACCAGCGGGACCACCTGTAGCAATGTTCGGTGTTCAGTTTCGACGTTGACAATCTGCCGAAATGCCTTACCTCCAATCACAAGAATTTGTACTTTCTGTGAAAATGAAAAGCCACAGTTCAGTTGAAGAAGTCGGGGGAGAAGAAGTGATTAACACTGGCCTTGGGTGGAGCTTGGAAGCTTGAGGATTTACTAAGAGTCACAATGGTCATGTTGAAAACGAAGATTTGAAGCGATTCAAAGGTTGAGGATAGCAAGACGTCCGACGGCTTTTTATAAATCTTCTCTCCAACGGCATGTCACCGCTCTCCGTAGAAGGTTGCGCGAGCTAGGCTACGATCAGCTCCTAAAGGAAGCCGGTGCTATCAGATTCATGCTTCGATTGGACATAGCAGAGTTTGGAATGTTTTTTTTGTGGCTTGACTTGAATAAAATGATTCCCCAGCTCGGAGCGATGTTTTCTTCTCCGTTCAAGGCCAAATGGGTAACACCTTCCACCGATATACCCATAAATCCCTACACCCCAATTCACGGAAAGTCCTAGTCCAAAGGGAGAATTATTTCGCACTAAAAGTGCAATGTTTAAACATACGAAAGCTATGTTGGTTATAATGGATCGAACCCGCGGCTCCAGTTTGTTTGTCGGTGTTTGTTACATCCCGGTGTGGATATGAACAATTGCACTGTTTTCTTCATTCTTCAGTTTTTACATGCCTTACCGAGTTATGTTTTTACCGTAATGAATTTGTCCTATTTAGTGCGTACAATTGTCTGCAGGAGAAAGGAGAAGTCCCATTCCATAATATATCACCGCTGAAGTCCATGTTGAACCAGGTGGCGTTCACTTGCACGTCCTCATCGGGACTCAGTACTCCTCATCTTTGCGGTCGTATACAGAAATGGTAATTGTTTACTCAGGGTCAAAGGGACGCGGCTCTACTAAGACCCAACGCGCCAACTTTCAATCGTACTACAAGCCCACCCAGCGGTTCCGACTCCAAGTTGTTGATGGAGTATTCGGAATGAACCACTTTACGAGCATTGACTTTGTTCAAGATCATTCTAGCGTCCAAGACGTCGTTTTCATCATTGCACGAGTCCGTGTGGAATGGAATGGATTGGTGATGATGCAGACAATCGTCTAGTGTGGCGGGATCCATGAGAGGTGCCGTAACATCGAGAAGCTCCTTGCCAATCTTGTGGTCGCTGCAGAGACGTTGATGCTGCTCCGGGGTGGTGGGATTGAAAAGATTGACGCAAAAATCCAATGATTTCTGGAGCTCAGATTCCGAAAGTCTGGATCCCATTTCCGCTGCTCCCTGAATAACTAGAGTCTGTTGGGTCGTCGTACGTCAGCAAGTGAATGCATGCGTACGTACCAGGTCGAAGTAAGGAAAATGCTCGATCATAGTTGTCTTCGTCAATATCTGCCAGCACGCTATCGCTTTGAGCGCGTATCTGCTTATAAGCGCTCAGCACCACGACCTGGAATCTGCGAGACGGTTAGTAGAGTCTAAGTAACTGCACGATCACCCGCAGACCTTGTATAGCTTGTGGAGAAACGATTGGTGTGCCATTTTGCGGCCTCTTCTTCTGAGCAGTCGCCTCGAATCGAAGCACAGATAGTTGAAGCGGCCGACAGTGCAGACGTCATGGCTAGGTGTATCCCGCTCGAAAAAAACGGGTCTATGAAAGCTGCAGAGAAATGAGGCCGACGTTAATAATTCAAGTATTATTGAGGAATTACCGCCGGCATCTCCCACTATTCGATAACTTCTACCGGCGTAGTTTGGTGCGGAGTAACTGAAGTCACTTGCGCTTTTTACACTTCCTGCCTCCATACGTCCCTGCGCAGTAATGAGTTTAAGGAGCCCTGGTGCGAGTGAGAGATCCGAAAGGTATCGAGCGGTCGTTTTCGAGTTGGTAGGATTGGGTGCGACATGAAGTGCGAATAGTGATACTAGAGGTTCGTCGGATTTATTCCTCGCGTTATACATGTCCTGATTCATCACGATTCCGATGGAGGTTCTTCCTTTGTCCAATGGAATAAACCAGGCCCATCCCGACTCGTCTGAAAATCAGACGATGAGCGAAGATGAAAGAAGAGAATCACGAGAGTTTACCTGTCAGTGCCTCAAACCAAGGTGACCCGTGTCGAGTGGTCCCAGAACCGTACGTACCCACTCCAGTCCAGTAGCCCCAGACCGCTATATTCTTGAGGGAAGCAGTAAAGTGTCGATTCTTTAAATAGACAGTAGATAGAATGCCTGCACGGCCTGAAGCGTCTATGAGATGTCCGAAGGTGGTGGTTCCTTCAACAGGCGTAGACACCACGTTACCAGGGGTTCTAGGGTTCGAAGTCATCATCGGAGAAGCCGGAGGTGATAAAGGAGAAGGGGGCAGGACGTGGGACCACGAGACAGACACCGGTTTCGTGGGATTATCAGAGGAGAATGAGACAGAGGTAACCTTGGTCTGCTCATAAACGGCTGCGCCACTGCTCCGGGCGTGATTAAGAAGAAGAAGGTCAAATTCGGAGCGGTCCTGGCGATACGTAAATCAACAGACAGGCTTCTGGAAATGAGCAAAGTACCCACTACATTCCATGCATTATTGTTATGTCCTAAGGCAACGAAGTCGGTGTCTAAAAAAGCAGTATCGGAGTCTGCTTAAGCATATACACGTCATTGACTTACATCCTTCACGCTTAAACTGATTAAACTTGATGGCAGAACCGGGCTAAGCAGATGGTGAGAAAAAGGTAAGTATATGCGCATGCATGTGATTCACCTTGCGAATAAAACCGTAATTTTCCAATTTCTCTTCAGCTCCGATGAAACGAAGGTAGTGTCGAATCGAAGGAATCAAGCTTTCCCCAATATGATACCTGAACACGTAGAACACCAGAAATCAATGAAAAGCACCACCAGAGACATGAGAAGGCGGCGTACCTAGGAAATTTGGACGATTCCAAAACAGCCACATTGATACCCTCCCTGGCAAGTACAGACGCAGCATAACTTCCACTCGGCCCTCCTTCATCGTCTCATGAGGAAACGGGATACATCGACCTTCAGAGCACGACTCTTACCGCCTATAATGAGTACATCGATGTGCTACAAAGGGAGTATTAGGAGGTGAGGGAAAGGTATTCGTCAGGATTACAGTACCTTTGGGGGTAAATAATGAGCGTCCTGATCATGAACCATAGCAAAGACTGAACAGAGAGGAGAGAAAAAGGAACAGAGAACGTCAAAAGATTCAAGTCGCACTTTTATATTCTTTTCCAATTCTTTCCCCTGAGACTTCGTGCCAGCATCTCGCCCGCCGGAACGAGTGCCGAAAAGCACCGTCTGTCGATGACCCATGGGTCTCTGACGAATTCTTGAGGTTACATGAATTCTGTCATATTTGAATACCTTAGCGAGCGATGATGCATGATGCTTCGGTCAATATAGCCAGACTCTTATAGAGATGCCAAGCTGATCGACAGGATCTAATTTACGGTTCGTTTGAATCAGTAATTCAAAAAAAAATTGTGATAGTCTTCGTTGGCACTGGCAGGCTGTGGGTGCTCGTGAGCCGTCTGCATATTTCCTGTTCACGTGTATTGGAGCAGTAGGGGAGCCTGAGTACTCCGAAGATTACAGATTGCTGGTGTTCTTGACTGGTAGCATGTGGAATAAAAGGCAGGATGTATATGGACGAACGGCTAACTTTAATTGCTCTTGTTAGATAATTCCCGAGACCGTAGTTCATGAGAGAGCCCAGAAAGCCAGAGAGTCGAGGCCTGAGATCTGTAGTTAGACTATTGAGGCGGAAGACGTGGAGAGAATATACAATCGACACTAGAGTTGACTGCCACTGAGAGTCTGATTAGGGGAGGACGTAGGTCGAGGACCGTGAGAGACCGTAGACGTCAGGTGCTGTGACAGCCGCGTCGCGTACGTGACAGCAAATTGGCCAGTTCCAGGATGACAACTCAGCCTCAACCTCAACCTCTAGCAAGGGTCAACGTGTAACGTTCAAAACTTGATGCCACACGGCCGTATAAAATCAAATGATAAAACAAGGTATTGTGAGATCAAGGACTTCTCCGATCGCAGCTTCTGACGAACGGTATCTCAAGGAAGAAGCCTGGCACAATGAAAATTCAAGGCCTGACAAAACTCGTTACCAGCGTTTCATTTTTGCAGGATGAAGGAAATGGCGAAAAGCTCGTCGAATCTTCCAAGCGCATCTACAGTGCGTACGAAATCTATTCTGTCCGTTTATGATTTTCATCAATCCGAAACTTCAAGCTCATTTACTCGATAACAAGTTCTTGCGCAAGGTATCCGAGGGAAATGACAGGATTCCACCACTGGAACTTCTCACCTATGCCATTCGGGATATTCTGTTTCCAAGCTTTCTAGGCCCGTGCCGAATTCCGGACGTCTTGGATCTTCTTTCGAACGTTGAACACTATCGCTGCGTATGCAAGGAGAAAGCGGGGAAAGCTGTGGTTTACGACGAATTTTACTCGTTCAGTGACCGGAAGGCAATTTTACTGTCGAAAGAGGAGCGGAGTAGCCTTGATGACATTGGAGAGCAAGCTTCTCCTCTGAGGGCCCGTTTCTTGAACTTGTTGCTCAACTACACCCAGCTTGTGAGTGCTGTCATCTTATCTGTGGCAGATAATGGGGAAAAACCTCTCTTTCTTTACAGGACATTCACTATCTTTGTACTTCACCTTCCCGACTACCTGGAATGCAGGAACATATGGAGGAAGACTTTGGAGACCGACTGTCCTTCCCTTTTTATGCAATCCTCACCCAGGAAGAGCAACAACATTTTACTGAGATGGTAGAACAGTTGTTGCGGAATTCGATGAAGTTGGTTTGTGATGCACAAAAACGCGAAATATCACTTGATGGGAAAGATGCGCAAGAGTTGTTTCCTTGCCCGGTCGCCATCGAACAGCTGGTCGATTCAACTGACTCCTATCTACGAGCTGTAGAAACACAGACCTCTGCTCTGAAGGCCATCTTTCCCACATGAGTGATTCAACACAGAAATGCAATAAGTTAGACTATCCAAATCACGAGGAACAGAGTAGTAAAGGTCGTACTTATAACTAGTCCCACCGTATCTTTTGGGCATATTCACGGATATTGGAAACATAGCTCTCTTCTATCTCGGAACCGGCTCCAGTTGCCACCTTTACAATTATCTCGTTCAAAGCTGTCGAACCCAGGATATCCACATGCTCCGACGTATTGGCGCCACCCCGAGGCAAGGAGGGGAGGGGACGATGAGGCAGCTAATGGGAATGAAGGCAACATCTTAGTTCTAAACCTTAATCGGCTTTCTAATACGCTTACCTCTACGGTCGTGATATTGATTGCTGCAGGGTTCCATCTCGGTCGTTTCCACCCTTCTACACACATGGCACCAAGACTAAGTAGACTCACTGTTCCGTCACCCTCACCGAACCTGACACCATTCCGCACCTACATCATCATAAGGTACCGAATGAATCCTGGAAAAAGCGAGTTTACCTTCGGTGTAGCTGTGTCATCTGTGTATTCAGCATCCATCCAGGTCTTTCTCATAAGGGGAAGATCTAGCGGCGGCCTCTTGGTTTGACATTGGTCATTGTCCGGGTCGGTGCATTCGGTGTCCAGGGTTTCGACTGCCTGTTCATCATATTGATAGTCTCCTCTTGCATACCAATACGAGCGCTGTACCATGCCACTCCCAGGTCATGGATGGAAAGGTTGCACCATGACGGTACAAGTACGTACCTCGGTATCCTTGCCATGTCCATAAACACAATATATTTTCATTGACGGAGCCCTTGGTAGCCTGCAGCCCACGTCAGGGTATAAGTTCGAAGCCAAGAAAACCGGTGCTAGGTCTTACCGGACTTCTAGCGGGTTCATCCATTTGGTGTGGTCTAAATCATTCTGGTCCAATGCTTCTTCATTCCTCTCAATACCAAAGGAATAATTCGTTGCCATCATTTTCTGAAGGGAAATCACCAGAACAAACATTCTAAGCATTTTCGATTCTCCCTGGGCTTGAAGAACTAACCTGAAACGTTGAAGACGTGTGTGCCAAGATCCATGTACCACTTTCTTCCGCCGACATGTTACGCGTATTTTCAACAAGGTTCCGAGAAGAAATCTCTTCGGGTTGCCTGAACGAAATCAACTGGCCATGAGTATGTTTGGAATCAGGCAGATCATCTGGTGCAAAGGTGTCATTGCCCCAAACAGCATCTCCGCCCTAACAAAAAAATCAAGCAGTCGCTTGTAAAAGGAAATACGTCCCGTACCTTGACCCACATGCTAGCAGGTCCCGCCCACGTCAAAAATAACTTTCGGCGTTCTGCACGAGAGAAAAAACTCTCTAGCACTGCAAAGCGAACAACGACAACCATGAACGAATCCAGAATTGATGAGAATTGAGCGCTAACCATAGGATCCAGCGGGATTCATCTGAACCGTATCTTTCATTTCCCCTGACAGAAATGCCGCCATAGATTTGGTCTAGTGATAACAATTACTGAAATTCTTGCAAAATGGTATGGATCGCGATCACTTACCACTCCCTGTGAAGCTGTCAGCGACGACGTGAAGAAGGGGGTTAGGCAATGTTACATACTAAGTGTGTGCCGGCTACGGCGATGTACGCCTCAATGTGATCCTACGTCAACAGAGAGGGAGCATGAGCTAGTAGTACTGTATTAGGGTTTGAGAACTAAACCTCAACCCAATCGGGGCCTCCGCCTCCATGTTCAGGGGATTCCACCCATTTGAAACTAAACGACGAACGGATTAGCATTAAACGGACCTTGTAAGTACTACCATGACTCACAAATACTGGCGTAAAGCAGAAACAATAAGTTGAATTCACAAGTACCAGTTGAGATGACGTACCAGCAAGACCTGCGGAAGGAGTAAAGGATGAGTATGAACAGGGAGAAACTAGCTCTGCAAGCCTTACGGATGATCCCATAGAATGGGCAACAAGCACGGTTTTGCGCTTTTGACGTCGCCTAAGATATGAACGGAACCAAAGAACGAATTGAAGCGGCATGCGTCCCGTTTATGTATCTGAACTCACTTGAATCCTTCAATAGTGCTTTTCAGTTTGGAGAAATAGCCATCTCTTTCTTCCAAGTTATAGTATGACAGTCTCCAATCGTACGGAGCCAGATGCAGGTTGTTCGTGTCGTAATTGACTGCAGCTAAATTTTCCACGATCTTCAACCTGACGTAGCGTAAAAACTCAGTTTCAGTCGAATCGTGGCCACAGGAAGAGAATACCAAATCCAGTATCCCTGAATGAACATGCTGGCAGCATTGATCCCTTCTGCTGCACGAACTTTAGCCCCGCTCGGGTCCAGACCGGTGTAGGGATCAAGCATCATAGCTTGTATCCACCTGTCACGATTGAATGTAACTTGAGATAGCATGCTGAGGCCACCCCACATCTTTTCTCGGAAGAATGGGCGGAAGTCTGGTGTTGTGGACCACGATTCCAACGCCTACGATCGAGGGTGGGATGTGAGGCGATAAAAATTTCGAACAGATTATCAACGACGCACAGTGGATATAACACCTGGGATTAAGACGACTGGATACTTTGCAGAGAATCCACGTTCTGCCATCCGCTCCCCCACCAGAAATTCGCGTCCGTCACGATTGAATTTCCACACTTCCGGTATATTGCTCCTCAGCCTATTCCATTCAACTTCTAATCTAGACAAGTCGAAGCCGGGAATCTCGGGAACGGGGAATTCCAATTCTTGTAACAGAAGGCTTAATTGATTATGCATTTCGTGTATTTCAGCGGGTGTAACGAATGCAAAGGCAAGGAGGATTCCGACTGCAAAGACATGACATTAGGTCTAGCATCCATGCGGTATTCAGCGAGCAGAACGTACGTAGGATACCCAAAGGAAACAGAAATCTTCTGGTGGCGTAAAAATGGCGCTAACAAGTTGTTTTAATCAATCGCCTTGTGACTTGAGAGAATCAAAATCGCACTTGTTTCTGCTTTTTGAGGACTTTGACTTCCTCTTCAAGGGCTTCCTTTACATCTTCTGCATCTCCAATTCCATTGTGCTCCCTGCTTGAAGAGTCGGAATACTCGCGCGCAGTTGTGGTTGCCGCGTCTGAGGGGGAAGACCAAGTTTTGGCACGATGAACAACGACCATTGCGATTGGGCAGTCTTCTAAATACCCGCGTAACTATTCTTGTGTAGATACTACGTCGTGAAGGTTGTAGTCTTCAAGTTTGTAGGTACAGTCGTGTGTTGAAAGATAACATGCACATGGGCGTCAAATCGCCGCTTTTCAAGCGAAAAAATTGGTACCCTTCCTACCACCATAATGGGTCTCTCCGGACGTAAAGTCAAGCAACGTATTGGTGCCGACCCTAGAAACCTCAACTGGGCTGACGGTTCTCGATCCTCTATTCGTTATGATGTCCCTATTTCTCATTTTTTGGGATTTTAGATGCTTCCAAGTTCGGTGCTACGTATCTAGCTAAGTTCGGATGGACATCCTCGCAAGGCCTAGGTGTTTCTGGTGAAGGGAGGACATCACATATCAAAGTCAGTCAAAAGCTCGACATGCTCGGTATCGGCGCGGCGCAGTCAAGGGATCCAAACGGCATCGCATGGAAACAAAACAGGGATTTCGAGAATTTGTTGAAACGGCTGAATGCAGATAACGATGTTCAATCTCAAAGCGACGAAGCTACTGTAGAGCCCGAGGAAAAAGAAGAGGAGCAGAAGGAGCAGAAGGAATGTAAAAAAGAAGGCAGGAAAAGAAAACGAGAGGAGGGGAAGGACAAGAAGAAGAAGAAACGAAAACCGTACAGCGACGAAGAAGACAAAGAGGAGATCACAACGACTGAACCTACCCCTGCGCCCAAAGCAACCTCAGTGCCTGTAGTTCCCCGCCATCGAGCGTGAGTACTGCTGGATTCCTCAAGTCTACAGTATCTGAATCTTGCTACTTTCTTGCAGTCATCGAGCGCGGCATATCGCCGCAAAGAGCTTCGCTTCGAAATCGGCTTCAGCAATATCTGAGATCCTTGGAATTTCTTCCGTAACCACCTCTTCCGCCACCACCACTGTCGCGACTCCTACGGGAAGTCTCACACCCATCGGACCAGAGCCAACTTTAGAGAAGCTCACAACTTCGACAAAAAGCGTGTCTGACTATTTCAAAGAACGGCTACTAGCCAAAACGTCGGGAGCCTCAACTTTTTCAACTCCTACCGCTGTCCCGACCCACGAAGAAGACGCACAAGGCGGCGGACTAGGGTCTTCGCGCTGCATGCATATTGCTCAGAGCGACCACGAAGACTCCCTTACTAGAGGAGGGCTGGGTGCAAACCGCGCACAACTGTTCACCTCCGATAGTGGACCGATGTTTCAAATAAGCACTTCAAAATTTGTATCCATGTTTACTGCGTTGAGTCCTTCAACTATGACACAGGATAACGAGACACAAGATATCGAAGAAGAAGGAAAGAAACTGGAAAGGAGGGAAAGCAAGAAGAATCGGAAAGGCAAAAAGAGACGGAAGCAACTGAACGATGATGAAAGAGAGAAGGATGCGTCCGAGCATGTCCAAGATGACCAGGAGGGAAAGAAGAGAAGGAAGGAAGAGCGTCGCAGAGCGAAAGAGGGAAAAGAGAGGATGGAATTATTAGAAGAGCAAGGTGAACGAAAGAAGAAAGAGAAAAAACGGAAGTCAGTCAGTGGAGAAATCCCAGCTTGACGATAGATAGGGTTATGGATATGTTATGCATCACGCGGTGCGCGGGCGGCACGGGCGGGTTGTCTCGCTAAATCTAAGTAACGTCACGCACAAAACCGAAAGGTGCTTGGCGGTTACCGGTCAAACCTCCCTAAATAGGCTATCACCTCCACATCCACTGTCGTCACTTAAACGTTTTCACCCCCGAGGTGTACTTACTGAGGTTACGTCGCAGGCCTTCACTCTTTCTCTTTTGCCTCCATAACTCAGTCCTTTCAATATCTTACATTTGTTCTTATCCCGCTCTGATAAACTCGTCATAAGTCCTACTCCTGCAACCTCTAGACTCTCTTTCTTCACCGTCATAAAGTCGCGCCGTCAACACATTTCATGGTTTGGGTACCTCTTATAGGCAGACTCTCCGTGAGAGAGTATCTCGCCCTCGTTTTCGGATTCATATTTATCGCATTCGAGGGCTTAATTCGTATCGTCGTTCTTCTTCTTCCAAAACCAATCATCAACTGGCTCTATAGGCGTTCTCGCTCCCTTTATGATGTATACGGCCCAAAACGCAGAGGGAAACCTAATGACAAGAAATTTGCAGAGAAGATTCTCCGTGCACGAGATTTTGCCGAATTATGTGCACTATATGGATATACACCGGAGGAGCACGTCGCGTTGACTAAGGACGGGTATTTGTTGGGACTGCACCGGTTGCCAGCGAAAAAGGGCGAGAATTGTAGACCTGGAACTAGCACAGGCAAACCGGTCGTATATCTTCATCATGGGCTGTTAATGAACAGCGAAGTCTGGGTTTGTCTGACTGCAGAGGATAGGGCATTGCCCTTCGTCCTCGTTGAGCAAGGATTTGATGTCTGGTTGGGAAATAATCGGTCCGTTTCTTCTGCCACTTGCGTTATTGATACTGTACTGAGAATTGACTCGCTGGTATTGACAGGGGCAATAAATATTCAAAAAAGAGCATTCATCATGGACCTAACACCACGAACTTTTGGGACTTTAGGTGCGATTCTCCTTCTATTGTTGTTATCGAGTTCGAATGCAATTTTTGACAGTATCGATGATTTTGCTTGGCACGACATCCCTGATTCCATAGCATATATTCTCGACATTACCAAAGCGCCGAAAGTGAGCTACGTAGGATTCAGCCAAGGGACCGCACAAGCTTTCGCAGCTTTGAGTATACATCCTCAACTGAATGAGAAGATCAATGTTTTCATTGCCCTTGCTCCAGCTCTCAGTCCTGCCGGCCTAGCCGCTTCCATCGTAGATGGTTTAATGAAATCCTCGTAAGCAGTGCCAGTCTATATGCACTTCATAAACTGACGAATGGAGACACCAGCCCTACCCTCATGTTCCTTTTTTTCGGACGGAAGTCTATCCTATCCTCCGCCACCATGTGGCAAGCGGTACTTTACCCCCCTCTGTTTACCAGGGTAATCGATTTGGCCCTCATTTGGATGTTTAACTGGCACGGAAAAAACATCGCTGCAACTCAAAAGATTGCTGCTTACGCACATCTATACTCGTATGCCTCTGTCAAGTCCGTGGTTCACTGGTTCCAAATCATGCGAAGCGGCGAATTCCTGATGTATGACGACGACATCATGTCACCTGTGATGCGTACGTCTGTTAGCTCCTATAGACCCGCAAGATTCCCTACCAAGAACATCTTAACTCCTATCGTTCTCCTTTATGGTGACACCGATAGCCTTGTCGATATTGACGTTATGACGAAGGAACTTCCCAAACACACTGAAGCTCGTCGACTGAGTGGTTATGAACATTTGGATATCTTATGGGGGGAGGATGTGGACAGAGATGTCATTCCGGAAGTTTTGGATGCTCTCAAGCGTTATGGGGAGAAAGAGAAGTTGACAGGAATGGTTAATGGATCTAGACGTATTCGGAAGGAACAGCAGGATGAAGAGACCGAACCTGGCTCGATGACCGATACCCCTCTCATTTTGTGATATTCACGGAAGGGATGAAGGTTAACTGGGTAGTCAACACTGCCGAAGGCTTTTCTACAATTGTATGTACATTATAAAACGTCTTATCATAAGTACTCTTAGGCATTTTATAGCCGCTGGAGTTCGTCCTTTCGTATTGTCACAGATTGTCACTATGCCGCCGGCTGGTTCCGTAGATAGCTTTGGTACGAGCTTCGCTCGCGCAGTCTTCGGCAGTGCCCACCTCGTGAGGTCACATGGCTCAGATTTTAGTCGGAGCTCCAAACAGCGCCCACCAAAGGGTCGGAGCTTGAATACTGATCCGCTTAGATAAAAAAAAGATAGATTCTCCCGGACTTTCGGACTTTCGCGTAGTCACCAAGATCCGGTTCTTCTCATGAACCCTACCACATTCTCAATCTTCCATCCTTTCATGGCACTGCGCCCCTTCTGGGTCGATTACACGAGTACCATGTCGAGTCCGGAAACTTTCTTCAGACTATATGGATTTCCTGTCCTTCATTCCGCTTCACCAGCTTTCCATAACCTGATATTTGACCTACAAGGTCAAGGAAGGCACTACAGCACATTTTCTACGAGTAAGGTCATTCCAGAAATGCTTGAAGAACTACACAGTGATGCATTTGGGGGCTGCAGGTGCGTTCTCCTGACTTACTAAAAATTCTCAGTAGTGCATCGGCCGCAGTGTTACTATGCCTATTAAAGGCGCCGTTATACCCTATCTCGACGGCGTCGAACCGGAATCAAAAGCCACTGGCACCGTCAATACCATAGTCAAGGCCCTGACGCCATATGGAGGAGTGAAGCTCATTGGGACCAACACAGATATTCTCGGCGTAAAAAATGCACTCCTTCGGTCCCTTCGTCTACAACATCCGGGAAAGAACATATCACCCCAAGGTATATATCCACCTGGGATCGGCTCTGCTGTCGTATATGGAGGTGGTGCTACCGCTCGTAGCGCCATTTACGCTTTGTCGAGCATTGGTCTACATCCAATTTACTTGGTAAATCGAGACGATGGAGAGGTAAAGCAGGGTAAGTATTTGAGTTGACTTTCTTCGATCCTTTGCACTAAGCACCCATTTCACTCGATCGTCAGTTCAGAATGTATTCCCCGAACTGGTTTCCCGTGCTTCGCTTATACATCTCAAGACTTCGGAGGAAGTAGAACAACACATCGTACAGTCGAACACTCCTCCTGTGTTGATGGTGGTAGGAGCTATACCCGCAATAAAACCTGTAACAAAGGCAGAGCGCATGGTGTACACGGTCGCCTCCCATATTTTTACCATACCTTACGACCCACCGAACTCGTACAACCCGAATGAGGTTCCAGGGTTGCTGCCCTTACCCAATCAACGATTGTTCCTCGAGATGGCCTATAAGCCACGCGTCACTGCTATGGTAGGTCTTCACGCCTGCCAGTCTCACCTGCCTGAAGAGCTAACGAACACTTGACGTGCATATCAGCTCAAAGTCGCGGCTGCTCATGGATGGGAACCGATCGAGGGTATCGAAGCCATGATCGAGCAAGGTTACGCACAGCAGCGGATGTGGGCGACTGGAAATGCTAGCGTTGTCACTGGCAGTGACCCGTCAATACTAGGGAGTTATATCGAACAAAAGGCGCGAGATTTGGTCCTCAGTATGGACGAGTATGTCGCCTATATTCTTTGCGCGTTCTGAAGGCTTCGAATTTTGACGTTTCGACTTTGTTTACAGCATCATCGTTAAAGAGGTCGAGGTTGATCTAGCAGCAGGATTGAAGGCAGCACCCCTTTATGTCGATCTAGGCACTACAAACAAGAGACTTGAACAGATAAAATCGAAAATTTGAACCTTCGCCAAAGTTTCCAGGTGGGCACATGATACTTTCAGTAGAACGAGAGTATTAACAGTCACATACATCCTACAAGTTCTTGGACAGTGAAATCGACGATAAACCGTCCTAGGGTACTCCAGTGGATGAAAGGGTAGCCAATGCACGTATCCTGAACGGATGTTTGTTCAAAGATAGCAGTTGAATGCGAAGTAGGATGCAATGCAGTCGGTAGTGAAGCAACATGAACCAAAACTTCAACTCCATTCTGCATGGTTCATAATATGTTCAGGATGAGGATACATTGGCTTTGGCCTTTTATGAAATACTGCACAGTAATAACGGCACTATTTCATTGAAACGTGACAGTTTATTTCACTTCTGACTTCTTTTACAACCTCCTCTCTCGAAGAAAGAACGAAGATAACTCACGGTAGTGCTAGTGTGAGTAGCCGGACAATTTGAACTCAAAACCGGGATCCGGACCGCCTGGACCGCTGCTCAATTGCCTCAACTCCTCCTTCTGAGTCCTTCATATGCATCATGGACCATCGACGAAATTTCAGATCTTCTCGTTCGTTAACATTGAAATTGGCAGCTCTTATGAGCATGTTCTTGCTCTCTTACTCGATCATACGCTTTTGTACACGTCGACAGCCTGCAACCGTCAAAACGCGCCCATCTATCGAAGACCGCCTTTCGTCCATCATATTTAAAGCCGTCGACGAGGCACTTGACGGAGAGATTCAGCGCTATGAAGATGTCACTCTTGGAACTATGGAATTTGAGAAGCATAACTTGCATCACAGCCGTCGTTCGTCGAATGAGCAAGACCTACAATGTTTTCTCGACCGCCATGCATGGGACCAAAGGAAATTACACTATCCTTCCGCCTCGTTGTCACATAAACCTTGCACACCGTCCACTTACCTGAAGCCCGTGTATCATGCCTCCCAGCTGTGCCCGCTTCTTGCAGGACGGAGGGTTTTGTTCGTTGGCCCGGAAACGTCCTATCACCTCCATATGCACTGGTTGCGCGACCTCCAACTACACGAAAACCGATCGCATACTTGCCAAGGACCGGAATTTTGTAATTCTCATCATATCTGTTTATCACCAACCGCTGAAACAGAGCTGCGCTACGAGAAAGGACGTCTCAAGAAGTTGCCTGGTAGTCGAGAATTAGCAAAGACGAAGTCAGCCAGTTTCCGCTACGCTCTTTCAACGACGCTGTATGCTGGCGGAACTCCAAACGATGCTAGATATACGAGCTCCCTGGAACAGGTAGATCCACTCACAGGGGTGCGGATGAGGGACTCTTATTGGTTGAAGTACGCAAAGAAGAGCGACGTGTTGATCTTGAATCGGGGTCCCCTACCAGCACCTTCTCAGACATACGATGGGACGCGAAGTGGGAATTGGACCTTTCTCCAGGACGAGATGTACAGCCCGCGATATATGGAGAAGAACTGGAGCAAACCTGGTCAAATGTCGATCCCAAGTGGCTTACCGAGGGACAAGGAGGACATCAAGTCCAGAGTTGTGATTGCTGCACTTCATGCAACTTCGACGAGATTTCTACCATCTGTGCTGGAAACTTTTCGTATTCTCCGACGTGATCGCGTTATCCGGGACAAGACTTTGCTATGGCACGGCAGTTGGTACATGCAACCCTTGTGCTTGAACCCTCATGAACGGGGAATAGTTCATCCCGAAGATGCTCTGTTGGGAAGCTTGAATAATGACTACTGGCTTCTCTACTACAACGCGCAAGGTACACTGAGGCTCGATCTCGAACACCGTGTGATGCTAATTATACACGATTCTGTTATCAGTTTATATGGAAAATTACCTCCTCCGCGCACTCCTGCCTCGTTCCGGCGTTTCTTTCATACCACAAGCAGTCCCGTTGTCTCCCGCAGGTAATCAAGCAAACGCCATGCAGCACAAGAGTTGTTTGGTGTATTCCTTTGGATCTGTTACAGAAGAAACCATGCGGGTCACACTTCTGACAGGGATATCAAGGACACTCGAGGAGCTCTGACAATTAAAAATGCCTGTTTCCCAAGATCCTCGCTTATTTTCGCCCTCTCTTATCATTATCTGTCTTTGAATCACCGGTGGAACCTGTCCCACGTTTTTCTCCTTTCATGTCCGTAAAACCACCTTTGCTCAATGCCTCTTTCGCAACGTGAATGATTTTCCTCCAACGGTCGGATCCCAGTGGTACGCCCCCATACCATCTCGATACAACGATCACTACATTCTCGCATTTCGTCACTTCCAGCAACCTTGACAGCTGATTCCCGGCCCCACTCTCACCGCCATCATTTTGCCCTAAGGCTACTTTTGTTGAGCTTGTGGTAGGCAAAGCCTCCGTGGTACGATATGCATACATGCAATGCGTGGCCTTTTTTAGTTCGGGCAAGGATGTCAGATGGTCCAAGAAAGCTTGAAGATGTTCCTTGTCGGGAAGCGGAGAAGCATGTGCTACGAAGACTGATCTGCGAGTTTGAATACGGTCCGATACGGTAATTGGAGAAGGCCAGTTTGAGGTGTCTGCGTCCACAACATTCAGTACTGGTTTTCATTCGAGAAAATGATTCGATTCACCTTTTGCCTGACTCGTCGTACTCTTTGCGCGCCCCAGAAATAAGCCTCGGATAGAGATACAGGGTTCCTTGATGATGAGTCTGAACATATGCAAAGGTCCTCTGAGCCATATGCAATTGATACGAGGACCACGATGGCGGCCAATGGGGGCTCTGGCGATAATAACTTTAGACACGTTGGTACGAAGTCATCTGAAAGATCCGACAATAGAAAGACTGCACTTTTTCAATTAGCTCAGTTATTTAAGTCAACGTTGCTCCTGGCGTCGGACCTGGAGATGGCAGAAGAAATGGCCAGCAAGCTGAGAAACCTGAGCCAAAAAACCACAAAAAGACAGTAGTTGGTAGTAGAGTTTACGAAATCGGGAAGATATCGATTTATGAGTAGACGGCCGGAAATTGATGACCCTTGGTCCCGAACTGAGCCATAACCAGGTCAAACCAGAGTGCACTACGTGATATAATGGGGGCGTATTACCTTCTCCCCCTCCTTTTCTTCCTCACTCTATAACAATAATCCGTTCATAGACTATGCGTGAGCTCCTCCCTTTCTTCAATTTGTATCGAGACTCACCGGTGCTGTTTTCTAGGTTTGATCATTCGTGACGATCCCACCGCAGTTGGTGATTACATCGCGGACTACATCTGCAAACGGTACGGCCTATCGTTGTTGAGAGCGTCGTCAAAGCTCACCGCATTCACCTGAAGGATAAACGATTTTGAACCAACAGCTGAAAAACCTTTTGTGCTCGGGTTGCCTACAGGCTCATCTCCCATTCCGACTTACAAGGCTCTCATCAAGCATGTCAAGGAAGGTCGATTGAGGTGAGCCTTGTCGGCTATTTTCCACGGTGTTATTGTGAGATCCATTGATTGCACTCTTCCAGTTTCAAGAGCGTCGTTACCTTCAACATGGACGAATACGTCGGCCTTCCTCGGGATCACTCAGAATCGTATCATACCTTCATGTTTAGAGAGTTCTTCTCGCACAGTGAGTTCGCCGTCTCTCTCCGATAGCTTCTCGTTATTGACTTCACTCGTGACGTAGTCGACATCACCCCTTCCAACGTCCATATCCTTGACGGAAACGCTGTCGACCTGATCTCAGAATGTAAGGCTTACGAAGAGAAAATCAAGTCCTTTGGTGGCATCGAATTGTTCTTGGGGGGAATTGGCGAAGACGGTCATATTGCATTCAACGTGAGCTCATCCCACTCCTTTTCTAGACGGGCTCTGGGCTAACAATCATTGCATTTATAGGAACCTGGTACGCATTAGGACTCACCGTGTACCATTATAAGCTAAATTGTTTTATCTAATCAGGATCTTCTCTTACATCGAGAACCCGAATCAAGACCCTTGCATATGATACTATCCTAGCCAACGCCCGTTTCTTCAACAACGATATTGCTGCTGTCCCTCGTATGGCATTGACTGTCGGTGTTGCTACAGTCATGGACTCCAGGGAAGTGGTCGTCGTTGTAACTGGACTGAGAAAGGCATTGGCTTTGAGCAAAGCCATTGAGGAAGGGGTGAATCATCTTGTATGTGGTTTCTTTATCAAGTTCTCGCAAAGTTCCATCCTTCTTAGTTCTTCTTTTCGATGGACAGTGGACTTTATCTGCACTGCAACTTCACCCGTGGGCTTTGATTGTCGCTGATGAGGACGCAACAGCTGGTATGTCTCTAATTGTTCTGAAACTTCGACCAACGTCTGACCCTTTCCTGTATAGAACTCCACGTCAAAACCGTCAAATACTTCAAATCCATCGAACGTGTGCAAGAAGAAGTGGAGCGTACTCAACATGAACTCAAACTCAAAGGCAAGGTTCAGGCTGAGCAGGTCGGGAGTATGGAGTAAAAGAGCTGGTAGCTAAGAAAATTTACGTTACGTCCATGTCTATGGCTTCCTTTTGCATTTTTAGTCCGGGTTTGTAAGACTTGTAGAGTACTGTACAGTTTCTGTTCGGCCATAAATCCACGGTTTTTCGGTTCATTTAGAATATTGTCCGTTTTACTGTTGCTTGTTTTTCATTGTATCCGTACCACGTTCGTTGATTAGCCTTTAGATTATCATCGTCCCGTTCCGTTCGTTGTAATGTTATACCTAGTATCCCGTGTTCAATCTTTTATTTTTACATGTACAATCAAATCTAAAACTTCAATAAGGCAAAATTATCGCAAAGCGTTCTCTTTTCCTTCTTCATCTCGCAACAAGAGATGAATCATCGCCAAGTATCGTTCTCAGTGAACGACCCACTAGCAGGGGTAGTAAGCGCCATGTTGGGATCCGATCCCCACGTAATCGCCCCGTTGAACTTGCGAATGTACTTATACTCAATCGCCGTGTTGGCAGGTAGATTGACGGTAACTATCATAGAAGAGAAAGTGAGAAATTATCAACGAATAGGCCAGGTAAACGTACTGCTCCATGTTGGGTAATTCGCAGCCGACAGCGCAAGAGCGTTATCCGGAGACCAGTTTTGCAGTGAGTCGACCGAACCAGTCAAGAAAATGTTCTCTGATTTGTAGGGTCAGAAGATTTCACCAGCAGAAAAGCCTTGTTTCGTACTCACCTCCGAACACAGTTTCCGCATGCACATTGAATGTAACAGCGACAGTTCCACTACCACCGCCACCACTACCACCCGACCGTTCACAAACACTTGGAACCGTCAACCCGTTCGCTCCCCAACTGGCAGGAACCTCTCCTGCACGGGCTCCAAACGCAGTCAAAGCAGCTGCATAACTCCACGTCAAATCCAATGCACTCGTCGGAGTTCCAGCGTCCCTAGTATACTGTTCCGCCAATCCGCCATTCGAAGGCGTATGTTTCGCCACAACAGCCACGAACCCATCAGCATAGGTTTTAATGGCGGAAGTGAGAGTAGAGAATGTGGATGTGGATGAAGCGTATGTGCCAACGGCAACGCTAGAAGAGAATTGTTGGAAGAAGGGAAGAGAGGTGGCAGTTACTTGCAGAGATTTTTGTTGGTTCCAAACAATAAGCGCGTCATAGAGCTGCTCGGCTACTGCGAGGGTCGTCAAGTACCAAGGCTGACGAAAAAGAAAAAATTCTCGTCAATCTGGTTCCTATGAGTGTATTCAAGCGCAACGCACTCACGTTTCCGCCGAAATAAACATCCTCCGCGTACCTCCCAGTAGCAACAGCCTGATTATCCGGAATACCCGAATTAATGTTGTAAATACTTCTGAACGAATTCACATATTGCCTCAAATTCGAAAGTGCACGATCCGAACATGGCTGGAAAGTTATCGGATCACATCCAGCCGCTGGATCAAAGGTGTGGATCGAGGTCAACACCGTGTTTGCGTCTTTTCCTGTACGTCCTCCACCAGTGTTGGCGGTAATGAAACCTTGATTCGTGTTCCAATAAGATTGCATGAAACAAAGGAGATTGTTTGCTTGAGTGTCGTAGTTTTGGACTACGGAGGTTATACCGAGTTTGGTTGCGAGTGCTGAGCCTTGACGGAGAGAACGGTGTTGTTCGGCTGTGGTGAAGAAGGAGGAGGAGGAAACTTCTTCCCAGAGGTCGAACCTGTAAAAGTTTCGTTTTTGCCTAAACGGAATACGGCATATCGGTATTTAGCGACTCACGTAGTTTGATTCCAGTTGCTGGCTACATAGTCGAGATCCCTTTGAATGATTGGCCACAAGGTGTTGGAAACAAACGTTTGGTTGTTGTTAGCCACGAGCCAATTGGCGTAGGTTATGAGTGCAATGGATCGGAGAGCAGGTCCATCTGTAAATCAAAGGTGAGGTAAATTAGGGGCCTCTCAACGTCTTCGACGGAGAAATTTACCTCGTTGTGGTCGGCTGGTAAAGAATACGCGCATCAGAAGCAGAAAAAGTAAAGGGATGCTTTCGAATTAAAGTACGGACCCCCATGCACCAGTAAAAGCCGTCAGATCAATATTGAACTTTGGCTCCCCAAGTCCCCCTGTGGTGACCGTCCCAGAAGGGTTCGATACTTGCTGCAAACTAGCCTGCGAAGTGATGTAATCCTCGACTTGACCTCTCAAGGATGGGTTTCTCCCAAGTGTTACTCTGTCAGCGTTAAACACACGATGAGAACGCTATTACTCAATCGAGCTCGCTAGCAAAGGCTACTCACTGATCAATAATCCACTGGAATACCAGTGCCGCATCTCTAGTCCAAGTAAACAAATAATCTGGATTCGAATTTGACGGTGATGCGATGACAATTCCAGCTTTAGCTCCCGAAGCTTTGGATCCTGAAGGTCCTATGTTGGCCAATAACCCAGCTTGCGCGATAGGTGATTCTGTAGCGACGAACGAGTCCACGGATATTTGTGCCTCAACGTTGTTGAAGACGTTGCTTCCAGCTAAGACCAGGAAACTGAGCAATACGCTAGAGAGGATCATTTTGAAGGTGAAAGGCCAAGTAATAGAGGTACCAGAGGTCGAGGACAAAGGCGAAATGCGACCTTGAAAGACGGAGGGAGGTCATATATATACCATTTTAATATTTGAAATGTGGAAAAAATTCCACGCAACTGGTCTTGAGTTTCTTGTCGCCACGTTCCTCATCCGAAGGCATTGGCATGTTATTGTTTGAAGAGAACCTTCCCTCGTGTTTGATGATTGAAGTGTGGAGCGGAGAGTCAGCAGTGAGCACAAGTCAATCAAGGTCTGGTGGTGGTAGGACCACAAGGCAGTAGATGCCGGACCGGCGAAGCCAGGAGCCGGCATCGAATAAGCGTCAGTGAGGATAACTCAGCATTTCTCTTCAATCCATGAACTACATTACCCATCGCTCGTTTTTTTTCTCGCTCTCTGAATTCGTCTTTATGCCCACCACCCGCCCTAGCTCATCAGAAAGATATCACATCAAGCTGTTAGTTCTCAATCAGTCATGAAACTGAGTATTTAGTTATAGACATCTGGTAGTGTCATAAGTTGGGTCTTACTGCAGGAGAACGAAATCATCGCGGCGATTTAGCTCACGAGAGAGCCGGTTGTCATAGTACCATCGGTACGTACGTATATTTTTCGGTGAAACCGCCGACATGAATAGGTACTTACACACATCATCGCGTTCCAAGGAAAGCCTAAGGTACGCCCACGAGAACGGTGAAATCGAAATCACAAGAAACCAGAATCACTGGAACCACTCGCGCCTCCAGGTCCCATCACCTCCTCTTCTGACCATCAACCCACTCTTCAACCCTCACTCTGTCCACTTCAACAGCATGTCCCGCCCGTAAATGTCGTCTTAGATCATAAGCACGACTAAACACATAATCGCATTCATAGTCACGGCCCCGTCCACGTCCATCTGCGGAAGATCCTTCTACCATTGTAACAGCAGTATCTGTGATACCCATACCCTCCAACCTGGGAAAGGGACACTTGAGAGCTTTAAACCGTCCAAGTTTCTCCTTCGCCTGCTGAGCGTAAGTGACCCCCGTGATTGCGTTGATGGACATGTCTATCTTCTGTTTTCGTTTTGCCTTCGGTTCTGAATCAGAAATCTCTGGGGAAGACGAAATCTCATCGGACTCCGAGGTTGCGTGCCCATCGTCGTGTTGTCCTGCATCTGCGTCTACATCACCCAGTGGTGGTGCAGCGTGCGCTTTCGCGGAATGCCTTTGCAACAAATGTTTATACCCATACGCACGTCCGCACCCTTCGTGTATACAGACGAAATCTCTTCGTCCAAGATGAGTCACTTTGTGGTGTGTTGAGAGGGCGTTGTTCTATGTTACCGCGAAAAACGAGGGAGTCAGTAGAAAAAAATCACAGGTTGAGCGATAAACACACCGATTTAAACTCCTTCCCACACCCCTCAAATCCACACTTCCAATCCCTCCCTACCACATCCCCACCTCTTCTTTTTTTCCTCGATCTCGTATCCCCAAGGCGTCCATCACCATCCTCGTCCGGTGCGTCATCGTCGAACTCGCCTCCCCCCTCGTGCGCGTGCGCGTAGAGCTCCCCTTCAACCTCTCTCTCCTCATGCAACTTCAAATGTGCACGGAGCCCCTTTTGAGTACTGAATTTTTTCCCTCTACATTCGATGTGTGGACATGTGGGGGGATGCGCTGTACGGGTGTGATGTTGGAGTGCGGACCATGTTGGGAAGAACCGTCGAGAATCTGAAGAGGGCTCGTCGGCGGTGGAAGTGTCGCTGATGTCGGGTCGGGGTAAACAAGATGGATGGGCGCATGTATATCGTTTCTCTGTGTTGTGTTGTTGTTGTTGTTTTTTTTTCGTTAGCAATCGAGTGCGCGACTTTGAGATTGAACCACGTTACCGTTGTGAACCTTCGAATGCGTTCTCAAATGCTGATTGGTCTTAAACGACTTTGTACATCCCGGATGGTTACACTGGTAGGGTTTCGTCCCAGGTGGGGCATGAATCGTACACTTGTGCGTACGAAGTTGATGGTGCTTCACGAATGATTCGGTACAATCTGGTTCGTCGCACTGCGAGGGTACGAGGTTAAGATATCAATCCGTGAGGATAACGCGTGAAAAAAACTCACAACAAACTCCCTCTCTCTCTGCCCACCATGCACCCCCTTCAAATGAACCTTCAAATGCTGATACGTCCAAAACCTCTTCACACACGACCCCTCAGGACACGCAAAAGGTTTATCAGACTCCGGTAAATGAATTCGGTTATGTGCTTGGAGGTGAGACTCCCGGAGGTAGGATTTGTTACATTTTGCGCAATTGAAGGGTCTCTAGAAGGTGAACGATTAGAGAATATAGAAGGATGGGTGAATGAACATGAAACGTACAAAACCAGTATGCGACCTCTCATGTTCTTCCAACCTGGAAGGTTTAGTATACGCTTTATCACATCCATCCCATCTGCATGCGTAGCGTTTTTGTTTTTTTGTTGACGACGTGGGAAATTGGAGTTTTCCGTTTACGAGGATCGGTTTAGAAGTCGAAATCGAAGCGACACTTGCGACATTTTTTTTTGAGGCAGACGCTTCATATTCTAAACATTCTGAATGTTCTGATTCAAACTCGTCCGCAGTAGGTTCTGAACTGGATACCAGGTGAAGAACGTAGTCGATGTCCGGCCCTCCAGACCTGTGAGTGGCTTTCCGTTTCCCAAGAACAGTTAAGGTTGAGGATTGTAAGGCCGAGTTCGACGAACTTGAAGTCGAAGCCATCGTGGCTTCGAGTCGGCGTACCTGGAAAATCCGAAAAAAGGACGCGTCTCACTGTCGAATAAGTTACAGTCTTGGGTTCGATCCCCACGTTGGTCACTGATTCCTCATATTATGAACCCCACCAAGAACTGCGTTTTTAATATTACAGTATTACACGATTTATGGCGTTAACTTGTTAAAAACGTAAACACAATTATGTATAGGCCGACAGTTGGTATAGACGGACACCCGATCCGACGATCAAACACGACCTGTAAATACTCCAAACCGTAAGCAGTAAGCCGTACCCCTCGTTATTTAACCCTCCCCCAGTCACAGAGCATCCACCTTTTCATTCAGAACCTTCCCCCCCTTCCCCTCCTCCATCGTTTCTGATATCCGTCTCCTGACATCAGACGTAAACCACTCTTTTAATTTCTTTCTCGCCACTCCAACCTCAGTGGCAGGTGTAGAGGTAGCCAGAGCCCCACAAAGTTCAGCAATAACAAACCTCCCACCCATCTCACCCTCCAAACACATCCCTAACACTACATCTTTCGGAACAATTTGTACAAAGTCGACGGCGAACCTCGTAGCGTCCCATGTCAACAAAGTGGTCTCCACTGTTTTCGTAGTGTGGTTAAAATGCCCGCCTTGTAAAAGGGTTTTATATAGTCGACTCGTATGTGGGATATCAATCGGATGGGGCCCTGTGCTCGGATCGGTGGATGGGTACGGAGTGGAGAGAGCGTTAAGGATAGTTTTTGTTGCTGATGTTTTATCTGTGATGGCGAAGGGGAAAGGAAAAGGGAATGAGAACGCAAAAGCTTATGAGTAAGAATAGCAAAAATTTTCAGGGCATACACAACGGACTCACCGCCATCAGCATAAAGCACAACCTCCCCAACCACGAGACTACCCCCCGGATCCCGAACCACCTCATCTCCCTTCTTCGTAACCCACGCTAACAACTCAGGACTAGCAGCCGTCCTAACCTCTTCTCTCCTCGTCTCTTCAGCTTTTTTACTTGTTTCGTCTCGAACCGAGTCAGTTTGAGCGAGGGAAGAAATGAGGGCGGGAGTAAAATGTCGAGTCGTTCGAGGGACGAGAAGGTATAAGAGGGAACGGCGACCTTGTGGAGAGGTGTAGAGGGATAAAGCGGAAGTCGTTATTGGAGTTATTAGGGATCTGTGGAGAAGTTTTGTGTCACTGAAGGCGGGCGGAAAGTGGGAGAGAAGAAGAGTTAGATGAGGAAGGGAGGTAGGGTTGAACGGAACGTACTCGATAACATCGATAGCAGTGAACAACACGGTTTGAGCTTCATCGTCCAAACACATTCGTTCGATGTGGGGTTTGAGTGATTTGAGTATTTGTTTACGGTCCTTCGCACTCCCCTGTGCAAGAAACTCGCGTACAGCGCGACTTCCGTCTTTTGTATGAACCATCTCTGGAATGATATCCTGACACGTTTCGAATATCTCTCTACGAAGTTTCTCTCGTTCATTTTTTTCTGGTAGGTCATTTATGGAGGCTAGGTATTCCCAAAGAGCACGATGGACAATAGCATGTGTTACAGCGCCCTTATCTGGGTTGTTGAATCTAAAAGAATGCGTAAGTGTTCATAATGAGGAGAAGAAGGAAACACACATTGACTCTAGATTCTCTTTCAAGGCTGCAAGCGTCCTTTTCACCCTCGCGTCATCCGCACCTTCCAAAACCCCCTTCAACCCTTTCTTCGCTTTCTCCTTCTCCGCATCAGGCATATTAGAAGAAGTAAACAACGCAGTTTCCTTCCCATAAAACTCTCTCAGTAAAATCGACCTTTCATAAGCATTAGCGTACAACTCAAACGCATCCGCAAGAACAGATGAAGCTTCTCGATGTAACAGAAGCTTCAAAACGTGTCCTTGAAATTCGAGTAGAATTCCAGGTCGATGAGAAGGACAAAAGCGTATAAGCTTTGTGACCAAAAACTTTGAGTATTTGTTCATCGCCAATTCTCGGTATTTCCCCTTCAGCTCTTCTGCGACCATTGAGCGCTCTTGCGATTTGCCGTATTTAACGATAGTTTGGATGATGCGGCTGGCGTCGTGTTTGAAGACGATATCTTTTACGTGACCTTTTATCGTCGATGTTAGCTGTTTTATGTGTTTTGCTCGTTCGGCAGAGGGGATGGATTTTTGACGGGCGAGTGCCCAGATTGCTTTGGAAGTGGAGAGGAGTTGGGAATGGGGTTTAGAGGCTTTTCGTTGGTCCTGAAGAAGTTTTTGGGCTCTGTGGGATTCCCTCGAAGCTAGTAAAAACTAATTAGTAGGCGTTGTTGGGCGAGAAAACCGAGAATACCAGATAGAACTTGTTCTTCCTCTTCTTCAGACTCGGATGACTCTGGTTGCTGTTGATTTTGGGTGATTGGTTGACTTCGTTTTTTTATTGGTTTTTCTGGTTTTTCTAAACGTTCTTTTTTAGAGTTTCGTCGTTCGGTTTCAATTTCAGTAGCTCGTTTAGCCATCGAGGTGAGGGTTGAAAAAATTGTTCGCCGCCGGCAATTCAAAACGCGCTCATGATATCAACAGTCCGAAGTGAACGTGAAATTGCCAACAGAAATCGTACGAAACAAGCCAAGTTGAGCTCAGCGATCTGACGGACTAGGTTTTTTCTTGCGATGAATCTGGCGGCGTATCAAATCGCATCGAAAATGGGAGGGAAAAATTGGTTATAGTCCGAGAGCTTGTGGTATTGGCGCAAACATTGAAGTACACTCTCAATTCCCAGGACCACTCCGAATCGACATTCGTTGGGCGACTTGATACTTCAATTCTTACTAACGTGTATCTGTTGATACCCAGCAGGAAGGAGATGTTCACGAGAAACTGGCAGAGAGCTTAGGAAGCTTTTGGACAAGAGACGAGGTTGAACGCATCTTCATCAGTGGCGCTCTTTCATCCTCGACCACCATCGATAAACTTGGTACCACTCCCTTTCCGACGGCAACAGGATCCACTCTTTCGAGCATGCCCTGCATTGCGATGTGGACTCCTACTACTGGAAGGGAAATCGAGGTTTTTTTGGCTATAGACGTCGATCTCGTTCAGTGTAATCAGAAGATGCGAGTAGTATCCTGGCTCTTTACAGCCACGCACCCGGTATCGAAAGTACCCGATAACTTTAGCCTGATATCGACGAAACTCTCATCCCAGAGGTTCACTCTGCAGCCCTCAACGAGCTTCTGCCCCGATCCCTCCCAAATCTTGCTACCTCCTTCGCTCATTTGGTGTAATCTGTTCAGCCAGTTTCGACCTGGTGCCGCCCGGACGATAGATAATAACTCTGGCAGTTGTCGCTGCGGTCTGGGCCCTCACTGGTCCACCTAAGTCATTTGAATGCGACATACCAATTATGAGATCACACCTTGCCTTTATGTCTAGGTACTTCAATAGATCGATCTCGATTGCACAAAACTCGTCGGATGGGATGTTTCGGGACCTCCAAGGGTCCTGGAATACTGCTTCTTTACAGTAGGATTTTAGGCGAAGTTGGGGGACCCGGTTGTGATTTTGGTAAGTATGTGACCTCGAATTACCTCTGCTCCTTCTGCTAAATAGGCTCCTTTCCTTAATCAGTTCCCCTTTCACTATCCCACTAAAAGAACATGCTGGGTAGTTCCCCCCTCCTCTGTGACCGTAACGTTGACGCACTATGTACCTTGAACTCGGTCTATGGACCTGGTCAGGTTTGAAGTTGTTTGGAGGCAAGTAAAGCAACGCCGATGAAATTGAGACATTCGTAGTTCTCTAGGGGGTTGAACCACCCGGGATGGTCATTGACTAGGACTCATTGGTCACATTCAATCTCGTTTGAGATGTTCAAACAGGTCAAGGCCGGTGCTGCCGTTTCACAGTCATTCCTTTTAGTTCTTCTGTATGACCACTCGACTATTCTGGCTGCAAAGATACTGTGTATAAACACTGTCTGATAGCCGGGTGAACGGCGGTGTCTACGTCTCCCTTGGTCCTTCGGGTTCAACTCCAGCTCGATGCTGAAATGACAAGCCCTTGGGCTAACTCTCGCCCAAAAAAATCATTCTGCAATGACTTTCAGCCTGACTGACTGATGTTTGAACTCTCCATGTTGCTCTAAACAGAGGGGCTGGGCTACTTGCACTAGAGTCTAGTGAGTGATCCTGGAGGGATGAGAACAGTAAAAGGAGGACTGGCAAACTGTATTAGGGCTAATGTGCTACTGTGTTGGGTCATACAAGGTCATTTAAACCTACTATCTGTTTATGGAGAATGTGCTGATCATTATCATAGTAATCAGATGGAAAGGACTGGTGGGGAAGGTCATGAGTACGGACAGATGCCAATAAAGATCATTTTGGAAAAGCCAAGTACCTTGCACCATGAAAGTAGCTTAACCAAGCGATGTTGTGGAATACGGAGGTCAATCCCATTATAATCCTTCCTTAACATATCCACAACTTCAGAAATTGAACCAAATATAGAGAAAAGTTTTGGTTCAGGGCCACATGATTCCAGTAGTCTTGAAATCAGTAGATTTGAAAGCATATTTTTCATCCCTGCTGGCACTGTTGCTGTTTCAAAGCTTTGGATCTTCACTTTGGCAGTTTGCAGATCATTATTCAAGTGCTTCACAATGTAAAAGCAACTAGCTTGCAGATTGATAGCCACAGTGGACTGGCCAGGTAATGAAAGTGGACTTGAGTTGGAAATTTTCCATGTGTGGAAGATCCTCTCTACAGATTCATCAATAAACTGGGTCAATGCACAGTGCCATTGGCAGCCTGTGATATTGAGTGCTATCCAACTTGCAAGCTCTCTTTGTTCATAAACATCTAGTGAGCCATGCATGTGGAAATAATCCTGAACATCCTTGAAATGTTCCATGTTTTCGTGATGCACACTTTTGTCCTAAGAAAAATCAATACTAATGAAGTGATTTCTTTATTCAAAGAAAACATACCATATGCTCCAACCAGAAAGAAATGGTCTGGAAAGTATGGAGGAATGAGGACCAGTGAATCCAATGGGTCCTCAACCTTTTAGTTTTGGGTTGAGAAGGTATGTGAATGCAAGCAGCCATGAGTATGTTAAGAGGATTAAGAGATGCAAGATCCTGGAGCAATTGCTTGCTGGGTGACTTATTAGAGGAGCAGAATTCTGCCCATCTCTCCAATAAGATGTCCATGGATGGGCCCCATCTACAAGGCAAACATGAGAGAGTGCTTCAATCATAAATATTTTGCCTACCTCTCTACTGGAGATGTGCATAGCCTTCCAAGAACTGCAAGCCATTGGGAAGCAAGGAGATTGTGTTGTTCAAGTGTGTCAATGCAGAATTCACCAGATCGAGACTTGTCACAGAGATATTCCATGAAAGAGGTGTGATAGATCCGAATATTATCCCCTTGGCCACCTATATCAAGCACTGAATGCATTCCCCGCAATGAAAGGTCAACATCTCCAGTTGGTAGTCCAAGGAATAACTCAATGAACTCTGGTGTAGGTTCCAGGCCATCATCAAACTTTGGTAGTAGAATAATTGTGCTAAGAATAAGGAGCACCTTACCCTGTTCAGGGTTGGCAGAAACAATTATATGATAGAGATTGTCAAGTTCAGCAAAAGGGGATTTTTGAGAGATTTGGTGGGTAGGATTGTCAAGGATGATATGAAGTTGTGTGATAGGGTGAGAATACTCTGCCCTCACAAATTTCATCACAGTTGAGACATAGATGAACTGGCCACAAGCGTTCTGAACCAGATGTTGGATTTCAGCATCAGAAGGCCATGGGTTTGGGAATGTGACCCGGGAGTATCTGGTGTTTATACAGATGCTGGTGAATTCATGGCGAAGATACCATTCAATATCTTTGTGGGGCAAATAAGATTCATCCAGTATTATCTGCTTGGAGAGAGGATAGATGTTTGGAAGACTGAAAGACTCTCGGATCCAAGCCTCAGGTCGACTGCATATCAGAAGTCGCAGTGGGAAGTGAGGTGATTGTCGATAGGCAGATGTTAATATAGAAATAATGCGCTGTTGGGTGTCATTGTCACTGCACTCATCTAGGCCATCAACAACAACAAGTTTAGGGTTTGTGTGAATTGACCAGGGTAGTAGTCGTTTCTGCACACGTCTCCACCATCTTTGCTGTTTGTGAGCCACTGAGAGCAACGGTCTAACAATGAGCTCTTCAAATTGACGTTCCAACGTGGCTTCCAGAAGATTGGGATTGTCCTCAATCTTTTGGTCAATGACGCGGCGCAACGGTGGTATCGTGGTACACAGACCATGGGCTATCGTTAACATGAGGAAATCGGGATTGTTGCGCTTCAGATCCGACCTGAAGAAAAAGAAGGATGCCGCAAGTTCATTATCTTTGGCACATGAGCTGGCGACTGTCAGCGCAATGGCTGACTTCCCTACACCTGCAGGCCCTGAAAGCCAGCATACGGGAGGAGATGCACCTTCAGAGGTGATCCATTTGTGGATATCTTGTAGGACTGCTTGCCGTGTTCCATGAAGACAGCTGCCGCGAGCGAACTGCAAGCCGGAATCATAGGTTGCTCCAACACCGGCAATTGTATCCCATAGGGTTTTAGCCGCTGTGGAAGCTTTAATCCAAGTTGGATATTTTGTTAACAGACTGACTCACGGTGGGCGAAGGTAGAATAGTTAAATTGATCACCACCGCTGATGTTATTGAACACTGCACGATTTATCGTTGGATTTTGTAAATTCTGTACCCCGCTGAGGACGTTAGTGCTTGATTGGCTCGAAGGGTGAGGCAAAGTCTGCGACGACATTGAATGCTAGAGGAGGATGACTTGATCTGTGATGGTAGTGAAGAAGAATACTTTGAACATACTACGTGCTGCCCGTGAATTCGACAGCATACAGCCGCGCCGTTTAGCCGTTGGCAATGGGATGTTGACACTGCATTATTACATAATAACGACTGCACCGTGCGGTCAACGACGTGCACGACTGGGATGAGCGCAGTCTCCGGATCCTCTTGCAAGTGACTTCGGCCTCTAACTCCATGGTACATTTGTAGGTCTCCAAGAGGCGGAACTTGGAGGTGGAAAAAGGAAGACTCAGCTTCTCATGATCATGATCCGGTGAGTTACTTAGCAAGTTATTCTGACCAGGGCTGAGAACTGAACCGGAAGGATTCTGGCAGATATATTCTCAGAACCTAGACTTTTCAGGGCTCCGAATTCTACAAAAATTTCAAATGAAGAACTGAGAACCTGAAATGTTCTTACACAGGAACGTGAATGTGAGAGGCGGGGAGACGGACAAATCCAGGGAAAAGCCGAAAGCGAAGAGATGGATGTCGTTTCTGAAGTGGAAGAGGTTGAAGAAGAGAATCCTACCTGTACGTTCAGGATTGCTTCTCGCTTTCTTTCTCTGTCATCGACCTCTTTTCCTTGCGGAGACATGTATGGATTCCCCTCCTTCAATTCTCCCACAGAACCGTATATACTGAAATCCAATTCGGATGCGGGCCCGCGATTCTCCTTGCTCTTTTGCCCCAATCAGGCTCGAGGTCTTTGCGAACGCTACCTCTCACTTGGCCTCTACCAGCCTCAATAACTTCTTTTCGTTTCCTGCATATGTCAGTCCTCCCACAGCCGCTGTTGGCTCAACTACGCGTACTGTAAGTCTGAGGGGCACCAGACTCTAGCGAAACTCTCTAGCAGCAAGCACTTCTCTTGAAACATCAGATTCGCTAGCGTCATCCCTTGTTACCTTCAGCAGCGGCGCAGTGACTTCAAAGATCGGTAGCAAGCCTTTCGTCCGTCCTTCACTTTCGACGGGATTTCCGTTGTCCGCATTCCGGCAATTACACCATGCATACGCCTCACATTACTTAGAAACATGCCCAGACCACTACCCAACTCACACCACGCCCAACCCACGGAGCACCTACTTATTGCTATGAAGATGAAGAAGAATACAAACACGCGAAGGAAAGGCACCTAATTAGAATGTGAAATTCCGTTGTTGACGCGTACTTTGTTGTAGTCTCGTAGCTTTGCAAGACCAATTCGCACGTATCGAGTGGCATGTGAAGAGCAGCCAGACATTGTGCCTTGGGCCCGATCTGAAGAAAGAGAAGTTCGACTTCGAGGCTGTAAGTCCTTTGTTCTCGGCGATCGCTGACTTTCCTACAACTGCGGGTTTTGAAAGCCAGCATACGGGGGAAGGTGCTCTATCCGTGGAGATCTCGTAGAACTGCTTTGCGGTTTCTGGGAGGTAATCGCCGCGAGTAAACTATAGTGTAGAGTCATGAGAAGCTATAACACCAGCAATAACATTCCCTAAAGTTCTGATAAGTTTTCATGGAAGATCTTTGCGGTGAAAAAAACAGACACCCTTGGGTGTGATTAACTAGGTTCTAAGTCCCGAATCGCACCTTCCTAAGTTTCATGAAACCGTCCAATAAATTTTACAGCGCGTATGCGTACGCTCAAGCGTGCACTCAGAAATCTGAGGCCTGAGGTTTATAGTCGGTTTGTAAGCCACGCTATTTACATTTCACACTCCCTACACTGAACGTCCGTCACTCGAACTCACCACAATCTAAATGTCTACATTCTCTTTTCGTTTATTTCGAAGACTCATAGCCGGTCAGTCTGAATGCTCCAGAATTTGGAGTTGGACCAAGTTAGATTTCCGGTCACTGAGGTTGACTTCATCCGAATCTCCAGGACTCTTCGCACTCGCCCACCTCACCTCTGCAACTCTTGAATTGTCTCTTCATGCCGCTTTCTCACAGCCAATTCTCGCATGGACACTGTTTGGTATTGATATGGTAACCATTGGGTGGTTTTTTACAGCGTGAGTTGTATCCAGTCAGAAAGTTCACCTGATATCTACTTACTGACACCTCAAGAGCGATCGTCAAACCAGCTCTGAAAAAGCGTCACACCGTCACCGAAGAGCTTTTTTCGGCCTTTGTCATGTTTGTGTTGAGTGTCGGTTAGTGGGTTCTCCGAGTCTTTTGAATGTGAGACCAGACTCACAAAAATTCTAATTCTTTGCCCAAATAGTCCTTTCTCTGATCGCCCTTACCGTCTCCATGAAAACCAGTGAGATAGAGAAACCTCGTGTCATACTCATTGCAAGAATTTGGTTGCGAGTCTTAGTCTTCACGTCTTTTTCCCGTGTGTATATCGCCCTACCACAACATTCCAATTCATCTGACATACTGCAAACCGTCAATGGCGGTGGAAAACCCATCTGTCGTGTAGAATTCGTGTACGTTTGTGGATTCTTCATACTCACAGGCATGACGATGGTTACCTATGACCATTCAATTTGGGAAAGGAACATGGATGGGTCACCGTCGCCTTTTTCCATGACTATCCTACTGTCACACATGTTGCCTTTCATATTCCAAATCAAAATGCGGAACAATAGGGCTTCATTAACGCCGGAAGACGATGATTTGGAGATGAATGGAAGCTCAACTGGACGTTCTCGCCCGAATTGTTATGGATATGGACGCAGCTGCAACTGTCGGTTTACTGAAAAGGATTCTGGAGGACTCGGACTTGGGCCTGTGGTCACTGACTCGGATTTTTGCGGGACCACCACTGATGCTGGCACGACAAACGCCGACGTTTCCGTGAATATGGCTGCCTCTGTATATGAATCTATTTCTCAGGCCTCTGTTTCTGAGCCTTTCGACTGTCGAAGTCGAAATCTGGCCCCTTGGAAATGGAAGACCTCAAGAATCACGAAGTTTACTACGGTTTCGTTGTCCAAATCTCTTATTGAAATCCCAGATGCCGTACAGAGAAGAATGTCTTACCCAGTAGTCTTACGTTGCCAGGATGATATTCTAGTTGACAATTAGTAGTCATATATGGGTTGTACAAGGACGAGCGTTATTTCTGTGCATGTACGGTGGAAATTGAACCGAGCAGTGGATTCCAAACGCGTCGCGTCATGACGCGTGCTCGCGTATGCGATCACATGATATTGTTTGTCCCAGAGAGAAGGGTGTGACAATGACAACCACTGCAAGGTTGGCCTGAATCCACGCGAAAAAGGCCACCCTGGCCTCTTTCAATCCCGAACCACGATGGAACAGAGGTTCCTACGCATTCTTTACAGCACCAACGATTCCACACAATACGTACTCGCACGTTCTCGTTCCCTCAGTCCGGTTTACCCTCTACCCGCCATCCCCGACGATGGCCATGGTACACGAACACGGTACGCTTCCGTGTCTATCAAGGCTTGCATCGACACACTCTGCCTGTCCAGTCCTGATCTTATTCAGGATCGAACACGAGACTTTTCTGTGTATCACCTTGACCCGTTGGAATCTGTTGGTCCAACGTGTAATGGAAGTCAGTCTATAGAGACAATTGGAGTACCTGTGGGGTTGGGCTTAATGTCAGGACTGAGAGCCACAGATGGGAATTTGCCAGTGACTGGGACGCTTACGAAGTTGAGGACGGGGTTGGAAGCTTTGGAGGTCGTGTTCAATCTTCGTGAGGTGAGTCTTGGCGGAGCAATGCCCAGTGGTGCTTGAAAGCTGATGTGTATTGTTAGGTCCAGGCTTCTGCTAGACCTAGTAAGACCAACGTGTTTATGTCTTCCCGTCATCTACTACCCGTTCTAATAATACTGATGTACAGGTCTTTCTGAATCTGACAAAGCCAACATCGCAGCGGCGTTGGCTAGACAAAAGAGCGAGAAAGAAATGGATCAGAAAAGGACAACGAGAGACTCAACCGACAATCGACAGAAGAATAGAAGACTGGGTCACGCAGCCGCTCGTTGTGGGGTCGCTGAAACGTTACTATCCGGCGCTGGGACATATCGGACTACCTCTAACAAGAAGCACATAAAGTCAGAAGAACCACGCTCTGAACCATCCACATTCGATTCTCCTTCTCCCTCTACGCACACGGGTGCAAGTACATCCTCGTCTTCACAACCGTCCTCTTCCGGATTAGATTCTTCCGTATTCTCAACTTCCTCTGCAAGTCAGATGCCTACACCTCCGTCATCGCAACCCTGTTCTTCACCATCTGAACCTTGTCTTGTTCCCTCTGACTCTGGTCCCGGTTCCGGTTCCGCCTTCACCGCCTCCTCCTCCATTCCAGACACTGCCACATTACTCGCGGTACTCGCCCTGATCGACGACGCTGGTGGTCCTTCTAAGATGGAAGGCAATACGCAGTTCCAAGAAGCTGTCAAAGGGTTGTTGGCTCAGTTTCCTCAAATATTATCACATTCACAACTACAGGTCCCCAGTTCGAACTCGAATTCTCATTTATCCGAAGACGATGAGATTGTTGCTTTGGATAAAGAAAACGTCAATCCCGAGGCATTTCGGAAGCGTGCACGGGTATCGTCAGAAGCAGTGAAATCTATTGAATCATCTACGTCTACTGGCTCTTCGCAACCGTCTTCTAATACCGTCCCAGACCGTCCGATTCAAGGTTTAGGACTTGGTGGAAGGTCCAATACTTTACCCGTAGACAACAGTAGCCACCAGTCGCACAGCGGTGCCAGCAATGATGAAAACCGAACTTCCACCACTTCTCGAAAAGGCAAGGAAAAGGCGAAAGATACAATCTATCACTCGCTATTTGCGAGTAATAGTTCTTCCACGTCCAATATATCGTGGTCCTCCCCCCCGAGATCCCGTCACAGTTATGGACATGGCATGGAAAATGATGACAACGACATCGCTGCAATTGGTACTTCCCGGCGAACTCCGATTGTCATTCCCGATTCACCTTGTACACCCAAAGCTAAATCTTCGACCTCAGTTTCTTATCGTCGTATACCTGCCTCTTCTCCAATACGCGGAAACGCCAAACAGAATGTCGCCACTCGGAAACAATATGTAGTGCCTGAATGGGCACGTACGACCACTGCTACCCGACCGAAATTTTCCGATAAATATATGAAAGCTATGGAAGACGTTTCGAGACAGAGGGAGGAAGAAAGGAAGTCTAAGAGGAGGAAACCTGGGGGTGGGATTGGGAGGAGTAAGAGCACGTCGGCGCTGGACTCTCACTCGATCGAAATCGACAACGATACTGGTACTGGCACCAACGAGAGCGAGAAACGAGTACCCACAACACCTCCACAGTCGTCTTCTGCCCTTCCTGGACCGGAGATCGCTGCTTTTTTCTCGCAACCTCTACCTACTCTCGGGTTACCTGTGTGTGCTTCATCAGTGTCTTTGCCCTTCCTCGTTCCGAAAACGCCGCCACCACGGAAACGACCCAGGTCGCCTAGTCAAAGTCCCATCATCCGGAGTGGGTCATTATTCACTCCTACTAGTTTCAACAGTCCGCTGTTTTCACCTTCACCTTCCCGTCGAGCGCGTAAGATCATTCGGTCGGATCCTGTATCACCGAAATCAGTTCCGAGGGACATTCAAGATAAACAGGAGAATGTCGATGACGATGAGGATGCGCTTACTCGAGAGTTGGACAGTGCGTTGGACGAAATAACTTCGACTGCGAATCCGTCACTGTCGGCTGGTGAAAATGCTTCGACTAGTTGTGACGATGAGACGCCAGAGGAGGAAGGAGACACAGATACGTATCCTCGGAAACAGTATTGGGCCGGTCTTCCCCCTTCATCTCCGCCCCAGAGTAGCCCTGGTCCTAGACATGCAGATCTGGATGACGACGATGACAATGACCTTCCCTCGGTGGATACTCCAATCGGACTGGGAGAGGATGAAGAGGAGAACCAGCTACCTGTCGTTTCTTCAGATGCTCCAGAGGCTGCAGAAGACACTGGAATGTGCAATGGCACACCTATGAACTCGGACATAATGGATGCAGATAAGAAATCAGACGTCAGTGAAGATGTAGGGCAGCAACAGCAAATAATTCCTTTCGATGTTGCCTCGACGGTCGTGGTCACGGACAGCGAGAGCGAGCCCGCGACCGATGATATATTCGCGCTGTTCACAAATCTGAACGGTGGTACTGATGATAGTGATCCTGGACCTTTGGGTTTTGACTGGAACATACCCCCTCCGACTACAATGATGGATGTGGACTTGGATCCGAGTCTGGGTGTTGGTCTGGAAGATATGGATTTCACACAGTTTTGGGAGAGCGTCAAACCCCTCATAGGTAGGTGACTTACGAACTTCGGCCAATAACGGTGACCCCAATGCTGGTACAGATCCGAATGCCAATGGTGGCCTTGGACTTTCATTCCATGCTGAAAATCAGAATTTGCCCGTCGAACAGGATGGCGGTTTGTCTTTGTCGGCGCTCGATAGCGGTGTGGATCATAACAAGTTGGCGGATGACCTTAGGTCGCTGTATAGTGGGTGTGTGATGTGAACGGCCTGCAGGAGGAGATGCTCGTTTTGTTACCTCGAAGCTCCAGGATTACTAGATAGATTGATTGGGGACTCGTGGAACCTGAAGTGGGAGGTACAACAAGACCTATATATAATGTTGAATGCTAGATCTACCAAGGCTGTTCAGGCTCGGACAAAGAAATAACAGCCCGTACATGCATCCTCATGCCGTGTCTCCATGCGAGGAGCCATAAAGTAAATACTTATCGTGAAACCCCTAGCCCTCAATCTAGGAGTCTAGGAATGTGTACGTGTAGGAAAATCCCGTCTCTTGGCTCTGTGAAGATCAATTACTGGCACACCCTACGTGGATATATCTATACAAATTGGGATTTTTCGTAAAGCGAACATGAGAACAGTTTCCAAGTTGGAAGGCGTTTTCAGGCTCGGATCGATACTTCGACGGAACGTATAAGGAGCACGGCCTTCAACCGCGTGGGAGGATCACAAGTCTTGCATTGACACATTCCTTTCACTAAGTCCTCCAGCATCAACACTTCCATGGCGCTCAGCGAGAAAGCGAAAGGAAAGCAAAAAGCTATTGATATTGCTCCTTTGAGCTCAGATACCTCAGGTCCATCTACTCAACCGCTGCAAGTTAATGTTCCACAATTTTTGGTTGTGCGTTTTACGGAGGACAAAGTCGCAGACCTAGAGATATCCATCTCGGAGAAGGACACTGTTAGAGATGTAAAGAACACGGTATGCACCCCATAACGCCTCTCTTCAAAACTTTCTCTTACTTCTAGACCTTTTCAGATTCGGTTGGAAAGACCGGAATTGAAGAATAGACGGTTGCGACTCATACATTCTGGTCGACTACTCACTGACGGGATTTTCCTGTACTCATGGCTCAAGAAACTGGATGAGCGTCAGAAGAAAGCTTCCGCGCTTTTGGAAAGAGAACTCGATGGATTTGAGGAGTCAGCTAGCTCGAAGCCTCAATCGACAGTCACAAGTTGGTTGCATTGTTCCGTTGGACGAGAAGTAGAACAGAATGAGGAGGAAATGGATGATGGGCTACAGGTACGAATCACCCCACATTTATATACTACTCGAAACCGAACTCGGAAATGTTTTTTCCAGGGTCAACAAATCCAACCTGCAAGGGGATTCGATCGACTTGCGTCAATGGGCTTTTCCCAGTCCGATATAGCAACCATAAGACGGCAGTTTCATATCCAAAACGACAGTTTTCTCACAGGAGATGAGGACTTTGATCATGGTGATACCTGTATGTTTTCCACCCTATTGCAGCCAATTTTCATTGACGCGTTCTATGCAGATGATGAACATGCTCGAGCGCTCGAAGAACAATGGATCGACTCTTTAGACAACACTGATACCTCGCCGTCATCGTCAACGTCTTCCAATTCTTCTGCAATGCAAGGCATCGTAGTCGGATTCTTCTTCCCGTTCTTACCTCTCTTCCTCAATGGCCATAAACCATCTTTGCCGATATTTTGGGAAAACGGAACTGAACATTCGCATAATGATTCCGTCGTGTTCTCGTTCGTCAATTTGCTGTCTATTTGGTTTTCCATCTTGACTCACGTTGTAAAACTCAACAGCCGTTCAACGCAGATGGGATTGGTCGCGGGCTTCATGATCAACATCTTGTTTGGAGTGTGGCGGTTCTTGCTTGATGCATCATAGAAAAATCAAGAAGTAATATGTAGCTCATCATTCTCATAAAGCACTTTGTCTTCGTATACGAAGTATTCATAATGATGCCGGTAATTTCGGTTCCTACAAATCATAAACCACCCTCCCGCTGACCCAGGGGTATGGATAGTTGTGTTGATAGAAATTGCGAACGGTACGACGGTTGAGGCGAGGTATCGTGGCGTATGAGGCTCCAAGCTGAACAAGTTAGTCAACGCAGTGATTAAAGGCTTCCAACGAAGGGGTTGCTTACAACGACTTGATGCTTGGTATCGAAAAAGTCTGTGGAATATCTACGGGAAGCGAGTTTCGTTACTAATTGCCAGAAGCATAGAATAGCCTACACCAAGACTCACCCAGTGAATAACTTGGTAGGAACAAGTCCGGCGTGGGTATCGAACCGTGTAGATGTCCACTCCCAGACACCACCATTAGAACCCTTACCAGCGTTCGCTTCTAGACCGGCGGTAGCCCTACCAGACCCTCCAAGGTTAAATAGGCTTGGCATTGAAGAAAGCGAAAAAGAAGACCTACGGAACAGGATGCCAATTCCTGAATCCAACGTTAGCGCCACCTTCAAAGCCGACCTCGTACAAGTCCAAAAAGAGCCGGAGCTCTGGCTCTGTGGGTAGACGTCCTCCTTTTGCCCGTGCATAGGCAGACAGAGCGTCGTAGGACGTGAGAACCGGCCAATGCTGCGCTACTGACATGGACACTGGTCCATACAACGTTCGAACCTTCAAATGGGAGTTGTTTGAGTGAAATCAGGCATGCAGTAGGGAGAGGATGCGATGCAGTATCACCTTTAGTTCCCCGCTCTCCTCTACCCAGCTCTTGGGCAAAGCAACACCGCCCTTCCTCCAGAACGCCTCAAATTCGCCGTTTGTGACTGGTCGCCATTCGGTACGGAATGCATTGACATGGACACTTCTCCGAGGACTTTCGTTGTCCCAGCCGTACTCGTGGTCATGTACTACTTGAGAGGTAAAATCATCGCCTTCTGAATCATCGTGTCCCAGGACTACTTCCGCTGGTCCGATAGTGACGTGTGGTGTAGACGGTGGGGGCGTTTGGTCGAATTGGTGAGAGAGTGCTGACCACGGTGGAACAGTGAAGCCAGGAGGTGAGAGAGTTCCAGAGCCTCCTCGTTGAATGAGCATATAAAGAAGGGTCTGGAGGGGTCGATTAATACTGAGATGATCCTTAACGAAAGAGAGCAGGATTATACCTCAACATGGAAGGCCTCATGCTCATGCGTCATCACCAGGGTTCTAGCGATGTTGCGGGTCAGTTCACGTCGGCCACTGGTAAGGTCGTCATAGAGACGACCCAGCCTGGCACGGACGCCGTTTCTGAATTTGAGAACGTTTTCTAGGGTCGGCCAGTCTTCATCGTGTTTCGGGACTTCCGAGTGGCTCTGGAGTTCAAAATCATTCGGATCACTCAGAGGAGTTAAGACAACGTAGAGAAACACACATGGCAATAGTGAGGATTATCAACATGAGGATCGATACCACGCTATAAAAGGAAGCTTGAGATTGAGTTGAACAAATATAGCGATCAGTGTTCTTACCTCGAATATATTCCAGAAGTGCTTAGGCTCGGTAGGTTCACCGCCGATAGCTTTAGAGAGTAACATGTCCAGGAACCTGTTACAGGGTAATCCTCAGTGATGTTCAGGTGAACGGCAGAGTCAACCTTACGTTGGAATATGTCCAATGTAGAAAAGGCATCTGTGACGAAGGTCGATGGGCTTCTGGTGCAACATCTCCTGTGGAATCATTTGGAGTGTGACCAGGTCCCAAATGGCCCATAATCTTTTCCATTCTTCGAGAGTGGGTATGTTGCCAATAGTGTTCTTGGGGAGGCTAGCGACGGCTGGCACTGCTACCGCTGGATGAAATGCGGGCGTGTGAGAGAGAGGTGGAAAAGCCACAGCGGGTCGTTCGATGATGTAGGTCGAAGACCCATTAGGAGATGAGTAGGAGATGATTGGGCGGAGGAGGGCTATCGACATGGCGAGGAGCACATCTTCATCATTTGTTGAGGCCTGAAGTGTGCTCAGTCGTCGAAAGAAAACCTGGCTTACTAAAGAACTGACCTCAAGGTGCGACGATGAGACCGGCGCGTAACCTCCAGAATACAGGTAAGTGGTTCCATCAACACGACAACTGGACCAAGACGGATCTCTCGGTGAGATGGAGGTTTCAAGATGGAGAGCAAGGATGCCATCCTGAGCATGGCTATCATAGAGATGTTCCAAGAGCTTAGGTGTAATTGCTGTTCGTTCGAGCTGGACACAGGTTCGTGGAATGGGAGTGCCGACTTGGTCAAACTCTCCAGAGTGGCTGGAAGGAAATGATGAAGGGAGGCTAAGCGGGTCCGAATCCAAAAGCGATGGCGTGGATGGATAAAAGAGTTCTGGATGCCGGTTGGCACTCAGAGAGAACGAGTCTGGGAGTACAGATAGAATAGCTGCCCGGATCGACCCAGGTGAAATTGTCGCATGGGTCGGCCCAGCCCTCACGCCGCCGCGTATTACGCGCATTCTGCCCATTTCCTTGATGCACCGCGAGATTGAAATCATGAAGAAGATTCGAGAAAGCGATTTTCACTACTGAGGAGGCAGAAAAAAAGTGGTATGTTATATTGCGTTGTGAAGGTACAACAAGGCCAAATCCTAAGAAACTCCTTGGAAACATGATTAACCACTACAACTTGAACGACGGCCAAAACGGAGTGTCATGGCAGATTCATTTTGGTGTGGTGCGGGCTTAGGTGTCTTGATAACGCGCGATAACAATGAAACGCTACTCGTGATGAAATGAAAGACTGCTCTTGTTATTGCTTGAGAAAACGGTACCCTGGGCGACAACAAGGTCAGGAACTTCTGGCCATGATGTGAAGAATGGACAAGAGGGGTAAAGCGCTTTTCCGACAATGATCATGAAAGGTAACTCTGGGGGATGATAAAATAGGCGACAGGGTCGAGACGACAAATTTCCCTCCTGCAAGTACCGATACTGGGTCTTCTTGAAAGAGCGAACGAGCAAGACGGCAAGAGAGCGTCCGCGAACCAAATCCTTCAATATTTCTGTGCATCCTGACCTCTCTTCGTCTTTCGAAGAATCGACCACATCAGGAAGACATGTTGATGGAACGAGGAAGTATCGAGGGCGCCTCTATAGCGAGATGGTGGAAAGGGAAACAAGGCTTTACTTTATTCCCTCTTAATATACTCGCTTGAATTGATGACGTGCTATTGGCGTGCTCAAAACCCCCGTGAAATGCTCGTGAACGTGGTCAAGCGCGTCAGTCGCGACCTCGGTGACCGTGTGTGTTGCCAAATCCACATGGACAAGTTCATGAAGTGGAGGATCTGAGATGTTCACATACCCGGATGTTCAAGGGCTCTCGATGCAGCATCCAAGAAATCGATATTTCAGAACTGAGATCAAGAGCTGCCCATGCGAATCTTCACCAGGCTTCACACCCGTCGGTCCTGATAGTTTTAAACCCTCAGCATCTTGAAGAAACTCTGAACTGATTGTCTCCTTGTGATTCTTTGGATACTACAGATAGTCCCGATTCCCGACTTCCCGCTGTCTACGGTCGTCGTAACTCTTGAGGTGTATTTGGAGAGTCTGGTACTTGTAGCCGGCGAGTGCGTGCACATCGGTTGGAAATGAAGATCGAGTCGATGAAAGGCTAGCCGCTTCGAGATGATTGATGCACGTAACGTTTGAACCACGCATTGTCGACATGATGAAGTATTCTCAAAATCCAACCTTCTAGAAGAAGATCATCTCGACTCATGATAGCTCAAAAAAAAGATATAAGAGAAAAATTTGAACTACAAGAAACAATCCGCACACACACAAATTTGCGGCCTCGTCCCGTGTACATAGATAACAAGAAACATCAAGCTGAATATTTTACAAATCATACACCACCCTCGCGCTGACCCAGGGGTATGGATAATTGTGTTGGTAAAAGTTACGAACGGTACGACGACCGAGGCGGGGTATCGTAGCATATGAGGCTCCAAGCTGGAGAAGTTTGCCAGCTCAGCGATTGAAAGGCTTCCAACAAAGGGGTTACTTACAACAACATGATGCTTGGTATCGAAAAAGTCCATGGAATATCTACAAGGAGCGAGTTCCATTAATCACCAGAAGCATAAGATAGACTATGCCAAGACTCACCCAGTGAACAACTTGGTAGGAACAAGTCCATCATGGTTATCGAAGTGCGTCGACGTCCATTCCCAAACACCACCATTAGAACCTTTACCAGCGTTCGCCTTTAGACCAGCGGTAGCCCTACCAGACCCGCCAAGGTTAAATAGGCTTGGCATTGAAGGTAGAACACTTACGGAACAGGATGCCAATTCCTGAACCCAACATTAGCGCCACCTTCAAAGCCGACATCGTACAAGTCCAAGAAGAGCCGGAGCTCTGGTTCCGTAGGTAGACGTCCTCCTTTGGCCTGTGCGTAGGCAGATAGATCGTCGTAGGACGTGAGGACCGGCCAGTGCTGCGCTACTGACATGGGGACCGGTCCATACAATGTCCGGACCTTTTAATGGATGGAAGTTATTTTGGTATTTCAATATGCAGATGCAGTATAGAGAAAAGATTGAATTGCCTTGAGTGTCCCGTTCTCCTCTACCCAGCTTTTGGGCAAAGAAATGCCGCCCTTTCTCCAGAACGCCTCAAATTCGCCGTTTGTGACTGGTCGCCATTCGGTACAGAACGCATTGACATGGACACTTCTCCGAGGACTTTCGTTGTCCCAGCCGTACTCGTGGTCATGTACTGCTCGAGATGTAAAATCGTCGCCCTCCGAGTCGTCGTGTCCTAGGACTACCTCCGCTGGTCCAATAGTGACGTGTGGAGTAGATGGTTGAGGTGTTTGGTCGTATTTCTGGGAAAGTGCTGACCATGGTGGAATAGTGAAACCGGGAGGCGGGAGAGTTCCGGAGCCTCCTCGCTGGATAAGCATATAGAGGAGGGTCTGTTCAAGGTTGATTGAGGACTGCGACGGTTCAAAACAAAAGAGAGTAATGCATTACCTCGACATGGAAGCCCTCGTGCTCATGTGTCATCACCAAGGTCCTGGCGATGTTGCGGGTCAGTTCACGTCGGCCACCAGAAAGATCGTCATAGAGACGGCCCAGCCTGGCGCGCACGCCGTTTCTGAATTTGAAAACGTTTTCTAGGGTCGGCCAGTCTTCATCGCGTTCCGGGACTTCCGAGTGGTTCTGGAGTTCAATAATCGTTCAGATGACTGACAGAAGTTAACAGAACGTCGAGAGACATACGTGGCAATGATCAGGATCATCGACATGAGGATCGATACCACGCTAAAAGGAAACTTGAGATTGAGTTGAACAAATATAGCGATCAGTGTTCTTACCTCGAATATATTCCAGAAGTGCTTAGGCTCGGTAGGTTCACCGCCGATAGCTTTAGAGAGTAACATGTCCAGGAACCTGTTACAGGGTAATCCTCAGTGATGTTCAGGTGAACGGCAGAGTCAACCTTACGTTGGAATATGTCCAATGTAGAAAAGGCATCTGTGACGAAGGTCGATGGGCTTCTGGTGCAACATCTCCTGTGGAATCATTTGGAGTGTGACCAGGTCCCAAATGGCCCATAATCTTTTCCATTCTTCGAGAGTGGGTATGTTGCCAATAGTGTTCTTGGGGAGGCTAGCGACGGCTGGCACTGCTACCGCTGGATGAAATGTGGGCGTGTGAGAGAGAGGTGGAAAAGCCACAGCGGGTCGTTCGATGATGTAGGTCGAAGACCCATTAGGAGATGAGTAGGAGATGATTGGGCGGAGGAGGGCTATCGACATGGCGAGGAGCACGTCTTCGTCATTTGTTGGGGCCTGAAGTGTGCTCAGTCGTCGAAAGAAAACCTGGCTTACTAAAGAACTGACCTCAAGGTGCGACGATGAGACCGGCGCGTAACCTCCAGAATACAGGTAAGTGGTTCCATCAACACGACAACTGGACCAAGACGAATCTCTCGGTGAAATGGAAGTTTCAAGATGGAGAGCAAGGATGCCATCCTGAGCATGGCTATCATAGAGATGTTCCAAGAGCTTAGGTGTAATTGCTGTTCGTTCGAGCTGGACACAAGTACGTGGAACAGGGGTGCCTACTTGGTCGTACTGTCCAGAGTGATCGGAAGTAGCCGATGAAGGGCGGCTATGCTCCGAGCCAGTGTCTGAGTCCGAAGACAACGGTGAGGGGGGGTAAGAGAGTTCTGAATGCCGGTTGGCACTCAGAGAAAACGAGTCTGGGAGAACAGATAGCACTGAAACCATGACGAAAATTCGAAAGAACAATGTTCACAACTGGTGAGATAGGAAACAAAAAAAAAAAACGGGATTTTATAACGCGCTCGGAATGTACAACAAAGCCAAATCTTAAAGAGCTCCTTCCTGGACCCGAGAAACGTGATCACCCCCCCAAAACTCCAACTTGAAGCTTAAAGGACCATTAGGAGCAGATGTCATAACAAATTCTATTCACTGCGGTGCGGCCTAGGGTCCCCTGATAACGCGTGGTGAATATTAGAAATGTTACTCGCAGTTGAGTAAAGTCCGAAAGGGCAACTTGATCTTGAGAGCCAATAAGATAAGAGACCGTTGTTGAACGTTATCGCTTGAGAAAAAGGTTCATAGGCGATGTGAAACGGGAATTGAGGGGTCTGGTGCGATAACAAATTCGGCAACTCCCAGTACTCCTGGTAAACAGATACAAGATCCGAGAAATGGACATGAGATAAAGTGTTTTGCCGACAATGGAGAGGGCTCCGGAGGGAGATAGTGTTGGCGACAGGGTCAATGAGGTCGGAATTCACATTTCTTGCTGACTTTTCTCCCACTTCCATCGGGAATGAACATCCTTGAGTAGAAGATTGAGCGACCAAAGTGATGAGTGCTGCCATAAAAGGTGAGAAGAGCATCAGGAACGACGGCCACGAACTGCTTGGCCTACATCCTTCAGAGCCATCTTTCTCCTGGGCATACTCTCTTCTTTTTACGAAAGAAGTCATGTTGATGGAACCATCAGGATGTGAGCACCTATTGAGGGAACTAGCATCGGGAGAAGCGGTAATAAATCTGCCCCTCGAATTCTTGACACTATTCGTAGACAGTAAAGGTGTGGGGAAGAGGATATCATCTCCAATTTCTTCCTCGATTGCGTTTTGTACTTCTAACGCGATGGCGTGCTATGGCGTGCTTAAAGCCACGTGATATTCCTGTGATTATCAGGTGGTGAAACGCGTCAGCCAACCCACGCGACGCGTCTCCTGCAGGACTCGACAGTCCTGTAATATCTTGATCAACTAAAATTTTAAGAGGAGCTCAAGGTAAATAATCGATAGTTACTTGGACTCAAGACTTGGAAAAGAAGTACATGTACTCTCTGTTTACACATGATTGTACTCGGTCTTTGATGGCCTTACCACGACCCGGACGCCATTCCGCACTCTACCACACAATCTCTATCTAGAAATGCCGCGGAGAGCTCGTATACATTTCATTTCTCTTCGGTCATCTCTCGTTAATCTTCCGATTTCAATATACGGCCCTCTTCTCGAACGAAGCATTGTGAGGACTTCATAATCAGGTCTTCAAAGGCACATCACAATCTCATTCCATTAGCGTCCTCAAACTTTAGCAGTTCATTTGGCCACTATACCTTCAGATTCCAAGTCCCAGAAAAATGAAGCGTTCGTCGGATGGACTGGAATGGCTGCCACGTCTTCTCTTGCGCAATTCAACTCGTTGGATTCCGGAGAAAAAGGCATGGAAACGATAGAAATTGACCCACAGTATGCCACGGGGTTGGGATTTTCTCAAGGAGATATCGTGCGTTCACGATTGTAGTACGGCCAGGTGAAAAGGCTCATACGTTTTCAGGTAGAAATAGGTCTGCTGTACGACATGACAGTTGCGAAATCCATAGGAACAGAACCTCTCTCTTCGGATGATTGGGAAATTATCGTAGGCCGCGATTGAAATCCTTGAGTCTTCTTGTTCTCAAGATCATGACTTCAGGAAATTCATGCATCGCACATTGAAACTGCGCTGCTCTCCCAGGTCCGTGTCGCCAGAATCGGCCAGGAGATAGACGTTTGGGTGCTCGGAAGGACAAGAGTTCGCCTGAAAGTCGGCACGTATGAATGTCTGTGTTAATATCTCGATGAATCTGATTGAATTTTTTAGTAATTCTTGATCCACAACCCAAGAATAATGCGTTACTTTTGAGCACAAACACCGAAGTATCCATAGCTCCCAAGCCTCATAAACGACAGCCAAAAGGAAAATCCTCAGATCCCCCCTCGCAACACTACGCTCAAACTGGTCCGAAAGGAGAAAGTGAAGACAAACCAAAGTCATCCGCAGAACTTCATTCCATCATATTACGAGTTCTGCCATCACGAATCGCCAACACACCAAAAGACCTTCACGATGGACCCGAAGGATTAGCGTTTGTCTCTCCATCGACCTTCTCAAAGTTATTTCCTTCCATCACAGTAGACGCATCGTTCGAAGCACACTATAAGGTCAACTTCAAACGACTGAAACCTCCAAATGATCCTAGCGAAGCTTCGTCGTCAACCAATGAGGCTTCTCAAGCGGAACCATTGACCAAGGTGCTGAAGCCCGGAGAAAAGCCTCCGCCGGAGAAACCAACTGAAGAAGTTGATATACTTTATATACGGCCCATGGCCGGCGTTATAAGCGGACATATCATATTTCCAACTCTACCGAATGCAGTGGAAGATTGGGATCTTGTGAGGTTTGTTTCTTGTGGTCGCCCGAAATTGCCTTGATGAGCTCACTGCACAATCATCTAAGGGTTGCCGCCATTATGGAGGAGAAAAAGTTCACCCCAAAGTATGGCGTGGGCGGTAGCAAGACGTCGGGCTCTGCCTCTGCCTCGCTTTCATCTTCAAAGTCAGTCACGTTTTCACTTCGTTGGCGTCGGCTCGTGTTCACCGATAATTCTGCAGAGCAAACTTCCTGGCAGGTGTGGATGATATTCTCAAGCGCTGTACAGATTTTTGCATACGGACCATCGCTATACACGCGGGGAAAACCTCCGTACGAGGCGGTAAGCACTTTTGCACATGTCAAGCCCTAAACTAATGCATGCTTCGACGTATTAGTCCCATCACTTCTGCTAACAGGTCGGACAGGCGTAGGTAAGACTTCCATCGTCAAGAACGTCGCCAAAGCTCTACAGAAAAATACAAAAACTCTGACTTGTATGAGACATACTTTTATTTCAATAGAGACTAGCTAATCCCAAGGCTTTTTCAGACACTTTATATGTGGACGTTGCACCACTCGCAGAGAAGCCTGTCGCTACATTGAAGAGTCTCTTTAAGTATTGGTTCGACAAGGCATTCTGGCACAAGCCGACAGTAGTCGTGTTAGATAATTTGCATGAGTTGGTCGGGACTGAATCTGAGGTAATGTCGTATATCGTATATCGTTTCAGTATAAATCTAAACAAACCGTTTGCACGCTTCAGCACACGGACTCATTCAGGACGCGACATATCACTGAACTATTCCTCTCTATATTTTCCTCGTCGCAACGTACAGCTGCACCGGATTCCAAAGGGATTATTCTTTTAGCAACTGCTCCATCTGCTGCTGCTCTTCATCCACTAATAAGCACAGCACATATATTCGAAGAGGTGGTCAATGTCACTCCACCCAATAAGGATGCGAGGCGTGATGTGAGCCTTCAACTTGGGATTTTTGTTTACTGAATAAAAGAAGCTTACTTTCAAAACATGTTTCAGATTCTCTCAAGAATTGTCCAAAATCACCTCAACTCTGCGAAAGAACTTCAACAAGACGCCGAATCGCCACTGAACTTTACGTATCTGGCGACACAGACGGAGGGGTATTCTGCGACTGATCTCGAGGACCTTGTATCTCGAGCAGTTCATCAAGTGGTGATGAAGATGACTTTGGAGCAGAAGGAGGTGTGCTAGTGTTTGCATAACCGTAAAGCCGTGGCTAATTGGTTTCCTTATGAAGCCTGTAGTCACCATGGCTGATTTCGAGGAAGCTAAAGCCGGATTCGTACCTTTGTCGCTACGGGATATCAAATTAGAAAAATCAGAAACCTCGTGGAGCGATATTGGAGGTCTGCAAGAGACGAAAAGAGTCTTGCGAGAGACGCTGGAGTGGCCAACCAAGTACGGTCCAATTTTTGCACAGTCGCCGTTGCGTTTGCGGTCTGGGTAGGTTTTCTATTTGTTTGTTGTTTTTGACATCGTTTTTTATCATCTCGGTGTATTGATTTCATTCGCACTTCGTGACTTAGATTACTGCTGTATGGATATCCTGGATGTGGGAAAACCTTGCTGGCGTCTGCAGTGGCGAAAGAATGCGGTTTGAACTTTATAGGCGTTAAAGGACCGGAAATTCTGAATAAGTATATCGGTGAGAGTGAAAAGACTGTACGATTCGCTCCCCTATCCACTTGGAAAAAGCCGTTTCTTACTCACGTTTTAGGTGCGAGATATATTTGAACGAGCCAGCGCAGCGAAACCATGTGTTTTATTTTTCGACGAGTTTGATTCGATTGCTCCCAAGAGAGGACATGACAGTACGGGGGTGACTGACCGTGTGGTGAATCAGATGTTGACACAGATGGATGGTGCTGAAGGGTTGGAGGGCGTTTATGTTTTAGCCGCCACCAGGTATGTGATCTTCGCTTCTTGGAAGACATTGGAACTGATTCCTATTTGCCTGCCAGTCGTCCAGATCTCATCGATTCTGCGCTGCTTCGACCAGGTCGACTAGACAAGTCATTGTTGTGCAATATGCCTGATCCTGAGGAGCGAAAGAATGTAAGTTGGACTTGAATCTGGCGTTACCCGAGGACATTCATATCTTGATTTCTTCCCAGATTCTCCAAGCAGTTAGTAGGAAAGTGAAAGTATCTTCCTCGGTCGATTTCGACAAAGTGGCAGCGGCCACAGAAGGATTTTCTGGCGCCGATTTACAAGCCTTAATGTACAATGCACACCTAGAAGTCGTGAACGCGTCAATTGCCGCGGCATCGGCGGATATGTCTTCTTCAACTAGTGACAACCAAGAAGAACAGACGGTGGAGTTTAACGTGGTTGGTGGACCATCTGATGGAAGGAAGTTAATGAGTAAAGCGGAGATTTCGGCTTTGCAGCAACGGGTACGTTTTTCGATTCATTAAAGAAGGGAGTAACGGTCGTCCGATGAGTTCCGTAAATTCTACAGTTGCAACAGATTCAAAAGTCGACTCGACCTCAGCGAGCCCAAAACGGGAAAGCAATGGTGAAGACTGTTACGACTGAGAAAAGGGAGATTACTCAAGAGCATATTAATCGTGTATTAAAAACGACCCGTCCGTCGGTTTCTGCTGATGAAAGGAGACGATTAGATCGAATGCAAGTGTTTTACTGCCTTCGGGCTGTGATCGCTTGGATCACTTATGATCTCTTAACAGATACAGTGCTTTTATTGATGATCGCAGTGGAGGAATGCCAGTGCCGCCTGAAGTCGGAGGTGTCGGCAGTCGAGCGTCGTTAGCGTAGACTCTGTAGACTTACCTTGAATTGGGGAACAATTTGAAAGATCGATTACATTGTTAAGACAGATTCACATTGTGCGTGTTTCTCCTGTACAATCAGCTCTGTCTTTGTGGTACGTAGGTATTTGACAGTATAACCATTCACGTTTCGCCAATTACTCGTTGTCGCCATGCCTCGAGAGTACGATTTGCCTCTTGTGTGATGACATTGAAGGCCTGTTTCACATGTTCTTCTTCTGTATAGATCGATCCGACGGCAAACCGTATGCAGGAAGTTCCGTTCAAGCTGGTCTGTGTCAGAATAATGTCCTTGCGGGCATTAAGCCGACCATAAAGAAGCTGGTTGAGCTCGTTGAGGGTTTCCTCGGGAACAGGTGGCTCGTCCGGCTTTTGAGGTTTAGGGATCAGTCTAAAGACAGTCAATGAGAAACTGGGTGGAACCACTGTCTTGAGGATGGCCGAGGTCTGGACGAGCTGTATGAATGATTTGTTGAGACTGATGGTCTATCAAAGTTTGAATGAGCCTCTGGCATGATTGAGACCGAGAACGTGAGATGTTACCTTTCGTAGATAAGCTTGGAAGCCTTCTACTCCAAAGCCTCGCAGGACAAACCATAGTTTGACGGACCGATAACGACGACCAAGACCGAGATGCCAGTTTCGGTATTCGATGACGGTTCCTGCATGAGTTCGGGTTAGGCCTTGTGTGAGGGGGAACGACAATCGTTAACCTCTCACCTGCTTCGCCTTGAGGGGTTCTCAGAAACACGGGTGTGATGTCGAGCGCCTCAGTGAGGTATTTCCGGTCGCGAACCCACATCGTAGAAGCGTCAAAGTTGGTGAGACCCCACTGGTTTGATTACGAGGTTCAGAAACGTGCAGATAGAACGTGTTTTTGAAAAGCCAACCTTGTGGAAATTAGTGCAGAAAGAGTCGGCGATTTTGTTTATTTCGTTTAGGTAGCACATTTCCCTAAATTCGGGGCACGCGAGTACCACTCCAAGCCATGCTGAGTCGACGTGAATCTTCAGGTCGGGGTAATCCTTGACTATGGTTGGATTATTGAATAAATGCCGGTTATATATGTCGGTTGTACTCGCCTACTTCTCCTATCTCGGGCAAATCATCGATGGCACCAGAAGATGTAGTACCGACTGTGGCAACTGACAGATCTCATCGTCAGAATGATAGAGAAATGGCATTCAGAGATGACACGTACTGAGAATGAACGGCCGTTTCCCTGCCTTGGTGTCCTCTTTGATGGCCGAGCGCAAAGCATCGCCCTTTAGTGCAAAATTATCTTCAAATCTTACTTCGATAGCGCGGAGTTGTAGTCCGAGAATAAGAGCAGCTTTCATTCCGAGTGAATGAGTCTGAGTAGAAACGTAAATGATGAGTTCGTCTAGTTTGGCCTCTGGATGCTTATCCATGTAATTCTGACGAGCAGCGATTACGGCGATCAATGCTGCCTCAGACGCTGTGTTCTTCGAATAGCAAATGGTCAATCTACTACATCGCTGGGTCGAGACAAAATTTTCTCTTACCTGCAGACAGCCTCCACCCACGCCAGAGGAGTTATAGAACACAGGGTCTAAGCCTAACATTTGGGCAGCCCAGTCCATCACGACCGTCTCTAGCTCGGTGCATGAAGGACTGGCTGTCCACTATGATTGATCAATATATCGGTTAATTCCAGTGTCCAGCTAAAAGTAAAAGCCTTTACTTGCATTAAATCCCGGGTTGCACGCGCTGCTCGCGAATATATCGCCAATCAAACCTTCAAATGAGAAGCCAGTAGGGAAATAAGCAAAGAATGACGGATGCTGCCATGGCGTATAGCCTGAGAAGTGGATCAATGATGAGAAAAGAAATAAGGAGAACAGTTGCACCCACCGGGAACGATAAGCTTCTGATAATCAGCTGCTATGAGAGAGAAATCTTGCCCAGTCTGAGGGGCTGAAGCTGTATGTTCGATAGTCTCTGCTATTGAGTCGTGGTGTAGCTTGAAAACAGGAGAACCTACGGGGCAGTAGTGGTCGTAGATATCCAGGTTCTACTGACGAGACGACGGGTATTTTTGCCTCTCGCAATGCATAGTGATAATCGCAAATCTGGTCGATAGCTTTGTAGGCTTCCTTTCTAAACCTGACGCAGAAACATCAGCTGAGATGTTCCCGCAACGCTTCAAGATCGCTCACTGTTCTATGTCCATGCTGATGGTGATTCGAGAATATGGAATCATCCATCATTTATCTTTTTTATAGGATGGCATAATTATCCGATAGACGCGCGTTTATACCCGGGCCGTTCGGCGCGGCGTGACTTTTATTCTTAACCTCCTACTTTGCATGCTCGGCACTGGGTGCGATAACTCAACGTGAGTTATTCTGTCCTGCACCCAGTGCGGCGCTCGACCAAGTGGTGCACGTTGGCAGCGTGAAGTTGCCTAATATGCACTGGTCGAAGAAAATTTCCGATAGATTGCAGGTGTAAGTACTCATTAGCATTACTGAGCAAGTACATAGAATAGAATTCACCGTAACACTGTCAGTGATCCGAAATCACACGAATGTTCTGGGCCAACTCTCGCGACATCTCGCTTCCAGAGATCCTCGGAACCAAAGACGGGATAGAAGCCCTCAGGAATCTTGTCGAAGCATCGGGTCGACAGCGACAGGCCCCCGAAGCTCCGGATCCAACATGAACGGAGGGGAGAGGGTTAGACGGACGCTGCTATTGACAGTCCGCCGACACCAACTTGAACCTAGAATATCGACCACACTTCTAAATGCTTTTCCTTTCCTTTCCTTTCTTTCTATCGGTACATCGCTAGCCTTCGGGCAGCAGCACTGCAAGAACTACAACGATACTATACACTTATACTTTCAGCTATACAACTCAGGGTACAGGCACTCATCAGTTTGGGCATGGAGGAATGGACCAGGAAGGACTGGTGTCACGAGAAGTACACCCGTGTGTCTTAGCACTAGATGGCTTGTTACACGTTAACCTGCAGAAATCAAAAAAAAAAAAAAAAGAACTCTCCAGGAAAACATTGTCGTTGTTTGGTCGCTGTCAAGCTACGAGGCCATGACACGCGTCTCTTTATACTTATTCTGCAACGAGCATGGACTCCCAACAAGTTTTGCGTATCGTCCAGGACTTGGGTAAGTTATTTCTCGTCATATCGAACAATATCTTGCATCTCACTTCTTTTCCAGCCAAAACGTCTCCATGGCCCACGACGTTTCTTGTAGCAGTCGGATTATTCAGTGTTGCAAAGGTTATACATCAGATCCTCATGGTCACCCTTCAGACCTTTGTACTCCCAGGCACTAGTGTAAGTGTGGTGAGAGCTCTAATGGCAGTAACCCCTCGCTCATGGTTCTCGTTGTGTTGCTAGTTAAAACACTTTGGTGCAAAAAAAGGAGCCTGGGCTGTTGTGACTGGTGCAACGGACGGTATCGGGAAAGAATTCGCTTTTCAGCTGGCCAAGTCGGGTTTCAATGTATTTTTGGTCGCGAGGAACCAGAAATTATTGGAAACAACTGCTCAGGATATCGGTGTGCTCCCTTATACCGGGTCGTCAATTCCCCAACTAACCTGTTCGGTAGCCACGAAATATTCCGTATCGACCAACACCTATTCGGTCGACTTTTCGCGATGTGATGAAGCCAGTTACGATAAGTTTGGTGCTGCTTTTGAAGGATTAGACATTGGCGTGCTCGGTACGTGTCAAGACGCGTTTTCCCGTCTCCCCAAGAGTGACATATCTCTTCACGTCGCATCCTATAGTGAACAATGTCGGAAAATCGCACAACATGCCCGTTTATTTCGCTGAAACACCCAAAGGAGAAATGGCCGATATCGTGGCTATCAATGTAAATGCCACTTTGCGCATGACATACGCCATTTTACCAGGCATGATACAGCGGTACGCGTTGAACGCACGTAGTCGAATGAACGGGAAGCTCAGCTTATCCGTTGCCTAGAAAACGCGGACTCATCCTCAACATCGGCTCCTTCGCGGGTGCAGTCCCGTCTCCAATGCTAGCTACCTATTCCGGCACCAAGGCCTTCTTGAGCAAGTTCACTGATTCGCTCGCTGAAGAAGTTAGACAGCATAGGATTGTCGTGGAACATGTTGACACGTATTTTGTGGTAAATCGTTTCTTCTACCCATAACTGAGCTGTGTCATATAACGACGTTTACGTAGGTCTCAAAACTTTCAAAAATTCGCAAGGCGTCACTGTTCATTCCTCAGCCTGCTCCTTATGTCCGTTCTGTTCTGTCCAAGATTGGACAGCCTTGTGGAGCAGCGTTCAGCGGAAGGCCATATACATCAACACCTTATTGGTCTCACGCCCTAATGAATTATGGGATGACGCTTATTGGTGGCCCTGGCGTATTGATCAGCTATACTCACAATTTGCACAAAGATATTCGACGACGTGCATTGCGAAAATTAGAGAGGGAAAATAAGTAATTATTTTTTTTAGTACTAGTTGGAGAACACGTGTTGTTTGTGTGTTTGACCAAATACAATGCCATTTCAGCGTGTTGTCTGTTACCAATGACCAGTGCGACAACATAGATGAGATCAACCTGTCCTCATTCTTCCTGAATCACCTCTTCCTTCTTTACCACCATTATCATCTCCACCGTCAATGAAACCTTCGCGCTCACGAGTACCCTCACCGACACCGACAGCTTTCTCAGGCATCTCAAATTATCGCACAGACTCGTACCGTCCCGTAAAAGACAAGAATGCTCCTCCACTTCCTCAGATCGATTATCGCAGTGTATCTAGAATACATTTTGAAGAGCTTAGCAAGTATCTAGCAGCTTATCTTGCTAGAGGTGCTGTTTCTCCCCCTCCTTTCCCAGAAAATCCCTGTAACCACCCTGTCTCTTTTCAGCTGCCCCAAACTCGAGGTCGAGTGCAAGACAAAAGCTCACCCGTCTTACCATCCAGCAATTCCATGAACTTTCTACTGACGTTTACGATGAGCTGATACGTAGAAAGAACGAGAAAGAAGGTGCGATGCCGCAAACTGCTTATTGAATCCACGAGTCATCGACTCTTCTGTTACGTTTATAGTCCCGTTCTTGCCCGTGAGAGAAGAGTTCCATCCAAAACGAAATCAAGCTCGACAGAAGCTTGCCACGCTTCCCGCTTCCCGGTTCGAAGATTTGTCGAGTGACGTTTACTTTGAGCTTGCAAAACGGTATCCTGAGTTTAAAGAAGATGTGCGTGGTCAAATGTTTCTGCACTGTTATACTCGTGGCTGATTATTCTCTTAGCCTGCTCCTTCAGGAGGTATTTCACCAGGCTCGTCTTACGATGACTTCCCTTCTCCCGACTTTTCACCTGCCCCCGGTCGTACGACGAATTCTAGGACGTCAGGGCGAGCCTCTGTGGACAGAGGAATGGACAGCGGTTATGGAGATAGTGTATCGAGTCGACGGCCTTCGCAGGATCGACGACGTCCTAATGAAGTTGAATACCCCGGACGACGTAGTGAAGACAACTATTCTGGCCGGCGGAGTGAGGATAGTTACTCTGGCCGACCAAGTGCGGACAGCTACCGAGGACGTGTCAGTGAGGATAGCTACCGTGGAAGAGCTAGTGAAGACCGTTATTCTCCAAGCTTGTCTTCCCGACGAAAACCATCACAAGATACCACGCGAAGATCCGAGGATCGAGAGCGACTACCGCGTGAAGATTACGGGAGAGGGAGGAAACCAAGTATCTCGGCCAGCGACTCGACTGTGAATACTCCGAGTACTATAGCGACGAGCGGGATGATTATTCCAAACAAAAGTACCATGGAGGAAGAGTACATTGAGGTTCCTTACGGGAGAGACCGAGATATACGAGAGAGTGGGAGTACGGCTACAACTACTGATGACAGGGATCGTAGAGATACCAGTCAAGAGCGTGGTTACGACAATGAACCGGATAGTGCAAGTGAATACCCCAGTCCAAGTCCCATGAGTCCACCTCGCGGTCTTAGTGGTCTTAGCGCTAGGCTTCGGGGTGTAGAGGATGACGATGATATCGGCGGGAAGAGTGGGGACGACATCTTCGATAGAGATAGAACGTCTCTGTCAAGGGCGTCCATTAACTCAGATCGCTCGGTTACAGGTATATCTAGTCGTCTGGCTTCGACCGGACGTTCAGCTCCGACGGCTGATCAAGAGAAGATTCGCAAGGATTACGAACTCAAGATCGCGACAATGCAGACACAGATCACCAATCTTCAACGAGACCTCAGCGAATCTCAAGAAGGAGAGAGAAGAATGAAAGACAGCGAAACTAGGGTGAAGCAGATGGAGGAGGAACTTGACAATTTCCGCAAGGCAAGTTAGGTGATGTTTTGTGTTTGATTCTGATTCTGACCGGAAATTTTCAGCGAGCCGAGGAACAGACGTCTGCAATGCGTAACCTACAAAAAGAGCTCGATGAGCTCAGGGAGACTCGACAGCTTGAGAAGGAACGTGAGAATAGACGGGCACGCGAGGACGAAGAGGAGCTTCAGATCCTGCGTGATCGCGTTGAGAAACTGGAAGAGGAGCGGTCGAGTGGGCCAGTAGAGGTGAATTTTTTCATTCATGGTTTCACCATCATTTCTTGACTGCGTTATATTCTAGTCGGATGCGGAACTCATCGAAAAATTACGTTCCGATATGCAAAACCTCATCACGGAACTCGGAGACCTATCACATCGCAACGATGAGCTCACGACCGTCAACCATACGCAGCTAATCACAATGCGCGACTTGGAACACCAAGTTAAGGATTATAAACGGAAGTATGAGCAGGCAAAGACCGAGTTGCGCAGTGTCAAAGGTGCGTTATCAGAGTTTTCCCTTCCATCAAGTTCTAACAGATAGCTCTCAGTCACTTCGCAACTCTTCACACAAGCACCCAAGATGGATAAGCTGGAGGATCAATTACCTGTTTCACCCGAAGGCGGCGTTCTAGATATCCACATTACTGCATTTGTCTCTGCAGTTGACGCCCTATTGCTTGCGGGTCGCTCAAATGCCCCGACTCGAGTTCTCACACCCATGAAATCCGTCGTCAATGCTGTGACTTGTATAGTCGACGATATCCGTGCTTTCGAACGACGACCGCCGAAACTCGATGTCGATTACAATGCCATCCGATTCCTTCGTGAAAGGGCCGAAGCTACTCTCAGCAATCTCGTTGCGGTTGCCAAAACTCACGCCACTAGTGCAGGAATGTCTCCAGTGAGCTTACTGGACGCAGCCGCTAGTCATGTTTGCGCCACTGTTACTGACATTGGGAAGGCCATCTTCATACGCAAGGCCAGTAAGGCAGAACAGGAGCAGTTCGCTCCGCACAGTCCGTCACCGCCAGCTATGAGTCCATTCTCACCTGCCCTGCGTTCCGCGGATGAAGATATATACTCAGCGAAAATTGGTGGTGCTGGTCGTTTTGGTGATGATTATACTCGACGGCCTCCATCGGAAAATTCGAGCTCGGAACAAACAAATTCGCCACCTCCTATATTCGATCAGCCAACGGCAGGGGGCATGACGAGTGATGGTGATGTCGCAGAAGATAACTGGGCAGAGCTCAAGGTAGGGTTATGCTTCTTTGCTTTGTTCGAACACAGTACTCAATGGACGTTGCCAAAAGCCGTATCTCGAAGCACAGACCGAGAGTATCGTTTATGCCATCCAGAGTGTCCTTTCCGGTGTTCGCAGTCCCACCCCTTCTCCAACTCTGAACGAGAACGTAACACAGATCATTACGATCGTGTCCAGTATAGTGGCTGTTTGCAAAGATAATTTCCCCGCTGCCACGGCTCCGCAAGGAAACGAAATCCTACGAGAGCTCAGTGAGCATGCGAACAAGCTTAGTGAAGTGCAGGCACTTCCGGAAGTGACGAAAGAGTCACGACAAATCATGGCGAAGTCGAGCTTTGCGGTTGCAAATGCGATGAAAGGCTTGATGAAGTTGTGAACGTTTCTCTAGACGCTTATGTCATTCTTTCACTGTTAATTTCCTTACATCCCCTTCCATCTGGTCATCCTTTATCCTCTTGCATTTCTCATTTTAGCTTATATACCTCATCATTGCAGCACAAATTCTGCTCGTTATCCAGCTTTCCGACAACACGGATTTCCGTTATTCGCCGCCTATCCGTACTCATACCCATCCATATCATTGACATCCTCTTATGCATGGGAAGTAAATTGAAGCATCAAGCGTTTACTGGAGCCTGCTTGCTCCGTGCAACAATGTAGTACATACAGGAAGCGTACATGTTCAACAAGCCAATAAAAATAACACAGGAAAACCGGATGGGTGAGGTTATACATTGTATGGTAAGCGGGTAAAAGTAGACAGAACGATAACAATGCGAAGGAGTTCGACAGCAGACAACACCGTACAGAAAAAAAGTTATGATACAACAAGCCCACGGGCAAACAGATGAAGTAGCGAAAAAGATTAAATAAGGAAGATCCGGTGACTGGCGAGAGGTTATCTACCCTTTAGTGTCTGCACCAGGGATCTAAGGCCACCAAAACGTTTGGGGGGAGTAGGTGCATTAGGTGTGATACCCATCCTTGTCAGCTTCGTTGCGCTGGCAAGATCACGTTCACGTCTACTCTTGGTAGATGACGAATGTGGGGCAGTATTAATTCGGTATAAAGAAGGACCAAGGTCGGTGTCGGTATCCCCTTCTAGAGAGCTCATTCGACTGAGGTTACTGTCCAAGTCGGCGAGGTCAGGGGTGAGAGAGCGTGCCCTGGTGCTATTGATGAGATTTGGATCCAGTATAGGGGATATTTCTACAGCAGAGGTGGAATGGGATAAGTGATGATTAGGTTTTGTTTTCTCCACTTTCGAGGTGATGACAAGGGAGCTAATGGCATCGGCTACATTCAAAAGTGGAGTCAGTAAAGTATTCATAGAACGGAAAATAAGTACTCACGAGTGGTTGGAGAGGACGTGCCGCTGCTCGTATGCGGTCTCTTTGGTTCTTTTTTTCGGGGACTCGATCCAGTGTTGAGACTAGACTGACGAATGACACCAGGACCGGACGTGCTCGTTGTCACGGTGTCCAAGCTATCTCGCAATAACCTGACAGCCTTTGGCGGAGTTCCAGATGCAACTTTCTTCTCCTCCGCCTGCTTCTGCTCCCTCAGCATCCTTTCGAGTTCCAAACTCTCCCCCAATGCAGCTAATCTAGCACTCAATGGCACCTGCCCACCATCACCGTCCGAAAGATCGGCATCATGCGCAGTAAGAATGTCTGCCTTTTTCTGCTGAACTAGCCTTTCCGCTCTCGCATGGGAGGCAGCTAAACTCATATCGATTCCTAGAGGTGACCGCGAGCGGCGTTCGTTGAGGGTAACTCCCATATTAGTGTTGGCAGACTGACCATAACCTTGCACCATCGTGTGTGAAATGGTGTCGTAGTTCGGTGACTTTGGGGATTCGAGTTCTAGGAAGGAGGTGTCCTCAGGCGATCGTAAAGGAGTGGTGATAGTAGCACTCCCACCGCTAGCACTACTGGTAGTACTTACGCTTAAAGCCGGATTATGAGCACTGTCGGTTGTACTTGTGCTGCTTACAGAATCACCTCTCCCACGTCCATCAGGAGGCACTCTCAAAAGCCGAGAGCCTGTGATGGCACCATCAACGCCAGTGTCGTCTAACATCGGTGGTGGTCGGTTGATACTGAAGGGAAAGTCAGAGTTAAGGGTACTTGTGGCGACTACCCCGACGTCCGCGGGGGAAAGAACTGGTGACAAAGACGAATCGGAGGAAGCGAAAGATGATCCACGGTTTCTCATTTGCGAGCTACCGTTGAGATGGCTACTCATCGTTCTTGGTTCGAGTGGTTGTCCGTAATAAGATTCATCCGCATCATCAAATCTATCGTCTCCACTGCGGTCACCTGGGGTGCTCTCAAAATCTCCCATGGTAGGCGGTGCGGAATCCGGTACTCGGGTAGGAGTTGATGCTAGCCTTCTGTTCGGTGAAGGATCTACGGCCCTTCTGAGCGAGCTGGCGCTCGTACACCCTCTTAGAGGCGGCTGGTCACCTTCTCTATCCCTCCGTGAAGAAGTGCTCGATGAGGAGTCGAACCTCAGCGCTCGCAAAACGCTGCCTTGCCCTGTTGACGATGTCCTGTGATGACCTCTCAAAATCCCGGGCCTGGAATTTCCTTTCGAATTGGACGGATCGGGAATGATCACGTCGTCGTCAAATACCTGGATATTTCTGTTGCTGGCGCCTGATCCTGAGCGGTCTCTGACATGACCTGGCCGCATACGGTGCATGGCAATTCGATTCAGAGGGCTGCCAGATAACGACGCACCACCATCCTCCGTCCCCGGCCCGTCGAAGGTTATTCCAAGGCCCATTGCGCTACCGTTGGACCCCGACCTTGCCCGGCTTTGAGTTTGATGTTGCTGTGCAGCAAGAGCATTATGGAGATCAACTGCTAGCGGCCCCGTATGGCGAGGGGAAGTAAACGGTTGCGGGGAAGACCTGACGTTCTGAGGGGAGATCTGCGGTATAGACGACGAAGACATAGACGGGGAATCTTGCCGACTTGAGGCGTCACTGCTCCCGAACCGATAACCTGATCGAGGAAGAGGCCCAGAAGGTTTAGTTTCTAATAAACTTATTTGCTTCGGGGAATTAGATAACGACGAAATGTTCCAGGATGAGGACACCTGGCTGGAAGGCACGCTGATAGGCATGGACGAGGAACTCGAGACCTGATTGGATGACGTTCTTTCGAGAGGAATGCCACCACAGTCGCCTCCTTTCTTAAAAAGGTTCAGCAAAGACAATTTCGGTCCCAATTTCCTAGTGGGGGTCTTGATCGAACTGGTATCAGCTTCTGGTTCAGCACCATTACCTGCAGAACGCGGCCTCCTCGGACTCTGTGGGGCTTTCACCAGAGTCGCCGACTTGTAGTTACGAAGGGGATGATTAGACGAGGAGGGGGCAGAAGGATTGAGCACCTGGGGTAAAGAAGGCCGTCGCCTGCCGGGATCAAATGAGTCTGAATGATGACTCCCTTCTGATGGAGACGGCGAAGGATCTCTTCTTTGTCTTGTCGGTGATGTTGGAGGAGTGTGTGAAGGTAGGCGACTCGTGGATGACGATGTTGCTGGTGTAATCTTTTGAGGTGCTCCCAAGCCACCTGAAGGTTTGAACTTATTGAGTGCGGTGTCGATCGACCGCTTGACTTGAATGCGTTTACGGAGTGAACCTGTTGCATCCTCTTCATTCCATAGAGAATGATCCTTCTCCCGGTTTCCAAGGGTCACAGTATTCTGGCCAAACTCGTCCGCTCCGCCAGCGCCGGTCTCCCTTTCGCGTAAATCACTGTCTTTATTTTTTATCCATTCCGATAAGAGAGCAGCACACTCTACCCAACCGTGTTGTTCTGCCAGCGCTGCAGGTGTTATTCCATGCTTATCTTGAATATCTGGATGAGCGCCACGAAGCAGAAGCGTCATCATGACGTTCTTATTCCCATTAGCAGCAGCGAAGTGAAGCGGCGTCGAGCCAGTGGTGCCTTGTATGGGGGCTGTGGTGGTGGTCTTCTCGTTTGAGTAGCGTCTCGGTAACCTGGGTAGATATCGAGGTGAAAATGGAAGTGACACAAGTGGAAATAGCAAGTGGCGAGCGGTTGGACGTTCCTGTAAGCAAAGATAGCTGACAAACTTGAAAGGATTGAAACGTACCTCGGGGCATTGACATCTGCACCATGGTCAATGAGAACTTTGACGACCTGCTCATGCCCACCCGCACAGGCAGCGTGAAGTGGTAGTACACCATCAATGACAGAGTTGATTGGCTGTCCACGAGCCAACGCATACTCTACGAGGCCTTGGTTTCCGGAGGCAGCAGCGGAATGGAGGTCGAAATTGGCGACTGCATGGGTTTTTGTTTGTTTATATGACAGCGAAAGAGAAAAGTATAAATCAGCGTCGGAGAAATAAGGAAACAGGATTTCAAAAGAGCGCACAATCAGTGACCACATTATACACCTTATGATTAACGTTGGCCCTCAAAGGGACAGGCATTGGGCAAGAAGCCAGGGGGAGGGATGATGGGAGTTGTGGTTCAAGGGAAACCAGCTGGAGATTGATCCTTATTGTTACTTGACCAGATCTGTTTCAGAAGGCCGTGTATCACTGGAACGAGGTATTTGGAAAACAAAGGGAAAAAGATTTAGGATAGCCAAGACCTCCGGAGAACGTCGAGAGCGATGAAGAGGACGTGTTGGAGGACGTGTTGGATGATGACAGAAATAAGCGGTGTTGAGACCCAGAAACTCGATTGCTCATCCCCGTGAATCTCGCCCCGGCCTGCTGGCAGACATGTGACGATTTGTGACTCCCCTGTGACTTATGATTACTCTTCCTCTCTTCTATGCTACCCTCGATAACTAGAATTTACCACAAATTGGCAAACAAAGCGAGGCTGCATTTCAGATCAACAAACATTGACAATGATCATCTGAAAACCTGCGTACACAGCGGCGGCATGAACGTGCGCCCTAGTAGGAAACGTTCTGATGCATTTGTTGAATTGTTAATAATTTCAATAGGAACTCAATGGATTCCGTCGTTCGCCTTCCATCAATCAATTTCGATATTTCCTACTTTGAATTTGCTTCTTCAATCTCGAATCACTCTTGGTCTTGGTCGACGATAGCAACACGTATAACCTTGTCACTCTGCGCCTCTGTAGGAGAAACTAGGATTCTATTGTCGCCAGTCTCCCTGTTTCAAGGAGAAGCGTTTCTGATAGATGGTAACAACCGCAATCAAAGCGGTACTCAGTAACTCGGCCAGCCACGCTTGGACATTCAAGTTCCTTGCCTTTGGTCCATTTCGTCACATTCAAATATTGATACCTCCGTAGAGTTTCCGAGAGTTTGAGGTGTTCAAGAGACTAGACGGCAACTGCGGATCCACGGCATCTGGTTATCCAACATGTGTGTTTGCCTCTAACCGGGCTCTACATAAGTCATCCGTCTTCAAATCGAAATCCTAGGTGATTATCAATGTCGTCCAAGAACCCCGAGATCCGTTATTGAGCGTCGTTTTCATATTCAAAGTTGGCAGCCAGCGCCCTCCGAGCTCTTAGCTCCTGAATAACCGGTTGTTATCATACGTAGAACATGAAGGCCACACCACACTTGTTGTTCTTGTTCGTTATTCGCCTCCTGAATCAAACCCGTCAGTATCGAGTTTCACCTTTTTTTCTGCCACTTATGATAGGAACAGGCTATACCTCAAAATCTCGTCCGAAGTCCCCGTGGGAGATAAGATCAACGAACCTTTTGGATTCCGATCAATGAGCACATACAATATCTCCAGGGTCGTCCCCCTTGTCATCGGTGTTGATGTGCTTGCGACTCTTTGGCGACATCGGTACTAGTGCGCCTAGAAGGCGGCTCAGGTTATATACGCACGAATTGTGCGCGAAACTATTATGGCCAACAACATAGGCCTTTTGCTCGGGCAGGGCTGTACATTTCACCGATCAAATTCTCGTTGTTCAATGCTGTACTGATATCCTCACAGAGCAACAATTCATATAGTTAGACTACACGCAAGTACGATAGATACTAAAATACAATCGGAGTAAAGTGAAAATCATTTAGCGATACAAGGAAGTGATATTGTTAAGTTGAAGCATTGTAGAAATAGAGACTGCTAAAAATGTATGGTGTAATAGAGTATGGGCTGGCATCTAAGTGCATTAATGTTAATATTGTGAGGAAACCAGACACTAGAAACACAATGGTGGAGAGGGACTTAGGGCCTGCCCTGACTCAAACGAAATAGGCTGGTTGATTCGTGGCTTTCCCTTGCATGCGACTGGGCGTACATTTCGATAGTGGGCGGGGTTATGGTATTCAAAGTTGAATACCAGTTGTACTTGACGTCGGGAGTCCCTGTCATCCAACCTTCGTTTTCTCCGTCAAAGACTAGTAAAGGGTCAGGGTTGCTGGGTAATTGACGAGTGGACCCAGGAGGAGAGGGTGTGGTTGACAAGGTATTAGACTCGGCTCCATCGTTCCCGGCTTTTGAAAGTTCTCGCGAAAAGGCGCTTAGGACCGTCGCAACAGCCTGGGCAACCTCCGAGCCACAGGCACCTTCGGAGGGATGAGCCAAGGACGTGAAGAGTTGCATGGACCGATTGACAACGGATTCTATGTCGTGTGGGACTCCGAGGACAGGTTGCTTGGTCAATAACGACACCAGACCAAGAGCCGCTTCGAACAGGGCTACTAGGCCGATGAAGTCCCATGAAAACCATTGAGCACCTCCACTTTGATGGTTGGTATGTGTCCGGTAAAGCAGCTCATATGTTTCACACTGCAAACGCAGAACGTCGACGCAAGCACCTATGCACGCAGCTCGACATTGTGCGCGAGAAACGTATGTTGAATATGGTTCCTTCACGCCAGTGAGGTACCCAAGATGAAGTTTCATCTTGGCGTACAAATACCATGTAGAAAGAGTGTACCACTGACGAAAGTTGAGGGTCGAAGTGAGGGACGGAACACTGAAGTCCAGATGTTCACCAGTCCTGATTCGGTATTCGTATGGCAACTGGGATCGCCAATGTTGAAGGCTTTCATCCAAATCATGGATCATTTTGGAGTATGGCTGTTCGTTTGCAATGCACTACGAAACTCCGTTAGTATTGCCTTGGCCACAAACAGCGCAATGGAGAGACATTACTTTGAGGTTGACTTCGCCGGCGACATTCGCAAGCTTTATCAAAGCAGACTGGTAGATACTGAAGAAATTTGATGATCCTTCTGGATGGCTGAGCATAGACGAGACGAACGTCGGTACTTCCACACCAACCATCTGTGGACGTCCAAGGGCAATGGAATACAACCTAAAGCCACAAACGGTCGTCATGTCAGCACTCGAGACAACTAAAGAGTTCGCCCATTGAGTCTCACTTGTCCCAAGTCATCAGATTACACCATGCTAGATTCCGAAGGCACTTTTCCTCTTCGGACAGTCCATGCCATCCAAGTCTGTCTGCGTCACGGTGGATTTCAAACCCTTGAGCTATTCTTATCCAGGTTCCCAAAAGCTTCCAAGACTCCCCGAAACGCCACTCCTTGGCTTGGTAAGTGCAAATCAAAGGCACGGCGAGACACGCAAGAACTGCGCCGTTCGTTGCGGAGGAAGATCTTGTTTTGCCATAGAAAGATTCCTCTGCAATACCGAGGGCCGCTTTTGCGTAAAAGGAGTACTGAGATGGGTTCTCCAATCCCGCGTTCTTTAGCTGTTCGTCTAGACGCGGGGTACATGCGAGGATAGCAAAAAGGAGCGAGAGCCAGCAAGCATTGATTCTCGACCCCGGTATCTCCGGGTAACGAAGGATGTTCCACATCCTCATGACAGTAGTGTAGAGCCAGTGCTCAGGCAAACCAAAGTTCCAGTTCACTTCGGTAAAAAAAGAATTCAGAACGGCGGAGAGAACTGCGGCTGAGGGTATCCTATCGACCAATTGATCAATGGAGACGGACTGAGGGTGAATAGAGATCTCGGAATTGTCAGGAAGGGAGGTGATGTCTGCCAAGGACAAGTACGGTCTTTTTGGCGTCGTAGACCCTTCGGACAGAATCTGTTGAGTGGTCTGTTAGCCAACGTGTATTGCTCTGGTATGCATAGGGATAGTCTGACCGAATGTAAAAGATCCCATGAGCCTCTACTACCTACTTCTTCACCCCGTGGCTCAGCGGTGAGCTGCAGAAGCTCACAAGCTGACTCGAAAATCCCTTGACTCAAGACCAAAGGAGGCTGGTCCTCACTATCGTCTTGGGTCGTCGATGGCTCTGGAGACGAGTTAGGCGGAGAATCACCTGGTACAGAGGGACAACGTTGCACAACGGAAGAAGCGTCATTCGGATACAGTGAAGAGCGTCCACTGTTACTACCGTGGGAAGAGGAGGGACGGAATAGAGCGGGGTCGTCGGGGCCGCTGGCCTTTTGATATTCGAGGGAGCGCTCAAGCATGGCGATCCTCTCGGAAAGCTCTCTAATTTTTGCGTCGCTGTCTGAGACAGACCTAGCACCGGCATGATCGGGTGGGCGTGCAGGAGCAGGACGAGCCACAGGGACCGTCTCCCACCGACAGAGGTGCGACACCCCCCGCTGGGTGCAGAGCCCACAAGGGTAATTTCTGTCACAGCGCTGTCAAAAAAGGGGACACGATCAACATGATCAGCCAAGAAGAACAATTTCAGCAACATACCTGACGACGTTTTGTACATTCAACGCAGCTGAGGCGCAGCCTGCGACGAGTCTTTTTCTCTTTTGCATGTTGCGGATGTTGTTCTGGTTCTGTTGAGCTAGTCATTAGTCGTGAGGGTCGGGGGATTTGCGATGCTAGCGTTAGTGCAACACGTCTCTTTTAAATTGACAGTCAATCTGAATGAACTTAAATAAATTTTTGGTCACCGAAAAAACATCTTTTTGTAAAATCATGACAAATCGGCTGCGTTGGATCAATGGATGGGGATGGGAAAAGGAACCTTGGTGAAAAAGGCAGAATAGGATAGAGTATAATATTGTAAACATGACATAACGTACAATCTATACATTGCCACATGATTAGACACCTAGAACCCGTTTCCCCCCTTGCCACACCGCGTAACTGACGGCAGTCATCGGTACGACCTTAAGATAGCCGATGCTGAGTCCGACATAGAACCCTCTCCAGCCATTGGTTTGCCATATGGCCCGAACGGTTTCGCCCCATCTTAGCCACCTATCGGGGCGAATAATCCCGCCCACTTGCATCCTTCGTCGTACGACCTCAAATGGGTAGGATGCGGTCTGAGCCACAGCTCCCGAAACTGCGCCTATAGTGAGATCTGCGATGGGCGTCGGTGTCGGTTTCTTGTGCTCTGACTTTGAAGAAGGTATGAAAATGGAACGGAGGTATCCCCAGCTCAAAAAAGATACACCGGCATACGGTATCATCCCAACAATCGTGGCAGTGAATCCGCGATAGAACTTTAGAATTGGGAAACGCTTGAATGTTTGATTGTCAGCCACCGCCCCGTGAGATTGAGGTACAGAAGACTGTTCATGATAAATTTGATTGAAAGTTTGGAGGAGAGATGGTCGTGCTGATCGATCCAAAATCTTGGTGTGGAACGCGAGCCGAACGCGAAAAACTTCTAGGGGGTATGTACAAAACACAGATGCCATACCTGTGATGAATAGGTCAGAAGTGTAAAATTCGTAAAAATAATCTAATGACTGACCGGACATGGCCCCGGCGCAAAACCGCCGAAAATTGGTCTCCTCGCGTTTGGTGGGCATCAGAAACTAGAACCGAATAACTAGATCAACATTGGACAGTCCGAAGACAATGGACAGTTCGTACATGGTGAATTTGATCATAGGCCATGAATTTGATTGCAGCATACGGAAACACTCGAAGTAGGGTGACTGAATGTCCCTGAAGCAATCCTCGTACTCCAGCGTTCCGGTATATTTCATTGCCAGCACGAAACGCCCCACTCCATGTTCCTAGACGAGACCGATATTTGGGAGGCTATTATAGATGAGAAGTCCTGGCGCACCAGCATATTTCTGGAAATCGGGATTTGAGGCTTGGAATAGGATCTTCACTCTATCTAAGGGAGCAACGACTGTCTTTGCCTGTCATGAAAACAACTCAGTAATGGTGTCTATGGCGGTACGTTGGGAAACGTACAACGCAGCCAGCTATTCCTCCTGCTAACCCCGAACGAATAATATACTGTAGACTTTGCTTGCTCTCCCTAGACGAGACATCTGAGGTCATTTGCTGATGTGACAGTCCGTCGCATACGAAATGGCGATTGCCTTTGTTCCCTAATATTTCAGCTATTTCTGGGTGCTGATCAGTGGTGTAAGTTGTGCAGGAGAAACATCGAGACCAACGAGAGCGGCGTTAAGAGAGACGGACGGATTCCGGAAGACCTTTTACCTGGAAGATCCGGTAGCCGATGCTGTGCAGTCATCATACCACGTGAATAGGGCTCCACGACGCGAACGGCGTTGCCGGTTTTCAGTTTGCCTTCCTCTCAGCGGTCATCGAATCGATCCTTGACATTCACCAACGTTCTCATCGGAATGTCTACGAAACAAAAGCTCGATGTCAAAGTGCTCAAAGGTCAAGAAGGTCAGTTGAACTCAATACCTTCCAACAGCTTTTCGGTTATCATAAATTCACCGTACAGCGGAGGATAAGATACTTGAATACCTCAGACTGGTAGGCCAACATTTCATCTCATGTAATTCCCTTCTGAGAATAAAGCAAATTGTTAGATGAATCGCCCGTATGGAGCCGTGGATGTATCTGCAAATCTCAAGGGTGCTGTGCCGAAAACGGCTACCCAGAAGATATTGGTTGCGCTGGCCGAGAAGGGCGAACTGATTCAGAAGACGTATGGTATGAACATCGAGTAATTACTACGGTTATTTTCACCTCATAATCATGAACTCCTCTCCAGGGAAAACTACATTTTTCGTTGCGAACCAATCCAAGATCGATACCCTTCCGTCAGACCAAATAGCTGTCGTTGAAACGGAATACAAGAAAATAGATGAAGAGAATAGACAGCTTGCCGCACAAGTCAAGGCTTCCGGCGTTGGTATGATTTATTTAGTCACCCGAACACGCATCACAGTCCTTACTCGCGCAGAGCTAGCAAGACTAAAGAATACACCTTCTGATGATGATCTGAATACCCAAATGTCCGAAACACGCGATGCGGTAAGCCATTTTAGCTATTTTCGTCCTCTGATAACTGATAGCCAACGTTCAGATTGAGAAACGATTGGCCTTACTACAGCCGCTGCGTTCTGGCACAAAACTGGTCTCTGCTGAAAATTTGGCACAGGTAGACGCTGACTGGATGAAGTGGCGAGCCGAGTGGATACGGAGAAGGAAAATATTCATGTCGTGCGTCCTGCCTTCCTTCTGCGGAGCCCTCAACTATCTGTTACACCGTCGAAGATTCAGTTCACTGTGTTCTCATGTCTGGCTTTGCAGCTTTTGGCATCTTGTTACAGACACACTCTCCCCCCAAGATGCAGAGAAAGTCTGTGAAGATTTGGGCATCGAGTTCGATACTGCTGAACATATTTCCGTCGAGAACGGTCCGCTCTGTGCGAATTCAAAACCGTTGAAGCGAAAAAGAAAGGGTGATTCTCCGTGATCGGGAATTCTTTGCCAGCGCAGTTGTTTCCCGTCTCATCTCTCGCCCTAGTCCTTCGTTGTAATCTGCTTCTAGACACTTGCTGCCTTGGCTGCTTTGCTTCTCGATCAACCATCTAGATTGCGTTCTATTCATAGGCTTTCCTGCGTTGAAGTGTATTCTGATGTATGACACGCCACCACCTCACTGTCAATATTCAACTTCTCTGTTACCAGCAAGCGGTGTTTAGCAGGTATGTATGCCACCTATGCGACGCACCTGTCGTACCATGTGGTTCGGGTCCTTAATACAGGCTGTACAAGACTCAGGCACTCATAATCAGTGGCTTGCGATTTTTTTTTAACAGCGTGTATCGTACAAACTTGAGACCAGAGCAACAAAAAAACAACAACGGCTTCGCCATGCGAGTGGCGTCTCCTCCGTCCCACAACGCCTCTTTTAGGACAAATGTAGTCCAGATCGATCTCTGACGACCATTGAATAACTGCTTGGTTACTGTGAACATGTTGCAAGTCTCAAAGTGATTCTCGACTGCGCCTCGTAGCTCGCTGTATTTCCTTTGACTCAGAGGAGACGAAGATTCTCAAAATCTTACTGATATTAGTAAGTAAGGAAGTGAGGACGTGAACATCTTGTCCAGAACAGAATCTTCACCTTTTCATTTCCACGCAGATGCTTATTGGTGTATAACCTCTCACTTCGGCAGCCGAGCCCTTGAACTCTGTACCTATCTGTTGTATGCGTGGTGTCCTGCTGTTGGTCCTCGTGAGCCAATGTGTATGCTTCCAGTCCTTGGAGACCTCTTTCTCCACTATGATCGATGTCTGCTACCATACGGGACGAGCCTTGCGGAGGCGCATGTTGCTATCTGTTCCAGGACTCAGCAAAAAGGAATTGCTCAAACATTTCTGGTGCACAACTTTGCAAGTCCATCATCGGCCATTGATAAGGTACGGCAAAGCATGAGTACTGCCTTCAGCTGTAATCAGACGAATTTGAAGTCGTGAAGTCGTGAAGTAATGCGACTTCGACAGTGTTTGGTCGTCATGCCTTGTTCAAGGGATCAGGCTTCTAAAGGCGAGTTGTCAAGTCTTCTCTGTTGTTTTAGAAATCTACAAAGCTTCCACCTTGGCAAATTCATTGCTGCAGAGTGAGTAGTTTGAACGGTGCCTGCCACCAGTCGGAAGTTTCGTGGGTCGCCGCGAGAGAGATCTTGGAAATTGACGGCTTTCGATCTCGAGGGAGAGTGGACGGAGCTTGGAAGCCTCTAGCAATAGTTATGGAACCTTGACCAGCGCCTCATCCAAGGGCCTCGATGTCAAGAGCAGTAATACATCATGCACCGTGTTCGTCTTACTGGCAATGAAGGCCGCCTTCACAACTGCCAGTGCAAATGAGTTTTGTGACTGAATGCTGGAAATACCAAAGACATCGGTGCATCAATTTGGTGATGAACCACGGACATCGGAAGCCGTTGGGAAAATATCTTCCTACATACGTATCATACTTCCAGTCGCTTGTCAAAAAAATAACCGCATTGCCTCCCAGAGACCTGGGTCCACTGCAAAGTAAATACACGCCGTGCACCTCCGTGCACAGGCCGCGGTTGATTCAGCCACCCGATGGCCTAGCTACATTTGTCTGTGAAGCTGTCGATGGCACTTGTGTGCATGCATCACCCAACAGTATTGCAGAGTTATTATCTGAAGGATTCAGTCACTGTGGTTGAGCTATGGAAGGTAGGAGGCATTACAGGGAGAAATATTGCAAAAAGGGAGCACGTGGCTCGCAGCTGTGGTGCTCGCTAAGGCTGTGACGATCTTCCCAAGGCCAGCTTTCCCAATTCTTACCACTGTTCCTCTATCGTTCTGCCATATTCTCTCCCCTCGGCAGAACCTCCATTCTCCCAAATTTATTTCTCTCTTTATTTTCCCCCCTTTTCGACCTCTCTTTTCTCTTTTTTTTTAATCGTTTCTCTGAGCTGCGCTTGCCGACAGCAATGTCTTCACAGAATCCTGTATGTCTTCCTCTCAAAGCACCTCTAAACTATGCACCGATGATCATCCTTCAGATTCGGCGAAAGCTTGTTATTGTTGGCGACGGCACGTTCCATTGATCTACAACATCTGGGAAGTATTGCTCAATATTGGTTTTCAATAGGTGCTTGTGGGAAGACTTCTCTGCTTTGTTCATTTGCGTTAGGAGAGTTTCCAAAGGAATATGTGCGCTATTTTGATGTTCATCTTCGTCGCGGTCTGCGGTTCTGACTTCTATGTATAGCAACCTAGTGCGCAGGACTTTGCCATGACATGAAACTCTTTTTGGATGCTGACCTTGGTCCCCAGCTGTTTTTGACAACTATGTTGCCGAAATAAGACTCGACGAGAAGCACGTCCAACTCGCATTATGGGATACGGCGTATGTTTGCTCCAATCCTCCAATATTTAAACTGTTTCTCACCCTTTGCGCGTGTTTCGGGTCCAATAGTGGTCAGGAAGAATACGAAGTAGGTATCTCTTTGCATCAAGCACCCTTATCATTGGCTGACACCACGTTTCAGCGTTTGCGACCAATGTCATACTCGAAATCTCACGTCATTCTCATCGCGTTTGCTCTCGACACTCCTGACTCATTAGAAAACGTTGAGACCAAGGTATGAATTGGATTCTCTCAACCAAACATATCCTAATTAGACGTTTGCCTTCAGTGGATAGAAGAGGTTCGCTCTATCTGCGGTCCAACAATACCGGTCATTCTCGTCGGCTGTAAGGCTGATCTGCGGCCTAACACGAGTCACCCCAACACTCCCGATAATCCTTGTCCATGGGTTACTCGTGAACAGGGCGAACGTGTCGCTCAGCGGATCGGTGCTCGTGCTTATAAAGAATGTTCTGCCCTCAAGATCGAAGGCGTTGACGATGTATTCGAAACTGCCACCCGAGCCAGCATGTTGATGAGAGATGGCGTGCCAGCGAGTTCACAACAACCTTCTGAAGGAAAACATCATCGACGAAGAAGTAGTGGGAAAAGCGGAGCGAACGAGGAGACGGGAAAGGGATGGAAGTGCTGTGTAGTGTGCTAGGGCATGTCACGACGAGCGGACAGTTCTCTTACAGTTTTAGCTTGTTCTTCATCACGATCTCGCGGACGGACTCCCACCATTTTCTCCAACGTACTATTGATTGAAACGACCGTCTTGTTTATCCAGTTTGTTGTCATTGTTCCTGTTTCTGCTCATCTTACTCAAGATAGTGCGCTTTCAAATCCTATCTTTAGATTCTCTTTTTAATATCGCATGTCTTTTCGAATTCTTTGATTAGTCGCGCCTTTCATTACTATTACATGTCATTGCGTTCAGCGAAGATATAACCTTTCTTGTCCTTCCTAGATGGCTGCTTGAGTCCCGTACGTGAATGATCCGTTGATGGACCAATGGTCCTTAGGAATCGATCGTCGAGTACGCCGGATGTCAGAAAGAATTTGCGATGAGTACATTTGGTGTCCTTATTGCGATAAACATTGCGGCTGAACTTGATTTCGTACGTTGGAGTTGTTACACGGGACCCAAAACCTGGATTGCGTATGTATGTAGGCAAGAAAAATTGTCTTCGTCTTCTGGCTGTGTTCAGTATCGATAGTGATTTCTTTTCGTCACTGCAGAGCTTCGACTCCACTCTCGATAATACATGTCGCTGGTGACTTTCGTTGTTTTGTGAGAGACCATGTGAGAGGTAGACTCACGAAGCGCCCCTTTACAACCGTCGAGGAAGTAACTTCGCGCCTCTGTCCTAAGTTGGGGTTAGGACTTGAAAGGGTTAGGGTTAAAAGGGTCGGGAAAGAATCGAACCGCATATTTTTCGTTGTCATAGTTTCAGTAAGGCTCAGTAAGGTGAATACTGCGGTGTTGAACTCCCTAAGGGTACGACCGCCACACAGTTGGTACTCACCACAAGCATAATCTTCTAACTCTCGTAGTACCACTGTCGGACGGCCTTCATCCTTCAAATTCCGCCCATGGCAAAACACTATCCCATGGTTCAATTCAGATCTTCTATGATACACGGTCATCGCATCAATTCACTAGTGCAAGGGTGCATTCGATAACAATAAGACAGAAGCGTTAGCTCTCGGCGATACAAAAAGATCTGTGCAGTCGTCGCGAGTGTTAAAAACTACGGTACGGTTCCCGACCACATTGAGGGGTGCTTCCGTGTGATTTGCAAGGTCGCCCTGCTGTTTTCCTTTTTCTCATACGAGCAAACAACGGCGCCCGGGGCTGAAGTCTCGAGAAAAGTTATTCGTATATCGTCCAAAGACGCGCTAGGGAGACCATGCGCCGAGCTCGAAGAGTAACACATTCCACACCAAGGATGCTGGAGCTTCACCCGATTCGTTACGATTACAGGGAAAGAACACGATTGAATCCAATAATTGTACCAGTCTTGCGAGATGATAGATAACGCAAAGAATACACTGTTTTTGATGAGCATAGTCAGGCTTCGATGTACAATGTAGGCACCTACCAGTCAATTTTCCGAATCATGCCTTCAGTTCCCAGCTTACTCCACATCCGCACCCACTGCCTTTAGACTGCGGGTTATCTTCGATGCGAAAACTGCTACCAATCAACTCGGTGGCAAAATCAATAGTTGAACCATTTAACAAGCTCAACGAAACAGCGTCGACTAGAATGTTTGAGGGCTTAATCGAGGGGTGAGTGAAATGACTTTGAGAACCAAATGAGTATCAAGAATACAAGCGAAAGTCAATAACGTACTAGTCATCAGGAGCCCGGCTTGTCGCAAGTTCCATCTTATATTGATATCCATGACATCCTCCCGACTCGACCGCTATTCGAAGAGCAGCGTCTGGGTTAGCTTGATTCTCTGCGACCTTCTTTAGTTGCTAGCAAGTGAATGTCAGCCAACGAGTTCCGGTAATTCATCAAAGCAGCATTCACTTTTGCAGCTCTCTCCGTGATGTTCATTTGTACCTGATCTGGGGGCGGTAACTCAACGTCGATTTCTTCCTCTGCAAGGTATTCCGGCACAGGAATCGATATAATGGTTGTCCTAAAGGATGATGGTCCACTTGCGGTCACTGAGTAGCGACATATACGGGTGTTGAGAAACCAAGGTCGTATTTGCGAGCATGAAAGCCTGGATTGGGCGCTCAACACTCGAGATATACGGGAAAGCTTCGAAGCCATGGAGGTTGGTGGATGAGTAAGTTCCGGAGTGCCGGCTCCGCTTGTAACCGTTGTTGATCCTTATGTCAGCAGCACTCACCTTAGATTCACACCACCACTACTTATCACTATGAGTGGGGAGCAGAAGGTCTCCTTCACGGTCAGAAGGCCCACTCCTATTTCCCGCGACACCTCTTCAGGCCCTGATTCAGACGGCGGGTCCTCCTTCAAAGTTCCTAACCTTCCTCGTCATTTATTACAAGACTCTACACCTGGCAGTCCTCTAGCTCGTAGCGCAACTTCTTCTCCGAAGCTGACTCACGATCGTACGCACTATTACGGGGAAGGCAACTCTAGTAGCGACGAGGACGACAGTCAACAGGATGAACTTGTAACTGGCTTTGACCAGTTTGGGGTTGAACGGTGTGTCCCTTGGTACCTTCAATGTGCACAGCCCTCTCAACTCACAGAAAGGCCATTGTCTTGACAGATTGCACAAAGTAAAGAAGGTTCCGCAGGGTCCATTGGTAATTCCTGCTCTCAAGAATCGGGACTGGCGTGAGATAGCTCGTAAAAGACGAACCACGAATCAATTCCTTCCCGATTCAGCGAGGGCAGGGCAAACCGGGGCCGACGGTAGTATTGGTGGCCTTGGTACTCGAGAGAGGATAGGCGATGGCCCGCAGCTGGCAGGTTTACAATTGCGGAAGAAGGAAGTCAGTTTCCTCAAAACGGAGTCGGAAGACTTTGAAATGAAAGAAGTTATAGTGAAAGAGGAAGGGAATGTTGTTGAAGAAACAGAGGATCAACGCGCGCTACGCGCCATTCTCGCTGGTGTAGACGGAGGCGAGGACTCGGTACTTGAGATTCCTGCTATCTCGGCACCAATATCAGAGGAAGAGGCTTATAAGCAAGACGTCAACGAACTTCCTGACTCTGCAACCCTTGACGACTACAGCCGGGTTCCTGTAGAGCAATTCGGGGCTGCTTTGTTGAGAGGGATGGGATGGAAGGAAGGCACTGCGGCATCCCGTAAAGGTAAAGGTATCGCTGAACCTTACATCCCTGAGGCGCGGCCCGCCTTACTTGGCATTGGCGCGAAGGAGATGGAAACTTTCGACGATGGTAGTGCAAAAAGGTCTAAACGTCCCGAACGCAGATACGTACCGGTCGTCAAGAGAGACAGGGATGGTAACGTAGTGGACGATTCGAATGAGGGGAAAATGGGTCGTAATCGAGGCAGCGACCGACATCGGGAACGTTCAATTTCTCCGAGACGAGAGTCACGAACATCTTCAAGACGGGGCTCTCCCGAACGGAAAGACTACGATGATAGACGTCGGGACCGGGACGGTGGACGGAAACATGACGACGAGCGTGATAGAGACCGTGATTACAGACGCAGAGAAACTAGGGACAGAGAACGGGAAAAGCGGCGAGATAGATCGAGAGACCGTCGCAGAGATGATTCCCGATGATTTGTGGTAATAGTTAGTCTCTTGTTGACTCTGACACAGGACTGCATACTTCATCCGAACGCCCATCGGCAAATATCCAAGTTCACTCAGTAGTGGTTGGAGTCTGCTGTCTCCAAGTTGGGCCGTTGCGTGGCTCATTGGCGTGCTTATACCGAAAAATTCGAAGGAATATCAAATGCAGGTGAACGTGGTACATGTGTCTGCGGTTGATATGCACTCTGCCATCTGAAAAGTGTGGCGTGACAGTGATGATGTCACACTGCTTTTCAATCTTTTTAATCTTGTAACTTTGAGTCGAACTCGCTGGATCCCACCGTAACGTCTTTTGAACCCAGTGGACAGGCGCGAACTCCTCATATTAAAACATGGACGAACTAGAGAGTAATATTGAAGATTCCCTTGTTTCCAGGAGGTCGAGGCGAAGTACAGCAGGAAACCGGTATACTGTCCCAATAGTCGAAAATTCCCAGCTAACTTACCATTGTTACTTGCAGGATGCAAGCCATTATGGCCGAAATGCCTGTCGAAGAACCTGAACCTGAAGATGACCAGGACTTTGCCGTCGACAAATGTACTTTTGCGACTACATTCCAATGCATGGAATTCTTACTATTAGGCATTTAGTTGAAGAGGATATATTCGAGTCGGATTTTGAGAGTACAGATGAGGAAGAAGCACAACGGGAGGATGCTGCCGAAGTCAGGGAGAAGGAGGTGCAAGACGAGGAAAGGCAAGCAAGGAAAGTGAGTGTGGTTTTCAGCGAAATCGTTCATCAAAGTTCTGAACACGGCATTGAAAGGCAGCGCGTTCGCGTGTTGAAAAGGCCACAGCTGCAGCTCATGCAAGGCAAAGAATGACCTTCAATCCCACTGTTTCTCGGTCAGCGCCAAAGCCCAAAGCGAAACTGAGGCGACAAATTATAATCACAGTGAACCCTGATACAGGGGAATTTGTCACCGATGAAACGGCAGGTCCTTCTCAAAAAAGACAAAGCAAGAGAACCCATACAATCAAGAACTCATCTGCAACCTTCAAGCGCTTGCTCGAGACAGAGCAGCAGAAGGTAACGAGTGCCTTACTTCTGATTGAGAGCTCAAACTCACACTCTTCGTAGGCGCTTCAGGCTCCCAAGAAAACTAAAGGAGAGACTCGAGCCTTAACACAAGGAGAGCTTATTGCTCGTGCACTCGATAATGAAGAAGGGAATCTCGTTGAACACCGAGACTACCTCAAGTCCGAAGAGGAGAAACGAAGACGGGCACGTGTCATTAGAGAAAATATCTCAGGGCCTCTCGTGCGGTTCATCAGCAGAGGGAAAGAAGTCAAATTACAGGAAACCCAAGCCCCATCCCCTCTGTTGTCCTCTGCACCATCCGTTGGTCCTGTAGGCTATACGTATACCTATGGATTTTCCCAGACACCTGCATCAGGCTTCTCAACTTACGGGCAGCACTTGAGCTCTGCAACTACTTCCTATTACCGCACAGAAACGTCCCAAAGTATCACTATACCGGAATCGATGGCATCCCCCCTTACATGCAGCAATCTCCCCGTGCTCCAACTTGCCCCAATCGCTCCTTCTGCAGACTACCAGAGGGGGCCAAATAAACCATCTGCTCAATTGGAGCAAACAATTGGGCAGCGCGACGTCAAGGTTACTCAAAACTTCATCATCCACGAACTAGGACAGCATGATAAGAGTCCAAAACCGCAGTGGTCTGAAACAATGGAAGCTATATTCGGGGACCATGTCAAATGGGAGGATATCAAGGTATATTCCGGGAAGTCCAGACCCTTATGTACGTTTGAATCCCCGACTTTTAGCAGTGTATATCTGACTTGCGGGACAGCTCGAGTACGACAGACATGCCCAATCACTGGCTTACAAGCGAAGTACTTGGATCCAAGAACTGGTGTTCCGTTTGCCGATGTACGAGCGTACAAAGTGATTACTGGACTACTTTCTCATGCTTATGTTTGGAGTCCTGAACTGGGATGCTACACAAGGACTACCACTCCAGTACAAGGAACAAGCACAGAAGCCATGGACCTAAGCTAATCTATTCTAGACTTATTGATTGGATTTGTATTTACCCACAGTTGTATCATATCCAAGCATCGTTTTCATTGTTCAGGATATCCGAGTCAAACGCAACCAGTTAAGCGGAGTGCACATTTGAAGCCAGGGTTACGTTTGAATTCACTGTTGCTCAACGCGAACCTTGTCAAGGCCTCATTTAGTGCATTTCTGACGCGCGGCTCTGTCGCTAGTTCTATCTTGATTCGGGTGGCATATGAATGGTTCAAGGGAGATCTGATTGAATATTAGGAAGCACCAACTAGAAAACACCGACCCCCTAATCTTCAAGCCCAGTTCACTTCGACTCACCCTTTTTCTCGTCTGGAGCTATCCACGTTATGATGTTGAGGCAAGGTCGCGGACTTGCGCCCCCGGAGACTTACTGGCTTAGCTCTCCTGTTGACCAGTGTGGGTCGTCCAGCGTAACTGTGCAGATCCAGGCTTTGACTCGAGGATGACAGTCTTATTGACCTCTATCCAGTCGCTTGCAATCCTTTTCACGATTGTTTGCTTGGCACGTCGTATCCGAATACACCGATTCTCGTGGGACGACGGATGGGCTGCTGCATGTCTAGTCCAGATCTCAGGATATATGGCGCTGGACTGCGTCAGATGGATTAGAAGTGAATTATATTTCTCAGAAGATTATCAGGAGCCCTGACATCTTGTATGGTAGGCCAGGGCGGCACCATGGATGAAACGTCCACAACAGTTGATGTCAGAGATGGCTTGTTCAACTCAACCATCTGGTACTTCTGATCTCTCGTCTGGACTCTGAACCTACTCATACATGAAGCAGGTCTTCCCGTATATCAATCGCTCTTTCCATTTTTCGCATTCTTCCCCGTGGTCGACTCCGAATCACTGCGGGTTATTTTGTTGATCGCGTGTTTTTTGGTTGGATCTACTCTTCTGATAATCAAACTGAGTATATGTCGGGCACCGTTGTTCGTGACCAACATTACATGCCCAAAAGAAGCAACGGTGCTCGTTATCTAAACAGTTGGTCAGTGTCTTCTCACCTACTGCTTTATGGCGAGTCTGGCATCTCAGTGGCTGACGAGCTGTCCTTTACAGCCGACGTCACATCGTCCCTCGTACTCGTCGTTCTTCCCCTCTATGCCCTACGGAACTGTTTCAATGACCCACCAAGATCTGAACGTCGTCTTGTTCTCGTCCTGTACGATATTAACACTTTCGGCATGCTTGGCACATACTGCGTTCATGGCGAAGAGAAAATATGTTGCAATAGCTTACTCTGGGAGGGTCCAAGTGGGTGTGAATTTTTCCCGCTTATTCAACCTTTGCCCTGAAAACCATCTGTGTGATGGTGTGCAACTTCCTCGTTGTCCTTACGATCCTGTTTCGCCTTCTGTTTTCAAGGAAGCGAGATGAGGAAGGGACCGAATTCAATACCGGTGAATACCCCATTGGCCTCAGTACTGTGACGGAGAGCAGAAATCACGGCAGGGAATTTCCTTCGGCTTCAATTGCTGTTCCCTCGACGGTTGACCTCAATCCGTACGGTCTCAGTATGGTTCTCTTTGCCAGCGTCACGGTCTGAGCTGAAAGAGATTACTTCGACGAGTGAAGGAGGTACCGATCGTCAATCGCGGTGCCTATGAATATCATGAGAAGACGGACATCTAGTTTCAGGATCAAATAATGAAGAAAACTTCGTAGATAAATACACGAAATTTTGTGCATTGTAAATAAAAAGCAGCGCGGCCACTAACGCTTCTTCTTTTTTCCACCACCACGCGCTCGAGTTGTAGGTGCTGCTCCTCTCGTGCTGGCACCACCACCTCGTTGAGATGGCAAACCTTTGGCCTTGGACGGAGGCGTCGTCAACGTATTGGCTTCGCTGTTCATCCCAGACTCGTCATCTGAATCCGAGATATTCTGTGCAGCTCGGAGCAAGTTTGCCGGTGGAATAACAGGAGGCTCTTCTACAGCGGGGGTGTCGAGGTCTGTAAATCCACCGGGCATGTTGCTACCACTAGGAGAGGAAGGTCGGGATGAAGTTGGTCGAGGCGACGATACTAGATCATGGGGAGGTACGGTAGGAGTGAACTTTTGAGGGACAAAAATCCCTGGTCCCGGAGACGAAGGAAGAGGTGCGTCACCAGTAGCGGGCTTTGGGGTGAATGTCATGGGGACGAAAAATCCACCATCGGGAAGTGCCTGTATTTGAGGAGAACTGGCAGTCATACTCGGTGGCGGAGGGACGGTCTGTGTGATTGAACGTTCTGTATGTGTGTCGGGTGGTAGTGGACGTGACTGGACATCTTGAGGACTAAGGAATTCACGAATCGTTTGGTTTGGTTCATGTTCTCCATATAAGGACTCGGGTGGGGTCTGGAACGAGATGAGCTCTTGTAACCAATAGAGAAAGTTATTTTACTTACGGGGGACACCACGTCAATGCCTATGGATAATGATGAGGGTGTAGGTACGTCGTCTGCCAAAGTAGACGTCGTATTGGGCGGGTGTGGCAAATCCACATGAACGTCCGGTCGTGGTGAACGAAGCCCAGTCTGCTGTGGCGAAAGTGGCCTGTCGGCTGGCAACGTGGGAGTCAGACGCTCCTCCTCTTCGCGAATATCGCCCATTGTACGCGGAGGAGCATATATCCCGTAAATCTGTGGTGGAGGAGGCGGCGTAGGACGACCATACGAGGTCCTATTAACAACAGGAGGGGTAGTTGTATCCCTACGGGAATCTCCTCTGGTATTTGGCGGTGGAGTGGGGTAGGTGTAAGGTACCCTAGCAACAGGAGGGGTGGCTGAATCGCTACGAGAATCTCTTCGAGTAAGTGGCGGAGGGGTGGGATGAGTGTAAGGGGTCCTAACAGCAACAGGAGGGGTAGTCGTATCCCTGCGTGGGTCGCCCCGAGCGGAGGAAGATGTGGTAGGGTAAGTATAAGGTGCATAGGGCTCGATTTGCGGAGCGGGCGGGTCATTACCCGAAAGCCCCCTCCTGCTAGAACCAAAACTCTTCTGTAATGATATTGAGCCATAGGAATCAGATGGTACTAATTGACGCACCACAGAAGACTTACGACCCATGCTGCGGGTACTGCTGTTCGACGGAGTCATAATGCGTGCTGGTTCCTCGTCCTCGTCAGTGCTCATACGACCCCAGTCAGAGGGAACGTGTTTGGAGGATGTATGAGGATGGTGACCTGACGAACTTACACTTCGCTATTAATGTGACGTGAATGATTCGGAGCCTTTCAGGAATCTTATCCGGAAAAGCTTACCATAGACGACTTCCTTGGAAGAACGTGTTCCTCCACGACATTTGGGGTGGCTTGTCCACTGGGAGCCTCCAAGATAGTGCTCATAGGACTCTGGGTCCGCCTCAAATTCGGGTTGCTATTCACGAGTTCCATTTGAGCGAGAGACATAACCGTCGAAGCAGATTCTGGAGATGACTGTGTAGCTCTATACTGTTGTTCTGTCATCATATTGACGGTAGCATTCCGATATGATCCTGGCGGGGGTATAATCCTAGGATCAGGTTCAGGAAATGATAGGGCCGGCTCAGGTTCAGGAAACGAAACTGTCTGGGGAATCTGAGTCATGTAATGCTGGCGTGATAGTTCATGTCGGTGGGGAAGAGGTATATGTTGTGTGTCTGGATCGGCGCGAGGGATGAAACCCTCAGGCGGTATGGGTTCCTGAGGAGGTGGTGGAGATTGGAAATTAGGATGTTGGTGAGTCATGATAGGTCGTATTGGCTCGTTACTGTTCAAATTGCGCGTTGGCGCAGGTATCGGAAGGGGAGGTGAGGAAACCATGGGAGGGGATGGAGGGGGAGGAATAACGGGTGGAGGGCTACTGGGAGCGCGGTACTGAGTTGTATCAACAATGTGCGGTGGCGACATGCGAGCTTGTACGGGAGGATTTTCTGCTTGAGTCGAGGGAGGTATCGGACCTTCCTGGGAGTCAGAAAACTCGCTGTCATGGTGGCTTGAGCTCCGATTGGAGCTCTGCCGATCGTCGTTCTCAATAGCAGAGAGTCGAGAATTCAAAGCACTAGGGTATCTTGCCTCCGCCTCCGCCTGGCCTTGGCGCAAGCCCTCGCGGAAGCCCGCGATGCGTCCCTCCTCGCGAGCTCTCTGGAGCGCTACTGCCTCATTCATCTTTTGAAAGGCTTCCTTGTACTTGTCGGCCCTTTCCTTCTCCTTCCGTCTCAGCTCCTCCAATCTTTGGATTGCCTGATCTGCTTTTCGAGTCTCTCCCTGGGCTGCTTCGAGCTGTACGCGATACTGCCTGCATGAACAGTCGAATGAATACAAAGCAGAGTAAACACGCAGACATACTGTATCAAAGCGTTTGCTCGATCGACATCTTCATTCAACTTTACACGGTTGTTATGGACTTGAACGATACGAGAAGTTGCTGCAACCAAGTCGGCCTCAGCTTGCTGTGCACGATTTAAAAGTTCAAGATTTGATTTCTGGTAATCCTCCAATGCTGAAAGGAGTTTCCTGTTCTCTTCTTTTTCGAGAGCTAGAAGGACGAGAGATTCCTTGGATGCCTTTCCTATGCGAGCTTTCTGAGTGTCCCGCTCTCGGTCCCTCACTTTGCTAATATTGGAGCGTGTTGAGTGAGTATCCATTGACGTTCGACGAGGAGGCATTGGTATTGGAGGTTCATTCATGGCCAGCGCCTGCGAGGAAGGAGAGATGGCCGTGGAGAGGTGGTTATTGTGGATGAAAAGGAACAGCGATAAACATGTGTTCTACCCGAGCTCCCCGCTCAATGACAACTACTGTAACGCGTTTTTTATTGTTTGATTTTACGCGTAGGCACACGTGATCCGAAAACTCTGATCTATATACATAAAGACATCGATATCCACAAGTAAAATTTAGAAATGAAGAGCTCTCTATACAACCCAATAATACATTCTCCAGAAGAATCTTCCTTTACCTTGAGTGATTCTTCTCTTCCTCTTCTCGTCCTCAACCTTATCCGACGGTTCCGAACCCTCCTCATATTCATCCCGGTACAAATCCACAGTGTGTACATCTACGACGTCAGTGAACCACAATACTCTTCTCGAGGGCTGAGCACTCGAGCCTAGTAGAGGTGTCGTCAAGTTTGGTCTTTGGTGTGGATGAAGGAAGTTGTTACTCGGCTGAGGATTCGGATTTGGGCGTCGAACAAACAGCCACACGAAAGTCATCACGACCATGACCGGAATTTCAATGTACAGCGATAGGAAGTCGACCGTGCTGAAGGTGGGGAAGATTGAAGACCATCCTTGGACTGGGGACAGGTCGATGAAAGGCATATGACAACATTGAAGGTTTGTACTTACTCAGGATTAAACAAATAACCGCGACAATCTTTGAGATGAAGGTGTTTCAGTCTGGGGATGTAGATACGGGACGGAAATTATGACATACCACAAAATGATGACCCCACTTCCAAGTCCATGCAGAGCGGAATTTGAGTTCTTCGAGTGGACGACCTTGCTTTATCCAGGCTGTGCGGAATCTCCAGCTTGCAAATCCAATGGATAACCAAGCGATCTGACAGATGTCAAACGCGTTTGTAATTGGATGTGAAAGTTATCTACCTACCTGATTCGATACACCAACGATATTCTGCAGCCAGCTCCATAGCTGTCCACTGCCAATGAAGCTACTGCCAAAGCATAAAGCACTAATACTGCTTGTCAAAAATAGAGCGGGTAAAGGTACACCTTGTTTCGTGGTCCAAGAGAAAATTTTGGGTGCTTGACGCGGTGTTGTAGTAGAAAGGCCATATAGAACGCGAGTGCCAGCGAAGAGAGCATGATTACCAGCAGAAAGTACCGATGTCAAGATCACGGCGTTCATGAATGAAGATGCGGCCGCTGATGAAAAACGTCAAAACACTCGTATGGAAACTAATTCACTGAAGGTAAACGCACTAGATCCAATTTCTTGGAAAACGATCGTGAACGGAGAAGTCGTGGTAGACTTGTTCGATAAGTTCGGATAATCGTAAGGGACTGTGGATGGCAATGAGCCTCTAACATCGACTATGGCTAAAATGGGTACACCAACCGTTGAGCCCAATAAGGAGGATACAAAGGACGTAAAAGATCAATATCCTTCCGACGAACGCGCGTAAGAAAATGGCCCAAATCGTATCACCATTTGCGACTCACCGCCAGAAAACAAACTTGACTACTCTTGGCATATTTTTGGAAGGGTTTTTCGTTTCTCCGGCCGTAACTCCCAGGCTCTCCGTCCCTCCGTCTGACAAGCGAATTGAACAAATGCAGAGCGTAATGAAAAGGATGTATATACGCACATGCGAAACTCGCAGTCACAAACACCTTGGCGAAGCCTCCGAAGCCTCCTACGAATGGAGCGTCGCCAGTTCGCCAATATTTACCACCAATGTATTCGTGTGTATTGTTGACACCAACATTGACGAGAATTCCCAGGATGATGAAGATGACGATTGTTACGACTTTGAGCGAGGCAAGCCAATATTCTGCAATACAACAATGAGATCACTATAGAACTGAATGGAGAATATGACAGTACCTAGCTCCCCATATGCTTTCACATGAGCCGAGTTGATGCCCACCAAAAACACCCAAAATATAAGACTAACCACCCAAGTGTGTGGCCAGTCGGTCCAAAATTGAATAAGTATTTGAGCGGCTGTGAGATCACCGGCAACAGAAACTGCATCGTTGAACCAGTAGTTCCAGGACAAGGCAAATCCATAAGAAGGCGAGAAGAACCGGGTAGCGTAAGCGTTGAAAGATCCTGCCACCGGATATTGTGTGGCCATCTCTCCCAACAGTAACAGAGTGACGTAGACTATGAATCCAATGAAAGCATAACAGATTAGAATGCTGGCGGGACCACCTTGAGCGAGCGAACGACCGGTGCCTTTTGGGAGGAGAAAAAGTGCTAGTGAGTACTCGAATAGTGACGCTATAGATGGAACGCACCGAGGAAAAGACCCGTCCCAATCGTTCCTGCAATAGCAATCATCTGAACTTGGCGAGCTGAAAGCCCTCTCTGGAGCTTATGATGTTGACTGCTGTGGTCATCTCCTTGAGCTTGATCGCCCTCATCATGGTCATAAGTCATCCCGGGTGTGTGGCCTACATGAGTAGCGCCGTATTCTTGTTTCCTCGAATTGGATGATTGGATTGACGGTGGTCTTTCTGGCTTGGACATTGTAGTTCTGGCAATGTTCATGAAACGAAAAGCAGGGCAGAGGAATATATATACCCTATCTGTACGTTATTAAATTCCCCAGTCACGTCAAATGGCGCCAGGGCAGTCTAATTTGGGGCTCCTTGGCCATCGCCTCTCATACCACGGATCTAAGCAGTTCCGTGTTAGAGACGGGATGATACTAAAGATGATGTTAATAACTAGTCATCAGGGATCATAAGTGACTGATAAGGAATCTATTGGACACCAGGCCACTTCATTGTCGACCGTTTACCCCTCTGTCAAGCCACTTTACTGAGGTGCAGTTGTTGCAGGTTTGTAAGTTTCTGCCCATCTACGAAGCTAGACGAGACCTCGAATTAGAATGATAACATTTTCTCTGGAAATAGAGATCTCGACTTCTCATGCGATGAGCGAGTCTCACGACCAAAAGTATAAGTAGTGACCAATTTTCGCGGGCGTCCAGGTGTCAACCCTCATGTCATTTCTGTTCCCGAAGGTACGGAAAAGATTGTTGACCCTTATTCAAGGACACGGCAAAGACGGCGTTCATTCATTCTGTTCCACTGTAGATTCCCCTTCAAACACCCAAGCGAGATCCCGATGGAGCTTGGAACTTTTTCGACGGAGCGTTGAAGAGTTATTTCATCCAAAGCGATGGAAATTCTTTCACTTCCCGACAAATCTTCAAACATTCTAATCCACACACTGGTGTTGGACGTTCCTCGACTGCTACTCGTACGCATATTCCGAAGTCTTAGCGGAAAGAGACAAGCTTATAATAGCACCAGCCCCATACCACTGGCATATCTATCAGACCGAAACCTTCGATGTTGTGAGTAACTTCCATCACATATTCTTTGTACCCGAAGTCCGAATGTCCGTGTTCGTTTCAAGAAGAGTGGCACCTTGTGCTATGACATTGATGGAAAACTAGGGAAGCTTCAAGCGGGAGCAACTGTCTCCATACCCCCATACCGTTACCACACCGTGAGTGAGATTGCCCTTTGCCTCTGCACTCTTTCGCTTTTTCACTCTTCACCCGTATAATCCTCTCCGAACAAACCTTGTAGTTCTGGAATGACCCGGATGCCAAAGCGGACCTGGACGTTCATATAACGGTCACTGGAGGACCAAATAAGGGGTAGGTTCTACTCACGGCGCGCTTTCTTTCATTCTCATGCTGACCATTGTCCAATCAGATTTGACGATGTATTTATTCACAACTTCTATGGGTATCTCTCTTCCGCGGTCATGCAGGGCCAATCCCCGAACCTCTTTCAGATGCTTGCTTTCATGGATCATGCCGATGTCGTGCTCGTCGACTTCCCTCTGTGGACAGGAAGACTGGCAAACGTCGTTTTGGGAAGATGGATTGGCCGAGGGTTAGGAGGATACGGAATAGAGTATAAGGAATTCAGTGAACATACTGAATGAGCAAGGTGGCACCTTTTAATTTCGAAGTCCTTGACTCGTGTCCTTTCCCGAACACAAATGCAACGGTTTTAACAGGCCGCGGCTCAGAAACTGACCCAAACACTCCCCAAAGTCTCAGTATACCTAATTGCAAGCAAGATTCAAATTAAGAAACAGGAAGACATTGTACCAGTGAGGAATAAGAATAATGCAGTCCATGGTATAAATACTTAGTCCTTGACTTTCTGAAATAGTGGGCATAATCCCTCCTATAAAAGATTCTTCCATCCTGCATCCTTTGCTTTCTTGACGATACGTTTGACTTCCTGGGAACGTGCACGGGTGGTGACAAGAAGACAGTCAGGCATGTCCACGATAACAAGATCATCCACTCCCAGGCAAGATATAAGTCTCCCTGAGCCTGGGACGACGATCCCACCCGCAACTTGGTCCGTCAACACTGTCGAACCAATTCATCCAGTGAGCGATAATCAACCCCAGAACCAAAGTGAACAAACGAACCAAGCGCAGCGTCTCCCAATACACGAGGCTGGTTCGCTTCGGCTGGCAAGAGATCTGTCAAAGAAGAGAAATCACCGACATCATCCCAACCTGCAGAGCAAACGGAGATGAGTCTGCTTGTGAAATCGAGAACAAAAGAAACGCTTTACCGAATGTTGCCGGGACGACCGCAACACGACCTTCGGCTGCTGCCGGTTCTGCAACCGCATTATCAATAGGAATCTTCTCAAGGTGAGGCCAGATCTGGGATAAAACCGCGTCCCTCTGATTATCGTCATCCCACACCTTTCCAATCTTCACCAGTCCGGCGTGTAATTCAGGCCGATATTCCTTCAGGAGGTCTAATAGGAACTTGGCCTTGGTCACGAACATACCTGCGTTCCATCTGTAACGTCCAGTAGCGATGTATGAAGCAGCAGTCCGGGCATCGGGCTTCTCCTTGAAGCTTTCGACCAGACGAGCATTTGGCGCGTCATTAATATTCACCTTGTCACCTAAACGGATGTATCCGAACCCAGTGGATGGATGTGCAGGTGCGATACCGATTGTCACGAGATAATCATTCCGGGCAACCTCGACAGCTTCAGCAACAGCGGAAAGGAAGGCATCGTCGCCAGATATCATGTGGTCCGCAGCAAATGAGCCTATTACAGCGTCGGGATCGCGCTCAGCGAGGACAGCTGCGGCAAGACCGATAGCAGCCATAGAATCTTTGGGGCCAGGCTCAGTGAATAGATTGGAAGGCAGTAGATCGGGTAGTTGTTCACGGATGGTTTTGACGTGGCTCGGACCAGCGACGATGGTAGTTCGTTGGGGTGAAGAAAGGGGAATAAGACGGTCCCAAGTCGCTTGAATTAGTGATCTGCCTTTGAGTGTGAGATCGAGAAGGAATTTGGGATGATTTTCGCGAGAAAGCGGCCATAGTCGGGTTCCCGCCCCACCAGCTGGGATAACAACATAGAAACCTGGTATATCACGAGCGTTGTTATTTGAAAAGGAATATAGAACATTATCGCCTAATGGAGAAGGGTGATGAGGTTGTGAAGTGATCATTGACGGAACTGCGGCTGGAATGGAAGGTGTAAGGAAAGGTGTTCTTGCACGTAGTTGTGGACTAGAAGGTGCGGCTGGACTCGAAAATCCAGGAGTACTGGAGCGAAATAGATTGGTGTTGTTCTCAAAATCAAGCATCAGGTGAATCGGTTAGATTGCAGGATTGAGTACTCACCTCTCTCAATTGACGCTCAAGACTGGCATTTGCATGGCGAAGCTCAGAACATTCGTGTTTAAGGTCAACAATGTCGGCTTGCTGATACTAGGTCTCAGCATCATCTTCAAGGTTAGCACAAGAAACATACCGATTGCCGCAACGTCAACATGATCTCTTGGAACATGGCATGTATGGACGGCTCGCTAGCGGAAGAGGCCGCATGGTTGGGAAGAGACATGGTGAAAGATTGTGACGAGAAGAACGAGCCGTCGAGGGTAGTAATTTGGCAGAAAACAAAGGGTGATAGTATAAGGGAAATCTGTAGGGCGGGTTCAGGTTGTGAAGGCTATCAATCGTTTACATACTTCAACGCCAACGTGTCCTCCGCAGCGGCAATACGATCATTGTCATCAGTCGGCCCACATCAGATCTCTCATCCAGACCATAGGAACGAACAGTAGAACAAACCATATCCTTGACATAAAAAACCTGAATTTACACAATCCAAAAAATATATATACAGTGACCCCATGTGTGAAGACAGCGACCCCTCTGGCGGACTCCCCAACCCCGTGCACACAGGCTACCTCGAAAGTCTCTCAAGAGACGTGGCACTCGAACAGCCCTTTCACTCCAAGCAATTCAAATGGTAAGATGCGATGTAGTGGGTAGCGGGCGTTTTGGGGCTCCACGCACTACACCTTGTGAAAATTCACGGAGGAACAAACTGATTTGGAGACCGATTGGAAATCCAGGTGTAGGTTGGCCGTTGAAAGGGAACGCGTTAATCTTCATCATCACTTCCAAATTCGATTGCCTGATACTTGCGTGCTTTCTTATTGGGGTTTGCCAAAGACGCACCCTTAATTGCACGCGGAGCTGCTTTTACACTCTTGGATTCTGTGCACCGCGAAAAACATGAGTTCAACGTGCATAAAGCGTGTTGATTATACCACAACTTACTCGGTTCGGGACCTTGGGACAACTCCTGAACCTTACCCTTGCTATTTTCGATGGGTCGTTTGTTCTTGAGAGGTGGCTTTGCTTCCGGTTCATCCGAGCTGTCGTTCATGTCCTGACGTTTCGAGCCTGAATTAAGGAACAAAGAGAGAAATCGTATTTGGTCCCCTGTCAGCTTTTCGGACTTACCAGAAGCTTTAGAAGGCGAGGCCTGGGCTGTTGAGGACGCTCTGCCAGGCGTAACGTACCCGGAATCGTGCAATCGACATTGTCGAGACTTTGCTCTTATAGCGATCTATGGTATTCAACGAACAACAATCAGCGTTTGAATCATCAAGGTTGTGTGTGTCCTTACTTCGAGAAAAATATCCGAGGCAAAGGATGCTGCTTGCTCTGCACTGATCTCATTTAGAGGCATCTGCATGGGCTTCTTTGAACCGGGCGCAAGCGTGAGCTACAAACGGGGAAGTTGAACAATCCGATTAGAACACGTTGATATGAAGCAGAACACACTTTAATCGACGCATGTGGTGATGTACTCCAATCGCTGATGAATAATTCACCCTGAATAAAGCTATCTGCAAGTTTCTGCGCGAATTTCTCGAGAATAGTTGTAGAGGGTTTTGGGCCCTGTGGCAAAATCAGTCTATCAGACATGGCGGATCACATAGGTCTACGAACCACAACAGCAAAAATATCACTTTCGTTCCAGCTCCCGCTCCACCATCTCCCTTCGGTGCCAGCCAACCCAAGCTTGATGGTCCATTCTTGGTCATTAACGAAGGAAAGGAGAACAAAACGATTGATCCCTTGGTAAATCACTTGAGTAAGCTCATCGAGACACCCAAAGGAAGCTAGCGTAGAAGCCATGTATTACTTGGTGTTGGAGGAATATTGTTCAACGTCGCGTTGCGAAAGCTGCGTCGAATCTCGAGCGCTAAATTTGAAGGGTAGACGGCCCGACAACACGCGCCAATTGACCGCGTCGTGGGTGCTCAAGACAGCCTCTCGAAAACCTGCAGCTCACAGGGCCTTGTCTTTGGGACAAATCACACTTGAGCATTCAGTCGCCACTTCGAAAAAGGTCACATAGCTATGTTAGTGTTGAACGTGCGTGGTATCATAAAAACGGGTGCAAGGGGTTCAAGCATTATACAAAGACAACAGAGCTTGTAACACACCATACATCTGTAGGCTGTAAAGAGCGTATATGAAGCAGAGGTAACATTACTACACAGACATTAAGATGTGAAGAAGATCGGGTTGCTCAGACTAGATGACTCGTTGTCAAGCTCTGCTTGATAATAAGGTCCTTGACTATATACTCGAGTCAGTAAATATTTTGCCATTGAGAGTCAATCCGGAACACACCGTTCTCGAGGATTCGGAATGTTGTAGATGCATTCTATCGGAAGTCATCTGTCAACTTGAGAAATCCCTAAAAGCAGAGGAATGGCGCACCGTGACGGAGGTAAAATGGCAGTAGAACGTGCGGGGTGAATCTGAATGTTGCTTGTGTATGGTACCTAAGAGAGGTTATTCGTTCGTCGTAGGTAATTTACAACAAATATAACTAGGACAGACCAAACTTCTTCTTCATATCTGTAAGGGGAGAAAGAAGCGGGTCAGCCGTGATGTCGTCGGGGATGAACGACCTTTATACCAACATGAGGCTACACTTTCGAACGTATTCGGCCTGTCACCATATGACACTACCCATTGCGAGAATTGGGTCCCAGAATCCAATTTGGCTCTTAAGAGGTCGCATTTGTTCAGGAATAAGATGAGCTCGGTCTTCTGGAGTAGTGGATGTTTCACGATCGAACGCCAAAGTAAGATAGAATCCTCCTAATAATCGAAGGGCGATAAGCAAAGGGGGGGGGGGTTGTCTTCTGGATCGAAAAAATCACTTACTAATCTATTCACGCTAAAGTCTTCAGCGAGTGACTGGTCAAAACAGCTGAGCGGTGCCAGAAAGATGATTGCGTCCATGTCGTCAAAGTATGGTGCCCAAGCCGCTATAGAATACTCAGCAATTGAGAAATAGAGCTCCAGCAGTCTGCATACCTCGCTATATCGAAGTCAGAAGGCGCGCGCGTCAGTATTCGAGGGATGTGAGGCCGACATACCAGGTTACGGGCACCCCCTACATCAAACACTTTCCAATCACGACTTAGCATATTTCCTGGGAACAACTCGTACACTCAGAGTTGGCATGAGAAATGGCCAGGACCTACCGGTTTTCAACACAAACCGATGTTCGGTTACACCTGAAGCGGGAAATATGGAAGCTGCGATGGTGATAGACAAATGTGACAATTACCGATAGTTTTCAATCTCGCTCTCAAGATATCCTCTGAAGCGACGTGGGTAAGGAAACTCACATAAACTGCCAAAGCAAAATCGTACCATTGGACGGAACGTATTTCAGGGCCGTAATACGCTCCAATGAGTCCAGGAAGCTAGCGAGCCATGGCAACGTTAGTAAATAGTCATGTTGACGGTGAACAACGTACAAGCCTGACATGTCTTCCAGCCTTAGGTTCTGAGTCTCCAGTAATTTTCGAATACCCTCATCGTTCCACAGCTTGACCATATCCTCTGAGCAATTGTGAAGGATAACCCCTGGGTCCTCGGGATCCTCAAAGTCTATCCCCTGAGTGCTATCCATACTACTCCTCGTCACCCCAGCCATGAACTTGGCGAAAGCACCCTTCCACCCTGACGCAGAGTAGACGGAGATTTCTTTGGAGCGATTGCCGGGAAGAAAAGAAAAGCTTGCTGTTGATAGCTGTGAAGCAGGTGAACCAGACGGGGACGAGGGTGACAATTTGCGCATTAAAGCTTCTTCTACTTGCATTAGAGGTGAGAGACGCATTTTTAACTTTAGCTGTTCTGGGGTGAGTAGGGGGGCTTTAGGAGATTCCTGTTTATACGAGTATGAGCTTGAGGGGCGGCTAACAGGGGAGTAATCTGCGTTTGGGAGAGGAAAGGTGGAGGTAGGAGAGGTAGATGTTGAATTGAGATTCATGGCTTGGACGGAGGACATTGCATCTAGTACGATGCGAATAGAGCGTGTAACGTTCAGTTGTATTATTGCTCTCCATAGCGGTAGTTCTGAGCGAAAAGCTTTAGGCTGGCTTATGAGTTGAAAATCTGGCGGTACGGAAAGGTTTTCTAGTCAACGTTTCCGGGATCAGATAACAACACTTACTCTTAATCGTTGTCGTTTTCCCTTGAAAGTCTCTGGGTTCAGGTGTACCATCTTACAGCAAATAAATAGAAATGCATACCTGACTCGCTTTGGCCTGGCCACACAGACAGTGAGCTGAATATGCAGCCCCAGAAAGCGGCAAACACACCTAATAGCAATACTTTAACGGCAGCCTGTTCCTTCTTCTCAGCTAAACGCTGCTGATTGATTTCCTCGTCGATCTGGTCGGATCTCTTCTTTGCTAGCTGCTCTGCTGCTAAACGGGCTTCTCTTTCGGCGCTGGTCTCATTTGGAGGAGGTGCTATGGCACGAGTCAAAGGGTCATCGTCTACGGTGTTTCGCTTAACTTTGGAGGCGACCATTGGTGGATGTGAAGCCGGGCTCGCAAACAAGTCAGAGGGAAGTGGAAGAAATAATGATGGTCAAAAGCATCCTGCGAAAATTGAAAAGCGGGAATAGAGCTTCTTGAACTATATGGTTGCTTCTTCATGACATACATCACGTCCCGTTTTGGAAGTTCCTTTCAAGTGATCAATTTTTCTGTTCACTCAATTTCGCCTCCTCGCACAGAATTTCAACTTGAACCATAGAAAATATTCGGGCTTTCAGGTTCCAAAACTGAAGTAGAAATTTACAATGTTAGCCCTTTAGAGATGAATTCGCTTCCAGCACCGTTTTCTCACGCCTTCAATCAAAGATGCCGTGTAGGGTTCTCATTGGAACTTGAAGACTTTTTCCTTTCTTCTCCCTCTGTCAACTATGTCTGCCTGCCGATCTTCAGTCAATTTACTCGTCATCACACTGTCGGGTGATTCATCTTGTCGTGACAGTCAGAATGCCTTCAAAAACTGATCGTTTACAAGTTCAATGCTTTCGTGGGTGGGGCTCCGGGGGTGGTGATTCTACACGTCGGGGATCACCCTGAGCTCAGGTACATCTCAGTTTGGCAAGGCTGTCTAGAAGATTTTCCGCCCGTGGACATTTCTATGGCTCCGGCACCTTGCTGACCAGAACACTGTGGTTGCCATGAACACAACGATCGCGAATTACTCTGGAATCGAATGTAGGACACCACACCTCTTAGCGTTGTTGCCTCCCTTTGTGCTTCTTTGCTTGGTGCCTTTTCCGCATGAGACTCGCTCATGTTGAAGAGCATGCGGATGATTTCCCCGGCGTCAGTCGAGTCGGTGAGCGGGAAACGCGCTTATTGGGCGACTTGCAGTTTATTTGTTTCTTCAGACGAATTTCTTGCGTCTAGACTCGGTATAAAGCAAGCAGGTCAAGGACTCGAAACCGGTTCATGCCTCGAGTACTCATATCGGACTCCGATCGCAGAAGCGAAGAACGTCTGACTCATTCAACCTCGAAAACCGTCGAATATCCTTGATCCTTGGTGGAAGCACTGGCATTCGTGACGCTATCGCTGTCGAACCCCTTCCCTGGTCCATTCAAATTACTAATTCCGGGTAACGTCCCAGTAGCGACACTCACTTCAGATCGCCACTGCCTGCTTCATGGTAACTACACATATACAGTAGCCACTGTTGCACCCAGGGTGTATCAAGCTAGTCAAATGTTACGAGGCACCTCGCTTGGCTGAATGACTTCCTATACTTGTGTGTGCTCAGCTACATATGATATTCAGAAAGTCGATGGCACGGCGCTTTGCACTTTTGAAGCACAGTGTACCACAGCATTGAGGACGGACGTCCTCGAGTGCACTGATTGCCAAGGCCAGAACTTTCCCGCAATAGTCCTCGGACATAACCAAATCGATTTACTCGTCTGGCGGGCGGCCCTGATAGGAGAAATCGAGAGACAGACTCGAGTCCTCTCCACTCCACCAACAGTCGCCACGCAGAATGTCGCCAACGATCACAAACCACCACGGTTCGTGGTCCGGTTCGGTGGATAGATGCATAACTCGGGTTAGAAGCTTCTGGCTGGGCCCAAGGCAGCCCTGGACTTGCCCTGGACCATAACTTGACGCAGAGACTACCGTTTGTATTGGTAGGGAAGGAAATTGGGAAAGGTTTGTGATTCGTACAGGTCTGTCACTTGCCGACCCGAGACCTCTTTTGCGCAGCACCAGGGATAAGTACTTGGTTCCTACCGTTTCGTCAGCCACATTAGATGACGATGCCATAGATAGAGAAGGGGATCCGACCACGCACTAAGTCGTGTCAACGCCTCTGTAATTTGAAAGGACGTAAGCGTTGGCGAGTGCAATCCAGCTGCCAGCTAGTAGTAAAATGATCATGAAGTAGTCGCCACCGCCGAAAACCAGACGGTAGTAAAGTATCTATCAAAGGGGAACCACGGATTCTTGGGGCCATGAGGGGATAAAGTTAGGAGATAATAGACTGGAAAATAAGGATTGTCGTAGGTTAAATTTGGTGTAAACCCATGGGCCTTGAGAATTCACACATATGTTCCTGTAGCTGTCGGTCTCCAGACACATGGCCAATGTCAAGGATCAATGCGGTGGCATAGTAGCAGGCTTGATCAATGTGTACGGAAGAGTGAGGTCAAGAAAAGTGGGAGATGACTGGGGAAAAGGGCGACGATGGGCGACTCGGACACGTCCTGGTTGGGCGCTGGTTCCCAGCGCAGGTGTGGCAAGCCATTGAGATCGAGATTTCGGAGATACCCAGTGGAAGCTCGGACCGTCAGATGTGGAGGTCTAACATCCGAGGAACCGACCCCGAATGAGTAAGCCGTAGTAACGCTTGCCTCCAGGTCAAAGTTGACCGAAGCCCGAGGTTACCCAATTAACTATGAGGTTGTTTCAATTCGAAACAGCTTGGTTACACATGTAGACTTGAATAGCGAGATTCTCGTTCGAATAGCAAACTCAATTCTGTCGAGAACGTGCGCTGAAGCCATGCTGCCGTAATGGTTTGACCTGGGCTGGTTTGTTTCTGGCTGCTCCAGCGCTCCTCCAGTCCGTTCCAGAGTTACATGGGTCGTACACACAAATACAACGCAAACTAAGTATCCTTATCCGCTTTAGCCTTCACATCTTCAGCAACATCAGAAACCTTGCAAGCAATTTCTCGTTTCCCATCTTCAGCTTTGCTCCTTCCCCAACCCAACCAGCTAAACCATCCAGCTTTTGCTTGCTCTTCCTTCTTTTGTGCGTCACCCTTCAAACCATCCACCTGCGTCTGAGTCCTAGCTTTGGCTTCGTTATACAAATTCTCCGTTGAATCTTTAGCATCATTCAGCCGGCCCTGTGCACCCTTTTTGTAATCGTCGTACTTGGCTTGGGCGCTACTCGCAGTCTTTGAAAACAAAATTAGCCCTCCGACACAGATGGTGGCCTCAACTTTCTCACCTGTTCGTACTTCTGTTTTCCTTGCTGTATACCGTCTTCCACCCGCGCCTTTCCAGCTTCAAACGCTTCCTTTGACTTCTGTTTCGCCGCTTCTTCTTCACGTTTGGCTTTGGCCTTCAATTCAGCCGCTTGGTCAGGATTCGCCGCATAATAATAGTACGCTCCTCCTGCTGCTACGAGTGCAAGCCCAGCGTAGAGTCCAGTCTTGCTACCTCCTTCTTTAGGTCTGGCTGGTCCGTTAGGCGGAGGTGGTGCGCCGTTGGCATATTGCCTTCGCGTTGCCTACACGCTTTCCCCTTCAATCTCCATGTCGTCGTACCAGACCATCGACGTACCGTTCTTAGAGCAGCTCCAAACGATGATGTCTTTGTGATCCGAGTAGCTTGTGAACGTAGCATAATTTGTGAAATAGGTCCTGTAAGCTTGGATAGGACAGATGGTGAGAGTCTCAAGGCAACGGACCACCTGTTCTTTTAAAGTCGCAGGCAGCGTGCACGCTCATGACGTCAATGACGTATATTCCTTCACATGACGTTGCGTTCATGCGTTCACCCATTAACAAAAATAATCAAGAATATCATACAAAATATGCTGCAGCCCAAGAGTGTCTATTTCTTCAACTTTCCGATGACAGAATCTGGTGCGTATCTCGGGATGACCTGGAAAGTAAGTCCTGGTGAGCACAATCACAATCACTGAAAAACCCTCTGTGGTAACGTACTTTGGGGTCATGTAACATGTTGAATTCCTCGGTGGCATCACGGCCGGCATAGAGTAGTATAGCCTTTTCTCCTCCAGGATGATCAGGAAGGAACTGTAAGATAGTTAGCGACAACCAAAATGCAACATAGAAAAATAACTCACGCTGGTGACGTCCAAAACCTCTCCATTGACCACAACCCAGATATCATTCTTACTTTTGTGTTGCGCGACTTCCGCGAGTGTGTACTCGCCACCTTTTCCACTTGATCCCCCACCCGATTTTGGCACCTCAGCCTTAGGGGTACTACTTGAAGCCTGTGCTGAGCCGCCAAGTTGTCCGGCCAATGCACCCAGACGACCACCAGCCTTCGCAACGATTGCACTCGTCCTCTGCAGGAGATATGCAGCTGCAGAGTCGCCCGATACACGTCCAAATACGACGCAGCCCAACAAAGAGCTTCCGCCAAGTCGGTTGGCACCGTGGACACCACCCGCAACCTCTCCAGCCGCAAAAAGACCGGGGATGGGTTTGCCGTCAGCGTCAATGACTCGAGACTCGGGATCAATTTCCAGACCGCCCATAGTATAGTGAAGAACAGGAGTCATAATGGCGACATGGAAGAAATCATTGAAAGACCATTCGCCGGAGAAAAACTGAAAATGTCGACCGTCAGCATTAGTGTCGTCGTCTTGCACCAAAGATTGAAACTGACCTTTTTGCCGAAAGGATCCTTCTTGGTGCGCACGCTCTGATTGTAATCCTCGAAAGTTTTCTTCAGAACGGACGGGTCTAGACCAAACTCCTTAGCTAAAGCTTCTCCGGAGTCGAAACGCTTCATAAGTCCCCTGCCGACATAATGTTTGCAGTGCCATTCAATTTCTTTGGAAGCTTTGCCGTTCAAAACGAGTCGTATTGGGTACTGGACACCTAATCAAACTCTAGGTCGAAAAGACTGTAGGTCTGACACACCTTGCCATTGTCCCATATCTTGCCGGTCACATAATCACGATGCTGAAGTTCATCCACAAAACGTTTACCGGTGTTATCTAAAAGCAGACCACCAACACCTCGCAAAGCCTCTGCAGCCAAGAACTTGACTTTGGCATCCGGCTCATTAGGATCGACCAAACCGGTGGGGTGGACCTGGACCTTCTCCATGTCGATACCATGGGCGCCTATCGCCATCGCCATTTTTTGCCCATCACCAGTACAGTGCTCGCCATTTGTAGTAGGAAGTTCCCAGTATTCGGGACGATGCTTCTTGAGGAGGGAATCAGAGGTGAAATCGGCAGCATAACCACCGGTCGCAAGGATGACGGGCCCATAAGCTGTCTGCGTAGAACCATTATGCGTGTATTCGACGCCTTGAACGTGGCCCTCCTCATCCTTCAATAGTTTGACAACTCGTGCTTTCTTCAAAATCTTGACACGGTCAGGATGGGAAACTGAGAGATCTTCTAGTCGCTCCATTTGCGCGTATGTGATGACCTAATGGTTCCAGGTAAGAGCAGGACGATCTAGTCACGGATTATGACTTACCATGCCAGGGAACTGAGCACCTCCACGATGCGTACGAGGCTGACTGTGACCACCGAGACGAGCAACCTTGGATAGATCCAAGTCGAATTTGTGTTGCAGCCAGTTGACGGCATCTCCAGAACGTCCAGTGAGGACACGGATGAGATCATCCCGAGCGAGATCTCGTGCCTACACAGACCATCAAAAAACGAACAGCAGTCATAGTCAGAAGACGACGCATACGGATTTCTTTGTATCTTCAAAAAACGTTTTAGCGTTGTCAGGTATGCCTTGTTCTTGCTGAGTCTGAGTTCCAGCACCGTTTATGCCAGATGTTGCCTTAGTTGAGTTACCGCCCATAAAGCTAGGAAGGGGTGAGTATAAGAATTGGGTTAGAAATGAAGTCGAGCACCTACCCTTGCTTGTCGAGGAGTAGGACATTAGCACCACGCTCGAGAAGAGTATGGGCAGCGGAGAGACCAGCGAGCCCACCGCCAACAACAATAACTTGTGACATTTTGGAGAAGGTGGGTGGTACCAGTTGAAGAAGTGTTGTTTTGGGGGAACCGGGAGGCGGATGCTTATAAGGGACGTCTCCGCCAATCACAAACCCGGTAATTCATTCACATGTGATTTCACCCGCACTAACGTCTAACATTTCGATCGGAATTTTTTTGGAGTCGATGGCCGATGTTTAGGGTATGACTCTCATCGTTCAAAAACACACGACGGCACCGTATATATGGCGTGGATATTGCCCCTAGAAAATTCAAACCCTCAAGCAAAAGAGATCTATAACGGACTACAGAGGCCTTCAAGTTACCTCGCTCTAACCTGCATCAGAAAGGGACTTTTTCCAGCTTGTTTCGCAAAGCCGCACACGTTCTCTCCACGATTTCATCCATCCCAATCTCTAGGCTGTTGATCAACGACATCCCCCGGACCCTCTCGTTCGGCACCCCTGATTCCACATCTCCGTCCACAAAGGCATCGCGATGGGCTTCTAGATATGCAGGCCAAACAATCTGCTCCCAGTACATGGGGGGATCGCGCCAGAGGGAACCCTCTGGATCGGATTGAACTGTATGTCAGTGCGCCGAGAATGTTAAGGTATTAGGAGTTAAAACGATTAACAGAACGGATAACTGGCGGCGTTAGAGGAGGGAATTGTTCGGAGTAGCGGAGAGGTGCGGAGAAAAGCTCATCAGAGTAATGGGTTGTATTGTAAATGGACAAGAGTGCCTTCGGAATGCGATCACCTACCTGCAGTATGATAACCGTGTCGTTCATGCCGTCTTTGCTTCAAAATATCGTGCGGAACTCGAAGGAATATCCGCACATCCAATTGCTCAAATACGTCCTTGACATTTCCATCAGAGTTGTTGCAGAAATGTAGCACTCAGTTTGACTCGTCACTTACTGGATGCCAGTACAATAAAAAGCCATCCACTATCCCCCAAACAATCTTCTCGCCTTTGTAATCCGCCTCGTTCACCAATCGGTCAAACTGTGACTGCCATTTGCTCGAAATTGACTCGCTAAGAGGCACTTTTTTCTGCTCGTTCAAATGATCGTGACTGCGGTGATCTGGTGGAATAACACCAGTTTCCTTCACATTTTTGAGAAAGTCGATCATACGATCCCATTCGATTGCTCCAGCAGGTGCGTCCCAGTCTTGAACTTGATGTACTGGATGAATCGGAACCTTATGTTGAGGCTGATTGGGACCGGTAAATCTCAGATCGGAGATAAGACTCCTACTAAAGGCACATACCGGTGCAAAATCCTGAACGACTTAAGATGATTGGCATGAAATGCTCTGGAGTAAAAAAGAGCACGAAACACACATCCTGGTGAATAATGACACTGTGAGGAAGAATCCGTTTCAAATGTTTCGCCAGCGTCGTCTTCCCTGAACAAGTAGCACCTCTAAGCTCAGTCAGCCCGACGGAATTCTAAAAGATGAACTGGCTGACCCAATCCCAATCAAAACGACTCGAGTTCTAGAGGGGGCTGTCATGAGATCTATAGCAGCTTGTTCCAGGTATAGTTTATCGGAATCTAATGTGGTGGAAAATAGCCTTGTCCCTGTCACTGCGTGACGCGCAACGAGCTCTGAGATATGTGAATGAGATAAGATTAGATCGATCACAGCTTCCCTGTTACATGACCACCACTGTTCTTCCCAGTTTCTTCAAAAGCAGCATGCACCAAGCAGGATCTTTCTCTCTGGACTTGGACGGGATTACCATTAAGAGATATAGCAATCCTAAGATCCGGCAAATAACTGGCGCTGGAGCTGCTGTGCTCCCGCACCTGATTGAATTCACAGCGCCATTATAAGAATGGGTGTTAGGTGTGCAGCCCAGCGCCTGACCGTTCCTATCTCTTCCCTGTAAAGTCCATCCATACCATAAGATGATACTTTTCGAAAATGAGAATCAACAGCCAAAGTATGATTGCTCTTCACCCTCGATGTGACGCTCACTTGCACGCTTTTCAGCATATCTGGCGTGATACACATCGGTGAGTCAATCCGGCATGTAACAAATGGTTTTGTTCCTAAGACTGCTTCCAGTTCGAGATCTACGAGGTCCTGTCATGGAGACAATCCCCGGGGAACGACCTCATATCTTGGACGATCTTGAATACTTGCAAAATGGTCAACCTTTTGTGGGCACGGACGAACATTTTCACGCTGAACCCTTGGACCTGGGCGGAAGCAGTTTCGGCCAGGATTGCGTAGAAGAAGCTGCCGTCTCCGGAGATAGTGTTGGGGCATATCCTCCTCACATCATGAGGGCGGTATCCCTCTTAGAGATAACATCGTCAGTTGCTACAAATGGGTTTCGCACTCACTACCATCCGCGACATTTTTATCACTTCTGGAAACTTGTCATGTCCTTCTTTTTTCCGTCGTCAGAAGGATACACTTGTCAACACGACTGGCTCAACCCCACAGCCGAGCTCATCTCTAATCCTTCGTCCTCACAATCTCCGACTTCTCTGGCCGTATTTCGTGACTATTGTAGCCCATACCGACATCGACGGCATTCTGTACCATCTAGTGCTTCACGTTATCCTGTTGCACTGATACAAATATTCTCCCCCCTCGACTTCAGCAACGGTTTGCTACGCGAAACTGCCGCCCGACAGACGTTAAATCAATTCGAAGAGTTGGCACCTTATACAAGCCATGAAACTGTCTTAGTTGTTTCCGCGATGGGTAAGGCTTGGCGGGCATGGCAGAAGGACACACATTTCACCGACGAGGAGGTAAGGCGGTGGGGGATAGCTAATGATGAAAATGTTATTGCAAGTCAGGAAGGAATGAGGGACTCGGAATGGATGGAAGATATCAGCAGTGAAGTTAGTCGAGATATTCTATCGAGGATGTGTGAGGACATCAAGTCCCAGTTCCGTCTGGTTTCTCCCCGTGAGTTGGCTCATGAATACGTATCGCCCCACCTAACGCAAAATAACTAACGATCCGCAGGACGGCGCGTAGATCGACGAGGAAGACGTTCAGCGTTTTGAGGAAGAATAAGTCTTGATTGAGATTGTGTTTTGGAACGATTGCTATATTCAGGATTTCTCTGACAATCAATATGCATGTGTATCTCCGTGTACATACTCCCTCATCTAAATTCTGCCGTTCGCGATATTTGCGGTCCGGTCCCGGCCCGTCATCCTCGGTTGCGATAATCATCCGCTGTGCTTCGCCTGTCACCTTTTTGTACCCTTGTTCACGTTGCTGCTTACCAGACTGCAAGAGACTCAACTCAACCAACAAATCCACGACGCCCACTTGGCTGCACCATGTCCGATGATTCTCCCGAACGTATTTCACTTCTGCCACGAGCTCCTCCAAGCGAAAATTCCAAGCCGCGCGTCGTGATATGGAGTATTCTTACGATCCTCACGGTTGCTGCATTGGTCGTCTTTTTGTTCTTTCAAGATGACCTTCCAGATGCCCTTAAACTTATTCCTTGGATTGGCGGAGATCCTCATGATCCCATGACTGCTGCTCTAGCTATAATGGACAGAGCGCCTGTCATTGTACGTCGATTTGTTCAATGTGACTGATTTTTGATTCATTCTGACATAACTTTCGGACGCAAGGACGGTCATGTAGACCTACCCATACTCGCCCGTAGTCTATTTGCCAATAATGCCTCAGCAATAGATCTCAGAAGTACAATGCCAGAACATGTTGACATCCCTAGATTGCGCAAAGGCAAAGTGGGAGGCTTTTTCTGGTACTTTTTCTTAAGTGTACTCAGTCTCGAATGAATACTTGTTTACCATGTTCTAGGTCAGTTTACGTTCCGTGCGCACAACCAATACAGGAGGGCGAAGATTTTGTGAATGCTACTTGGAGAGTCAGGTTCGTTCACCCATCTTGTCGTCCCCCTGATTAAGTATTGAGATTTCGTTCTGCTTTCACATCAGGGATACACTTGAACAAATTGACATATCTAGATTGCTCATTGAGAAGTACCCTGATGTAGGTACTACGGGTCCGGCTTCCGCAGCTGGTTCAGGTTGTTAATTTCTGATATCATTCTTTCAAAGACTTTCAAATTGGCTCTAGGAACCGAAGATATAGAGTCAGCCATCGCGAGTGGAAAGATTGCTAGTTTAATTGGTGTAGAAGGGTGAGTCTCGTTTACGATGGACAGCAATCCAAGTTGTCCATCTCTTCACCGAAAGGGAAGCTATCTTTTGAGCGGCGAACCTTGAATTCCGCCAAAAGCATTCTTAGCACTGACTGACCTCGGATTCTTCCAGTGGTCATCAGTTAGGGAACTCAATTGCGGTACTTCGACAATACCATGCTCTCGGAGCGCGATACATCACCCTAACGCATACATGCAACAATGCTTTCGCGGACTCATGTGGGATCTCACCAGGTTATCCCCCACCTCTCCACGGCGGCCTGAGGTAGGTATTTAGGTTCTACTGTATCTGGTCCTACCCTACCAATTGCCCACCGTTGACGCCATCGACAAGATGATTGATTGCCTCTGGTTTTCGTTCGGTCACGAATTTGTTATATGTGTTGCTGACTTGATTGTGTAGTCAACTAGGTCGTTCTCTCGTGGACGAAATGAACCGCTTAGGTGTTTTGGTAGACCTGAGTCACACTAGTGATGACACCGCGAAGCAAGCCTTGAACCATTCAAAAGCACCCGTGATATGGTCTCATTCGTCTGCGAGAGCTGTTCATGGGCACCAACGTAATGTACCGGACGACATCCTTCAACTCATTGGAACCGAGGACGGTAGAAAAGATGCCGTAGTAATGGTAAGCAACTTAATTGAATGCGATTGTGCTCTCCTTCCATTCCTCCTGACACAGGTCAACTTCGCGCCCCCGTTTATCGCACCGGACGGTGAGGCCACCGTAGAGGCGGTCGCTAATCACGTAGAACACATCGCGAAGGTGGCTGGGAAAAAGCAGTCAGTCTGAGACGCTCATTCCTTTTCACAGTGGTTCCTTATACTTTCCCCCTTCTATCCAGCGTTGGCTTGGGAAGTGATTTTGATGGCATTTCATCGACCCCTATCGGTCTGGAAGACGTTTCCAAGTATCCAGCTTTGGTTCGTTCTGATCAGCGTCTGCCACCTTGCTTTGACAACCAGGCTAAACGGTTAATTCAGATCGCAGAATTATACAGACGCGGGTGGAGCAAATACGAGCTCGCGGGGTTGACGGGTTCGAACCTATTGCGCGTGTTCGAAGGTGCTGAACGGGTATCGAAGCAATTGCGAGCTAGCGGCATGATCCCAGTCTACGATCTATACGGTAAGAGACCTGACCTTCCTACGAGGAGGCATTGAGACGATTCATCTGAACTATATTCGCGATATTTTCGAGTTATTTGTTTCACTCCGTGGATTTGAATATCATTGCTTGTATGAAACGGCTGTGTGAAGTCTCCCGAAGTTGGCCATGTACGAGCGGTCATTAGCATTGGTGTGCGTTGTAGGCAACGCCGCTATGTCTCCGAGTTAACCGTGTTCCTCGTAGCCTAAGAAAGCGGACGCCAAACCGGGTGGTGGTCACCATCTGGTCTGGTGGCGATCTACTGTTCAAACTATGGTAGATTTGAGACTCGAAGGTACTTAGCCCAGATGGATCTGTAGCGCTTGGATACCTCACTACCGTTCCTTGGACTAAGTGTACGCGCTCCCAATCCAATACCAATCGGTTGGGTCTGGAAACAGTTCTCTTGATATAAGACTTTCGGCGTACTAGCTGGCAGTCAATTCCCAAATATTCACCAACCTTCAACATAGTCGAGATGTTTATGTCCTGTATCTTGCACGTCGAATAATCATAGAATACATCACTTGATTCTTGACCATAGTCACCCAGACCTATCTTGAGGTCTCCGGATTTCTCCCTTCGCAACCTCTAGCGGCGCAGAGTATGACCCGCAGGGCAAATGTGGCGCGCAACGGTTCCAGTCCCGGAGAACACGCGAGACAAAGATAGTCAGCAAGTATCCTGTGCCCCCATACCCGATTTCTTGCCTTGAAAATTACCGGACTACGCACTTAATTCAAATAATCAACCGAACGACTTGGGCCTGAAACTGAGCCAGTTCATTGCAACAGGATGAGCCTAGCCGCAACGAGGCTGTGTCGCCACCACCTCTTCAGTTCCTGAATGCGTAAATCTAGGGTTGACCTGATAAGATTGATGACGAACAAGATTTTCCTGAACGCTCAAACTAACTTTAAATTTATTCGCGCTCGAGTCGGTCAGTCGTTCAAGGCGAACGCAACCATCTTAAACTTAGCATCACTGTTAAACATCTTTTTGGCATAAAAAACTGAGTTGAAAATCTGGATTGCGATCTGAGCGTGTGAGTAGTGATTAGTACTGATTCTGTGGGGGTGATGGGTTCATCGATATCAGAGGTGTATCGAAGCGGGTAAGAGATTTACCGAAGTGGGTCGCCTCCGGAAGATTTGTCCACTCAACTCTAGTCCTCATCCATCGCCTCTCCTCGTTCTTTAGCCTTCTGAATTCTTTCTTTCATTACGGTCTTCGCACGCTCCTTGGCCGGTGCGAGCTTTCCAGCTTTAGCAAGCGTTACTAGCAAAGCATGCACCAACCCAACGTGATTGTGTCGTCGGAGACTATTTTCAAACTGAACAAAGTCTCTGAGTCATACAAAACGAGGGTGCAAAAGTGGGATGGCGCTTACTGCCCAACGCTCTCGCTTACTAGTTTCGTTCGCTATCTTGATGACAAGCTCCGCAGCATCGGTTTCTTTACCAGAAGTCTGGAGAGTTTTGAGTTGAGACTGCATTTTAGGGAGTGGATCATCTCTTAGAGCTAAGAGACTGAAATCAAGCTCGAAAATAGTCAGATCCCACTGTCAATGATGTTTAAGTTAGAGCCTACTGATCCAGGTGGATACGTTGCGATGCGACTTTCGATCACTTCGCTTCATCCGTTGAGTGAGGACTCGAGCGTTTTTACTGTTAAAAAAAGACCAACCGGGCAAATTTCAGCCAACCGCCATTTGAGTTATCGAATGACCCATGAGTGACTGGATGAGGCTTCAATCCGTCCAATTCGTAGAGTGAGCCGGTAATAGGAAGATAAACCACAAAATGGTAAGCGTCTTCGGAATTCCTGGGGAGACCGAGCCCGTCCAAAGAGATTGCGCTCGGGGGGGAGAGAGAATTGTGTGCTTCTCTTAACCAGTGTGAACTAGTGATGACGACTCCACGGGTATCGGCATCCATTCCAGTCGTAAAGCTCAACAGATCCTCGAGCTGCTGACCAGACTTGAGGGAAGGAATATTCCCCAGAGCGTTCAATACTGCCAAGGTTGCACAGGCATTGTTAACCACTTGATGGGCGAAGAATCCAGGGAAGTCGGTATCGGATTTTCCGGCTGGTTTGTGGTCGGAGGATTGAGGAACCCACTTGAACAGAAATATGAGGGCATGAAGGGGTTGTAAAGCCGCGAGAGACTCGTCGTCCAAGGAATAAAGGTCATCAACAATAAATGGAACTCCCAAGGTTTTCAATAATTCTCTGGGTGTTTCGAGATGTAAGTAAAGATCGAGAGAAAGAGACTGAACGATAAACCGTACGTGAAAACTCCAGGATCTGACTCTGTCAATTGCCAACCACTTGAGTCGTCCTCACCAGACATGAGTGAAAGTCAAGAAAAATTATTGACGCGTCATGCTGTTGACGCGTCGGCCAAGGTCGGCCACATTCTCACAATCACACCCAAAAAGGTCCGGTTTTTTGTGGCAAATAAATTATCCAAAAACGTTGCGTTTCTGAACAAAAAGAGTAGTTTGAATTGCGCCAGCCAATCGGATCAGATGCCGATTGGTGTTTAGAAACAGAAAAAACCACATAAAGTCTTGTGTCAGGCAAAACTTTTCCTCGAAAAGTTTGTGTGAATGTGACCAGAGTACCACCAGTCTGAGGTACTCTGATGAACTGCGGATGGCTGACGCTAACACCCACCCCACCTCTCAAAGCACAGATCCGAGGGTGGCTAATCGTGCACGGTTTGAACTGGAGCTAGAGTTTGTACAGGCACTGGCGAATCCGTTTTACCTGCATTCTCTCGCTCAACAGAACATCCTAGAGCAGCCTACGTTCATCAATTACCTCAAGTATCTGCTTTACTTCAAGGAAAAGGACTATGCTCGTTTCATACAGTGAGAACTCTCGTTCTTTCATCTCCCATATTTGGACTCATCTCGAAATACAGCTATCCTCACGCTCTGCACCATCTCGAATTGTTACAACATCCAGAATTCAGAGCTGTAATGAAAAGAGACGAATCTTTCAGAGAATATCTTCAACAGAAGCAATTTGATCACTGGCGAACCTGGTATGTGACTGGATGGATCATAGCAGCTACCTCTCGTCGCTCTAAAACGAAATCATCTCCTTAGGCGCGATCCTAAAAACCTCAACGCGGCGGTCAACCCGGAATCTTCACAAAGCATATAGATCCCTCGATTAGATTGTAAAAGCTGTAAGATTTGTTAAACCCGAAAGTATTCTAGAAAAGACTGGTGCCTATACTTGACATGTAGTTACCCCAGAAAGACTGTATGGATTCGAGTCCTAATGGAAAAAAGAGGCATATTCATTATAAAATCTCAAATTTAATCAACGTTCGGATTTAAGCTCCAGTTCGGTACTTGCACCAAGGGGAAACCAGAAAATTTGGAACCTTCATAATGAAATGTCAAGCTGAGCCAGCACGTGAATCGGCTTCACAGTCACTGTGACACAGCTTCCATCCTCTCTATAGGCCACATTCATGAATGAGTCTGGCTATGTCCACGTTGCGTCCTTAGAGGAGAAGAAACGGTTATGGTGGAGGAATGCAGCAGTGAATTTGTCGTTTATTTTCGCATGGTGCGTCTCGGCCAGTAACTCGCTGTAATATCAACTTATTTTCTTTTTCCAGGTTCTTCTTCGCTACTATTCTCTCAGTTTATAACAAATGGATGTTTTCAGAGAAACACATGAACTTTGGCTATCCTCTATTCGTCACTACGCTACACATGATAGTGCAATTCACATTGGCTACTATCGTAATACGATTATGGCCAAAACAGTTCCAGCCAAATTCAAGACCAACTATTGAGGAGTATCGGTGAGCCTCACCCTTCTTTGGAATGTTGCTCCATGTCGTGGCTTACGACTGAGCTGGACTCTGTGTTCATGGCATTAGTTACGCTGTCCATCTGAACTGACATTCTTTCCAGGAACAAGGCCTTTCCTACCGGACTGGCGACGAGTCTAGACATTGGTCTCTCCAATTTATCACTAAAAACCATATCTCTATCGTTCTACAGTGCGTTATCCTCCCTCCATCGTATTTTTCTTCTGATCTGACCGACTATGAACTACTCAGCTATGTGCAAGTCCTCATCCTTAATTTTTGTCCTACTCTTTGCTTTCATTTTTCGACTGGAAAAATTCTCGTGGCTTCTCATAGGTGTTATTTTTCTAATCTTCTCTGGCGTCCTTCTCATGGTGGCTACCGAAACACAATTTGTCCTGGGTGGATTCCTTCTAGTCATTAGCGCTAGCGGTCTCGGAGGCCTCCGTTGGGCTCTTACACAACTTTTACTCAAGAACGGCAAGATGGGGTTCACTAACCCCGTCGCTACAATCTTTTGGCTGAGTCCTTCCATGGGAGTTACACTCGCCATCCTCAGCATGATAATTGAGAGCTGGGGATCTTTATTCGCGAGTGAATTTTTCGGAACTTTCTGGGCGGCGCTGCAGACAATGCTCTTTCTAATCGCACCTGGTGTGGTTGCTTTTTGTATGGTCTTGAGTGAATTCTAGTGCGTCGCTTTGTGAATAGGTGCAAATCTTACATTGACGATTTGATAGTATCCTCCAGCGTGCCGGAGTGGTACCCATGTCCATTGCCGGTATTGCTAAAGAAGTGACCACAATTACGATCAGCGCGTGGTTCTTTGGTGACCAACTTACCCCGCTTAATATCACCGGCGTTGCTATCACAGTTTGTGGTACGTATAACGGAAGGATTTTCGAAGTGTGATTTTGCCCACCGAAAGAAACGCTGACGAAACTAATCAGGGATCGTGCTCTTTACATACCACAAATACCGGAAATCTCTTGAATCCACGGTCCCTCTGGATGGCCATGGGAACCCGATTAATTTAGAGATGGACGACGTTCACGGTGATCAAGAGTATGAAGCTGAGCTCGACGAAACCACGAGACTGACTCTTGAGCGGCTCAGTGACGAGGTATCCGACAATAACGCTTCAGAGGTATGGTCACTAAGCTGCTGGTATTTCCGTCTATTAACCCGGTACGCAGAACGATGACTCGAGGAGATCGCGGACCCAGTTACTCTTCTCTACCGATGGTGATGACGAGGACGACAACATCAGGTCTTCCGCAAATGACATGACCAATTCCGTTGAACCCGGCAGAGGCCAGCAACCGGTGAACGGACCTGGCCGACTTACGAGTCAAGAGGGAAAGGCGGTGTAGACAATAGGCCGGGAAAAAGTGAGGACTAAGTAAGTTACGCATATAACTGTTGCACTGAAGTTTACCACATGAACTTGCGCCCACACAAAGTGAACCAGTTCGTTAGTGGTTCGAGAGTTTTAGTCTGTGGCCCTGAACAAGCGAACCCCGGGAAATGGTTGCTGAATCACGAATGAATCACAACGAGGTAATGATGGGAACAAGTTGTAGGAGGCCGTCCAGACATGTGGAAGGGAGCTAATAAGCGAACTACGGTTGCAGTCTCCATTGCTGTACAGGGCTGAGAAAGCCGAGCCATTTATTATTTTATTTTATTTTCAAAAAATAGAAACTGTTGTAGCCTGGCTTGGTTTTGCGTTGGCCTTCTCCTGCCTTTCTTGATAAAGAAAGATCCGATACGGGATAACAAACCAGAAAACTGTTTTTAGAGGCGTTTGAGAACAGACTAAGCACAAAAGTCCCTGCCAATTCGAGCGCGACTTGTCGCTGCCACCTGCAGGCGCATAACCGCACAACCGCAAATTATTTTTCCCGTGACTTGGCTTTAGTCTTTTCCATAAAAGCCATCCTCCTCCGTAATCCAAGTCTTCCTCCTCCCCCTCCCCAATGGAAGATTCCTTCCAGTTCATTATCGAATCTCCTCAGCATGCTACAGGTCACAAGAAACGTCCACGTCTCGTCACATCTTGCGATAATTGGTGGGTAACCCACTCGCTTTGTTGCTGAATCGCGTTTCACCAGTCTTTCTAGCCGCCTCAAAAAGATTAAATGTCTCCAACCTGCACCAGAAGCCAAGTGTGAAGCATGCAAAGTAGCCAAGATACCGTGTCGTTTTCGTGATAGAGAGCGTTACTTTGCTGAGCGAAGTCGTGCCATCGCCGGTCCGAGTGCAACATCGAATTATAGCAACGGGCAAAGGTGCGTGGTTTTCCATTTAGTTCGCCGGATTTGAATGTTCATAAATAACCATTGATTCAGATCCGAAGGTCCTGCTGATGCATTTGCGGTAGAATGATCTTCTTCAATACCTCAGTTCGGTTTTTATTTACGTCGTGTTTCTCTTCCCATAGCCCAGCGGGGTCGTGGCACCAGAAGACGGCACACGTTACCAGCCCTACTCGACAGACAAGCGTCGTTCTGCCGAGTACAATGCTCGGTAATATTTGCTTTGTGAAGATTGAAGAACATCCACACTCAGATCAAGTTCATTTTTCCCCCCAGAACCGCCTCCCCGCAAGGCTACAGTCATTCCCGAAACACGGTAGGATATAACTCCATGTCTCCTAGTCCCAGTCCCATGATCCAACACACTCGTTCACAATCGAGCCCCCAAGCACGACCGATGCAGTTATTTAATCCAGAATTCCCGCAATTCCCTAATCACACATACATGGAGACTTTTATGCCTATCTTCTTTCAACAATTTCAACACGAATTTCCCTTCATAATCTACGACGATGTTATTGCAGATTACGTAGATCGTCGGTCTGCGCCCATAATGAACACTATCGCGGCTTTGGCAGTTGTGTAAGTCGGTCGACTTTTACGATCGCTGGGCGCTGACAAACCGTCGTAGACACTCCAACATACCTGAACTAACAGGCCGTAATCTCTCGACTGTAATCCAAGCCTATGGAGACCATGCAAGGGTATGCTTGTTTTTGTTCTATTTCGATTCGTGTCCCTTTCTGATCTGTTTTTTAACAGGGACAACTGAATGCAATTGGTCACATATCGAGCGAGGAGAATCTCAGAGGCTTCATGCTATTTGCTTGGTTTGAATACAAGCAGTCGCGTATGAACGGTGTGTGATGGTGATTCTCTTTTTTTATCCGTATTCACTACTATCTCATCAGGTTTCCGTGATTATTCTCATCTGGCGTTAAGAATGTGCCAAATGTTAGGCTACACGGCACCGAATGGAGCACTACTCAACGTCCATGACACTGAGCGAAGGCGACAGACTTCAAAGGGGCTATTCACCTTGAACTATACGTTATCTCAATGCAAGTCTCTCCCTCCTGTCCTTTGTCCCAGTACTGATCTTCCTATAGTACGTTAAAGCAAACCTATTCATACTTAGTCCAAGAAGGATATGTATAATCTTGATCGTCGCATTACTCTACTACTTATTAATGTCAATTTAATAGCCTTTGTTTTCTCCTTTCCATTACCTGACTCCCGTTCCAAAAAAAAAACTTGGGACGTCAACACTTTACCCTCCGTCACAGCCGGAGTGTGAGCGATCACTTTTTCAAGCAGCATTGCTCACAGCTCTTGCTCACTTGCGTAAGTAGTCAGCTTCAATTGGTGGTCGTTATGGTGCAAGCCCACATGGACAGGGTACTCCACCAGCTAGTGGGTCCCAAGGTCCAGAGACGCACTATAGACTCCTTTGGACTAGCACGCTGACCAAGTAGATCTCATCACATTATTGTCAATTGGTAGATCTATCATTTTTTTTTTTACACTGCTCGCTCGGACACTGTTGCTGCCGGTCCCGCTTCCGCCCGACATTTCAGCAGGTTTGTCACTCAGGCACCTACTCGTCAATTGGTATGTTGTCCGTATGACAGGGCGCCTGTAACTGAACTGGTGGAACGAAACTTGTTCGAAACAGTTCATGAAAAGCCACCCTCGCTGGCTTTCAAAACAAGAATCTTGGTCGGAACCGTCTGCTCTTTAATTTACCTCGATTCGATGAGCCTGCTTGAATACGTGGCTGGAGGACATATCATATCATACATAGCCGTCACAAGCCGTTTCATCCACCGTAATAAGGCTTTTGACGTCCCAAATCATTTAGCCTAGACCGAAAAAGTCCACACTGGTTTCGCACAGTTGTCATTTGGGAACGTCAATTGAGAGTAAGGGTCAGTAATGTCGTCTGTCGTTCATCTCCTCTACTTCCACCCGTCGTTTTCTCTCTTTAATAGACCGTTTTTTGGGCCCTTGAATCCTGGTCGCTCATGGATGAAACGGACTTCACCAAGCAAACGTATGACGCGACCGCATATTTACGGGTGGCTTCCATCGCGATCGCAGGCTATAGGTATGTGGATTTTCTCATGCATGATGCGAGGAATCAAATTACCAACGCTAAGCGTTCCTCAGCTTCATCGAGACCGGGCCTGCTGTATGGAAGTTTTATCGGGATCAGCTGCGTTCGGACCGTTTAACGTGAGTTCTTCATCGGAGAACTGAAAACCCCCAAGTCGTAAACCGTCTGATGATGGTCATAGATTATCTTTCACCATGTTAATTCTCATACAGTTGAGCCTACTCATGCACTTTCAGGCTCGCATGTCATCTTACATCGAAGACCTGCAGAGTTTCGAGCATCGCGGCCATTAGCTTATCAAATTTCGGATTTTTCTATTCTCATTTCACAGCTTCCTTATGTGCCCGCTACTATCTTTTACCGCCAATTTTCAAAGGTTCGTGGATGCCGGAACAAGTTTATATGGGACACTCATCATTTGTAATGTCTCGCCCAGTATTTCAAGCTATGGTTTCGCAAATGATTTTGGGACTGAGGTGATGCGCAGTACAGATTGACGGCCGAGTAGTCCCGTTCATAACAAAACCATCTCGCAGAGCGTTCAACCTATCCACAAGATCAAGGAATATTGGTTTAATTTTGATCGTCCTATACGTAGGCGGTTGTTCAGTAAGAGTCCCCAGTCCCTCTAGCTAGACTCCGTTTTTAAGCCGGATTTCAGGTGCAGTGGATAACCACACTTTACAAGAGAAAGAGTGAGTCCCCAGGTGAAGATTTCAATATACGTGGCCTAATCTCTCGGAACAGTATCCGTGGACCACTTCTATGTGCGTGTTTCTGACTCACTGAGATGATTCTTTGATTAAAATTCATCTGGATAGCACAAGTGAGGTGCAGTCATTCTTCTTTCGTGCTGCAAGTCTGACGATCCTATCCTAAAAGTTGCCGAGCGCCCTTTCATCCCGATTCGTTGACTTGGATATACTACGTGGCCGCAATTATTTATGACCTCGGAGTGACTGTGATATCGGTGGCATATCTGTTGAGGCATCAACAGCGTTCAACTGCGAGTAACATGTACGAGTCAAAACTATCTTATTTGCAACCTGATACTTACTTGTGTCCAGGATGTCAAAAATTACAAAGATGTAGGTTGCCTCGTCTGTGCTGTCTCGACTTATAGCTTGATTGTATGGTTATAGGATGCTGTATGACGGGATCGGGTATTTCGTCTTTCTTACAGGTAAGTAAACAGCTGCAGCCTATCCAAAAATAGCAAACCCACCAACCCGCAACATGGGACAGCCGTCAACGTTGCCAACCTCATGATCTACCGTGAAAGTGGAGATATTCAGGTCAAGTGCCCCTAAGTACTCACGCGATTAATCAGGTTTACTGATGTTCTCTTTTTTGTTGATTAAATAGACAGCAGGGTATTTTACCTTCTTCTTCGCTTCACTCACCAGCCACTGATACATGCATTCAGAGCATCACTCGGATATACTGCAACTTGGATCTTCTCACAGCGGCTTCTCATACACCTGCACGGTAAGGTTATGTCAACATCAACATACCTAACAGCGTCATGACTCATCTATTGATCCTTGATCACACCAGAGATGTCTTTGGAGAGGCGAAATGAGAGCATGTACGAAGCGTACACTATCTCACAAACGATCAGCTCTGCACAGGCGGTGAACCGAGCTGTTCGTTCTCAGTTCGAGCCCAAAGGCAGTCTCGCTGATAGCCTTGAGCTGACGAACCCGAACTTCGATCTCGACTTGCTCGAAACTGGGACAAACTACTCGGATGACGTTAGTAATGTGGAGGTGCATGTTGAAAGGACCGTGACAGTCCAACGGCGAGAATCGCAGAAGTGTGAGCTGGAAAATTACTCTCGATATGCAGGGTCTGCTGTGACAAACCCGACTATCGGTACTCGGACAATTTCGATAGTTTCCACTGGGATGAAGCGGTCGTGAGCTCATTTCATAATTGTCCTCTTTTTAGTGTATTCGATCTGTTGTAGTCTGTAATTAATTGGAGTATACGACCAGGGAGGTTTTTGCTGGCCGGCAAGGTAACAAACGAAATGAACCAGTATGGGCTCCATGACGCGCAGAGTCTAGCCTCACGAGCGTTTTCAGTTCTAGACTGCTTCTGGATACTTGCAACAGCTTTGGAACATCAGCGGTTAAATTTCCACATGTTATAGCAGCGTTTGAGGGGCAGCTTGCTCGACCCTGCATTTGGATCTGAGCGTGCACGATCTACGCACAAATTAATGAGACGATTATAACTCTAATTATTTTGTATCAGACCCTTGGCCAATTGAGTCTGTCATCTTACTCATGAACAGCGAGCTTTTCCTGTTGCCTGGCCCTTGAATTAGCTTTGGCCTCAACCGAGAGCGGGATACTGCGGAACCGATGATGTACAAACTATCATCTATCTGATTTGTTTCGATCTAAAACACATTATGAGGCAGGTGGTAAAGGGCAGTAATTTTTTTAGTCCCATGGAAGAGTGCCAGGAAACAATACAGTAGCGTCACCAGGACACCAATCCATGAGCTGACGTAGCTCGGGCGAAGATGTGTGATATGGATGGAAGCGGGAAAACGCGTTCCTTGCTTTCCTTTTCGAGAGTAGCTCTGAGTGGCAGCCATATAAGTCGCGGGAGTACGGAAGAAATCCGTTCAGATTCTGTGGGAGGTAGATGAATATCATGGAAAAACGACCGAGAAGGAATGTAGACTTGTGCATGATCACTCACTTCACCCATCTCTGCCACAACCGCGTCTTCGTCCTTACCGAGATCAACTCCAACATATCGGAAACGTTCTCTTGGCCAGCGAATTGCGGCACGATGCAGTTCCTCGAAACGTTTCCGTTTCATCTCATATCCAACTATAGTTATTCGTCTCGGATAATGACCCGTGTATTCTTGAAAGCGAGCAATGGAAAATAAAAGGTTTTGGTAGGAATCGAGCGCGTAGTTTTCCGTCGTCGCGCGTAGTGGATGGTTAGGGATCGGAAGTTTGGCTTGCAGAGCAAGTCGAAGGTATGACTCTCCCTCGGTCGTTGTAGAAGAGGGTCTTGTCTGCCCGCTGAAACGTCAATCGGCGTATGAGAACTGGAGAAGAAAAAAGCAGGGGTTTGTATAAACATACCCACTAAATACAATCAGTGAGCTGTCGTCTTCATTTGCCAACTCGACACTTTTTTTGGTAAACCTGGAGTTATTGGGGAGGTTCGTGTGCGGAAATGGGAAAATTCACCCTTTCGATATATGCTTGAAAAATGCTTCTGGACGTCCTCCCTGCTTCTGGTACGACTCCAAGGTCCAGAAATCTTCGTTCAGTCTGTCTTCAACTTTTGATCCTGTCCAGATTGCGTGTCCGGGAACCATTATCAAATGGTCAAGCCCTTCAAACTCTCTCTGAGTGATGGTCGAAAATATGGAATGAGGGTACGTTGAAGTCGGTAAAGGCCATGTCAGCCAGTAAGTCAAGTTGAGTATGAGAGATGCAAGTGTAACGAGGACCAAGAGAAATACTGCAAGATTGGTAATTCTGGCACGGGTCAATAGCCTATCGGTCCAACGTCTCTGAGTAAGGGAGATATCGCGTCGAAATGGCTTTCGTCTCTTCGAAAGGGATACGGGAGACGGTAACATGAATTTCGGGGGAACGAACCACGTATGTAATTCATTGATCTTATTTACGTGGGTCACTAAAATGAAACTACTGTACAAATACTACACATACCTACAAGTTATTGACTCTAGTACACTGCTCACAAGGCACGAATACAAACTCAAAAGGACCCAGACAACCCTACGGACGGGGGGTGGGTACAGGGACCCACCCAAAACGCGCGACATAAATATCCCGGACGTATCAAACGATATGCACGTCCAGGTTTCTCTTGCACGACAGGTGTGTTAAGGTTCAAAGAAGCCCAATAATCCCTCATCACGTTCGTCTGCCGCATCCGCTTGCCAGGATTGCAGGCGAATTCTCATCAACTCGTCCCAGGCCAATGTCGAAGCATCGCCACCTTGTTTTAAGAACCTTCGTATGTGGAATAACCACTGCTTGACCAGAGGGAACCTCAGTTCCAACGCCTGCGTTGTTTGTGGGTGGAACGGTGGAAGTCCCTCTCGGTATGCCATCAGTGCAATCTGACCCAACCAGTAGAATGGAAGAGCTGCGACAAAAAAACAAGAAATGATCAGATGGAAACGGGTAGTCAAGATACAGTAGGCGTACGATGCTGCATAAAGGGAGGTTCCTCGTCTTCCCCAGTTGCCTTCGGCATTTCAGGGCAGTTCAACCAACTCTTCAGCCAATTGTGAAGGGAAAATTGGGCTACGGAAATTACTTGTTCGACAGCGTCATTTCTGGAGCTGGTAACAGACTGAGGTTCGAACGGGGCAGGATTCTCGGTGAACATGGTGAACATGCGACGCAGGATGGAGTGGACCACCACCCAATGCGCAAAGGCGCTCAGAGGTGGTGGATTAATATCCCAGATACGGGCTTCTGTAATCGCTGCAATTGTAGGCAACATACGCGGACCAGCCAGGCGTGAGCGATAGTCCCCAAAGGGTGATTTCCGTTCGAGGATCGCCCACCACTCGGAGGCTGACTTCGCGCTCCACAACGCATTCTCACAGGGCAACTCTATGTCCATCTCATTGTGTAGATAGGAAGGCGGGGAGGAAAAGTAAAGGATCTGACAACAGTCGTGGAGGTATGACAATAGAAGTGCTCTGAGATCCCGCAAATCAGCCGCCGGCCTGAACACCGTAAAGATATTTACCTTACCTTTTGGTTGTTTCATGATTCGCCCACTCTCGCCATTGAAGATCCAAAGGAAGTGCTGCGAAAGCATCAGCGTCCCAGCCAACTACCTTGGTCAGATACTGTGAACGTCTGATCATCTAAAGCGAATATTAGCTGCTGTTTCAGTCGATTGAGCGAAGCCCTCACCATCACCAACATTCCTGGAAAGGTTTAAACCGTCAACATCAGAATGGACAGAGGACAAGCTATCATTTCCCACCATGAAATAGACCGGATGAGGCTCGCTGATCAGCTTTTTGGTGAAATAGACCCACTGTTTGCAGAAGGACAACGGCAATTATAAGATTGACTTGATCGCTGGCACTAGCATGATCGAGTTTGGGCTGGAAGGAATGAGCGAGTATTACTTCGTAACAATTAACTCTTCGATCTTACCAATTCTTCGACCAGTATTTCTCGGGCGGCCGTAAGTGTATTGAGGATAAAGGCCGCAGCCTGGCGAGTTCTGACATATAATGCGCCGCAAGCTTGCATTGCAATAAGTAAAAGGGGCGGTCTACCCTCGACGGAGAACGTATGTGGATGTACAATCGGCATTTGCTCCAGGAACACGGTGAAAAAGAGTTGAACTGCGAATAACTTTGAATGTACAGGCGAGAAGAGGATATGAATGCAACCTACGGTAATGCCTACGTCCAGGATCCATGGAATCTTCAGGGTCCGAGGATTGAGGATTGTGCCGTACGTGGCTAACAGCTGGCTGAACGGATAGGGCAGAAACGTTAGAAATCCCGTCATTAAAATTGACAAGACTCTGAGTCTCTTGAAAAGGAACACAGTCCCCGAAGAATACACCGAAGGGGAACATAGAGGACGACCCGCCTAAAGCTCCACCACCATCAACCGGAGAGGGATCCCCGGGATATGATGCGTCTAGTGTTGCGAATACGTTACTGAAGAGCGGTTCAAACATTTCGCCGCTGTACAACGACGCCAGATGGGTATTGGTCGTCCCTTCAGCTTGAGTGTCTATTTCTATCCCTGTATCGAACGAATGAGGTGAGGAGCTGGCCAACGACGACCGACCAACTTCGCTGCCTGGGCTATGGGAAGCGGTCCTTTCTGAGCGGGAAGTGGGATCGGTACCGAATATTGTCGGAGCAGTGGGAAAGAGAGAGGTAGGTTTAACGTCGTCCATGTATCTGCGGCTGGAATTTCTCCTGGATGAAAGGGCATAAACACATCTTTTTCCTTTGGAAGCGCATTTTGTGCAAGGCGTCTGACGGTCACATTTGATTTTGGACTCTGTGCAGGCAACACAAGATTTACGGCGAGTACGGTCGGTTCTAGCGGCAAAGTCAATGAGTGCGGACAAGTAGAGTTGGAAGTCATCGTACTGCTCGTTGCATCCCTTCTTGTGTCTGGATAATAGATCGCTTCGAGTGAACTGCGCTCCACAGATCTAGACCACACACGCGGGGATAAATTACTTTAGAGATACTTTAAGCGGAAACGGTGAACATACGTTGCAATTATGAAGCCGCTCGTTGGTATCTGAGGGCAACAATTGTAAGAACAAATCTAATCGAAGAAAAAATGGCTCACGATTTCTAAGATGTCGATTCAAGTGAGTAGTTCTTGTAAACTTGGCAGGACAGTGAGGACACAATTTGGTCTGAGGTAACATGGGAATGTTGCCATTGTGAGAGCGCATTTTTGAGGGAGTTCCATCTTTCTTTCTGAATTCGAGGGGCTGATTGGGTGAGGGAGGGCGTGCTACACGCGTATTGACTGTGTTCATTGTGAACAGAGGAGGAGGATGCACCCAGCTGCTGACTAAACAGTGCATGGTTACTTGGGCGGCAGTGAGTCGCGGCGCGTGAAGCTTTGCCCTTTAAATTTCCCTTTCAGGACCCCGCCCGATTTCCAACTGGACCTCAGGCCTCAGGCTTAAGTACCCGGACTTAAAAGCCAATTCATTACATCAACTGCCATCACTTGGTCTGTGGGTAGATGTCTATCGTTTCCCTACTTCCTCGGTCGCTCCGGCTATTGCGAAAACCACACATATACCGGCTCACTCCAAGCCTGAAGCTGTTTTCTATCTCGACACCACGATGCAAACTCAAAACTGATAACGATCCAATTGTTGGGAGTGCTCCTTCATACCACTGTTACATCTTTCTACATTCCTCAATACCTCCCTCCGCCTTCCCGAGTAAATTCATGACGCCTTTACAGCGGGAGCTACAACTCAGAGTGCTTGAATGGGGAGGTTTCGTGAACTGGGTCTACTATGGCGTCGATACTCCTGGCTCATCGGACCCCACCCGAAATGATCGGGACGCAACGCTATCTGGGACTGCCTTCACGTCGCACGGAGAGAGAATTGATATCAAAGCACTGTCGTATTCCAACTTGGATGACGTCGATGCTACTTTGAGAAGAGCAGTACAGCAGCCAAGCCAAAAGGAATCGGTAGACCAAGTGCACCTATTAATCTGCACACATATGGCTAGGGATTGTAGATGTGGAGATCTAGGTGGGGCATACGTGGCTGCGCTGAGACAACAAGTTGAAACGCGTCGGAAGTCAGGTGTGGCTCTCTATGACAAGTTCAGAATTGGAGAAGTTGGACATGTCGGGCAACACAAGTGAGTTTTTGTGAACTTTTCATGAACGGCGAAGTTGCCTCAATCTGCATCAATGTCATCATCAGATACGCTCCCAACATGTTGGTTTATCCTCGCGGTGATTGGTAGGTGTTACCGCAGCTACATCTAATTTTCGCACCTAACGCAATCCAGGCTGGGTCGATTGGACATCCAGGACATTCCGGAAACGCTAGACTCAATTATCGATACTTCTACATCTTTACCCTTCCCAAGCGAGATCGGCTTTTCCAAACGTAACTGGCGCGGGAGAATGGGTCTATCCAAACACGAGCAAGTAGAGCTATACCATACCTCTTTATAGTACTTTGAGATAATGTACACTCAACTCTAAATTTAGATTTCATTCGGAGATGTAGATCTCTCCAATGCCCATCGGACAGCAGCTTCTACATCCGGTGCTTGGTGTGTCGGTAAGTGTGCAGGTGGTGCACCCGAATTGGGATCATAGACACCTGTATGGACAAGGATGGAGGACCACCCAGCAGCGTTCGCACCAGCGATATCTACGTTCGCAAACGTGATCAGTAATTCTCTCGATTGTCTTTAGGGCGGGAAGGGAGCGGACCTGATGCAGGATTGTCTGAAAGTTGCGGTCAAGGGGATGTCAATGAAAGTGTCGCCATTGTGCAAGACGTTTTACCTCCAATCATATACCTACGTTCTCCGTGAAATGACCGCCAGGACAAGAGAAGATCAAAATGCTTACATTGAAGGCAGTGGGGCATTACTGCCGTGATTGTGATTCTTGAGTAACCGAACTAAGACCTTCTCGGCGTACTCGTATGTCGGTGCAGTTGGTTTGCCGAGCTGAACAAAAGGGTAGGGCGCCGTGCGTCCAGTCACAGCTTTGTACACAGCCTGAAACGACTCTTTAAAGGCTCCTTGGCCTAGTCTTGGCCTTGGAAAATCGGATTTCCATAGTAAATCCGGGTTGCAGAAGATAATCTCCACCGAACGGGATAGTTGGTCCACGTAAGGACCGCCAATAAGTCCTCCGGACTGAATGACATCCAATATGATCTGAACTGAAAGAAGTAAATTTCAGTTGTCGTCCAGCCCAAAGAACTGGAACGACAGGTACCGTCACGCCCCCAGTTCCGTGGGTCGTGGAACACTAAGACTGCCTCAATCCGAGTTTTAGAGAAATCCACGGACTGGGAAGTGAGTGTTTGAGCCAACGTTGTTTCACGAATCTGAAAGTGCACCTGCCGTTCGGCTAATCATGTCATTCGAATTAATCGTCTCAAATGGCCAGACACTAGATGGGCCGTTCAGGCATGATACACAATGGTGGAGAGGTTCAAAAACATACGAGGAATTCCATAGCAAGACGTCTGGAGCGGTATAGACTCTTCGGAAGCCGTAGCTGAACCCGCTCATCAGATGGGACCAACATCGGTGAGTAGAGGACACGAACCTTTCTGCGACCGGACGTAGCTCATCCTTCTTTCCACCAAGCACCAACACAGGGCTGTTCGCATACTTGTCAACAATGCCTTTCAAAACCGTGTGAGCCTGAATGATTTGTTCCGGATGGAGCTGGATTGTTGTGAGCGCCGATCGCCTTCATGTTCCGCCGATGTACTCTCAGCTTACTTTTACTCCAAGGCTAGCGGAAAGCTTTTCAGCCCTCACAGTTTCAGACTTCCCTCCGCCATTGGTAAGCTAAAAAAATTTTCGTCGCATTATGAACCGAAACAAGCCCGAAAGGCAGTACCAGAATATATGGGATCTTCCTAGACATTGAGGCTTAATGAGCTTTCTACGGCTTCGCGTTCTTCGTAAGACGCACGCATTAAATGGGTTATTCCCTTCAAGGATTTGCAAGGCTCTTCTGGCCGTCGGTAATGGATCAGGGCCAGCCATGAGAACACCATCCTTGAGTTACCGTATAAGCAGAATCACAGAGCAACACGTCGAGCGGCTTACGATGTCGAAGGCGAATCCTAGAGGAGGTATTGCAGGGTGAGTACTCTGTATAGATCTCCGTATACAGTTTGCTAGAAGCTTATGCTGGGCAGGTCGCAGACTGGGAAGCATTCGAGAAAAATAAGTGTCGGGCGTCAGTTTTCCACGTGGTTAACTCACCCAAATTTAAAGCCCACGCGTCACCGTGTTTATTCCTCTCAGACAGACCACCACCATCAACCGTTTTCGCTTTGGTAAGGCGAGTCCACTATTGACGACTCGACATGCTCAACTCTTTACTTTTCAGTCCCGAGTGCTATGTTAGGGCCTCACAGAGTCACCTCTCGTTCTCGCGAAGCCAGTGCTTCTCCCTCGGTCTCCCTTGAAAAAGGAAAATATCGAATGCGTCCACCCTCTCAGCGCTTTTCCGTCACCAAGAATGCGCCATCTCGGCGGCACAATCCCTCTCAACATCGCTCACCGAGCTCTAGTCGATATAGTGGCTTCCTTACAGCTCTTCTTTTACTGCTGGCGGCAGGCTGTGTGGCTAGCTTTGGACTCGCGTACTACCTGTTCACCACTAGGTGGGGAAATCTGCACCTCCCTTCTCGTTCGAGAGGTACTGACGAAATTCCTCAATCTCAAGTCATCGAAACTGAGGGACCTCAAAGCGCGTGTCCAAGCATGCCCACTGGAGAAAAATTCCTTGTCTATCACCCCCACAGCGGCTTTCATAACCAACGCATTGCTTTGGAGAACGCCATTACCCTCTCGTATCTTTTAAATCGTACATTAATCATGCCCCCCATTCGTCTCGGCAAACCAATAGGTTACGGTAACTTCCTCCATAATCATCTTCAGCTCTCAGACAAAGTTGGCTTAGAACACTGTGCACGACTATCACCGGACTCATCCCTCCCTCTTGAATGCTATGACTACTTCCGTTATACACATCTTCCCTGGAGTTGGCTCGTGGATTTTGCTAGCATACAAAAGCATCACAGAGTGCTAATCCAAAGCAACCACACTGACCAATGGATTTACGGCTGTCTCGGGATAGCGCAATCGGATGTCTTAACCCTCAAAGAGTCGAGCCGCTACCAGTACCGTTTCAGTGACGTCCCCAATGCTCCTTCTGATCCTTCTGGTAAATACACCGAAAACATCTCTATATCTAAACTGCGACCCGCTCAGGAATCACTTCTACATCTTGGGACGCTTTTTGGAACTTCTAGGCTTCTTCTCATGAACAAGGAGAACGTGTTCATTCGACAAAGAGTTAGGCAGAGCATGACATTCGTTAATCCACTTCTCATCGAGCTATCGAGGTCCATCGCAGAGCATCTAGGCGAATATTTCATTGGCGTTCACATACGACTTGGCGATGGAAATTTTGTGAAGAGTGGACGAGAGAACGTGCGCTCAACTTGGTGGACAGTCGTGCATAAGGCACTCAATTTTACTGTGAACGAGACTGCTGGTCTCGAAGGCACAGAGCAACAGGTCCCCAGCTTCGCCCCTTATACCATCAATGAAAATCCTCCCCCACCTTTCAATGCCCCACGACTTCAATGCCACAACCGACTTCATGCCGACCCGCAACTCAATCCCCTGAATACCCCGCTTTACTTGGCCACCGATGTCAGCCAACCCCGAGATGACCGCTCGCTTAAGGTCTTCTTCAGGACGTTCCCCTGCGCTTTCACCCTTGTGGACATGGTTGACCATCTTGCATCTTTGGACGACCTTGTGAACGACGTTGACGGCATGAAGCTCAAACCATTCTTGTCGCCTTTCGTCGATGCGATGGTTTTGGGGAGAGCGTGGAATGTGATAGGGACAATGTCGAGTACGTTCAGCGCCTTCGCTTTGGAAGTGCTGTGGCCCTCGTTTCACGGCCTTGCTAACGCGGAGAGAGAATAATCAGGTTCTTATATACACGTTTGCGAGCGCTCTTGATGCCGATTGTGTCTGAATTCACTATGAATGGAATGGTCCTCTGTTGTGGGACATAAACTGACATTTTCATTGTCTCAAGTTCTATATATCATGAGTACACTCTTCCGAGGAACACACAGGACCTTGGTTGCTATGTAGAAAGTGGTTGTTGACCCTTAAGCACGCGCTAATGTCGAGATGCCATCATGTTCCGTTGTGATGTAAGTCACTACGTGCGGTAATCTGCACCGACCTGTGCGTTGTCCATCAAACGGAAATTGATATTTTTTCAATGGTTCAAGTAAGCACATAAATGTAACCGCGAGAGGTTTACTCTTCCACCTTTTCCTTCCCTTCATGCCAGCAACGATGTTGACACCTCAAGTAGCCGTCCCTAAACCTAAAATTCAGAAGTTAACGGGCGAACACCTCCATCCTTCATCACCTCTCCGACCTAATGCTGCAATTTTCAGCCCAATCTTGTCACCTCGCCCAGGTGGTGGGCTTGGCGTGCCCCCTTCACCGAGATATGGAGCTATAGGAGGAGGTGATTGGAACCCTTTTTCAGTTGTTTTGCTTCTTCACAAAGCTGAACACGCTGCAGGCGAAAGTCTCGATCAATGGTTCAAGGATCTCCGAAAGTATGAAGCGACGATGGTTAGTCGACCCGTAAAGCTGGCGCAGAGAAAAAAACTAATAAAATAATGTCGTAGAGTGCTATGGCGGCGGCTTCTGAGGAACCGAAGTTTAGAGAAGAGCTGGGTACGATCGAACAATGTAAGTCTTCGATCCTTACTCGCTGAAATTGCTCTGACAAAGTTTTCTCAGGGTTCGCCCTGCTCACCGACTCTGAACAAACCGCTTCCTTATACACACTCATTCAACATGCCTCGCAAGAACAACTCACATTCCTCAAAGCTATACTTCAACAACTTACGGACAACGGTGGCAGTAAGTCAGCGTCATCCACGATTCCTATCACTCAGATCTGAAATTTCTTCTTGCAAGGCGACTCGAGGCAAGCTTCACCCGCCACGTCACGTCCACCATTAAGTGTCCGCCTTCCGGGAACACCACGTACCCCTGGCTTCAGCCTCACTTCAGCTCTATCACCTTCAACCTCCCACAGTTCTAGTTCTCACTCAAAAGATCTCGATAGAGCGGCTTCAGCAGCAGCAGCAGCAATGACCTCACCAGTATCAGCTGTCGAACCCGGTAGTCAAGAACTATTCATTAAACCTGCAGAGGAAATGAGCTGGGCGAATATGGTCAACACACCGATGGATCTCATGTTCCAGAAACCTCAAAATGGCTCTCAAGGTGCCGCCCCTCTCGGGATGCCTAACATGATGGGAATGCCAGGATTAAACCCTCTTGCATTCGGTCAAGGAATGATGGGATATTCAAACGAAGCTCAGCTTTTGGCTCTACAGTTAATGATGAACGGTATGACCATGCAACAACCAATAACCACACAAACGGGTCCAAATAGCCAGAAATCTGGTCCCCAACAACAACGACAGAAAAACACATCAGCTGGATCGAATAACTGGAGATCAGGGTCAAATAGCCGTACTTCCACTTCGAAATCCGGAGGAGCATCGAAATCCAAAGAAAAGGCTGCTGCGTCCTCGTCTTCCACGCCCACGACTAAACCCGAGGACGATGTGGACCCACAGCTTCTGAACGATATTCCAGCATGGTTGAAGACGTTGCGGTTGCATAAATACACGGATTGTTTCAAGGACATGACGTGGCAAGACATGGTTGTGCTTGACGAACATGAATTGGAAAAGAAGGGAGTGACGGCGTTGGGTGCTCGTAGGAGATTAACAAAGAATTTTGATGCTGTGAAGAGGAAGATGGGGATGGCGGTTGATTCAGCACCAGATATGGATGTGGTCAATGCATTATCAGATACTGCAGACGACACAACGAGTACGTCATAAAGTCGGGCGTCAATGGATCCGGATTCGGCATCATAAAACTTTCCTTTCCACTTATCTAATCTGCATACACCTACCTCGCATCTCACTTATTCGCTCGTTTGTAGTATTTTTCACACTTTTATCTTATTGAGCAGTAAAGGACAGTACCTACTCGATCATGTAATGTAGACACCAATGCTGGCCATTTCTGTATATCGTCAGTAATATCATATGATTTTGTTTGCACTAGATCAACTCGTGTTGCTTATTACCTTCTTTCAAGTTGAACATCATCACACTTTCGCCACGATGGTGACTGTTGCAGTGATCGCTGCTGGTGCCATGGGTTCGGCCATTGGACGGAGATTGTCGCAACATGGGTGCACAGTTTTGACTATTTTAGAGGGACGCAGCGATGCTTCTAGGCGTAGGGCAGCGGAATGCGGAATGAAAGATGCGACATATAGCTATATCAGGGAACAGGCGGACTACCTTCTCAGTATATTACCTCCGAGTCATGCTTTTTCATTCGCAAAACAGTTCCTTCAAAGGTCGGCAGCAGAGGGATTCAATAGGAAGACAGAGGACGAACTGGTGTTTGTGGATTGTAATGCGGTGAACCCAGCTACAGCCAAACAAATTGGCGATCTTTTCTCTGAAGAATCGACAAGGTTTATCGATGCTGGTATTATTGGCGGCCCCCCAACCGAGGAATATGACCCGACCATCTATGCCTCAGCTTCGGAAAAGGATGCATTGGAAAAATTCGGAAGTCTTTCTCAGTTTGGATTGAAGATTTCTTTGATTAGGGAAGGAGGTGGTATAGGAGATGCAAGTGCTTTGAAGATGTCCTATGCTGTGACTACCGTTCTTTCTTGAATACGAGAATTTCCGTCAACTGATGAAGTCGACTGGCAGGGAATGACGAAAGGGACTACGGCACTTTATGCGACGATGATCCTGGCAGCACAAGCCTCGTCTCCGGCAACCGCAGAAGCCCTTTTACATGAGCTCAGAGCTTCTCAGCCCGAGTTTCTAAAACGAATCTCGCGCGCGATCCCGTCCATGCTTCCTAAAGCTTATCGTTGGGTGGGGGAAATGGAGGAGATTGCCGGATTTATTGAAAGCCCTGAGAGTGAAATATATCGAGGTATAGCAAAACTTTACCAGAGAATTGAAAAATCCCTTGAGGAGAGCGAGGGCCCGGGGGAAGGGGATATCGGGGTATTGAAAAGATTTGCGGAGGAGGCAGCAGCTGCAGGTAGATAATGAGTAATGAGTAATCTTATCGAGAGCTTATGCCTGGATTAGATTTGTAGTTGCTTGTGCAGATCGTTTAGAATTTAAATTCATTACCACAAGGCTTTAACACCCTAAATTTACTCAACGGCTCGCTACGTCGCGCTCGCCGTCGTGCTCACAAATGATACCCCCTTCCTCAATGACCGATTCTTCGTCCACTCTTATCCAACCCTCTATCAATCCGCCACCATCAACATCTACTACGTCCAATGACAAAGGAAAGGTACCCGACTTGAATGGCAGACAATCAGGAGGTACGCCCCAGAAATCATCTCTCAAATCAAGACCATCGAGAACCTCGACACCGGCTCAAGAAAATGATGAAAGCAAATGGGGATCCAATTTCTGGGTGACTTTGGTCGACCCACAGGTACTTCATCTAGTTCTGCCATGTCAGTTGTATCGCCACTTACTAGCCAATTTTATGGCGTAATGATTAGACTCAAAATTCATTCTATGCTTGTCCAGCGACTGGCCAAGTGAGCTGGGACCCTCCGGTCGGAAATTTTGTGTTAGTTACTTTCTCAAATTTATCATGATATCACTGTGAACTTCATGGTGCATATCCGCAGGCTACCTCCGAGCTCAGAGGGTGAATGGTGGGAGTTGAGCGACGATTCTCGTGGTGGTATGCCTTATTACTACCACACAAAAACGGGAGAAACAGTTTGGGAACGCCCTGATGGCTTCGTCATACCCCTTGGGATTATACAGGTACGCTCTAAACTTAATGTGCATTCCACGGATCCCCATCGAAACTGAAACGGTTCACTAGAACACAGCTCTTGGTCGCCGCTTATCTACCCGCGTTTCCCGAGCATTCGATGACCTTTCCTCTAATAACACTCCAGAAAAGCGACGACAATCCGTTGAGATGCGAAAGTCACAGTCTCTCTCACCTGCAACCAAATATACCAATGGAAACGTCGTGAAGAAAAACTCATCTATTCGTCGATCCTTGTCAAGCGATCAGCATCACAACGGTTCGTTGAGAGTTCAGACAGCTCAACTGCCTCCAATACCTGGCTCACCCTATGGCACCGATGCTTCGTCAAAATCGTCCTCCGAAAAGCTAGCTTCATCCACACCCCGATCTGGGGTCCACCCTAAATCCAGCAAGGGAAGTCCAACGGGCTCTGAGGGAAGTACCAACTCTGTCACCCGTTCTCGATCCAAGTCGTCTTCCTATGTTGAACGTCGACCAAAATTACCGCAAAGTCTCAATGCCGCTGTGGAGCTGTTATCCCAGTCTGATAGCGGATACAGCTCACCCAGCGGGAAGACATCAGACGACAAGTCGACAAGCATGCCAGGGATGATCAACATCCGTCCCTCTTCTGCTCATACCATGGAACTTGAAGACAAACGTATCGTATCCAAGTCCCCCCGAAGACCCGCCCCTGCTATGCCAAAGGGTCGGACAGTTTCAACTCCGACTATAGCAGGCAAATCGATCAGCGCACCAATATTGAATCATGGTCTGTTTCTCCTTTGCTTCATATATTTTGACATTCATCGTTCCCTTTTCAGCCGCAACTCTGGATATGAGCCCTGTCAAGAATCGTGCAGCTGGTCAGCCAATTCCTGTCGAACGTCACGTGCTAGTGCATTCAACTTCCACTTCATCCCTTAGCAAAAGGTAAGGCGAAACTCCCGCTTCCCATTTTTGCTCTTGGTGTATAGTTTTTAATTACCTTCATCCATCTAGTACGTATCCAGCACTACCCCATGACCTGGCATGCGATATCATGCAGTTTTCGGAATCAGACTTTGCAAAACAGTACTTCTCCACTCATCGTAGAGGGTTTATCTTTCGGCGTAGAGTTCCAGTAGCCCAGATGATGACATGGCAAAAGGTTTATCTCACCACCCTTGTCTTTGTTCGACGCCTTGACGATCAACACAGGCACCGTTGAATTCACCTTTGTTGACGTTGCACAATCGCGGGCTGAGCAGAGATGCTGTGAAGGTATTCAAAGTTATTCAACATGTAATGGGAGACAGAGAACGCGATCGACCCGTAGGCGTTCGATTACCGGCTGAACCAATCTCGACTGTTCATTCAATAAATGGATCATCGACATCGCTGAATAGTCATTCCAACCTCCATGATGAAGAGCGATGGCTTTTGGGCGAAGGATTGACCCATGGCGAGTTGAGGGATGAGATATACTGTCAAGTCATGAAGCAACTGACGAAAAATCCCAACCCGTGAGTTGTCAGCCGTGGATCTGATAGCACGTTTCATGATAATGTTATCCTAGGGAGAGTATATTCAAGGGATGGCAATTGCTGTGTGTTCTGCTCATTACTTTTCCGCCCTCCAAAAATTTCGAGACGTATCTCAACTCTTTCATACAACAACACACCACTCATCACGAAGGACGCGTTGACATCATGGCGAAATTTTGTCTGACACGTTTGACCACCATCTCAAAGAAAGGGCCCCGGGGCAAACCACCGACAGTAGCAGAGATTGAGACGGCATCGGTACATTTGAATCATCGCTTTCCTCTCTGTAAGGTTTATTCATACGCTCTCCATTGACTTCAGGACGCCGCTTTTAATCCATCTACGTTTGGTGAATCCTTGGACGCCATTATTCGCCTCCAGGAACGAACCTACCCACAACAAAAGGTACCTATCATCTTACCCTTCCTCGCTGATGGTATCCTCGCTTTAGGCGGAACAAGGTCGGAAGGTATTTTCCGAGTACCAGGAGATGGGGACTCGATTTCCGAGTTGAAGCTGCGCATCGACAGAGGATACTACAATCTCGAAGGGGTTGATGACCCAAATACCCTAGCGTCGTTGATGAAGTTATGGCTGCGGGAATTGTTGGATCCGCTGGTCCCTGAGGAAATGTACAACGAATGCGTAACGAACTCTCAAGATCCCGGTGCCTGTGTTCACATTGTTGAACGCCTGCCTACGATCAATCGTCGAGTTGTACTTTTTGTCATCAGTTTTCTGCAATTGTTTCTGGAGGACAAGGTGCAGAGTAGTACCAAGATGACGCCTGCGAACCTCGCGCTTGTGATGGCTCCTAATCTTCTCCGTTGTAAATCTGAGTCAATGGCCGTCGTGTTCACGAATGCTCAGTGAGCCTTTCTTTCCTCTGTTATGACTTGCGAATTCATATCATCGTAGGTATGAACAAATCTTCGTTTACAACTTGCTTCTTCACTTAAAGTGCGGTGAAATCGACCCCGATTACAAACCTGTACATGGTCTGGGGGCTGTCCAGCCTACCCCGGCTTCCCGGAATCCTAAATCCAAAAGTCGTCGGCAAAATCCATGATACCGGAAGGCTGCCTGTTGTGAGCTAGATTTTGGTCTTGTATATTAGAATTTCGTTCCTTCTGTACATTCCATAAACCTTTCTTCTTTACCAGATAAATCGGGCTTTTTTGTTGCTTTAGTTTTGCATTGTACTTGTATGCACACATTTTTGTTTTCATTTTCAGATCTGGATCGCAACCTTATACGTTTTATAATTATCAATGGAACCTCCTTTATTGCGGTATAATCTATAAGAGTGGGCCTTTGGTCTATCGTCGTCTGAATTTGGGTTTCGGCTTCTCCCACAAGTCGAACTCCCAGTCATCATCAGTCTCAGCGCTCTGTGCCTTCCAATCATCCCACTTGGGCGATTTAGACTCATCAACCTTTGCTCTTTCTGTCCTGACAAGAGACTGCGCGGCGAGACTTTCAATTTTGTTTAGCATGTTCCAAACTTCATTTCCCCCAACCTCGTCCTCTTCTATCCACAAATTACGTTCCCCGACCTCACGGCGGACCCTTTCGACTATCTTTCGTGTGCTATTGTCGAAGTCCACACCATTAACCGACATTTCCTCTAGAGCGTCGTGAACACCCTTAAGGTCGCGAAAACATCTCCACCGTGTTTCAATGAGCTCATTGTAAACAGCTGTAGAGCACCCAAATACGTAGGAGGCGATTGATAGATGGTGTGCGTGATCGAAGATGGAAAGAGCTAGATGTGGGTCACGATATTTGTCGCGGAAAGTTTTCATAAGGAGGGCGAGGATATGGGGATATGTGGGAGAGTGAAGCATTGGCAGCCTTGAATGATTTTCTTCAGACACTTCTTCTGAAGCTGACGCCTGCCCTGTCTCTCCAAACACCTCCCGCATTGCCCAGTCCAACAATTGTTGGTCTGTATCACACAACTCCATTTCTTCCTTTTTGCGGTCTAGTAATTCGTCCTCCTCCGTAGTCCACTTCATTTTTTTGGAATGTCGTCGGAGTTTTCCTATCAGATCTCCAATACCACCACGTTTTTCTCCGATACCGACGTCTGGCTTGTCGACAGAGAGCCCTGAACCCACTTTCTGTTCTGCGACGGCATCGAAAATCATATTGAACATGTCCTCAAATGCATTGATCTCCCGTGCAGTCATTGTTTGTTTTCTTGGTCGTTTCTTGCTTAACGGGTTACGCAGAGTCGCTGGGAGGAGCTGGGGTGTGGTAGGAACGTTTTCGAATACATGATCCCATGGTGATTGTGTTTTGGAAAATATAGAGTCCTGAGGAGGTGATGAGCTGTATATAATAAGTTAGTTGAGTCCCAGATAAGGGGGTAGGTATGTTACTTTTGCGAGGTCGAGCTCGAAAATTCCGCTACTGGCGGTGAGTGTCCCGTCCCATTACTTTGCGAACGACACGGTCGTTGGAAGGTCGTTAGAACGAAATTGTCAGAGCGATAATGGGATACTATAGCGATAGGTGATATATCAAGGGTTTTAGAGAGGAAACACCCGTTACATACCGTTAGCACATAGTCTCTGAAGCTGTCGTCTGGGTGGGCGAGGGAACATGAGTGCAACCTCTCAAAAACTGCGCGGGCCGGATATCAGACTGTACCAGCGTCTCTTCGGCATTTGATCTTATCTACTACTCAAGTCGTGCTATCAAACAGATATACTATACAATACGTAGTTCGATGAAAATTAATCACGAGCAGCGATGCTCACTTTCAGTGGTAGGTTCTCCCCTTTCGCTTCCTCACCTTCAAGAGTCGGGACTACGGGGGGAAATGCTCGTCACCCTGGATGTTCTGGTCAAACTGAACAACTTACCTGTCACCAAACAAGCCTCCCTGCGAAGACGCGATATATCCTTGGTTGGAGCAAGCTCAAAGTCATTGATAATCGCGACCAGCAGGCTCTGGACTTCATAAAGAGCAAACCTCCATCCGATACAAGTTCTTACTCCCCCGGCGAATGTGAGCCTAAACGATCCTTGGATTATTGGGTGAACATGAGAGAATCTAACATGGGCTTACAGATTCCCGTACACTCCCACAGTGGGACCTTTCTTTTCAGCGGAATCTTTAAACCATCTGTCAGGGTTGTAGACATCCGCATCTTCCCCGTAAATCCCTTTGTTTCTATCAAGTGCCTATGAGAAAATCATGATACTCTCCAGGATAAAAAAAAACCTACCTATTGTATGCGGCGATGGACAGGACAAGTTTGGTGCCCTTCCCAACAGGTAACTCGTTCAAGACCTGGCCCGAGGTGGTGATAATTGGGTTTGAAAGTGGTAAGACTTCATCTCGTGCAGCTAAACGATAATTCTGATACACAGCGGGATGGATACGCATAGATTCCTAAGTAGGGAACTTTTGTGAAAAAAAAAAGGTGGCGGTGGAAATATAGCGCGGTCGTACCTTTACCACCGCTGCCAGGTAGGGCATGTTGTCAAAATCATTTGCAGTGAATTCTGTACCGCCACGGCGGGTGACCTCTCTGGCGCGAATTTCTTCCCGTAACTTGTGTTGTACTTCGGGGTGTCTAGCCAGCTCGTATAAAACCCACGCGAGTGACGTAGCACTCGTTTCATGACCTGCGTTGAAATGAGAAATATGGCGGAACAGGATCTGAAATCCGTGCGAACCTGCTAAAAGTAATGTTCGCATCTGGGCAATCATTTCCTCTTCAGTGAGACGATTCGCAGGATTTTCGGAGGCGTTAGCTTTCACTGAGAATATCAAGTCAGTCAGATCTCCTATTCAGGAACACCCTGTCGGCATACCAAGTAAACTGAGAATGTCCTTGCGACCCTCTTTCCCTTGTTTGAGCACGTCGGCCTTCATGTCAATGAGAGCCTTAGCAATTCCGCTCGCGAGTTTCGCGGTATGTCTTGCATGGACGAGGTGTTTGCTATTAGAATACTGCGACCGAAGGCGTAGGTACCAAACAGGCATCAAGGTTTGCATCAATATAGTTTTTCTTGAAGGAAGGCCAAGGGTGTCGGACCTGAACGGTGTGAGTCCGCGGGCATTGAGGAGAAGACTCACTGACGCACATCAACCCAAAGTAGGCTTTCATCAGTTCGTTCTCAGTCTGGTCAAGAGCGCCAAAATGATAATCAAAGGCGGCTGAGAAGTAGTGACTAGATAAAAAAACTCGGAATATATCGTAAAACGTTGAAATACCTTCTCCCAATGAATCCATCGTCGCTCTCGAAAGCCAAGAAGCGGCATTCAACTCTACAGTTTGATCATGGGAACTTGCGATGAGGTCACTCCAATGAGAGCAAAGCTATTTTATTCGTGAACGATTGGCCTCGGCAATCTTCAAGTACACTCACGTTTGCAGCCACTTTGTTGAAGATCGGGATAAAGGACTTTGATTCGGGTGCTGCAAAAAGCGTCAGTATTCCTTCATCCTCTAGATGAACAACGTCTCCTACTTCCAAATCCAGGAAGCATGGCTTTCCTCTGACGTTTGTGGGTTTCACCTGAAGCAAATATCAGATCTTTCCTCCTTTGAACAAAGTGGGTTGTACAAACCATCGGCCCATAACAGACCTCTGCCCATCAAAACCCTACTGATCTCCGTGCGTTCAGGCCATTTCAGGAATCCGTATCCTATACGCTAAAATTCGCACAGTGCTTGACGTTACAGAACATGGTACTCACCAGAGGTGTGAAAAATGTATTGCATGGCTTTTGGGTCTGAAACCATGAGGCGGTCCTCCCCAAACGCTCCTTTAATACGGACGACGCCCCCATACCGTTCTTGCCATTTGAAGTCTGGAACGCCGACCTGGCTTTGAAACAGTTCCGGAAGATTACCTGAACGATCTGTTCAGACACTGTTCGTGAGCTCAGAGAAGCGAACAAACCATAGACAAACGATTCCGGCTCAGGTCCAGGAACACTGGAAAGGGAGATGCGGGAGAGGCGCTTGTGGAACGCAACGACGATCGCTAGTATCCCAAGAACATAGAGCTAAAGGCGTGGTCAATCGTACCGATATCCCACAACTTGAACCAAAAGGGGCTGCCTACTGGAGCGATACCGGTATCTGTAAATCTAATCATAGGCAATAAGAGGGTCAGTCTCCGTATCATTTCTGAGCACTTACATATTGAAGCCCATTCTTCAAGAGGTAAAAGAGAGAGAGGACGTCAGAGATTTCCGGAGGGATTTATAAGTCATTCGGTTATTAACAACTGGAGCCTACATGTGACGAGATAAAGGTTCCGGGCACATGAAATAGGTAAAGGTAAAAAGTTTAGGTCAAATGATTGTACACTATCGTATAGCAGCTCAGTTTTCTCAGCGACAACTCGCATCATGATCATAACGGACATACCAACTGCTTGCTCATTCTCGCCACCCTTCACTCAACTTTGATTGCTGCTCTTTCAGTGCTTTCCATGAACCAAATCCAAATACGCCAGGCAACCGCCACCAACCGTCCCAAAAGCCCTCCTCTGTTTTGCGTTTAAAGACTTGATAACAAATGCCGCAAAGATCTCTTTTCAAGATATCCAACCCCCCTGTGGGCAGGGCGTTCAAACAATCGGACCTGTCAAAGAATCCAGAGGCATTCCAATCTGCTTTGAGTCTCTGGATAAAAGCATAACAGCTCTGGCCTGTAAAGGCGCTGCTCTGCATCCAACATCCATGAAGTACATGCTCGACATCGCCGCGCTTATCGCCATGTTGCGAAAGCCAAGCATGGGTGTAATTCCTCCTGACACGCCCAAGCTCCTCTCTCCCCTTCATCACAAGCGATTTGTCACTGTCACCCAATTTTACGACTGAACCGTCGGGGCGCGTGACGCCAAAAAGGATGTCATCGACGTCGAGTTGTGCGGCATAATAATATGCCACGGGAGAAAATATCGGCACTTCGCATTGCCGGAACACATTGATGGCATAGATGGGAAATAGTCTTTGGAACAGGGCCTTCGAAGCGTTGGTACCGTGAACCGCCGGCGGCCATAAATCGTCTTTGGAACCGCAAGGAAACAAAAGGTGTAAGGCTTTCAAAGCAGCGCTCCGTAGGTTGGGAAGGTTGAGTAGGTGCCCAACTTTGAGCACCCCCATGGCACCGGAGAAGTGCAAGGAGATCCTTCCGTTTCTAAGTTTTCGTAGCAGTTTTCTGGAGATAGACTTGTTCAATGAGTGGTATATGACAGATCAAAACGGAGTAATCACAGCTTTCCATAGATGAAGTCCAGCGCAGAACGGAGCTCTTCAGGCGCAATTGCCTGATAAATGTCACAAAATGGCAAGTCGCAAATGGTTTCTGCACCTCCCACAGGCTGTGGCAGAGAAAAAAGGTCTTGAAAAAGTCCTCCTGCTGTCTTGAGTCTCTCCAAATGACACAAGAAATGGGTTCCATCGCGTAGTCTGAGGTAAATGTCGCCTGCGTTATCCACGTAGTGTTCGTCTACAACCAAGGCGTCTTCGCCTCTTGCAGGATGACCTCCCGAGCCAGACGATCTGAGTTTTTTAACACTCCTAGAATGATCATCTTCGGGTGAAGAACAGAACTCGTCACCTTCAGGACGCGCTCGTTTTTTCCCAAGACTACGAGAGCTGGGAGTGGAAGTTGGAGAGGATTTATCTGTGGCCATAGTGGTGGTTGAGAGGAGAGATAATTGATATGGCCTGCATCTATTCTCGAGAGTTTCATTGTCCAGCTTGATGAGGAAATCTTGTTGTGCGTCATCGGGATAATAATGAAGTACGGCCAATGCCGAGCAAACGCGTCTCACGGTCTTTTCCTCTGCCCTTCCATGAACATGAGCAGCGAAGGAGAACAAGTTATTTCAAGACGAAAGGATTGTTTGTCCTGTAGAATAGTTGGAACTACTACTCTTACAGCTACTGGAGGTTACGCATTGTGGCAATCACGAGCCGTCGCTCCTGGCACACCTTTACAGAAGCGACTGATGGGCGGCGTTGGATTCGGTGAGATCATGCGAAATATATTCTACTCCTCTGACTTACTTCCAACATAAAAAGTCCTTTTACTGGGGGGCGTATACAGATGGTTTAACTGAATTCAGTTCGCACTTCCATCACTGGTGTGTAAATTGTGCCTTCCTCTTTTCTGCGAATGCAGCCATACCTATTGAGATTATCAGCAGGGAAAGTGAATTCTGCCATTTCATCAAAGCTTACCTTCTTTTTGGTCCTTAGTTGCAAAGAGTCCGTAGAATAGTCTTCGTTCGAGTCTCAAGCCTTCCTCTAACGACATCTCGTATGCTGATAATATGCCAAGTCACCAACGGCACGCTAATATCCAATTGGAAGGCGACATACCACCGTTGACTGCCTCCTTGGCGGCTTGCACAGCGAGCTGACCCTTGCTCGCTATTTCCTTTGCCATGGCCACGGCCTCCTCGACAACCTTTCCTTCGCCTTCTCCCACAACTCTGCTAATCATCCCCCAATCTGCCGCCTCGGTAGCGGTTATCATACGGCCAGTGAGAACCAACTCCATAGCGCGAGACTTGCCGACCGCTAGAGCGAGTCTTTGCGAGCCTCCTCCACCTGGAATTACCCCCAAATTTATTTCTGGTTGGCCGAACTTTGCAGTGGGTGAAGCGAGAATGATGTCACACATAAGAGCAAGTTCACATCCGCCCCCAAGCTATAGAGAGAGTATCGTTGGCGACTGAGCACGTATTAATGAGAAAAACAAAATGAAGCATACCGCATATCCGCTGACCGCCGCAATAATGGGCTTTTTGAGCTTCGTCATTTGAGTCCAGTTCTCGAGGAAGCTGTTCTTATAGACTTCGACAACTGTATCGACTTCATGTGAGTAACGAAGAAACGATAGAATTTGTGGATCCTACAAGTCTTGTCCTTCATCTCCTTGATATCTGCACCAGCTGTGTGCAAAGTACATTCAGTGTCGAGTAAGCATTGAGTAAATCTCACTACGTACCAGCAAATGCCTTTTCTGAGCCGGTGAGAACGATCGCTCCTACTGAATCATCAGCATCCGCTTCAAAGAGTGCCTTGTTGAGCTCAATGAACAGAGGTGAGCTCAATGCATTGAGTGCCTTGGGCCGGTTGAGAGTGATCTGAAAGACTGAAGGGTCGGGACGGGAAGTCAAGATGTTTTCAAATTGCGTGGAAGACATGAAGCGAACGGTCCCGTATAGTACTGAGGGTCTTGTTGCTCGTCTGAAAGCTAGTCGGGGGAAAGTTGTGATGAAAGAAGCCATGGCTCGTAAGTTATTATGAAGCAAATCCAAGGTACCACAAGAACATTCGGGGTCCGGCTTAAGCGGCTTCTCCTTAACCGGAAATCATCAGTACCCCATCAATTCCGCACAGTTACTAGCACCGTCTAAAAATTCCGTTACCAGCACTAGTTCAGGAACTTGCGTAATTCCTGTGTGTCGACTGTCATAAATACGCTTTGGCTCGAAACCAACTTACTCCTACAGTCTTTAACTCGCACAGTTCTGATGACAAGGGGCGTTCATTTATCATTCATCAACAGTATGGCTCATGTACATTTCGACTGATGCTCATGCTTCACGGCCACGGAGTTGCAGCGAAAAACGGACAAATTATCAACTTCTCTTCATCCCACTTCAAGAAAGCATCAGTAATTCTGAAGTGTGTGGAGTTGTAGGCTGCTTACAACACCAGAAGTGTAGTAAATATCGCCCTCCACCATCTTTTTGACTTGTTCCAAGGACTCCGCCTCGTAGATCATAAGAGATCCGGTGGCTTTCTTTTGAGGTAGACTGAGATCACTTTTTGGATCGACCATCATACCCCCAACCTCTGAAAAAGATAAGAACGATCGCAGATCCTAAATAACTTGGAGAATATACTTACTGACCACTCCGGATTTTATGAGAGGGTCAATCTCATTCAAATGTTGTTGACGAACTTCATACCTCCGATCAAGAGAGCTTTCTTTATCTGGTGCATAGACAACGAACTTGCTCAAAAGCTTGCTAGATGATGACATCCTTGAGAACAGTAGCGAAGGAGGGGTAGTTCGAACACGATTTTGCAATGCTGGGGTACAGATAAGAGAGATCAACCTCATGCGAAGAAATAAAAGCTTGTTGGCACACTCGAGTCCTGCCAATGTGACCAAACTTCACGATGGGCCCACGAACCGTAAATGGACTCTTTTTCACTCTGAAACCATCGACAGATAGTGTATATTGACTTATGGTATGGGTGTAGCAGCTGCAATTGGTGTAATGATGATCTTCTCTTTGTCCCACTATAAGATACCTGGGTGAACGCAAGCTCTTGATCCCGCGGCAGTGACACTCACAACATCGTTTTTCCAGTAAGGATCCTTTGAAAGTTTCTCCCGTACTCTACAAAAGTTATAAATGGTCGACATGTGTTGCGCAAATAAAAAAACCCTTGTCGACGTACTCTTCCAAACTTTCGGCCTCCCAAATGAAAGTAGAACCTATCATTCTCTTGTCTTCTTGAGCTGCGTGCAAGGACTCGGGCGTCAACAACGCGCCAGCAACACCTAGATTTAGTCATTCATTCAGCAAATAAGTCTTCAGGCTTGACAGGTTTGAAAAACTTACGAATCGAGCCATCCGCGATGTTGGCTTTTAGAACTTCAAGATGTTGGGGTCGCACTGACATGCGCTTCTCAAAAGTGCCCTCCTCCGTCCGATCTGGCGCATAGGCGTAAATGAGGAACTTTCCTGAAGCTCTCTTGGACATTCTTCGAATGGACGATGACTGGGGATGGCGGAGTACTAGGGCGTTGAACGACCAGATGGATCGCTGGAGCATTATGTCTTGGTAAAAGTTCGGCCCGGCCGGGGATAAGGCTATTGGAAATGCGAAATTTAAATGTATTTCCGGCCGTACTTGAGATGAGGTTAATACAGTGCTCCAGTCAGGCTTTTGTAATGATTATAAGACGGTTCGCTACTATATTTGTTACGTATTTCTGAAGCTACGAAGCATCAGGAGAAGCAATAACCGAATCCAATGACATCTCAAATAACCCCGTCTCCAGATCCTCCAGGCTTTTCGCAAGAAACTTCAAGACACGGACATAGCTGTCTACGATGCCTTTCACCGTCTCTTCCTTGAACAAATCTTTCCGGTAGTGAAAATTTCCAACAATTTCATCCCCCGTCCTATCGAAAAAGATATGGAAATCGAACCGAACGGCTTTCAAGTCTAGATTCCATGCTTTCGCATCCGCATCGTTTCCGAGTTTGAAAGATGTCGCATTGAAGTGATGATACCCCATAACGGCCCGATACATAGGCTTGTCGGGGTCGACATGGAGTTGGTTTGCAATGCAAGGCCAGAAGGGTACATCTTGGTTGGTCAGTGCACCCAGATAAAGCTGTCGTACCTGCTCAAAGATGTCTCTGAGTTTAGCTTGTCCGTCTAGTTTGATACGGTAGACCATGCTATTGACGAAGTAACCACACAACGATTCGGCTTCTGGACGGGTTCGGTTCGCGATCGAAGATGCTAAGCAAGCGTCTACTTCTCCAGTGAGTTGGTAATGAACAATCCGTAGAACTGTTAATAAAAGGATATAAAAAGTTATGCCGGCTTGCTTGCAGAGAACTTCAAGTCGCTGAGTCAGTCTCGGCGTGCATACAAAGGAAACAAGGTCCCCATCTCGACTAGCATCCTTGAGTGCAGGTCGGGGAAAATCAAGCGGGAAATCGGCAGACCGGGCGCCTTGAAGCTTCTTCAACCAATACTCAGTTTGTGGTTCGAGCATCCGTTCGTATTCGTGAGTGTTTTGCCATTGCGCGAAGGCTGTATATTGTACAGGAACTGGGGACGGAGCGAGACTTTTATTGTCGATGAAAACGCTGTAAGCCTCCGATATCTCCTTGAAAATGATGTCACGGCTGTACCCATCAGTAATCATATGGTGTAGAGCGAACAACAGGATGTTCTTCTTCCCGTTGATTCGAAATAGTATCGCCCTGAACATGCTGTCCTCGCCAAATTTGAAGGGTCTCTTCGCATGACTGCGCAGGATAGCTTCGAAAGCTTGCTTGTCCAGACTCGGATCCACATCAATCCTTTCCATACCGGCAAAAGAGTCAACAATCTTTCCTTTAGGAATACCATCGACTTCCAGAAAAATTGTTCTGAAGACTTCGTGGCGTCGCACCATAAACGCGATAGACCGTTCCAACACGCCCTCGTCAATAAGGCCATCTATCTGAAGCCAATGAGGACAACAGAACGTCGGATCGTCCGGCCCATCCACCTTGGCGGCATCCCAGAACCTCTTTTCTCCTAATGACATTGGCCTGTATTCGCCTTCAGAAACACGAGGGAAAGAGTGGAGATCAACAGTAGCGGAGGCGCTGGTCCTTCTGAGCTCCTCAACTCTCGCAGCAAGTCTCCGGGGTGTTGGTGCTGCAAAGATATCCTGCATAGACACCTGATCATGAAATAGCCGCTGCAGTCGCCACTTCAATCGCATGGCCAACAACGAATGTCCGCCGGCATCAAAGAAATCGGAGGTAGCACCAATGACACCAGATTTTGGGAGAATCTCCCCGAAAACTTCACAGATGCCACGCTCCAGCCCCGATTCGGGTGGAACATACGCCTCTGTATCGACACGATCTAACCCCTGCCCATCAGCCGCTAAAGCGATCTCTTGTAGTGCACGTCGATCCAGTTTGCCGCTGTTTGTAAGTGGGAGAGACTCTACAAAGTGGATATCCCTCGGAATCATATACAGTGGCAGTATCGACTTGAGGACTTTGCGAACCTGGGCAAGAGTTGGTAGAGATGACTGATTTGTGCCATCCCCTTTTATATTGGGTTTTCTGACGAGGTATGAAGTCAAGTATGCTTCCCGTCCGTCTGTAGGCTTCACAAAGACGACTGCAGCATGTGTTACTAGTCCACTCCGAACGCAAGCTGCTTCCACCTCCGTTAGTTCAAGCCGTTGTCCCCTGATCTTGACCTGCCCTGCCTGCCGTCTGCCCTCGAATTGAAGTTCCCCGCTGGAAAGCCATCTTACAAGGTCGCCCTATGTCGGTCATTTTCAGCGGTCCTTCACATCTCACGGGGGATCAGACAAACTCACCGAACGATAAAATATATCCTCGGGCTGGTTTAGCTCTGGGAACTTCATTTTAACGAAAGATTCTGCTGTCTCCTTTGGTCGTCCAAGGTATCCAGCCCCGACACCCCTTCCGCCAATCACAAGCTCGCCGATGATACCTGGTGGGACTAGTCTATCCTTGGAGTCCACAACGAGGCACTGAACATGTTCCAATCCTTTCCCGATCGGCACTATCCCCTGAGCCGGTAAGTCATCCATGGGAACAATGTAAGAAGTGGTATAACAGCATGTCTCGGTGGGACCGTACATGTTGAACAGTTTCACGGAGGAATTGATGCCGCGCAACTTCCGGTACTGGTCAAAGTCAATAGACTCGCCACCCACGAATAACGTGCGTAGAGGCTTGAACAAATCAGGTGCGACGTTCAAGATTTGACGAAATAGTGATGTCGTAATAAAAGTGCATTGGACGTCGAGGGCATTGAACTGCTTCGCGAGGATGATGGGTTCCAACACGTCAAAACGATTAAACGAGACAAGAGTTGCACCAGTGAGAAGAGTGCACCAGACGTCGAAAACGCTGCCATCCCATGCTAGATTGTTGATTTGAGCTACTCGATCTTTCGGTCCCAGGGAGAAACGACCTCGTGCAAAAACAAGTGCTAGCACTGATTCTTGGTTGATGCACACTCCCTTGGGTTTTCCAGTACTTCCAGAAGTGTACATCACGTATGCGAGCTTATTCATTTTTGGTCTACTTCGAAATTCGCGATGTCGTGGGTTTAGTGCGCAGGGACTGAACTCTTTCAAAAAATGGGTGATATTCAAACGTGCAACCTGTTCGAGGTGTTCCGAGGAAATGTCTGGGGAGTCAGCGGTGGTGATCAGGAGACATGCTCCAGAATCCATGATGAGTGAATTGAGACGTGTGGAGGGAAGACGGATATCTAGTGGGACATAAGCCGCACCATACTTGACGATGGCAAACATAACGATGATGGCTAACGGTGAAGGCGGAAGACACCAGGCAATCAATCCAGAGTCATTCTTCCCATTTAACGCATCGGCTATCTTGTGTGTCAACGCAGAGGAGTAAAAGTCGAGTTCTGCGTAGGTGAAGGATGTCTCCTTATCGACCACGGCAACACAGTCGTTGTGTGTGGCAACAACACGATGAAATGCATCTGGAAGTGAAGAGAACGTATACGGTAGCGACGGAGGGCCGCCTACTGGGATCCCAAAACGTTCAAGTTGTTGCAGAGCGTTACGGAAGGGCACTTCCCCGACAGGAAGCTCTGGGTGTTCTATTACGTCCACAATGACATCCAACATCTTCTCGCAGATACTTTGGATGTCATTATGAGAATAGAGGGTACCGTCATAAGATATGCGGCACTCCAGGCCCATTCTCCACTCTATATTCAACTCGCTTTTATTGAAAACAAGTCAGCATAGAAGCGAGTAGGGCGTTCAGAGCGACATACGAGGAAACAGCAGGCTCTCCCCTCATCGAAACACCTGTCGATATGATGATCCTCTCCGGAATACTACGGGGGGTGAGCGTTTGAACTCCTTTAATTATATTCCAGACTACATTAGATAAAGTCGTGTCGGAGTCCATATGAACGTAGACTACAGACTCCTCCGAATTGTCAACGATAACACCTAGATGATTAGATTGGTGAAATTTCTTGAGTATCGGCTCAGGGTAGGTTCCACTAACCGAGCGCAGCATTTTCTGTACCGGTGCTTCGATAATGAACGACGAAAAGTGCGACCAGAATGACTATAGGTTGAGGTATGGACTTCGTTCCGCCTCTGACCAAAAAATCAAAAGATAAAATGTCTAGAGCAGGACCCTCTGTTGTTCTGACATTGTTTGGATCACTAGGCGGAAACCGGACTGGTTGGCAATCCTCCAAGGCGGGATAATGGGAAAGAGGTCCTTGTGCGATGATGGTCATGAAGGGGAGAGAAAGAGGACATAAGCAGTAGTTCTGGTTCGGTTTTGTTATAAAGCAGCGGTTCGTATTGAGCAAGGGTGAGGCCGTATGGATTTAAAATAACGCAGGAACCACACAGGGGTACTCGGGTGTGTTCTGAAAGGTTTTAAATCGTCGAGCGGCTTGAACGGATCAGGGAGAAGGTTTGTGATGCGTTTATTCCGAAACAAGGAATGTCCAACTTTGTGTGAAGGGCTGCAGGAGGGTGCACTCGAAAGCTTGGAGCAGATATCGCGGCCACGGACATCTCTGAGAACTGTCCTCAAAGTTCCTCCAAATACTGCGATACTCGTAGCCGCTTCAGGGCTTGATGGCGAGAAGGCATGATCCCCAAATGGTTCAATGATCCCTTCCTTGGATACCCGACCGATCCTGCGACATATATTACTACTTATCCAATTGATAATAGAAGGATCAGCTCCTGCAGTCTTTGTCGTATATTTCTCCTTCATAAAGATAAGTGCATATCGCAACGTACCAACGCATGTTTATGGACGTACAGAGGTTTATGGGTATCGCGGACCATGGCGCCGTTATCATGATCAATAGTGACGATTATGGCTACGGGTCTATATTTCCAATTAGTTCCCCCCGTTCTGTTCTCAGAGTCAGGTTCCTTGCAGTAGTTCGTTCCAGTTTCTTGACTTGCGATGAGTTGAAGGTCACCGGTCATGGATGGCGGCAAAGAGCAAATTACTCCTTCTTGGATTCCTCCCACGCGAACCTCGGCCTGCTTTGACTATAAAACTACTGGACTAGAAGGATTCAGGTAGCTCAGGTGTGTCAACTTTTCTTTTTCCCCAGCTGAATTCTTATCGGCCTGCCAAGATTAATTCACAGAGTTACACGTTAAAAGCCGAAAAGAGTTGATAAATTTCCATCTCGTAGCCTTCCTCTTCCCCGGGTTTTGCATTGCGCAAGTTAGTGCTTGCAAGTTGCTATAGCAAGGTTCAAGACAACCCTATACTCGCCCGTGGGCTACATGTCTCAAAATATCTTCAAGAAATCGTGTCAAACGGAACGAAAGTTTCTGTGGTTTGGCTTTTAGGTTTCTCTTTCCCCCCCCCTACCAGTAGTCATGAACTCTCCAAGTACCGGCTTAGATCTCAGTTGTGGGGGCAAATTTGTGAGGCGGATAGAGGCCTTTCATGATTCATCTAGGTCAAACGACATTTCCATTCTCACATCCCAAGCTTTCCTTCCTCTCACGTCCCATTCTCCTTCCTCCCCACCTTTCTCATCCATTCTCTAGCAATCAGCCGCATCAAGTCCTGATTGGCTTTTACGAGGGCTCCTACCTCTGCGCTCAGTCAGCTCATGGTTTGTCCAGGGATCCCAACCTCATGCTGACCGGGACATTGGAAGGAAGTCACACCCGGGCCCAAAACGGTTTACAGACCTTTGCCCCCACACCTCACTAGCATTAGTCACTCATGTCAAGTCCACAAGCTCACTAGGCTCAAAAAGCCATTGTGATACCTGCAGAATCTGCTGATATTGTTCTTTGTCTTTGCATCACAGCCCGGTCTGAAGATCTGCAAAATTGCATCAAAAAATTTGTATAAACCGGAGGGGAAAAAACATGATCTATACAAAACAGACATAGTTGTGACCTCTAGAATTTATGGCACCCTTGCCGAATAGCATCAAGTAATATATGATTATAATCTCCTCCCGCCTCCCAAATCGCAAAACCTGCTAAACCCGTCTTCGCGATGTATTCTCCCTTGGCAACGAAAGAGTTTGCGTCGTCAAAGGAGATCATCAATTCTCGATTCTTGTCGTACACATAAGCCTGGAAACAAAAGTTCAATTCAGGGACGACCCGCTAAAGGAAAACCTTACAGTCTTGCTACAATCATCGAACCTATATGGAACACTAGGCTTGGGTGTTCCATCTTGCTTCAAATACCCATTCTCAATGATCCCCCAAAAGTTAAAGTTACCTACAGAGAAGAACCTTCATCATCTCTGAGGGAAAAGAATAGAACGAAGTCTCACCTCCAACAGACTGTTCAACCCCACAAACATCAGGACCAGCAGCATCATCCCACCGATCACCCTTCTGATGAACACTAGCATTAAACCCAGGATACAACGCCAGTGTCTTCATATCGCTCGACGTAAACGCCGCCGTCTTGTTCACCGTAAACGAATGTCCATACGAAGGTACACCCAAAAGGAGTTGATTCAACGGAACACCCGCGGCGTGCCACGCTTTGACGGCACTCACACCAGACCCTTGTTGATTCTGAGGAGCAGCACAGCTATCGTCCAAGGGAGCGTTGGGTCCAACGGTTGCGCTCCAACTCCCCCAGATGTCGTAGTTCATGAGTGCGATATAGTCGAGGACTTGCGCGAAAGCAGAAACGTCTTTGGTGGGGCTACCATCCGCGTCAGCGAACGGTGAGATGGACGTGGCGGCGGTCAAAACCAGGTCCTTGCCAATATCGGTAGAGCGGAGTTGTTTGAGGAATTCGAGAAAGTTGGAAGTGTCGTTTGGGTTTTTGGTGTTACATCCGATGCCATCTTTGTTGGGGTACTCCCAGCTGTAAATCGAGAAGGCCTCAGCGCGTGGCAAGAGAGGAACGGGAGAAGCAGTCATTACTCAAAATCAATCCCATCCAAATCATACTTCTTTGCGAAATCAGTGACGGCTTTCACGAGTATCGTTCGGTTTTCGGGACTGTTGACCGCTGTAGAGAAGAATCGAGAGCCGGTCCAACCTCCAAGAGATACAAACGCGCCCACTTTCTGTTTATGGAGTAAGGTTAGCGAAGGAAAGCACTTTGAAGGAAGCCATTACATGCTTATGGGCTGTCTTCACGAATTCTGGAAGAACTTCGGGCGCTGACCCTTCCAAACTGATGATACTAGGGTCTTCAGTTGGTATCCTAGCATAATACACAGAATCAGAATGATTCAACAATCATGAAGTTAAGAAACTAACCCGAAAGAATATGTGAGATACGTGTACTTGTCCCACGGAAGTTTTGAAAGTGGGAAGTCCTGAGCGTGCCATCCGGCGTACCAAGCAGCAGACACGGATTTCAACCCTCCAGCTTGAATTTGGGCCTTCAAGTTGAGTGTCAAAGCATGGGAATAAGATGCAGAGGCGAGTGCCAGTAATAGGGCGCCGTAGGAAACCATGGCGTCCGAGACGGAGGAGGGGGGGGGAAAGATCAGACCGATCTGAGAGTTCTGCTTTTATGTTGACTTTCGAAACGTTTGAGCTCTTTCGGTTACTACATAACATGTCAGGATCAATGTACAACCCTGCGTGGCGGCCACTGAACGGAAGACTCTATTTCTGGCCCCAAGTATGATACGGAAACCGGTGCACTTGCAGAGGATGATGGTCGGTTCGCTGAAACGGAGTATGTGTTCGGATCGCTCGGTGGAAGAGACAGGCCATATGGAGAGCATTCAAACAATTACTCAGCGCTCAGCTCCTCGCCTGCATCTGTGATTGAGGGAATCTCGTGTCGACGTTCATCAAGGGACAAGACCGGTGTCCACGGCCTCGCTGGACATGAACAGGCTTCTAAACAGTGAATCTATCTGGATTCTGAGAGTGTCGGGATCGAGGGCTGATCATCTAAACGATGAACTGTCAGTATCGGGGAACGCAGGGTAGCTCAAACTACCTTGCTCTTGGGGAGAAAACATCCGTCGCAAGTCAACACCGATTAGTAAGCTGGACGCGACCTCATTATAAAGGAACGCGTACGCGTACTCGCACCAGAGACGCTCCAGCTTTCTTCCTCCCTCCTAGCGCATTTTGACCTGTAGCTTTGATTTCTTGCTCACCGATCACTACACTTGCGAGCACCGGAGAAGGGGCCCAAAGCCTCGATTCATGGCCACCCCCAAACCAGAACCACAACCTCGACTCCTCCTTTTCGCAGAGTCAGCCGTTGCCAGTAGGTCCGATGTCGAAATTTAAGTGGCAAGTGAGCAAGGAAACGTGATGGAGAAAGCTTGTCAGGAAGATCATGGTCGGCATTCACGACGACGGCTCTCGTTAGTCTACATCCTCAGAGCTCCTCCCGAAATCCCTTTACTTTTCATCGGCCTGTTAGGAACACCTGATCTTGTATTCAGCTCCTGTAAGTAGCATGATTGCACTGACGTTGACAAATTACACACGTTCGTTTGCTGTTTCTTGGATACTGAATGATACATTCATCATCTCGACTATCCTTTACTTGTACATATGAATTTTCGAGTCCAATTTGAATAGCAGAGATGATGAATCAACACATGATTGCGGTACGGCAACCACTTACGATTTTTCAACAATAGAACAACAAGCTGAAGCGGGAGTTGGTAAACTGAAGCAAAAGAAACAGATGAAAGAAGGGGGGGGGTGCATAAGAAGGTCTTTGGTATGGAAGGTTCGTAAACCCGCAGGATGTTTAATTTACGCTCCAGGAACCAAAGGCGCACGTTCCTCATCATGTAAAGCAACACCTCCTCTGTATCTCCTCGACAACCCAAAGGCACCCTTTACAACCCAAATGAGGGCAAGAATGGCAAATGCGAGTGCGGACCAATGAATGAACGGGTTCCTTTGCTGGGCAAAGATTGCCCAAAGCGACCATGCGATAGCGATCGAAGCGGGAAGATCTCCCTCAGGAGAGGAGAAGGCGTATGTGGCTGCGGTCGCTTCCAAGAAGAACCTATGGAAACGCAACCGTAAATCAACACAACTCTTGTTTGGATTGGGGAGAACGGAGAATTTTACTTACAGTCCCAAGAATACAAAGACTTTGGTCCACACTCCGGGACCGTGGTCGAGTGCGTTAACACCAAATGCTTCGAATGCGGTGAGGACAACGAGGACAGTCGTCCAACCGTGATAAAGCGAGAATGGTAGATGGATGAACAGTTCGTCGGCGGTGCTTTGAGAGCTATGGTGTTTCTTGACGATGTAATAGATATGAGTGACAATTGAGGAAACGAACAACGCAAAGACAAATGCGACAATGTAATAGTGCTTTGCCCAGACGTTGACGTAGATGGCGTTCACGATAGCAAGGAGAGGGAATCTCCAAGATACACCGTCAACAATAGTACGTTTTCCGGCTGGGAAGAATTGGTAGATGACGGTGCCGAGGAGCAGGAGATGAATGACGGTCCATATGAGGAATGCCCAAGGAGCAGGGGTGATATAGGTTATCTTGGTGTTGTAGAAGCTTCCAGTTGGAGAGGCGAATGTGTAGATGTTTGAACCTAGGAAGAGGAAGTAACAGACGAGGTTGATAATTTTAAGGAGAAGACCGTCTGTCCAGCTGTCTGCCATGATGATGGTGGGTGAGATGGTTGGGGGGGGGGGGGCCATGAGTCTTTATATACCCACCAGGGCAAAGCGATCAGTGACGCAACGAGTGGGTAATCACCCCAGAGTTCCCGCCTCGGAACTTACTCTTACTATGACTTCAGTTATAGCTGCATTCCTTCGGTTTACGCTCACCACTCAACTGTCACGTCATTCACGTACTAGACCACTCTTTGTTCTGGCCCTCTGACCCACGCCGCAAATAGTTTGGCTATTTAAAAAGTCAGGTGGGAATCCAGGGTGGCTAGGAGACTGATTATTCGTCCCGTCTGTCAAGGACCGGAAAGGTACGACCCCCGATGGCTGTATATGTATGACTCATTATCGACGATTGTCACCCCAGCATTCTGCCTGTTCACCTATGGGGAGGGAGACCAAGGGACCACCAAATCGCTGCTAAGTATGGGCTCTGCCTCCGCGTGTGATGGTTCGCGTCGATTTCTGGTCGTGTGCCAGAAATTGGGGAAGCACAAGCAAAAGGCACAAACCTTATAGCTTGAAGTCGACGGAAAGTTGCACCGTTGTCAAAAGGACCCCTGCTGGTATAACTGGTCGCGTTTTGGCGTAGTGACATTTCTGTGACATTGGACTTTGCTGATTTCTCCCCACTACGCCTTTCTTGGTTACTCTCCCTGTATTCTGCTGCGGCATTTTCTGCAGGAAGAAAGCCCGCATTCCGACTGTCGACCACCCAGTCTGTCGTTTGACCAGTCTCTTGTATTCCTCATCGCCTTCACCCTTGCAATACTCGTGTCAACAACCTTTCGACCTCACAAAGCTGCTCCACCGTCTTTTTTTATTATCCTCGCGGTTCATTCATACAAACTCCCTCCAATGCTGGCCTGCCTGAGGATGCCATGAAAACACCAAACTTTTACTATGCTGGCTGGTAACAGGTATCTATTGGTGAGCGTCGTGTTGTATGTATTGCTTCTTTCAACTTTCGATCATTGTATTCAAAGAGTTTGGGAGGATTTACTCCTCGAACCCACAACTCGTATCGACACTGTTAGCCTCATCATGCCTCACCACTAATGGAAAGCAGGCTTGTGTAACGTCAAAAGGTTTATTCCATCATGGGCTAGCTCAGCTCATTGATATCAACGCAGCTTTCTCTTTTGTGCTAAAAATACTGCCTTTTTCGACAGTTTTCCATATTCATAACTCTTTATCTTATCATGTACAGTAATGAAGAACCAAGCATGCTGCAACTTGCTGGCTGGATCAACGAAATTTGGCAAAATCCAATGTCACAAAATCGTGACCACGCCCCATTTCAGACTCCGCTCTGATATCCTCTCTCCAATGCCACCGGCGTCTTCAGTTGATGGCCCATCGCCTTCCAGTCTGGCTTGTTCAGACTGTCCGTAGTATTGTGTCGGCGTATTGCACGCTGGGACAAGCCTGGGGCCGCGGGCGGATCAATATTATGCTGGGGGCATGAGACCTGCGGCTTGCGAGCCCAGACCCATTGGTATTTTGCGGCTATTGGCATGAGACCTGGAGTCGAAATCCGGTGTTTTGGCGTGAAACATCAGCCTAGGGCGGTCAGATTCGGTGGGTCCGGATGAGAGCTCTCTGAATAATAGTCGCATTAGTGACTCCAACGTATGGCATCATGATCCACCAACAACTCTGGGGTGCGGTGCACTTCCGAACTCGGTTCACGTCCATATTCGAACAGAAACCCTAGTAGTAATGGAAGAGCGGATCAGGGTGCTGTATCCACGAAGGCAAGCTTGCCCAAGCGACGAACTAGTACATACAATGTATTCCATCGCTCGTTTCTTGTAGCTTTTTCAATTGGGCTTCTCCTTCACAAGATTTTTCTGGATTACAGGAGGGCCAGAACTTGGATAAAGATATTATGATGGCCGCTTGGCAACGGATACCGTAAACGTCTGAAAGCTTAATTTCGATTTTCAAATTGACGACATGAAAGCCGGCAGAAGTGAAGGTACTTAAGCCTCCAAGGTTTGTTGGCGGGACTGCCTGAAGGAGTGGACGGGACGCTCTCTGGCTCAGGGATGGACTACGAAAGGACCATCGGAGTGTTTTTCATCACCGTATGTGTCGCTTCATTGTACGTTCTTCTGTCTTCTCCCTTTTTTCCATTCGACTCAGTCCAACCTAGCCTGGCGGGCGCGACCACGATTCAAACCTACATATATAATGTCAACTATCGGAAGGATCCCTTGATCCTCAAGGCCATGGTGATTCCACTGCTCTGTAATTTACGTCTGTCTTGCTCATTAATGCAAGGTCGCCGTCGTTTGGATGTTGTCAATGCTGCATACAACTCTCCTGATATACGCGGTCTATGATCAAACACTAAAAGCTCTGTCGAGTACCCTCATCGACACGAGACTCCCCCGGTGGGCTCCTTCAACGTGTGGCCATTTCTCCCGATTCTCATTGAATCGCTCCCCAGGCCCGCGGTTGTATGAGAAAACATTACACTCTTTCTTGCCCTCCCGAACTGATCTTGGCTTGATCCAGGCATCCCTCATGGTCTCAGTACGCTTATCTGAACCTTCTCCGTCTACTCTACAGCTCACGATCAATCTAGAGTATTCAGATTCTCTTATGCCAGCTGTCAGTCTTCCTTCTCCGAAAAATAAAACATACGGCTTACTAAAATTAGGTTTCTCGCTTCACGCGTATACAAGTGTGAGTACATTACCGACATGTTTGCTTGTCGCTGATTCAATGTCCATTCAGATGTCCAGACATTCCTTGTACGATGGAAATCCATCGCTATTCTTGTGATTTTTGTAAGTGAATGATGTAAAAGATCTATGTTGTTGGCTAATACTTGGTGATCAGCTTTGTTGTATCACGGCTACCTTTGGTAAGTGGTTCTTCGACTTTTCTGCTACATCAACTCATAACCTCCGACGAAAAGCTGCTTGTCTAACGGGTATTATCCGAATGTTCACCTTTACATTCGTGTTTCAAGCTCAGGTATACATGTCGATCTGCTTCTGCTTTCCCCTTGATACCGACCCTCCACAACCAGATCCTCCCGTTGATGACCGCGTGTTTTAATATCAGTGTCGATGTTTCCATCACGGCCTTTTTAGTATGGGCTCTGATGAAGAGTAAAACAGGACTTCGAGAGTCTGTTTATCCTTCACTCCAGTGAGTTGTACTCAATATTTGGCATAGGAGTGACCAAGCACTGCGGATCATCACAATTTTCTCCATCAACACCGGGCTTTTACCCGCGTAAGCAATCCCCAACCCTTTATCCATGAGTCCATCTAACCCCTTCGTCATCATAGCGTTTTCGCGACAGCAGGATTGATATCCGTAAGTGTCATTTTGAAATTTCCAACACCCTCTTGACGAATACCACCCTGATAGTACCTGGTCGTACCCAACACTTACTGGTATTGGTTCTGCATATATCTCCTCTCCGACACGTATGCGAACACTATTCTTGCCAAGTAAGCTCTTCGACCTCCAACTTGTGTAACACCTTCACCAATCTATGGGTCGCGCGCGCAGCCTCAATAGTCGCACTTTCTTTAAAGAACGCCTCCATCCGAGTTTAAACTCAACCGCAGGTTCAAATTTCATACAAAACGCCCTTCAGCACATCCATTCTCCTACCATCTTCCCTACCTCTGGTGTCTGCCGAGACTCCATAGCTTTGGAATTTGATTCATCGAAAACGACAAGACCGACGACTGCGATGACAGTTGTTGCGAATTGGAGGGATGTAGCGGATATTGACCATGAACTCGCGAATGACAACATGCCACCTGACAGGACAGCCGTTGCGGTAATTTAGAATCCTTACAGCACACTTTTAGAAGGTCGTTGAGGTCGCTTTTGACGATCCCCTGAACGTCTTCAGATCGAGCATCACAATCCTGGCGATTCAGAATATCTTTCTTGTAGTCTTTCCCAACCTCGAGGCGTATTGAGTAATTATTTATTTATTATTTCTTCGTTTTTTCCCGGTATTTTCGCGCATATATTGGAAGTCGTTCCTTACTCTGCATATCCGGTTTTTACTTCCCCCCTGCCCCACCTTGTACACTTAACTTTGGAGCAACATCATCCACACACGAATGTTAATCTACCAGGTCATATTCACTCTCTCGGGAATCTACTGGTGAGCTCGTTCAACGTGTGGTCAGCTCTTCCATTCTAATTCTCATTGAAAAACTCCTCAGGCCCGCAGTTGCATGAGAAAACATCTTTTGCCCTCCAGAACTGATCCGGGCTTGACCCAAGACCCATTGACAGGTATCCCTCATGGTCTCAGTACGTTCATCCGAATCTGAACCTCCATCCACTATTCTACAACTCACGCGCAATCTAGAGCACTCAGATACTCGTATGCTTCGTTCACCAAAAAAAAATAAAAGCGCAACAAACCGTTTGTATACGAAACACTAAAGATCTCTCGCTGGTGTGAGTACGTTCTCGATATGTTTGCTTGTTGTCGCGGCGCGATGGAAATCTATCATTATCCCTGTGAATTTTTGTAAGTGAATGATGCAAAAGATCTATGTTTCCGTTATGTTGGCTAATCCTTTATGATCCCTCAACACCTACCTGATGGCGACCCGTTTTGATATCAGTGTCGATGTTCTCATCACTGCCTTTTTTAGCATGAGCTCTGATGAAGAGTAGAACAGGATTTCGAGAGTCTGTCTCCGATACTTCGCTCTAGTGAGTTGTATTAAGTATTAAACATTTAGCGTAGGAGCGACCAGGTACTGCGGGCCTACTTATCAACACCGGACTTTTACCCGCTTAAGCAAATTTCCAGCCCCCTCTATCCATGAACACATCTAACCGCTCCGTCGTACTCGTTATAGTCTATTCCATAATTGATATCCGTAAGTTGCTATTTCAAATTTTCCACTATCGAACCTTGACGAATTGCCACCCCTGATACTAACCTTGTCTTACCCAACCTTTCTTGCTTCTTGTTCTCGAAGTAAGTTCTTTGACCTCTCGATCTGTGTAACGTTTTTTTATTGTGGGTTCACGCTTGTAAAGTCATTTCGAGCTCGAACGCAGGCCACAGTTCAGCTTTCACACAAAACACCGTCCGGCTTCCCACCTCTAGTTCCGGCATCGAAATGTGAAGACCGACGACTGGGGCGGCACTTTTTTTGCGAGTTGCAGCTATGTCGATCAGAAACTAGAGGATGATGCAACCCACCCTATCGGACGCCAGGGGCTACGGTTATTTAGAATCTTCAACAGACTTGTGAGAGGCAACGTTTTTTTGTCTCTTCTTTTTGTCTACCTAGCTGTCTTTACGTCCGATAGCGGTGGGCGTGTTGTACCCATCCCAAGCTCTGGGGGTAACTGCGGTTATTGTCGTGAGTGTGATTTGGGTCCTCAGCTTCCCGACGCCGCGAAGTTCGATGTTCATGCCAGACCTTGCTCATCAAGTCCCGATTGTAGAGGCCGGGGTGATGCGTAGTCAAGAATTGCGCCACACAAATCCCGTCCATCTAGGTTTTATATCGTCCTAATTGATCCGAAATATATGTACAGATTTTATTGTCCTTAAAACCAAGAAGAGGATTACTAGGGGTCTCATCAACAAGTAGTGAGCATTATACAATGACTTGTAATTAAATACTTAAATACTACCTTGCCTTCTAGACCTGCCTACTTAGTTTAGCGTAGGCCCTGCTTTCCTGACCTTGACATCAACATCAGGTTCATAGAGTTTGAACGCCTTTCCAAACATCCCTGCAAGCTTTTTGAGTTCTCTTCCAAAGGCTTCCTTGTCAGCCCAAGCAACCGAAGGATTCAACAATTCTCGCGGAACACCGTCAATTTCAGTGGGAATCGTCAGTCCAAAGACGTCAAAGGTCTCGCTTTTACCCTCAGAAAGGGTGGCAGCGAGCGAACCGTCGTGAATGGAATCGATGATCTTTCGGGTATATTTGAGGGGGCAACGCTTGCCAGTACCGAATTTGCCCCTAGTCCAACCGGTGTTGATTAACCAACAATTGACTTTGTGCTTGGCCATACGCTCTGCGAGCATGGTTGCGTAGTGGGAAGGGTGGAGGACGATAAAGGGTGCACTGTAGCAAGTAGAGAAGGTAGGGATTGGCTCAAGAACACCATCCTCAGTGCCAGGGGTCTTGGAAGTGTAACCAGCCAAGAAGTGGTAGCTGGCTTGCTCTGGAGTGAGTTTAGAGACGGGAGGGAGAACGCCGAATGCGTCGCATGTCAACATTATGATGTTGCTCGGCTGTCTGTCGACCACGCAAGGAATGCGTGCGTTGGGAATGAACTCGATGGGATAGGCGCAACGAGTGTTCTCGGTGATGCCAACATCCTCGTAGTCTGGTTTACGATCTAGAGGGTTATAGACGACATTTTCGAGAATGGAGCCAAAGCGAATGGCGTTGAAGATTTCGGGTTCCTTTTCGGCAGAAAGGTTGATACACTTGGCGTAACAACCGCCTTCAATGTTGAAGACACCAGTGTCTGACCAAACGTGCTCATCGTCACCGATAAGGAGACGGTTGGGGTCGGCGGAAAGGGTCGTTTTTCCGGTACCAGAAAGACCAAAGAAAAGGGTGACGTCGTTATCTTTGATGCCAACGTTGGCAGAGGAGTGGAGGGAAAGTTGATTGAACTTGATAGGCTGTAGGTAGTGCTACAGGAAACACGTGCATCAAGACGCGGAGAGGCATTTGAATGAAAAGGATTTACCATGACGCTAAAAACACCCTTCTTCATTTCACCGGCATACTCGGTACCGAGAATGACCATCTCCATTCGCTTGAAGTTGATCTCAACGGAGGTCGTAGAAGACATACCCTTTGTAAAACGGTTGGCGGGGAACTGGCCGGCATTGTAAATGATGAAGTCGGGTTCACCAAAGTCCGCCAGTTCCTCAACGGTTGGGCGAATAAGCATGTTGTTCTTCAAGATGAGATGTGAGGATCGTAGTTCCTAATTTGGATATGATGGATGGAGATGACGTACCATGAAAAGAGCATGGTAAGCGCGGGCACAAATAACACGGACCTTGATCCTGTATTTAGGATCCCACTAAAAATGCGTAGATGAACGATAGTGGTAAGAGCCGAGAGGAAATCAACGTACGCCAGCATATCCATCAAATACGTAGACGTTGTCTCGGGTATTGAGGTAATCAATAGCTCTCTCTCTGTTGATCTCGAACGTATCTGAAGAATGGTGGGGTTAAAATTATCTAGAACGGCCAAGTAAAAGAAGCGGAACTTGCGCTCATCCATCTTGATGTTAACTGAGCCCCACCAGATGTCATCCTTACTGGTATCCTCAAAGACGATACGCTTGTCTTTGGGACTGCGACCAGTTTTTTTCCCAGAGAAGTTTATGAGAGCGCCAGAAGAAGACAAGACGGCGCCTTCGTTACGAATGGCGTCCTCATAAAGCTGGGCGACAGGAGCATTACGCTTAAGATGAATCTTGTCCATGTCGAAGCCAGCCTGGGAGAAGTAGTCTAGATCTCTACCGATCACTATTGAGAGCAGTGAGGATGGGATGTACGAGAAGAGAAAGTAAGAAACATACAGTTGGAAGAATGCTCTGCATCGAAAGCCTGAGCATAGTTCTTGTGCAAGATATGGGGGGTAACGTAGGGGGTTGAGATGGGCATGATGGTGGTGGAGAAGGAAGAGGAGAGATGGCGATGGAAAGAGAGAGGGAAAAGTTGGGGAGTAACGTGACGGGGGAAACTGAAATGCCGAGTCTTTATAGTGGCCCGCCACTGAAGGAGCATCGATCGGATAATGGACTCTAAACGGACCCTCCGCCAGTCGCGGTTCCACCCGAGCGCTCGCCCGACAATGACTTTCGGTTATGGTGGAGCGCTTTAAAAGAGATTGAGTGAGAAAGAAATATCAAATTAGAGCTCACAACCGTTGAGCTCTTACGACTGAGCCTGGCCAAGTTGCTTGCCCGCTGGTCGCGCTTTGCTGAGCTAAAAAAAACAAACCAAAAATGGTAATACCATTCTCCGCAATTTCCAGAATCAAGTAATTAAAATCCCCACCGCGGGCAACCGCGCATACCCTCTGAAAAAAACATATCCTCGGGATACGTCCTGCTTCAGATCGCTTACGGGATGGCTATAAAGACCCCTCAACTCCTTCAGGTCGCAACCCACTCAGCAAATGTCCTCCATCACCATCCGTCCTTTCACTGCGGCTGACCTCCCAAAACTCAAAGAGGTTCATGTAAGTTCGTTTTCTTTTCAACGTCCAGTTTCATGCTCAACGCTCGCAGGACTCGATTATACCCGTGCCATATGCTAATAGCTTCTTCATCAACCAACTCATCCAGTCCACCGGGCTCTGTCTTATTGCCATAGATGAATCTCATGATTCAAAGTCTATCGCTGGATTTGTTACATCCTCCCTCCACTTCAAGGACGGCGTAGAGCACCACATTCAGCTTCTAACCCTCGGCGTCGTTGACGGTTACCAAAAACAGGGTCTCGCTCGTCAGCTTGTCTGCAAGGTCGTCTCTACCCTCACACCTCCTGGGATGCAAATTCCCGTTTACACACACGTCTGTACCACCAACACCCCTGCTCAAAACTTTTATGAGCGTTTGGGAATGAAACCCAGACTTTACGAGTCCCAACCCGTCATTGCTAGGAACGTCTTCACCTTCTCCGCTCATGGACATCCTCACAAGTCCGGCGGTCGTCTCAAGAACGATGAACGCGCTGATTTATTCAGGAGCCGAGACGCTTATGTTATGGAGGGAGTTGTTACCGCCTAACTCAACACTTGTCACGCTGTATCTAGATCATATCATGTATGTGTATGTATTACTTTTTCCATCGTATCCATTAGAAAATCAGATATACATTATATTTTTGGGATCCAAGACTCTAAAACTCCCGCACCAACCCGTCGATATTATCGATTCTTGCAGCCGCCACCAGTACTCGTAATTGACAGCACACGACCAGGATTCTTGTCAGGTTCCACATTTCGTCCCCCGAATTTAGCTGCCAGCTGTAACCGTTCTCTAAGATCCGAACGTTACTACACCAACATACAAATTTCGCGAACCAGGCTTGACAATCCTCCCGTCCTCTCCCGTCGGCGTTCGCGTGTCCTCGACTTGGCACTCTACAAGTGAAAGGATTTCCGGCTCTCGCAATATTCGTCCATCAGATAATAGCCCCTATTTCGCACGTAAGGCAGCCTTCTCAGATTCTAGGGTGCCCGAAATCTCCCGTGTATATACTGAGATCGATGAGCCAAGTATTCTCTTCGGGTCGGAACTGATCTCTTGCGGAGCTCCTACGGGGAATGTGATTATCGTTGTCTTGAACCCTTCTTCTTCGACTCGATCCAGACCGTTGGTACAAATCATCGGGGCTCCGGGAGTCATGAACGGATGTTTCTGCCAGCACAGTATACATATACTTGTCTCAAGTTCCTATTCTCATCATTTAAATTCCCACTCGAAGATAGTGTTGTAACTATTATTAAGCTGCCTTGAACCTCGTAGGATAATTTTACATCTCTAAGTCTGCTTCAGACAGCGCGTACTGGGAAAGTTGCCACACTAATTCACCCTTCGGCCGGGAGCTTGTAGTCTAGCCAAACGGTAGAAAATAGTAGGAAAAGAGTCGTTATGTTGAACTGAGGGTGAAAGGTTGTCTACATCCATTCCACCTCGGAGACGCGCCCACCACTTGGAGTTTCGCGGCCGCGGGAAGTTGCTTCCAAGTTCGTATCTGGCCACTGCATTGACCTCCGAACCGCAATGACGAACCAGGATGAGGCCACATATGAACCACGAGACTTCCTAATCACTGATTGTTGGCTCTAATGTTGCAAATCTTCCAAAAACAGTACTTGCGAAATATTTCCGTCTCACAGGGTCCCACCACATCCTGCCACTGTCGCGTCGCATGTAGTCAAGTCGAAACCGCTTGTAGAACGGTGAAGAGTGAGGCCAAAAAAAGCTTTGTCAAAATGAGGAAATAGTTTCGTATGTAGCGTCGGAGGCTCGGAGCCGCACTTGTAGCGTCCGAGGTGTTCGAGTGTCGGATTGGGTGGGAGCATGAAAACGCCAACGGAAGGCCGAATCTTCTTTCCCGTACCGCCGGTCCACTTTATTTCCTTCCTTCAGTAGCGAGACAGCAACTTTCAGCTGAAGGGCAAGAGGTCGACCGGACTAAGAATGAGGTGTGTGATTGACTCCAGAGTACGAAAAGTTTTCATGTAGGAAATGAGAGGTGCTATTTCAAACCGAAAACATCGTAGGCTGGAAGATTTAGTCAGGCAAAGGAAATACATGAAACATTTGAACGCACCTATCGCTAGAATACAATTTTTTTGTAAAGGAAGCCGGGCCCGCCAGAAAAAAGCCAATGGTGACCATTTATTACTTTGACTTGTCCTGGACAACAGGCGGCATCGACTTGAACGCATTCTCTTCTCTCGCTTGCTCCAACATCTTATCCAACCCTTTTGCTTTCAACGCTTTCTGTTTGCGGAGTCAAATCTGATAAATATTCTCTTAAGACTCTTCCACACACCTGGACACAACCACGGTACGCTTCCCATACCTTTCCACACTTCCGTTGAAACTCCTCTGCTTTCTTTTGAGAATACTCCTCTCGAGTTTGCTGTTGTTGCTGGGGTGGAAATTGGGAGATGGATACGGCAGGTTCAAGGTAACCTTCAAACCACGCGTTGAAACAGGAGTCATATTCTTTCTTGAGAGGCGTGCATTCGGGTGAAAGGCTGTCTGCCATGATTTAAACTTGGAGAATCTGAGGCATACGTCGTTTACGTCGTTCACGACTCAGAGTGCGGCATCGAGTGACGCGGTGAGATGCCGGAAGAACTTATCTAATCGGCATCACCCGAGCAGCTAGTTCACATTTATCCTGCCAACTCAACAGGCCTTCTTCGCCTTTCCTCTCATTATGCCCAGCGTCGTGACAGTGGAACACTCTGCTCACGGTCATGATTCCGCGACTTCAAGCGCGCATGTTACAATACCTGACGATAAAGACAGGAAAAACGTTGTTGTTCTGGGGGATATATTCGAGGACGGCGCCGTTGATCCCGTCTATCAAGCAAAAGCTAGGATCTTGAACACAGCCATCCAGGAGATCGGGATGGGAAAATATCAAGTTCACCTTTTCTGTTGTGCAGGATTTGGGTGGTTTGCGTAAGCTTACATTCCGTTTTACGCTATCGAAGAATTAATCGTATGAACGATGTTAAAGAGACAGCGTGTGGCCTGTAAGTAGTTACCTTCACTCATTCAATAATTTTTTCACGTATCAATGCACGTCAATAGCTTATTACTGGGCTAATTTTGTCACCAGTTGTGTCAGAATTCAAGTTCAATGCGCCGTTTCTGACCTTGGCAGCCAACATCGGTCTTCTTGTTGGTGCAGTCTTCTGGAGTTTTGGATGTGACGTCTGGGGCAGAAAGTAAGGGTTTGCTGTTGAGAGTTGCGCAAATGCTGAGATTCAGTATGAAGATGGTCATTCAATTTAACTTTGTTCATTGCTGGTGTCTTTGGACTCGCAGCTGGCGGTTCGCCCGATTTCATTGCACTTGCCGCTTTACTGGCCGTCGTAGGAGTTGGAGTAGGCGGGAACATGCCCGTGGACTCTGCAGTGTTTTTGGATCTAGTACCTGCAAGCCATCAATACTTGTTAACGGTTATGGCCGTCTGGTGGTCACTTGGGCAGCTGGTCGTTAGTTTGGTGCGTCTACACTATATTGATGGCACTTCGATGCTAAAGATCAAACTTGAAGCTTGCATGGCCCTTTATTGCCAATTTTTCTTGCCCTGTCGACGCATCTATCTGTACCCGCTCCGAAAACATGGGTTGGAGATACCTTCTCTTTACCCTTGGCGCGCTGACAATCGTGCTCTGGGGTGTGCGCTTCTTCGTGTTCGAACTTTTCGAAAGCCCTCGGTTCCTAGTCGGTATTGGAAAAGATGCTGAGGCTGTTGAGGTCATCAAGAATGTTGCCCTGTACAACTCCACTACTACCACCCTAACTGTCTATCAATTGGTCAATGCGGGACAAGTGGCGCTCAACGAGAATGTTCTTGATGCTCAAGGAAAGAGAAAAGCCATTCTGAGCCGAACATCCGTGTTCGGCATCAAGCACGTCAAAGCGTTGTTCAGGACAAAGAAATTGGCATTCACAACTTCATTATTGATCATGATGTGGGGAGTCATTGGGCTGGCATCGACATTGTATAACAGCTTTTTGCCTTTCTTGTGCGTGGTATGATCCTAGGAGACTTACTCGGGAATTGACGGTCACTCTATATATAGACTAAATACTCGTGGAGCTCAATTCGGTGACGGATCCTTGTACACCACTTACCGCAACGTCAGTTTCTGTTCCTCGATTGGGATCACTTCGACTCACCCTTCCTAACAGCAATTCATTCTGAGCGTCATTGGGATCCCTGGTGCTTTCCTTAGCGGATGGGCCGTCGACCTGCCGATTTTGGGAAGGCGTGGTACTTTGGCTATAACATCGGGCGAGTAGTTGAACTCTCTTCGGTTTGACTCTATTCAACGACCCCTCGCGAAATACAGGGCTCACGGGTGCCTTTCTGTTCGCGACGACCACCGCGCGGAGCTCCAACTCTCTGCTTGGGTGGAATTGTGGTTACACCTTTTGTAGCAATGTGTGTCTTTGAAGTGGGCTTCACTCACTGTTTCCAACTGACGCTGTACAGATGATGTATGGTGTTTTATACGCCCTCTCACCCGAAATTTTTCCAGCTAAGGATAGAGGAACGGGTAACGGGCTGGTTTCGACCGCAACGCGGGTCTTTGGCGTCATCGTTCGTTGCTATACTCCTCTGCCATCCGTTACGACTCACGTTGGTGTGAATAGGCTCCTGTTATCGCCCTTTTCGTGGATATATCAACATCTGTTCCGGTATATGTTGCAGGCGTCCTCATAATTTTTGCTGGTCTTTTGGCACTACTGCTACCGTACGAGCCTCGCGGAAAGGCGTCGATTTAGATGTGTGTGGGATCATGTAAGGTAACATATTCATAGGGGCTGAAGCTGATCGCCAGTTACCTGTATCCCTCAATCAATCCGAAATATGAGCGAATTAACTACTAGTAACGCAACTACTCGCCTCTGCCTGTATGCGGGTGTGAATTGAGGAGCATGCCGTCCGGACAGTCTGGCAGGATTCAATCATTCAAGAACCTTGTCAGATTTTTTCTTTTAGATTCATAGCCTGGTAATTTCCCACGATTCGACGCTATGATTCTCTCCCTCATTTTCGTCGCGTTACTGGCAACGCTTTCACTAGCGTCTCCCGCCAAATACTCTAAAAAGCCTAGACCACTTGTTATCTGGCATGGCATGGGTAAGTTTGGTGTTACTGTAAAAGTTTCAAATGGTGTATCGAGCGTCATCCCTCTAGGTGACTCTTATGCTTCACCAGGATTACTGGAGTTCTTCAATATGATTCGGCGAATTCATCCGGGTATTTTCATTCATTCGATCTACATCGAGAAGGAGTTAGATAAAGACAGACAAGCGACCTTTGTTAGTGAGCCTATTTGCACTCTACTTTCTGCGCTTAATGGAACAAAACAGTATGGCAATGTCGACAACCAAATTGAGCTTGTCTCCAAACAACTAGCAGAAGTACCTGAACTTGCTGGGGGATTCGACGCTATTGGTTTCTCTCAAGGTTCTTATGGGTCTTCTGAGTTTTGAAGGTCGTTCACGCTCCGACTTCTTAGGTGGTCAATTCCTCCGGGCATATGTTGAAAGATCCAACACTCCACCTATTCGAAATCTCATCACGTTTGGCTCACAGCATATGGGTGTCTCTGATGTGGCAAAATGTGGGCGATTCGATATTATGTGTCAGGTCGCTAGAAGGGCGGTCAAGGCTGGAGTGTATAGTGAGTGGGCTCAGCAGAATCTCGTTCAGGTGAGTTTTCTGTGTCTATCCAGCTTCCCAACGAGGCCAACCTTTTTTTCACCATTTAGGCGCAGTACTACCGTGATCCGGCCAATCTCCCACAGTATTTGGCGACGAACAAGTTTTTGACATCTATCAATAACGAAATTCCTGGAACCCATAACAAAACATATGCAGCCAACCTTGCGTCGCTGGACAATCTTGTCCTCGTTCTTTTCACGGAAGACACGACTGTCATACCAAAGGAGAGTGCATGGTTTGGGAGTGAAGTTATCGAAGACGAGTTCCACGTCTATCGGGAAGAAGAGATCGATTACGATGAGGAGAATTTCAACGGGCAAGAACGGTTGGGAAAAGCACTGAAGAAGAGCGAAAAGCTTGTTGATCGAACGATCCTTCCGATGAAGATGCAACCGTTGTATAGGGAAGATTGGATTGGGCTCAAAAAGCTTGACGAAAAGAACGGTGTAGTGTTTGACGTTTGTGAAGGGGCCCATATGCAGATTGGTGAATGTTGGGAGCCGCTAGTTAGGAGATGGGTCGGTGAATTGGTTTAATTACATGGACTCTTCCCCATGATTTATTATTCTGCCGGATTTTATTGGATTATATATGTTTGTACTTTACTTATACCGGGCTGCGTTGACAGGTAATTGGATCTTTTTGTGTCTCTTTGAACGCTTGTCATTGAGTGACGAAGTCAGACTAAGAGCACAGACCGCAACTACCACGTTATCACACGTTAATCTTGCGTCGACACCAACCGCCTCCTCTCCACGTCCGAATTATCTAGCGCCTTCGAAAGAATAACGTGTAGAATCTGGCTACACGTCACGGACAATATAAAAATGCTGTTGAAGAACGCTCAGGAATATCATTATAACTTTCGATAATGTCTCCCTCGACTCCTCCGGAAACAAATCCAAATATCCGTCGGTTACAGCTGACGAAGAGCACTCGATGTAGAAGAACGTCAAGTCGCGCAAGGTCGCGTCTCATGATCTCGTCGATTTCCATGGCATTCTTCGCTCTCATTGCCGTTCTATGTCTGTGTCCGTCGGTGGTAGCGGCTGAGAAAGCCGAAGGCGCCAATGGATACGGGACCGTCATTGGGATAGGTCAGTAACCACTGCAATTCCTTTGCTTCACTATCGGCTAACTTCGCTCTGGTAGATTTGGGCACAACGTGAGTGAGACTCGATTTACATCCGCCGGTTCTATGACGCTAATTTATATTACGCTCGTGGCCACAGTTATTCATGCGTCGGGTATGTCTTTTCGTTCCCCTGTTCTCAAACTTGTACCTTACTTTCGCATCTCCGTGTAGCGTACAAATGGGTGATCGGATCGAGATCATAGCCAACGACCAAGGAAACCGGATAACACCGTCCTGGGTGAGCTTCAATGGAGAAGAACGACTGTCTGTATTTTACTCGCTGCCTTGGTCTGCAGCTAATCTCGTACCTTTCTAGAATCGGTGAGAGCGCTAAGAACGCGTTGCATTCGAATCCCCGTGGCACGGTGTTTGATGCGAAGAGAATGATTGGTCGTACGATGGATGACCAGGACCTGAAGCGTGACATAAAACATTGGCCTTTCCGGGTTCAGGACGGGAATGGGAAGCCCACTATCAATGTGAAATATCGAGGGGAAAATAGGGACTTCGTACGTTCTATGTTTACAGTCGTTCTTTTGATGTTATTGAATTTGCGTTGCTTTAAGCTCCCCGAAGAAATTAGTGCCATGGTTCTGTTGAAGATGAAGGAGACGGCAGAGGCATATCTTGGAGAGAAGATCACCCACGCTGTTGTCACAGTCCCTGCATGTATATGTATATCCTTCTCTTCTTATGGACGTGGGTCACTGATACTTGGTTGAAGACTTCAATGATGCACAACGGCAAGCGACCAAGGACGCCGGCACCATTGCCGGCCTCACTGTCCTGCGTGTTATGAACGAGCCCACCGCTGCGGCACTTGCCTATGGACTTGATCAGAAAGGACCAGAGTCTAAGATAATTGTCTACGACCTGGGAGGCGGAACTTTTGATGTTTCCCTTCTATCGATCGAAGACGGTGTATTCGAGGTACTCGCTACAGCGGGAGACACTCATCTTGGTGGAGAAGATTTCGACAACCGCGCCATCGACCACTTCATCAAATCATACAAGGAGAAAACCGGGATTGACGTTGGCAAGAATCCGAGAGCGATGGGCAAGCTAAAGAAGGAGGTCGAGAAGGCGAAGAGGACTCTGTCCTCCCAGCAGAGCACCAGAATTGAGATAGAGAGCTTTGAGAACGGAAACGATTTTTCCGACAGTTTGACCCGAGCCAAGTTCGAGGAGTTGAACATGGACTTATTCCGGAAGACGATGAAACCTGTCATGCGTGTTTTGAAGGACGCTGGTGTAAGCAAGGATGAAGTGGACGAGGTATGTGTACTCTATCATTGTTGCCACAATCTCAATCAAATCACTCTTGCAGATCGTTCTAGTTGGGGGATCTACCAGAATACCCAGGGTCCAGCAGCTCCTACGTGATTACTTTGGAAAGGAGCCGTCCAAGGGTATCAACCCTGATGAAGCAGTGGCCTATGGTGCTGCTTTACAAGGTGCTATCCTTGGAGGGCATCGGCTTGAAAGAGATGTGACTCTTTTAGACGTCGCCGCTCTTACCCTTGGTATCGAGACGAATGGTGGGGTGTTCACCAAATTGATTCCTCGAAACACCATGATCCCCACAAAAAAGAGTCAAGTGTGAGTAACCTGAGTATTTTCAAAAATCATGACTAACCTCCCTGCCTAGCTTCTCAACCGCCGCGGATAATCAACAAACAGTTCTCATCCAAGTATTTGAGGGGGAGCGTGAGATGACCAAAGATAATCACCTCTTGGGCAAATTCGAGTTGAGGGGGATTCCACCTGCTCCTCGAGGCGTTCCTCAGATCGAGGTGACTTTCCAGATTGACGCCAATGGCATCATGCAAGTGTCGGCTGCTGATAAGGGAACGTGAGTCCACAATGTCAAATTTTTCATCCCGGCAACTCAAAAAGCGGTTTATTAGTGGAAAGTCAGAATCAATTACCATTAGCAATGACAAGTCCCATTTGAGCAAGGAGGAGATCGACCGGATGATTCGAGAAGGCGAGGAGTTTGCTGAGCAGGTAAGTTGTCTGCGTTGATTTATCATTTGTGACCCCCGGGGATGCTGACCTTGGTGTTTCTCCAAGGATCAACTAGAACGTAAACGTGTGGAATCACTGAACTCGCTTTCAGCATTCGTCTACAGCTTGAGGGATCAAGTGAATGATCAATCTGGCATGGGAGCACAACTGGCGGCCGAAGATAAAAAAGCGCTGCTGAATGTTGTTAAAGGGGGGATTGAGTGGATCGATGAGCATGGTTCCAGTGGCTCAGTAGAGGATTTGGAAGAGAAGCTAGCTGGTAGCTAAATGTGCTATCGCACTGCTTGCTGTTCGTACTGAAGTCTTTACAGATATCCAGAATGTTGTCAATCCGATAACGTCTAAGCTGTACAAGAACTCGGCAGGATCATCGCCAAAGCAGCCAGAAGAGGAGGAAGAGTGGGAGCACGTAGTAGATGAGCTGTAGATTATCTCGTTAACTGTTCTAGAAGGCGGTGTAAATAGTCGAGCGTCCATATGCCACAGGCAGTCCACCTTCTGGGGCTGTGTTTAGACACCGTCTATAAAAGCTACTCTGACGATGGCCAGAGAAAATTAACCACCTACCTCTTCAACCTCCATGATCTCTCAGCTTTTCTTCGCCGCTTCGTTTCTGCTTCTTACAACAGAGGCAAAACGGTCCAGTTCCGGTTATTACTCCTCCAACCAACAATGCTACGATCAGAAGTATGTATCGAGTCTGACTGTTTACTCATTAATTCTTACGTGCTCTACAGCAATCAGCCTATTCAGTGCCCTCATACTAAGGCTGGGGAAATAGCTGCCATCGTCATCCTTTGTGAGTTTTACTGTCTCCTTCGCCGTGAATCTCAACATCTAACGAGTCATTTCTTTATCTATTAGCCTCTCTTGGCCTGTTCCTACTCCTTCTCTGCTGTTGCTGTTGCTGTCGACGTCGATCCTACGGACAGTCAAGTTTTTCGGACTATAAAGCTACTCAGTCGACGGCGTCATTGGACTCGCTCCCCGTAACCACTCCCAACTTCAGAGGTATCCGTAGCTACGACGTCGATGTCGAGTCAGGATCTACGTACACCGACACACATTCAGATGGCAGAACCACCTCTAAGAACAAGCACCCGTCGTTATCCTGGACCTCCTTTTCGTCCAAAAACGATAAAATCATTGCTGCTCCTGTAGGTTTCTTTCCCCCACTTCCGTGCTAGTTTCTCGATTCTCAATACATATATTGACAGCAACCCACGCACCCTCCACCCTATTCACGTTTTTAATGGTGCACTTAAATCTAATGAAGTTTGAATGACGAATGAGCCTGAAGTTATAGACGACCTGTTATTCTGCCAACCACCACACGAATCTTTCTTTCACCGGACTGCTTCTGTATACCAAATCGTTGCCACTTGTTGTATCGCTAGCATACGTTTTTATACCCTTGTATAAGCTACTCCACATTCTTATTGTAATTCTCCTACCGTATCCGTTAATCCAATGCATGAAGTACATAAACATTCCCAAAAATGTGCCACTTAGCAAGCGCCCTGTAACTGTTCGTAAGTACAACTGTTTACCCCTTCATTATTTTTGTTAGAGGGCTGTCAGGGCGATGGTTGGACTTCCTTCTCTTCAAGTTCTTGAATTGATGGCTTGACCGAATCTTGAACAGTTGAATGAAACCCCACTGTTGCAGCAGTGAACGTTGATTAATGATTTATGGGTGCTCTTGTGATGGTATATACTTCTGTTCTGCTCTCCGAGTCTCTCTCTCGGTCAATTTCGTGCGATTGGATCAACTTCATATAAGCTCGTTCGACCGTCGTTCAACGCTCAACTAGAAACGAACGATTCGCGACGTTTACTCGGTCCACTATAATCGCCTAGTCTTCTACAAACAGCTATAGCAGAGTCTCATGACATTAAGTATGATGCCAATCTCCCACCAGGCAAACGGGGCGTCGCGCAAAGCGCACAACAAACTCGGGCATCCCAAGTAAGTTAAATCAAGGAATACGGAACAAGCGCTATTAGCTTTGCTCGGCCACGACAACCTTTTTTCGTTCTGCCTTCGGTTTGCTCTCGCCGCTCCTGGTATGCTTCCTCCGCCTCTCTTCCTTCACCCTTCTTGCTTCGAGCATCGTGGTCTTGAGTTTTGAAGCAGAGTACACAGGTTTTGGTAAGTGTCGTGTGCTGAATGAAGACCCATGTCAGTCGACCGTATTTAACGAGAAGTGAACAACACAGAAGCGCACCGTGCAATCTTCCCGACCTCCTTGTCAAATTTCCATCTGTTCACAAGACTGCTTCTGTACTCCATCGAGGCACGTTCTCTAGCAGTGACCACGCCCAGCTTGTCTGAAGCTTTGGCTTTCCATATTCGAACATTACCATCATCGGAACCGGAAAGAACGAATCGAGCATCAGTTGTGAAAAGACTTGATGTTACTCTGCAAACGAAAACGATAAGCTTGATTGACACTTGTCGAAGTCATTCACAGAACATGCCTTTGCATCCGCTTGGTATGGTATACCTCTGGAGAGTGTCCCTGCCCGGTTTGCCATATCCTCACCGTCCGATCCCAACCTCCGGAAACAAATTCGGTTCCAGTCGGTGACCAGTCACAACTCATCACTGCTGCGACATGGCCCTTGTAAATCATGGTGGGCTCACCGAGATGGCGAATATCGAAAGTGTACAGGTTGTGATCTTCCGAGGCCAAAAGAATGAATGTTGGCATTGTTGGCGACCAACAGAGAGAATTGGCTCGCATTTGCATCACGACTCGACGTTCAGGCTTTGAAGTCCGTATGTCGTATAGTGCAAAGGTCCGGTCTGAGCCTACAGTGGCTAGGATTGACCGTTCGCTCAGATTGAAGCGGACAGAGGTTACTGTTTCGGTTGAAGTGGGGAAGGTGAGATTTGATATTGGAGCTGTTCTGTAGACATTGTCAATGAGATCTTCTTGTGAGTGAGGAGAAAGGAAGACTGACTTAGATTCATCCCATATATGAACCAGGTTAGATGCTGTGGCAAATATAGGGCTGGATCTCTGGTGATCTATCGAGCTAGAGGAAAGAACAAAGATCAGAAAAGACATAAGAATACGTGGCGAATGTCATACTTGAAAGCCGCCTTTCCAGGTAAAACACTCAGTGGCTGGTCCTGTACATACAAAGAATTAGCCTTTACAATCGAGTACATTGTGGATGTAAAACGCACAGAATCACCACCGATTTTCCATATCTTCACGTTTCGATCAACGCCACAGCTCAACAGTCGAGAATCTTGAGCGAAGCAAAGTCCCGAAACCTTTCCTTTGTGTGCTTGAGGTAGTTTCATGAGTTGAGCTCGCTGTGACAGATGATAAACGAGAATTCCTGGGATACATTTAGCGTTACAAAACGATTGAAAATGAGCACACACCTCCATCCCAGCTTCCACTGGCAATGTTCGTTACGGAATCGGGCTGTTTTGCTATCACCTCGACTGCATCTACATGCCCCTCCAGAGCACCAACAAATGGTTTTGCGAATATTCTGTCTATTTTTGCGGCATTTAAAGCTCTTGTTCGTTCCCTAGCTCGGGCAAAAGGGTGCATATTTGGATCGAGATTTCGGGAAATTGGTGTTGGATCTCCTGGACGTCTCGGAAGGTGAGATGAGGGATCATGTTGAAGTACTGAAATTTTCTGAATAAAATGATGAGAATTTTAAGTCTTCTAGCTCAATGAATACGCTCACCACCATCGTGGACCGAACGGATTAGAATTTTTTTCTCCCTGGTCAGGTGACATCAGTTGCACTCGCGTTTCAGTGGCTGTGCATGTCTGCCACTTTTGGCGCCCATTACGGACATACCACTTCCGCTTGAACGACCATCATCGCCCTCCAGATGTCTTCGAGACGTTCGTCGAAGCATTCCGCACAACCTACTCGGAATCTTAACTCAAAAGTCCTTCTACCATCCTCTCGTCAAACTGGAACCAAAACCAGAGGTAAACCTCCAGTCGTGTTCGCCGATGTTATAGAGATATCATCGGACGAAGAAGAGGACAGACCTCCCCCTCCTACAAAGCGCAAAGACCCGCCCAAGTCCAGTGCTGATGTTGCGCATCTCGAACGAGAGCTGAAGCGACTCCGAGAGGCTGGTTTGATTCTCAAATGGTTGACAGCGCCTCTCACTAATTATAACGTCACTCGAAGGAGAACGCTGCCCTCACCCGCAAACACACCGAATCAAGACAAGAGCTCGAGATATGTCGGAAAGAGAAAAATAAAAACTCAATGACCATCGTGCGTCTTAATCGCCAATTGACTTAACATCACACCTAAAATTGGAGCATTCCAGGACGTGTCGGAGCTCGAGGATTTTATTACTTGCGAAATTTGTGCTCTCAAGCTATGGACACCGTGCATGTACGCCCATTGCTTTGACTCCAAAAACTTCGATCGTTGACATCTCATCAAATTTGCAGACTTCCTGATTGTGGCCATACGTTTTGCCAGACCTGTTTACAAGACTGGTTCTCCACCACCCTCCTCCAGCACATGCAAACCCATCCTCATTACACTCCGAACCAAAGACTGCCAGCAAACATACAACATATGATTGCTATCGCACCGCAGCTTCTCCATCAATACGTTGGGTTACTCCCTCCTCAACCCAACTACACTTGCCCTACTTGCCGCGCGAGTGTAAAGAGTCGCCCAACAGAATCTTTTTCGCTAAAAGCTGTCGTTCGCGCTGTTGCGAAGGTTCAACGCGAGAGCAGCCCGCGGAAGCTGACTACAAACCGAGGGACTGGTCGAGGGACCGCTAGCAATGATGGTCCTTGGGACGGCTTTTTTCCGAGAGATTGATATGAGTGTCGACTAATTATGACTCTATTCCATGGCTTTATATCCTCTTTACACCGTACAGTCACCACTTATACCATCATAGTCTAAGCCTACAGTCATTCCATAATCAGACTCCCTTATCGTTTCTTGACCACTTTCTTGGGCAAAGTCTTCGTCGTCTTTGCTTTCTTGTTTTCAGCAACTGGTCCGTCAACTATCATGATCTCATCATCGCTGTCCTGGCCTACTTTCCTCTTGTTCCCAACATTCAGTGATGTAGGTAAGTTATCAACATCGATCACTTCAATAGGCCCAGCGCCTGAAGCTGACGTCGGTTCTCGGTTGCCAGGTACGTTCGGACTTGGACGTATGGAAACCACAGATCCTCGCGAATGACCAGAAGTCGAAACTGGTGAGCCCCTAGAGGTTCCCCGTTGGTCTGTATTCCTGAAATGCATCGCCATCGGTGACTGCAGTTCGTAGGGACCGTCAGGACCATTTTCTCTTGATGCTCTCATCACATCTTCATGAAGTTCCAATCTAGAATCCCGCCAATCTCTGATGAAGAGCCCCTCGAAAGATAATCCGTCCTCAAAAGTACGAAGATTGCTCTGTATCCGAGGTTCCGTGACTGTTCGTGGCATTATGGTATATCCGGTCGTGCGGGCACCGAAAGTGAGCAGTGACAGGGATCCTGTATTTTTGACAGGCTGTTTTCCCTTCAGATACCCGTGCTCTCCGTCAGTGGCACCGGAGCTTGGAGTTTCCCCAAGGTTTTCGATCCACTCCCAAGGCCTGTTAACCACAGAGGAACCGATGACCAATCGTCCGGACGCATCCTTATGTGCGTTATTCAAATTCTCGATCGACTCAACTTCGGGAAAATTCTGAAGTAATGACTGCAACTGGTAAAGGTAGTCGGTTGGGATATCTGGAGGAAGTTGGGAAAGAGGTATGTCGGGGTAGGCACGGAATGGATCGAAAGACCCTAGTTTGGAGTCGAGGGGGATCTCTGTCAGGGGTGAAATTCGTGACCGGTTTTGAATAATGAACGCCGACGAACGCACCATCCAATAAATAGTAAAGCGTATCTATCAGCAGTGGGAACGAGATTGGATCTGCGTCATTCCTAATAGCGTGAATCTGCGGACCGTCAATGGAAGCCGCGTCAAAATGATGAATAATTGAAAGTACCTGCAACAAATTGAAGAGTACAATGGCCAGTTTATAGCTCGTTTCTCTTACTTTCTCAGTCCAAACGCCACGAAGGGCCAAGTCAAACTGCAACAGCCGGGCCAATACAACAACAGCTTCTGTGAAAGACGACGAATGGTCCTTGTCCGAGTCAGCTTGCATGAGACCCAGTAATTCTTCCCATTTTGACGAAAGAGTGGGGAAGAATTTATCCTGAATGTCGGGATTGATTGCAGGAAGACCGGCAGCATCTTCACGCAGAGGCTCAGCAACGTAGGAGAGAACACGCAGTAACTCTCCTATACGGCTCAGACTAGCCTTGAACGAATCATTCGTAAATGTCATTCCACTAATGACTTCCGTCACCCTTCGCATCCCATTATTGATAAACTGTCGGATTCATATTAAGTCATCCAATCCGGAAGCTAGGAAACTGACAAACCTTGCCGGATATTTCGCTTCCCACGCCTTTCGTCATCTGAGCTACAAAATTAGCTTCTTCAGGGGACAGGGCATTATGAAAGATCATGGTTGTCAGTTTGTCTAATGCAGTGATTCCCGCTGCACGAGCCTTCGGGGAGTTGTCACGACTCATCTGTCGCAGCAAAAACTGTAGTTGAATTGTGGTCGCGCAAATCTTCCATGGGCTGAGTAAAGATGTATTCTCAGGCCAATGAGATAGTTCGAGGTCTGGCTGTTGAGTCAGTAGGCAAATAAGGCCAAATATAACTGAGGCACGTGCCGTCAGTCCCTTCTCCTAAGACCATCCTCAGTGCAGTAACGGTCTGTTTGCTAACATCTTCGCTTGTGCCCTCGCTGAGTTGCGGAGAGCTCTCGAAGGCTTCGCGGACTTTGTCCAAGTTCCGGTAAACCCCTTGACGAAACGGATCCTCCTCGCACAGCCGATGTCGAATGTCCTTCGCTTCTTGTCGGAGACTTTCGCTGACGTTGTTGTTATTCTCGAGTAGGACCAACACAGGAATATTGATGATTAATAACCGGAAATGTGGTTCCCTATATACAGCTTGTCTTCGAGTTCGGAGGCACAGGACGTCGATGAGACTTGTCGGCGGCATCAGGTCGTCATTACACTCTTCTTTTACTAGTAGTTGCTGGCATAGGCTGTTGGCCGCTCGCAAATACGTCTCTATCGACTGAGCCTGCACATCAGTAGCAATAGATGCTCCGAGATGCCAGACCGGGTATACAAGCCCTTCAAGAATACTCGTGGTCTGTAGAGCCCCATGAACACAAAGATAGAGAAGAACGACGATCACGACGTCCCAGCCGTCAATACTAAGGGCAGTCATTTCATTCTTTCCTTGTCCCAGAAACCATCGAAGAACTTGTTCATCGAGACCCAATGGAAGGTGTTGATCGACATGCCACAGAAACGTGCCATATCTCAGCGCATACACCCTTCGTGTCGTGGGATCAGACGCCATAGCCGGTATTTGCCGTAAGCTGGCGAAGGTATTGTCCCAGACTTTCCAAGCCCAGCTAAAGGACATTCGATACTTGATCCAAAGGCCATTGGCAAGGATAGAAGGTGCATCCACCCGCGGGTCGTTCGCCAGCATCAAAATTTCGGGAAGGACGTCTGGAACATTGTCTGAAGGATGATCTGTATGAGGTTGTAAAGCCTAAAAAAGCCTCGATCAGGGAGGAGAAATATGCGGAATGTATAAGGTATACCAGTGTCATGATGGAGGTGTCTGAGATAATTTCTTCACGGAGAGCATCGGTTAAATAACGACCACCGTCAAACTCTGTCAGTAAGGCAAGGAGAGGGCGAGATTGAATTCCGCGATGTTTCCACACATGGTGAGCACCATTGAGAGCAGAAATGATATCTCGTTTGACGTCCATCGCAGTCCATACTGTGGCATGTCGATGGAAAGTATCGATGGCGGTAATCAGAAGCTCGACGGTCGAAGAATGTTCTAGTAGGGATATTGTTAGCTGTTACTTCAGTCAGTACATATCTCACTTTGAGAAATCGAACCACTGGCCTCCAGAAGTGCATCAAAACACCGAGCCCTAGCCATCAGTTCCACTGCAGTACAGTATATCTTCAAGATGCCCATATTGGAGACTTCGGGCTCATTTCTTCAAGCAAGGCTTCAGTGACTGGTATTCTGCTTCATAGTGTGCTTACTGGAGAATGACTTTCTGAAGATATGGTTGAAGCCATTTGAAGACCCGGATTTGATCACACCGGCAAGACTCTAATAGCTTAGAAAAGCCCATAGACAAGGTGTAAGGAGTAGGCCGGGATGTGTCGGACTGGCCTGAGAAAAGCTCAGGGAACATAGACATAACCTCTGCTTTGATATCCCGGTAAAGAGTATCCTCCACTGTCACTCGGGTGAGGCCATACAGTATCACCTTCCTTTGAACAAGAACAGACGGTGGAATATTATGCAGAGGAATCCAACGCAAGAAGTTTCTATGCCGAGATGGTTTTTGGTCCTGAGCATCATATTAGAACTGAAACAGGCCGGCGAGATTTTTGACTGGTTACCTCAACGCATGATAAGCCATTTTCACCACGAGCGATAAGCCGCTGGATATAACTTGTATACGAGAATAAGGCGTTTTTCACAAGCTCGCCAAATAGAAGAGCGACAGAATGGATGTTCTGGGATTCACCGGCAACATCTGAAGAATCCAGCCATTCGAAGAGTCGGTCCTGAAGAAATTCGTCAGGTGGAGGAATATCCCGTCGGTTCGCTCTTTCGCCTGCTTTGTTACGCCATTGGTGAATAAGAGAAACAGCGACGAACGGACGATGGTCCCCGAATTGAACAGGTGTTACACTCCATGTTAGTAATGTGACTATCTTCTCGGGTATTCCAGACCAGTCGTCGGAGGTGTTAGGGAAAAAGGGTAGTGTCGAGATATCGGATTCACTTGAGATGGAATTGAGTAACTGCAGAACCTGTCAGGTGAATTTGATTCTAATCGAAAACAAATTCACACCTCAACATCCGACACGGCAGATCCCAGGCGTACCGATGCGACATAAGGCAGGTTTCTGAAGAGCATTGTATCATTTCGGTTCTTGATATCTGCAAGATTGTATACAATATGTTGTGGAAGGTAGCTTGACCCTGTGTCATAGAAATCCTCGTTTGTTTTCTCAGAGATGTTCTCAGTGAGAATGTCCGTGAGTATTTCGGAGTATAACATCCACATTCTCGGGCTGACAAACGTGTCAGGAAGGACGATAGATAACCGCTATATCATACTCAATGAGATCGTCTGAGCGGAGACGGAAAGATGACCGACTTGGAGTAGTGACTTCATCAAAACCTCAGTTTCAATGAGATATTCTTTTGCTAAGGTTGTGCTGATCTTTTGAACAGTGAGTGACATAGTTGGGAGGGATGCAATGACAGACTTACTTCTGTAAGTTTGCTGAGACAGGCTTCGAGGAAGGGTCGTGTCAAGGCTCTACATCTCATCATGCCGTCGAAATACTCGTCGGCTATCCTGACGACAAAACCTGCTTGTGCCAAGTTACAGCTGAACATTTGATTGACCAGCCAAACGAAGAATGTTCGTTTGTTTACGAGGCCTTCGGTATAGAACGTTCTCAGAAGTCTCAAGCTATAGACGAACAGTCAATTTGGGGGTTACTGGTCGAATCGCAAGGCTATTGACCAGTATGAAAATCGTGATATCCACTTGTCCCGAGTGTCTGTGTCTGCGAGAACACCCTTAAAAGTTTGTTTAATGTTGACGCCAGCTCGTACAGGACTAGGGAGGGCTATATCTTGCAGCTGTTTTCTGAGATGACTCGTGACGACATTTGTCCATTCGATGCTGTACTGGGTGGGGTCGTAGGTCGGTTTATTGCGTAACCCAGCCTTTGTAATGTGAGCGGGCGGAGTTCGAAGCGAATAATTGATTAACTCACTGTCTCGTTTGCACCAAAGACTCTGAGGAACCATACTGCCCTTGGAATTGAAACATTTTTCAGATGAAGGAGGTCAAGCAAATCGGCTCCTTTGGCACCGTGGGGCACATTCTTCCCCAGTTTGGAAAGAGGCACGTTCGGATTAGCGAGATCGTCAAACCACGCCTGACGCTTTGCATCGTTGAGTGTGACTCTCGAGGGTAAGCGAAAAGTGTGAGCTCTAAGGAGAGTTCAACACACTAGTGAGCTTCCGAAAATGTGGCAACTCACGGGACGCAAGGAATCTGTTTTGCTCGGCGGTTAAACACCTCATTCATCAAATCTTCTAGCTTGAGTATAGTTTCATGAGACCTTAGATTCTCGCTGATTGCTGACTGTGAACTGTAGCTTTCGGCCTTTTGTTGCACGCGAATGAGGATTTGTAAGTGGCAGAACATGGAGGGAGAAGCTCACGGTGACCGTGAATCCAAGATGATACCCATTTTTGACATTGTTCTCAGAGAGGAGATCCTCTTCTTGTCCAGGACGAGGAGGATGGAAACCAGAGTACCCTGCACAAAATTGAAAGGTCGGTAAATTGTTGCTCCCATGCTTAATACAGGATCTACATACCTAAATCGACTTCGTTATGAGCTTGGGGGAGCCATTCTGGTGGATGAGACTCATATGCTGGAAGATCTTGGCCAGACATGGTCACTTTATTCCGGCTAAGAGGCCAAGTTTGTGCTGGAAGGTCATGGATCGAGGAGAGCAAAATATCTGGGGAGATTACATAGTGTACAGCCACCAACTGTAATTTCCCTCTCGAAGTCGCCGCTGTTCTCCGCGTCCTCAACCGGTCATTGACTCATGGCCACGCTGAGGCTACAACGGGCAGCACATCGTAGCTTTTATCGGACGTTCTCCTCCAGAGCCTCTCCCTCACCATCTACTCCTCTTAGAACTGGCGTTTATGCAACAGCCCTTATCCTCTCTACCAGCCTCTTCGCTGTCTACTATTTCGATTCTCGTTCTGCATTGCACCGTTATGTATTAACGCCAATTCTCCGACACGCATTTGATGCAGAAACTGGACACAAACTTGCTGTCAAGGTTCTGAGAAGTGGTCTGGGTCCTAAAGACGCCGTTCCGGATGATGAAAAGCTAGAGGTGGAGGTGAGTTTCTGTATACGTCCGCCATTCAAGATTCAAGATTTACACACTAAAAGATATGGGGAAGAAAATTATCGAATCCAATTGGCTTAGCTGCTGGCTTTGACAAGGACGGAGAAGCAGTTGACGGTCTATTCGATCTAGGATTCAGCTGGGTAGAAATTGGCAGTATTACCCCCAAACCTCAATCAGGCAATCCTCGCCCTCGCGTATTCCATCTGCTTGAGGATGAAGCTCTCATTAACCGCTATGGTTTTCCTTCTCAAGGCCACGCCTCAGTCCTCTCGCGACTCCGTGCACGAATACCGACTTTCTTATCTACCAACAATTCCTCAGCCTCTCTCCGTGACGGTTCGATACTGGCAGTCAACCTCGGAAAGAATAAAAGCTCTCCGCCGGACTCGATAGAAGACTTTGTAGAGGGGGTCAGGGCTTTTGGCGCGTATGCTGACGTTCTAGTCATCAACGTTTCTAGTCCGAATACGCCCGGTCTAAGGTATAAGTTATCTGCACTAGACTTGTGGATCCACTAACACTCACGTTCAGAGGTCTGCAAAACAGGGAGTCTTTGGAAAGTCTTCTCGGAGGTGTAATAGAAGCTCGGAACGCCCTTCCTCCTTCCACAATGACCCCCCAATACCCTCGGCCCCGCGTTGTTTTGAAAATTGCGCCTGATCTCGACGAATCACAACTGGAAGATATGGCCAATGTGATAAGGAAAACTACTATTGACGGAGTGATTGTTTCAAATACCACTATACAGCGACCGAAGGGGCTACAGAGTCGTGAGTACAAGGACAAAACTTCCCCTCCTAGGACATCGCATCTCACAGTTTATAGACAATGCCAGTCAAACAGGTGGCCTTTCTGGAGCACCACTCAAAGCTCTTACGATCCAGACTCTACGCACTCTCCGTTCTCATCTTCCTGCAACCGTCCCCATTATTGGATGCGGAGGAATAACCTCAGGTGCTGACGCACTAGATTATGCTCGTGCCGGTGCTTCCATGATACAGGTATATACAGGATTTGGATATGATGGCGTAGGTATGTGTCGTCGAGTAAAGGATGAAATTGTGGACTCTCTCGAGAACACAAAGGAGAGTTGGGGCAGTGTCGTCAGTCAGGCCGTTCAGGAGAGAAGTTTGAGCGAGGACGAGATATCCAAGAGGAAGCAGCGAGAGATTGAGGTAAAGGATATGGCAAAGGCGCTGATAGGGAACCAAAGCACTGTGGAAGATGGGCTTGAGGAAGTTACAAAATTGATTCGAGAAGCGGAGGATTTGAAGAAGATGCTGGATGAGTTTGATAAGAGCCTAGCGAAATCTGATATTAGAGAATCTGCTGCTGCTGCTTCTGAGCCCGTAGTCCAATAGAACCTTTTACATGCAACTTTATGAAGCAGGTAGAGTTACTATTTGTACATGTTCTTAGTTTGTTACAAGGCGCGTACAAGTTACAACGCGTACGCGGTCCACGACACAATGCCCTTGGTTCGTGAACCTCGCAGTGGTACACGCTCCTCGCTTTTAACCCATGGCTTCCCGACATTCTATGCTTGCTATCTCTTGAAATCTATCGAGTCATCCTCGTCGAAGGCGTAAGCACAAAGAGATTATGATCAACTCGATGTCTTTAATTTTCTCATATGCTAGTAACAGGACCTACATTGGGAGTACCCCCGATCCTCCCAGGAGGATAAGGTTATCTTTTAACCCATGCTGCGATGAGCTGAAACTTTGACGATCTTTGGTTAGGCAACATAATGGCGAGTTAACACAAGGTGCATTCAAAACCAGAAGCAAAAGACCATGGGTAATGCAGCTTATCGTGTACGGCTTCCCCTCCAAACTGGTAACCAAAATCACCCGCTCCGAGTTCATTTACTGACCATTGCACAGGCAGCACTACAGTTCGAATGGGCATGGCAACATCCACACGTCTCCAGACACATTCGTGATTCAAGCGGGAAGCGGATATACAGCAGCAGTGGACGATATTTGAAACAGAACATTGGGTGAGTAATGAACCCATATCAGATATTTTGTTCTTTCTTTGAAACTGGCGAACGGAGGATCTTGCGACACATGGTCTCAATACATCCTTACAACACCTGGCCCCTCCAGCTCAAATTATTCACTCGCGACGCCCAAAAGTGTTGGGATGATATATCAAACCCTAAGAGTGGTAATTCAGCTTTATTACCGCTCCCTCGGAGCTTCGCCGTATCAGTAGAGTTGGAAGGAGTGGATGGCAAGTCAGGTCTGGTTGGATCAGGGAGAAAGAAACCTATAGAAGTCAAGGATGGTACGCTGCTTACTTCTCCATTACATCTAAACTAGGATTGATTCAATTCAGAGGATTTTACTTCAAGTCACATCAAGAAAAACGTAGACCTCCTTGCCTCCGGCAAACAACTTGTGTGCTCAGTATGTCAGGAGGCGCTGACAGAATACGCGAATGTATGTCTGGCTTTAGGTGTCTCGTATTGGATCTCATTTCTTACTATTAGAATCCTTTGTCACACACATTGTGCCCCGAAACTTCCTGCATATCTGTGTCGCATCTGGCTTGTCTGTCTTGCAAGTTCCTCTCTGAAGAATCTCATTCCTCTAACACGAGGCCAATGATTCCCAGAGGCGGCGTTTGTCCCGGTTGTTCTACCTATGTCCTCTGGGGGCATGTAGTCAAGGGATTGTACCGCCGTGTTGCAGGGGGGTTGAAACCTACAATAGAAGACGAAATGAACGTGGAAGTTGAAGACGAGGAGATGTTCGCCTCGGACAGTGAGGAAGACGTCACTTCGCCTACACCCGCACAGAAACCCCTTCTGACGAAGGCCAGTTTCAGGAGAGGGAAAGGGAAAGGCAGTAGTAGTGAAGGAGAGTTCTTTGATTTCAGCGCTGTTGACACATATGTATCATCAGCAGATGAGGTATCTCCTACAGAGGTAGTTAAACCCAGAACGTTCTCTCCGATAAAGCGGACCGCGAGCTCCAAGTCTCCGAACAAACGCCCGAAGACTAAGGCTCCTCCAAGTCGCCAATCCCAGGGCAGCGAAGGAGAGACATTTGGCCTTGACAAAGTCGCAGTGTCCCCTTCTGTAGGCACGCCAAAGCGCAAGAGAGGGAGACCACCGAAAACTGCAACGACCTCTTATATTGCCGTAGTTCACACTACACCGAGAAAAGGTCGACCTCGCAAGACAGCTTCACCAACCAACCAGCCGTCCCGGTCGATCAGTTCCCTCGGAGTCTTGACGTCTCGGAGTTTATACGATACGGAAGAGGATACACCTGAGGATCAAGATACCCTCGCGAAGTCTATGTCCAGTCTAAATGTATCGTCACCGTCATCTGCGTATCCCATTATCGAGCTTTCCGACTAAGACTTGCTATACTAACGATACACTAAATCTACACCCTACGGACAATTGAGTATCTGCACTGCACTGTACTAGTACCCTTAAGAACTGTCTGTAAAATATTACGTTCAGCTGGAAACACTGAGCCTCTCCGACACCTTCTCATAAACTCGCTTCATCATCGACTTCACTGAAGCCTGGTCCGACACTATCCCCCAGTCAACGGTTACAACCTTTCCAGGTTGTCCATCTCCAGACGTTATGGCTTCCCGTATGGAATCTTTGATGATGTCAGTGAAACCAGGTATAGGCTGCAAACCGAGGTTGGATTCATCGTTCGTGTTGAACATAACGACGTCCCCATCCTCGGTTTTGTGGGTTGTGAGAGTGTTGTAAAGAGACTTGCTTGCATCGAGTATTGCAACACGTCGGTTCGTCATTAACCGGAAATCTAGCCCGTGTCTGTGGGACGCATGTGCGTGAGATTTGCGAGAGTTATCGTAGTCTCAGACTAACCTCAGATCACCGTGGAGCAAGCGGTACCATCCAGCCGATTTGGCGAATGAATCCACTGGAGGCATTTTACTGTCTTGCTTCTCAGACTCCTTCCTGATTTCTTCCAGCACAGTAACAATCGGGAGAGTATCTCGTAGTGTATCAACCAGAACGTGAAGCGATGGAGCTAGACGACCGTGCCCATGCTTTAGAATATGCCGGAGGAAGGGTTCTGCGTCATCGTGAGGATTGAAAAATTCTTCTGAATCCCTGTTGAGTGTTGGACGTGTTGCACGATTGCGAGAGAATCGAAGGTCAAAGTTTCCGCCCGTCGGTGACAATTGGTCTTCACAAGTGATTGACACGGTGTAGTCCTAAATGGGAACCATGAGCTACAACAGAATTTGCCCAGCTGTCCTATACAACATACTGAGGCATAGGCAAATTCGACCGTTTGCAGATCGAAGGACAATAAGGAAATGTCTTCCTTTCCCTTCTTTTTTGACATTTGAGCGACTAAAATGACGGCGTATAAGTGAAGAATTTCCGCCGAGAGTTGGTCGAGGGCTGACCTTCACGAGCTATGACTACCATTTTGGACACTCTCGCCCATTCTTCCAAGAATTCATCCACGCAGGTATTGACATTTTCCGACAGGAAAGATACGACTGCCTCCGTTGTATCATATATTATTCGTTTCGAAGGGCGAATGACAGTGCTGGTACCAGCTGTTTTACCCATGGGTTGTTGGACATACTTCAGCTTGACGCATGTAGCAACCTGGGCGTTCTTTTCTGACCACCAGTTCAGAGGTATGACACGGATATTGGGCATCGCTGCTTCTGCGGCTGGTGCTCCAGATAAGATGTGCTTCGATTGTACACATAGTGCCGGTACAGATCGCGCCAATGAGGATTGAATTTGAGCCAGTGCGGGTGTGACAGGTACACCGCTGGCTGGGTTCACGTGGGTGAAGGGTATACCGCGCAGTTTAAATTGCCTCTCGACGTTCATATACGCGACTCGGGCGCTGTTGATTGCATGAGACGTTCGTACAAATGGCAACGAAAGATAGAAGCGTACCAACAATAGCTATACAGCTCGCGTAAGACCTGAGTCTCGAGTTGGAAACTTGATATCTAGTCAGAGCAGTGAATTCACAGGAAAGGATTCAGCAGCCTACTTGATGCGGAGGGATGTATCCGGGTTGGCCAGATCCCCTTGCGAACGCTTCCGCTTCATGCCGACTCTTGGCTCGCTCGACCCTGGTTGCGCAACCCCCTCGGTGTGAATCCGATTGAAATCTAACCAAGCAATATCCTCCATAACCATATTAGCACACATAGAGTCTGGCAACACAGTCGTGGTGATCAAGGCGTATCGGAACTCGTCGAAAGCAACAACGATAACAAGGTAATGAGATGGATAGTTTTGCAATTGGATATATAATGTCCCTTGATGGGGACCCAGCTTTTGCAGCTCTAACACCGAAATTGGCATCAATATCTCATCACAGCTTGGTAAAACGAAGCATACCGTCTTGGAGGAAATTACGTCGACGATAGCTCTGTAACCCAAGATAGTTGGCTTTCTGTTCCACGAGCTCGATAAGTGTCTAAAGAGATGTCAATATTACAAGAAATGACAAGAGGAGGTCAGGGTATTCACTTGAACTCTCAAATTACTCAGCATCTTCAATAACAGTTGAGGTTCCTCGTTTACCTTATCGAATATAACTGCATAGCGGGGAGCTTGTCCAGCTGGTGAAAGGTCCCCGTCATCGCGGAATATGAACCGGCCCGTCCGAGCATCAATGCTGATAGTGATGACCTTCTCGGCGCAAAGTAAAGCCCGCAGAGCCAGTAGCCCACCTGTATAGCAATGAGCTACATTTCCGTAAGCAACAAGAAATACTGACCATCGTCGACTAAGGTTATGACACCCGGACCCGCGAAAACAGATCGAGGCATACCGGTACGTTGGAGCTGCAGCTGAAATCTTTCGAGAATAGCCCTCGTATGATGATGAATGATTACGCGGAGCATCGACTCGAAATCCAGATTCTCCGAATTCTATGTACGAGGGCCATGGATATGGGTAATGACAGGAAAAAGTTTTTCTTACCGCTGCAAGGGTTCTCTCTGGGAGATCACAATCTTGGGCAGAAACAGAAGCCCCCAATGCGTTAGGAGCGGGTTCCCACCGCACTTCGATTTTGAGGCTTTCAACTGCATCTGAAGGCCTCATTCCTCCAAGTTTTGCCTTCTGCTGCAAATCTGCTAAGATGAGTACTCGAGAACGTTTGCCGGCAGTGAAGGGATTTGTGTTTTCGACGATTGATATCGTGACGGTTCCTCCGAGACTGGGCAGTTTCACCTGCTGTCGTGCGGGACCTTGAGGCAGATTTTTACGACTTAAACAGTATCAAAAACTGGAACGAATGAAGTAATAGCATTGGCTTACACCCAGTAAGAGACGGTCAGCGTTTTGCGGTTCGGGCTCATAATGACGCTGAGATGGTCGCTCCAGCCGAGAGATCGCATCCGCTCGGCCTGAAGAAAAGTGGATGAGCAGGAGTTATAGTATTACACGTGGCAGAACTTACCTGATACCAAAGGATCTCCAGCTGGTAAGACAGCGACATCATTTCTGAGGAAACACAGGATGTGAGCTGCGTTCAAGGGAGCTGACATAAGACACCCACGCAGAAAATTGAAGAGTCGAACAAGGGGTGCGTCTGCCACTCCCTCTGGCAATTCGGGTCTCGCTGGCATCTCGATACCAGGAGGAAGCGTTTCCAGTGGCAGGGGACTCGGAATAAACATTTGGAGTTGACGGTCGACTTCTTCTGTGATGTATCTCTTCATGATACCTGCAGGGATGCGAGGAAACTCTATAGATGGAGTGAGTTCCGCCCTTCGACCCAAAGGTAACTGTGCGACGCGCCTTGTGTTCCTGTCATATCCCCACCAATCGTGAGGAGGAATTCTACATCCACAAAGAACCATCCGTCCTGCTGCTGAGCCCCAGTTAAGCATAAGGAAACCTCAAACAAGTTCTCCGCAGTGAAATAGACACGTCCGTTGGCTAGAAACAATGAGGAAACTTTCTGGACTCGCATTGGGAGCGTACCTATGCGATACTTTGACATCTCAATGGGTACGATTTCTTTGAGGCGAAGTCGGTAGCGGATATTATCTTGTACATCTTGCAAGGTTTTGACTACTTGCGCGTCGGTTAGGGGAGTAGTTGGAATTACGTGCTTCTGTACAATACGATTAGCGTCAATCAATGACTACGGAAGAAAAGAGTTCGACCTTGATAGCAACGGGGAGACGACGGTATGATCCGGTGGTCAATACGTCCAGGGAAGTGAGGAGGTCGTGATTACGGAGTCTATGGATATCATTGGAGAATCAGAAGGGAAAAAGCGTTATTGGCATGGTCGTGGCATACCTAGCAGGATCCAATGATTCTCTAGCATAGTTCAGGCCCATTATTGCATCTTCAAATTGGCGGTTCTGGTCCATGAGAAAGGCAGTGATATTCTAATCTCATGATATTGAGTATCTTCGTCTATGAATGAAGTAAAGAATGAATATCCACCATGCATTTCTGTACAGTATCTGCATCTCGAGCCCACTTCGCAACCGCATACAGCTTTACAACCTGTTTCTTCGTTTTGACAACCCAATCCGCAAGTATCCTCTTGCGGGCGGTATCAGAGTTATTAGGAAGGCTGAGATAGATTGAATGAGTATGTTGTTGTACATAGATAGACTGAAAACGCACGTTTCCGCCATCTCCGACAACTCGGTGTATATGGTCTGCATTACTCGCGAAAGTAAGTCCCCCAAAGCTACCTGACCATCCAAAACAGTAGGTAGCTCGCGTTCCAATTCTTCCAAGGTAGGTTCATTGTCTCCATTTACTAGCATGCCATTTACTTGCTGAGACTCCAGCGTTGGCGATGCCGGAGTAGTCACTGTCATAGATGAAGTCGCATTTGAATTCGAGGGTTCTGGATTCATTCCAAATTTTAATTTGTAGTGGGACCGCTAAGAATTGAGCAGTTCAAGGGTCAATCAATGTCTCCAGAATATTGAGGGCAGTAGCATTGACGATCCGGTTGTTGGGGAATGGGGTGACGGATGAGAAGATGAGAGTTGAGAACAAAAACAGCAGTGTCCTGCAGAAGTCCGTGGGCACATGGTCGGCATCAAAAATTTGGGCGTCAATCAGGGCACCAGGGCTGGTGCGCGCGGGTGGAATTTTCGCCTTACCTCTCAAGCTTTCTTCGACCTCTCTCACCTCTTCATGGATTATCTGCGAACGCTGGGCTCAGCGGCTGTATCCACCCTTGTCCAGAAATCCGGCCTCAATCTACCCTTTTCACTGGGACCCAAAGTTACATCATTGGACGGTATATGCAATCTCTACGATGCCACAAAGAAAGTGAGTACGTGGTCGAGTCCTTCTTTCCCGGTTTGCTCACAATCGAACTCCAGGATGACTCGAGCCCAGTATCCGTCTTCGAATACGACTTCAGCCAGCGGCGCGACACAGCACCGCTCGCAAAAAATGCTCTCCGGAAACTTCGTACTATACGGCATCCCGACGTTCTCAAATTCATGGATGTTGTCGAGACAGATACCACAATACATATAATGACAGAGCGAGTTCGACCTCTAGAGTTAGCTCTACCGTCGTGGACCTCGAAAAGTGTACGAGAGAAGGAAGACTGGCTTTTGTGGGGATTACATCGGATATCTGTATGTCGTTTGTCTCTGTACTACCGCCACGTTTCCAATGACAACAATTTAGGTCGCATTGGCCTTCATCAATGAGTCATGTTCTTCAACCCATGGGGCTGTCCGAGTAAGATCGATATTTCTGTCACCGTCGGGAGAGTGGAAGCTTGGGGGATTCGAGCTATTGAGTAATCCAAAAGAGGATGGTGCAATTCTTTATGTACGTCCTACATTATTGATGATTCCCATTTTTAACCGCTATTTTTATAGTCTATGGCAAGCGTTCTTCCTGGAAGTGATGGGTGGTCCTCACCAGAAGTCAAGAAGAATGGGTGGTCTTCGTCGAAACAGTACGCGTGTATATCGTGTCCGATCGTGTCCATCCTCAAGCATTTTTTAGGAACGAACCAGCATCGGCGGATGCATATGCCTTAGGTCTGTTACTCAATGCGACTTTCAATCCGGATCATCACCCACCGCCAACCGCCCGTCCCCCTCACCCGCCACCCGCCTCCGCTACACGAGGAAATATCCCCACAGCGATATTTCCTCTGTTTAAAAGGCTCTTAAATCCGAATCCAAAGGGGAGACTAACACCCAAAGGTTTCCTGGAAATTGGTATGGCAGATACCGGTTTCTTCTCCAATAATCCACTGGTTAAGGTCTGCATTGGGTTGGATAACTTTGCGCTCGGCAGTGAAGGGGAGAAGGCTTCTTTACTACGGTGTGTCCATCTAGCCTCCCTATGAAGCCTTTCCTCAATTTATCTATTATTTTAGCATGTTGAACGAGTCTCTCAGTTCGTTCCCTTCTGAACTTACAATATATCGGGTCCTTCCTTCAATAGTATCCGCCCTCGAATACGGTGGAGCTTCAGCTGCAACAATCATCCCTCTTGTAGTAAAGATAGGCAAAGACGTATCGCAAGAGGAATACAATAATGTAGTCCTAACACCTATAGTGAAGTTATTTGCCAGTCCCGATCGAGGAATTCGCATGGCATTACTCGATAATCTGCCAGAATTCGCAGATAAATTGGACAAAAAGACTGTCGACGGGAAAATATTTCCCCACCTCGTAAACTTCTTCTCTGTTGGTTTGACCTTCATTTCTGATTTATCTCTATCTTTCTCAGCAAACGGGATTCTCTGATACTGTTGCTGTTATCCGTGAAGCTACCCTCAAAGCCATACCTCTCCTGTCCTCCAAGGTCAGTCGTATAGTGGATCTTATCAATCATTGTTCTGGATCTGTCCTTCAGCTTAGCGATCGGACTCTCAACAATGATTTGCTTCGATTCCTCGCCAAATTGCAAAACGATCCGGAAGCTTCGATCCGTACCAATACCTGTATCTTAATTGGTCGTTTAGGTCCGACTCTGGGGTACAACACAAAACGCAAAGTTCTTGTACCAGCATTTCTACGAGCTCTGAAGGATCCTTTTGTGCATGCCCGCGTAGCTGCATTGATGGCTTTCATGGCAACGATTGATTGCTTTGAAAACGAGGAGCTGGCGACCAAAGTGATTCCTAACATGTCCTTTTCCTTGGTCGACAAAGAGAGGTGAGTATACACAGCTGTAAGCAGCGAGAAGTGACACACATGAAAGTATTTAGGCTGGTGCGAGATCAGGCCTTCAAGGCTATGGAACTTTTTATCAAGAAACTCGAAACACATGTGGCCACATTGGTAGATTCCTCTAATTATTATCATCGAGGGTCTCTGCGCTCACTATTCAAAGCCGGAAACTGCACTCAATCTTACGGACAAGTTCGGAGAGAACGCGATGCCAGGTCAAGCAACCCTCGTCAATTCGGCCGCAGGTGCAGCTGGCGCGCTCGCAGGTTGGGCCATGTCGTCACTCGGTAGACGAGTACGTTCTTCCCCTTCAGGTTCACAAACCGTATCACTGAAACTGCACTAGCTTGCTTCCTCAGATATGCAAACGACCATGGCGACGGTTACCGATATGGACCGGCCGACATCAGCCCCTCCTGCTGAGAACTCACGTATAGGCTCTCTCCGACCCAGTCCTTTACTTGCTTCCGCCTCCGCCGCCCCGTCTACTGTACCATCTCCTATCATTTCCAACCACATCCCTTCAGCATACAAAGCCAAAAGCTTACAACTAGGTGCCAATAAAGTGCCCGCTTCCGTGGCGGCCGCCTCGTTGGCTCAACAATTGGCTGATGAGGCTGCCGCCGAAGATGGCGTGGATACTAACCCTTGGGGAAACGACGATTTGATGGACGTTAACGCTGATCAGGACGATTGGAGTAGGTGATTGTTGCTCTTGTCTTGGATAGTTACTGATGGTCGATTACAGGTGCGTTCGAAAGTGCCCCGACTGCTCCTACACCAACGCCTCAGCCTGTCGCTCCGACTCCGATCGCACCGAAACCAGTAACAGCAGTGAAACCTGCCAGCACATTGAGCCCTTCGACTAGGTGGGACACGGGGGGATGGGATGAAGACCCTAGTACCACCCGCTCTCCTTCTCCGGCTGCTTCCCCTTCACTTCCCTCGACGATGTCGAAAGAAGGTAAGGCGGCAGAAATGGCCAGACGTAAGGAGGAACGCAAACAGGTGAGGAATTGTAGTCTGCTTATTTCGGCGTATCGCATTCTGATATGAGGAACCTGTTCTAGCGGATTGCTAGAATGAAAGAGCAGAAAAAGAACGCTGCTCAATGATGGACTTGGGATCGATTTATGGATACGATTATGACTTATTTTACATGTACATAGATGGATGGAGATTCTCGAAGAATTATCGGGCTAAAGCAGTGCCTCCTTATCGAGTGGGCGCGGAAGAGATGAGTCTTCACAGAGGGTCGTGTCGGAGAGTCAAGCTCCTATATTCTATCCGATTGTTGAACGTTGATGGGTCGCAGTTTGGAGTTCATCGATCGGTACCCGGACTAGCATTTGTCCATCGCTTTCAGGATTGCCGCCTTCATGATCTTCAGTCTCAGCTGAACGAGACATCACTGTTGAAGTGTGAGTATTTCATTTGGACTTGGAAAAGAAAACACACAGAAAAGGTTCAATATATGAAACATTTTGGGCCACTGTTCCAGTACTTCTCCGTGCACTATGCAGTCATAAATGATAATATTGGTTACACGACGAAGGTGAAAATCACAAAATGTGAATACCCTCGCCGGCGTTCGCCATAACGTCGCAGTCCTCCATCATGCCAGTTATTCGTTCGAGAAACAGAGAGCTTGCTTTCTCGAGTGCGGCTACACCATCATATTCCTTCTTCTTCTCTGCGAGTTTTGCACCAGTTGCAGCGGAGCTGGCTTGTTGGCCCAGACCTTGGGCGTAGGATGAACGATTCCCCAGAGTCGATGGTCGGTGCATTAAGAGAGCGTGTCGGTGGACCACGTGAAACGCATCCACGCGTCGAGGACTGAAGTACTGACGATCCGATCTCCAGAATGTTCTGTCAACCAGAAAAGCAAGAATTGGTGTGGATTTACATAAATAATAGTAACGAATACATGTGTAGGTATCATACACAGAAAGCTACAGATAGGAATGAATATGCTGTTAATGGTGAACTTCAAAGGGATGCTTGACGAGCTCGTCATAAAGATCGGCTGGTAAGTCCCTAACCAAAGTGACAGCTATTCCAATGACCGGCAAGGCTTCTAAAGGAGGGAACGTTCGAAGTAATCGCATTGGACTGCGGCAAAACAGCGTGAGGATGAAACCAATTCATCAAAACCAGCTTACATACCTTGACGAAGCCATCACTTCGTCACGCATGAGGAGCAGCTGTGCGATAACACACAAGACGTTGAGATGAACGCCGAAAGCAAGAAGGAAGTCCCATAAGCGAAGGACTTGATCCAAAGGTGGTGTGCACGCGCAGAGTGTAAGGATTGCTGGTAGCCAGCCCTCATCAGAAAAAAAGGAAAGAGCACAGGGGATGGATTTACATGGGAATGCATATATCTCTGCAGATAGATTTTTTGTTCTCAAGTGGCCATATAATTCTGGGTCGACGATTTTCAAACATTTATCCAGGAGCTGATCAGCCGATGAGAAATGAGAGGTGTGAGATGGTAATAGATGCAGATTTACTTACTCGAAGGCCTCTGTGAACACCGTCCAAGGTTGGTTGTACGTATAGTGGACATGATTCTTCAATGAACTTTGAAAAGCAATAGAAGGCTTCTAATTCCGAGGGCATTGTGTAAAGGAATGGGGCAGCTAGCACGTTCATTCCTTGGACATATGTGAACCCCAGCTGATTCGTCTCTTGCCTGTCTGATAACCAGCGTGCCTTAATGAACAATCCTTGAGAATGGCTGGAATCACACACCATGATTCCGCCAGACAAACGCATCTAATAAACGAACCAACATATCTTCGCGGACCCTTTCTTTAAACCCACGGTCAGTAGCAAGCGTTCTGAAAACTCATGGTGAGTTTGTGAAGGAGGAATCGAACGAGTAATCGCTACCGGAACGTATCATTTCTGATCTTTTCCCTAACTTCACATGGACCTCGGGCTACATATTGGAGATAATTATCGGCGGATACGTCGGTTATACGCAACAGAATCTTCCATACTCTTGGTCGTAAGGTAGGATCCTTATTTGCCATGGTCGATTTCAGCTGGCAACGTGAAGAAAATGGAAACTTACTACTGTCGCAGGAATGCCTTCAACGAGAATCAACCGCCGTAATTTTCTTAGATTCGAATCATCGTCTACATCCCCACCGGAGCTCCGAGATTTTGAGGAATATTTTGCTCTACCGAGGACCTTGTTGAATGAATGAGCAGCAGCAGTATTTGGGTCAGACGACATGATTGGAGTTTGACGGTGAAAAGGTTTGTTGACATTAGAAGTGGGTGTCACCCCTGTAGGCGAGCTAGGCGAGGGCCGCCAGAGTGGGCGCTTCCGGATCCCTCTAAACAGTAACGCCTTTATTCTCACCGCGTCACCCCCACGTTCGTCATGGACGTCCCATTCGTTTCGTCAGGCGCATCTAGCAGGGCCCATTACGTTCTTGTACGCAAGGTGGAGGAAGAGTCCTCATTCATAAAGGCAGACCAGCACCTTAGCGAGGCAGTTGATATTACCCTCCGCGATCTGTCGAGTTCACAGTTGTCACTGGTAAGTTCATACTCTGGTGAACTCATAAACTTACATCGGAGTCTTCTATTAGAAGAAATGCAAGGAACATTTAATCACGCTTTTATACTGCTACACAACAGCTTCGGCCGGTGCACTTGAACGCGATGCTCTCCATGATGCTCTTTCGTATGCAATTACTTTGGCTGAAGCGGGAGGTACTGTCGCAGACAAGAGGATAGGTACGACCCCTCGTAGTCATAAATATCATCATGACTAAGTCTGGTATGCGTAGGCTATCTCTTTTGCTCAGAGATGATGCCACCAGGGCACGAACTTCAGCTCATGCTCGTAAATACACTCCGTAAGGTATAACATCTATTACTTAGCACCGTTCAACTGTCCTTACTCTCACAACAGGATCTAGAGAGCCCGCAAGTACCCAGGATTTGTCTAGCATTAGATCACTTGATATCGTCCCCGTCAGAGGAAGTTATACCTGCAATTCGATCACGTTTAATGGATCTATTAGTTCACAACTCGTCAGTATGTGTTTGCTATCGCGAATGCTTTCTTAACAGACCGGTCTCACCTATATACAGGCCCCTTATTCGTCGACGAACGCTATTAACCTTTAAAGCATTTTCATATCACAGTCCTGACCTTCTCGTCCCCATCGTTGCACTCCTTGTCAGAAGATTGAAGGATTCTGATCAATCTGTGTTGAATGCTGCATTGTCGGTTGCCACCCGGACATTCGAAGTAAGTGACCGAGCTGGAGCTCGAGTAATGCTGTTCTGAGGAATTTTAAAGCTCCACAAATCAACACGGCTCGACATATGTGGCGCGGTCAACAAACTACTCGTGTCAGCGTTTTCTCAAAAAACAAACGTGGGCCGTAAAAAAACGGGAAGTGGTGATGTCAAGGTTCTGAACACAGCAAAGACAGTCGGGTGAGTACAATGCCGTGGTTCATAAAAGACGATCCTCAAGGATATCCCAGTGTTTCTGATAATAATCTTCCACTAATTGGTGATATAATACAACTTGCTACGAAGCACAAGAAAGACGGTGTGTTATTCTGCTACCCAGAAATCTTTTTTTCGTGGCTTATATAGATCCCAATCAGCTCTCTTGCAGGAAGCATTTCTCACCCTACTCTCGTTGGGGCCAGAAACGTCGCTTTTGACATCCCGGAAATTGTCGCCAATCAACTACGTTCGTCATTTGCTCACCTCTCAGGATCTCAACGACCAATACCTCTTCCTCACGTGTTTGGAAAGTGTGGACCCAAAATTCTGGGCCGGAACTACTCCGGATATACCGGCTGTTTTGGATCAGTGGGAAGTTGAGCATATCATGCGCCTATTAGATTCCAGAGATCCTTTAGTGCGCAAAATGGTGTGTAGTTTTCCCTCAAGCCATTTCTTTTTTCTCAAGTATCATGTTCAGACGGTTAGGATATTGAACAGGGTGGATAATAATGTAGTTGGGTCGTACTACACCCGATCCTTGCGGCAGATGCCTCCAGGACTTTCTTCAGCTTACAAGACAGAATACGTGTGCCGCCTCCTCGAAATTATCGAAATAGATTCGCAGGGTGACGGAGAACAATACGCACGTGAAGTCCAAGAAGTCCTTCAGCATGTTTATTCGGTCACGACCGAAGATAAGGAGGCTGTTCTAGAGGTGGTTGTTGAGAACGTACTATCTCACATTCGAATAGGTAACACTTCACATAGTCCATTCCCCTGCCATAGAACTAACACATCAATCAGCTTCCGCTGACTGGCAAATACAATGCGCGACAACCTTTTTGGCTCGTTCTTTGGAGCTGGAGGATGCGGCGGCCGATCCGACAATGACGGTCATCCTCTCAGCGTTGGCTTGCGAATACATCATTAGGGTTTCCCTATCGCCTCATGATCTCCTACGAAAGATGTCATCGCAACTTGTATCAAGCCCTCGTAAGATCTCCTTTGATTTTTATTTTCCTTGACAAAGCTAATGGAACAACTCAGTGCCCGTACAGGAAGCATGCTTATTGGCGATGCTGAGGGTTGCTGCAGAGTGCGACCATATTCCTGAGAACATCTTGAACATAGTATCTAAAGTCGGAGAAGGGGGTGGTCGTAAATTACGTTTAGTGCGCCTTCTCGGTGTTCCGTATGAATGTCATTTAATACTGACAATCCTCGTGCCCAGTTTTCTTCCAAGTTCCATGACCTCGTACAGGATCGTTCATCGCTGGGGATCGTAGTTCGTAAAGCAAAGTCCTCGGCAGTAAGTTGGACTTTTCGAACGGGATCACAGATTCTTTGACCTGTTGAAGCTGCCGGATTTTCTCCGGTCTTTGCAAAGCAATACAAAACCCGAAAGTCAAAACCATTCATCACCCCCAAATCAGTCCCCCTCACAGAAGTCGGACCGTTTGCCCGCTAGCCTTAAGCTCCGATATTCCGCGTATGTGCCACCGTCGGCTACTCCCCGACTGAAAAGTCGTTCGCTGTCTCAAGGTTCTGAACGAGAATCCCGGATGCGATCACCAAACCTTATAGCAGGACTGAAGGCATTAACAGGAGGTGATTTGGCGATTGCAGCTTCGAGCGAAGAGTTTGAAATGTCGATGGTACGTGGCTACTTATTAATACCTATATTTTTTCAACCGCGTTCTATGATTGGTGCATATAGATGAAACCCGGACCACCACGAGTTGACATGTCGACAGCTGCGAAACCCACGGAGACGGTGAGTTGCGCATACCATTTTCCCAGATAACGTTGGTTAGTACTCAAGGTTTGGTGTGGATGGAACAGGGTTGCAAGAAGGAAGGCTTCATTGCGCTGGATTCGCCGTTTGTTCCTGATTCTGGGGTGGAGGGAGACATAAACATTGAGAACGCATGGAATAGTCTTGATCAATCGAGTAATTCCCGGGGTTGGTATGACGGCACGATCGACTCAGTTGTGAAACAAATAGCGGCTCTATCTACGGTCGGAATGAGAGTTGTCGAAACAATGGTTCCCCCATATGAAGGTTAATCCAACCAGCTCTTCCCTTGCAGCAGAGCTAATTTTATTACAGGCGAGCTAAAGGTCCTCGTATTTTCTACAGGGCAAACGGGCGAACTACAGTCGCTGGGCGCAATTTTACGGCTTAGAGCTAGCGAAGAAGAGACCTGCCTTTGGCGATTGCGTGGAAAACAACCTGTATATGAAACCGTGAAGGACCTCCTGACACATTAATAACATGGAGCATATGGTGAATGTCCGTTATCGATTACCTTTTCGGTTTTCATGTTTGAGAAAGAAAGCTAGAAACAGCCTGCGCTGATTCTACAGGCGTATTCCGGCCCTCTAATGGATCATCGTCGTCTCTCTCGTATGAATGAGTCAAGTTGACAGGCATTAATTATGAACCAACCGCAATATACATATAACGCACAAGGCTAAGCCCTGCTAAGCCTGATAAGAGCGCAATGCTATATAGTGAGGCACCCGTCCCAGCCGGAACTCAAATGTTCCCACGGTGGATAACTATAAAAATTGCCTGCAAAAATTTTTACAAACCAAGGATCTTCCTTCCCGTCATCCTCAACGACGCTCACAACGATTTTCAGCCTTTACTGAACCCTCAATCTATGATTTCTGCCCTCTTCTGGTATTTCTCTGCATTTGCATCTTCATTTCCTCCTGTTTCTAATCTTTTCCTTTGTTGTCTTTCTAGCTGCTCGACACGACAAGTTAGCGCAATTCTCTTCGTTCCACTTGCATCCCTCCTCCTTGACACAGACCGCCCACCTTAACGTCCATCTAATTGCAAATTTTCCTTCTTCTCCCAGTGATGGGATAATTGGACTTCGATAAACCCCGAATTTGGTCGCTTGTGTTGGCCAGAGCTCCCTGATAGACCCTAGACGAAAAAGAAAGAAAACAAACGCAAAGCATTACCAGTCTAAAACACACCTAAACCAACCGACTCGCAGAAAAACACTTCAATACTCGTATCGCCTGCAATGATGCACACCTTAAAGAACCCATCCTTCTTCCGCCCAAGCAGCAGACCCACCTCTCCAGCACCAACCCCATCTCGACCAGACTCGGGCATCGGTTTTGAAAGAGCTCGCCCTCTCAACCGTTTGTCACTGCATTCGTTCAGGCGTCAATCCCCTGCACCTCAGACAGTCGCTCCAATGACGTTGGTTCAGGATGGTTCGTACCTCGAAATGCTCAACCTGAAGTTGAGTGAAGCCGTCACGAAGGCGTTAACTCAGCCGACTGGCTCGCCGACCGCGAATGATGTAGTAGGAGGACGGCGCCCAATTCCATCGGGCAGAGGATATGCATTGGGGTCATTAATCGCTTCGTTAGTGCTTGTTTTCATCCAGCAGGCGTCAGTCTCTCACCTCTGTTGCTTATAGGGAACTAAATGCGGCCAACGAAAATCTCCAGCTCCAGAAAGCCATCATCCGGTCGCTGCATAAACCACTGTCGGTGATGCTCAGCAACTTATCGAGCCTTGTATTACCTATTTTACTCTCCCCAGCTTTTCTTACACCTCCTGCTCCCACTCCACAAATTCCTGGCCATAATGCTACACAGTTGCATGGTCTTGCTATTGCCACATTTGCTGGGGAGTTGCTCGAAACATTCGACGCTTTCTCGCTTGGCCTGGATTCAGACGCTCGAGGCGACAATCTCAGGTCTATCCGCGAAGGACTAGTTTCTGTTGTGGCGCGTGTCATCAACCCTCTCATTGGAGGCATCAAAAGCGAACTACTTGCTGCCCTTGTGGGGCTGGAGAATCCGGAGTTGGTTTCCCCGGTGAAGCCACTGACCGGAAACAAGTCGGTCCAACATGCATCTGTAGTGACCCTTGTCACAACTATGCCTCTTTATACTCAAGCGCTCAAGCGTTACACCTCCTCCGTTGTTGGACAGGCCGCTTTGGCTCCCTTTATCTTATCCATGGTATGGCGAGCAATGGTGGCGTTGTCTAACAGGCCATACATTGCCCCTACCCCTCCTTCATCTCCAGGCTTGGTGCCAACGGTTCTTCCAGGCATCAGAATACGCCGAGGCTCCCCCACATCCAGTCCTCCATTAACACCTCCACCCAACCGATTCACGATCAAACTTCCGTCCTCTAGGCCACCCTCACCTCCGCTGCCCGCCGTCCCTACACGTACTTCCGCTGCTGGAGATGCACGTGCAGTTCATGATCTCTTGCACACACTTCCTTTTCCCGATGACAAGATGGCGCGTGACGCTGTTGAAGAAGCCCTTAATGGTCTTCAGGCCCTTGCTCATTTCTTTGAAGTCGTGGGCAGTATTCTGAAAGCTTCTGACCGTACCGTGGACGACCGTGCTCGTGAGCTCACAGAGGTGACGGAGAAGATTCCTACACTTATCGCGCTTCCTATCTTGATGAAGAGCGAAACACAGAATGAGAGTGAGGTTAGTTCTGTGGCAAGCATCCTTGGTGTCTCAGAGGAGGAATACAGGTGCGGTTGTTTAACAGGGTTCGGCCGCGCAGACGAGCTCTCTACAGCAGTAGGGAAAAGGGTCTGCACTTGTCTAGAGGCTGAGCAAAAGACTCTGTTACTGCGTTGGTTAGAAACGGAGATTGAGGAGGATGACTGACTATTCGAAGTGCTTTCAGGTACTTGTTATCTTTATTTATTCTCTGTGCTACAACTTCTTCGGCTTGATTATTCCACGATGTACTGTCCCAGTTTGTCCTGCTTTCTTCGTTGCGCTATGTAGCTGGTAATAATTAGAATCGTGTTCTGTGATATATTGCCCGCGTGGACATCAGACTTGAGAGAGAGAGAGATCTACCCAGCTGGCACTGCAATCGTTCAAGATGTTACCCCCGGAAACAATAGGGAAGAACTATTCTCAGAGCATCCATCTTCGACGGACTTGAAGATATCATGAGGGTACCTGAGCTCCTTGGGAACTGCAAGCATACTGGTCCCCAGATAAGAACCAAATCAAGGCCCTAGTGAGGATCCGTGGCAAGAAACTCAGCGACCTTGCATACCGTGAGGTCGGGCGTGTCTTTGGAACAAACGATACATCCTAGAGCGAAGCTATAAATACAAGTGCAACGAAACAACAGCGAAGAGTCAAAAGACGTAAAGTGGACACAGATTTACCACGTTGTATCTGGAATGGGAGACAAGGTAAGGTCAGCAAAGCATCTTAGAACCAGACATAAGATAAGAATTAACCCGTTTTACGATTTTCCTTCCGAACGTCGTCCATGAGACCTTGTGCATGCTTGGTGAGCATATCAACATATGGCTTTAAAGACGTCCTCTCCCAGTCTAACAAGAATAACTCGATTAAATTGCCATCATCCTCAAGAAACCGAAACGTACCTGAATGATGTTCTATCCCATTTTCGTTCTGGATACCCGCGGCGTCCAGTTCCCTCAGGAGTCGACCGACCGTAGGAACCGTTTCCGGGTCAAAATTATCGATACACGACGGATCAACGGGCACGCAAACCCTTCCAGTCTTTGGATGTACGCAGAATGGCGCTTTGAGTAAGTGGTTTCGATGCTTGGAAACTTCTGCATCAAGACGAGGATATGTATATAGAAGAATGATATCTTCCATTGCGGTGGTAAGGATTGACTTTATTGCAGGCGGTCAGCATCGCTACGACAGCATGAGGCACCACGAACTCGTTGAGAGGTCCCTTTGGGATATTTCTTGATTTGGTTCTTTAAATCAGACCATTTGTCTTCGGAATTTCTAGTTGGATCGGCAGACCACTGTTCGCGAAGACTTTCTGCTACCTTCGAGTCGGGAATCGAGTTCAAAAGAGCTTCATACCCTTCTTCTGAGCCGAAGCAGTCTTGATCATTGAGTATAAGCTCGCTGAAAAGCTCGGCGAGTTCTGACAATGCAAACCTACTCAATGTGGTCAATCAAATGAACAGGGATGCAGAAACTGACACGCACTGTAAAGAAGGTGAGAGTGGCTTCATACCCGATCGAGCAATGACCTTTCCAACATCCTTTCCCTTTCCTGGCTGGACGGCCATCATCCAATTCACCAGAGACCTACGTTGTTCGTCCGTAAGGTCTATAGCCTCCTTGTCCGATATCCATAAGTGGATTCCACGCCGACCAGAATACACCCACAGAAGGTGCTGATATCCAAATTGACCTCGAATAGAGGTATCTAAGATGCGTACAGCTCCAGCGATGAACGCCCAGCATCGTTTGCATATTGCTGCGTCTTTACAGCAGGTACGAACAGCATCATAGTCCGTCATATCAATATCAAACACCAGCTCACGCTGTAAGGGTTTGAAAGCTCCTGGCCGAACGGTTTTCTTATCCTTGGGCTGCAAAAACCCGTCAGGGCAAAATAGGAATATTTGATATTCAACACACCCTAGCAGTATATACAGGTCCTATCTCAAACCGTGTTGGTGCCAATAAACATACTTGTTTCTTGAGATCCTCTGAGGTGTTGAAAGAATTGTAACGCAGATATACGTCTTGGGGAAGCGTGAAAGAAAATTCACGATGAGTGAAAAGTCGCGTAGGAGCGGGTTGATGATTTAGCCAGTTAAAAATCGGTTTGAAAGGGTATAATCGTCGGTAAAAAGTTCGCATAACTTCTGGGGAAGACGCGTCGAGGTCATCCATCGTGAGTGGTGAGTTTGAAACCGCGTAGTGTCACAATTATGACAGTGGCTCGTCACAGCCTGTCACAGGTCACCAAATATATACAAATCTTGCACTTGGGATATTTTCGCACGATGCTCAATGTACCACAAACCGCTCCGATGTTCTGGATCCTTCAAGTTTCGCGATGATCCATTATCTAGGCTCTCTTGGAGTCGGACAAATGCCTTACACGTCGCTGCTCTCAAGGCCACAAAAACCAGTGCTCCTTGCTCCTGACTAGTATTCTCGAAAAGAGCAAGACCTACATCTGCTGCCTGGTACTAGCTGCCTTCAGGCACCGCCCGGGTATCTGTCTGGTGCAGGAGCTTGTATTACCTCTCATGTATCTTTCAAGAAGCACACCGATGTACTGGACGGCTTCTTTCTAGCCGCACATCTCTATCGACCAGTTCCTACCACGACTTAGCAGCCCTATGTTATCCTGTCTTTTGGACCTTGCTACCTGCAAATGAGACTGCATCTCATCAGTTCACTGGTCATTTCGTTGGAATTCCTCATGTCTAATAAGCTGGCGAACCCTAGGCTCTTTAACGTCCGTTGTCGACCGCTAGGAAGAAAGAATGGGAAATCCAAGAGCTGCCAGCTCCTTAGAAAAATAATCTTTCAGGGATTTCACCATACATAGTAACGTGCGAGTTTTCCGGCCGGGTAGATCTATTACCTTTGTTACTTCGTCGCCCCTTTTGTGGTGAAAGGCCTCTGCAATCCTCCCCTTGCTCGCTTATTGTCAACAATGGGAGTTCAGCTGTGCATGTCTCTAAAATTAACCAGCGCCGCAAATGTGGCCGCGAAAATGCCTCCCTCACCGGTTGTCCCGTAAACCTGCAGGAATCTCGACTCCAAACTGACGGAACCCCATTCTGTGGCGAGTGAAAAGTTTACTTCCTGGTCCCACACAACAACATAGAAACGCACGCCTCCTATGGTATTATACAGGCTTGATCGGAATTTCGTGCGCTTTTAATGGCTCTCTTAGTTTTCCTCTACGCGCTATGCCTTTTAGCGCTTTCCCTAGATGTCCGGTAACAATCGATTAAACAACAACACAAACACTCGAGTTGCGCTTTAAAAAGTTAATCAAGTCTCCTGGCTGATTCCATATCTTGCGAACAATGGTAAACAGGGTGCACATAATCCTCTCGTCTTTCTGTGTAACGACTGGGGCGATTCAGCGTGCAAACGGTCAGTGATATGCTGAATTCCCATGCTTTTTGTCTTCACATTTCTTTCCGACCTTTAGCCGCTTTAACAAAGCGCGTCGCTTGTCCTGACGGGGTCCATACGACAAGTAACGCAGCGTGTTGTGCTCTATTCCCGCTCGTCAAGCTTATCAACAAAGATTTGTTCGACGGCGGTGAATGTGGTGAAGAGGTATGCCACTTCAGAATGACTCAGGTGCACGAATCTTTACGCCTCGTTTTTCATGACGCTATCGGGATACCTCCACCAAAGGGGCTAATTCTTCTCCACCCTCCGCGAACTCTCCTTTTTCTGACTTGTTTTCACAGTGGAGGCGCAGATGATTCTATCATGATCTTCTCGGACATCAAATTCGCATTTCACGCTAATAGTAGGTCACTAAATGCCATTCCGATGCTGTTTGGTTAGCTCATGCACACCGAAAAGATAGTATAGACACCATCACCGACAGGCAGAAATAATTCATGGCCGATCATAATGTTACTGTTTTCCCTGGAGACTTGTTAGTAGCCACTTTTTTCTCTCAGGGGAGTTTGGTCATTATTCTCTCGTATCACTGGCATCATACAACTAGCAGGCGCGATTGGTGTCGCCAATTTCCCTGGAGCACCTCGCTTGAAATAATTTCACGGTCGTCCCCCGCCAAAAGCTGCATCCCCCCCCAACCCTGATACCTGAGTCGACAGGTAAGAACTTAGGTTCATGAGACAAAGACTTTTGACCTGGACGTTGATGTGGGTTTTAGACACAGTCTCATCTATCCTGGAACGGTTCGAGGAGGTTAGTTTCTCACCAAACGAAGTCGTTGCTTTGATAGCATCGTGAGTATAATGAGATCCAGTACTTTTTAGTCCGCATTCACCATTCGCCTTGTTTTAGAAATTCTATCGCAGCCGCAGATCATGTCGACGAAGCTGTGAGTGTTTGATGTCATCCAGTCCCTCGGGTTCAAATAAAGCAGCTATTTTTTAATACTTAGATTCCTGGGTATGTTCGGCTGCTATTTTCCAATCAAACAGTGGACCCCGTACTAAAGACGACTAGAAGACCTTTCGACTCTACACCAGGAGTGTTCGATGCCCAATTTTTTGTTGAGTTACAGCTCTGCGGAACTTCATTCCCAGGGTGGGTTTAGTGCCACTCGTACGTCGTTCTAATATTTGAACGCTTTACAAAGAACTGGTGGCAACGCAGGGGAGGCAGAATCTCCCATCAAAGGTGAAATACGACTCCAATCTGATCAAGCGGTACGTCGATGTCTGGTTTTAACAAGACAGATCGTGTCTTGACCAAAGAAGTACCGATTTACAGTTAGCTCGAGGCTGGTTCCAAATGAACCGTGGCTTTATTCAACGTGTGTCTAAGTCGACCTTGCACTAGATTCTCGGTCTGCCTGCCACTGGCAGTCCTTCGTCGGTCAGTCCTGCCATTGATATGCTCTGTCCTTGCTGTTCACAGAGATGACATACAGGTAATCAAGCGAAGGTGCAACGGGAATTTCAAGCCGCGATGATTAAATTGTCCACATTAGGCCACAACAGGGATCAGCTAATCGATTGTTTGGACGTCATCCCTGTCTCAGCTCCTCTCGCCGGAAGTCCACACCTTCCTGCTGGACTCAGTATGAACAACATCGAACAAACCGTGAGTTTGTTGCCTCCCAGTAACACCAGTAACTCATTTCACCCCTCTTTCAGTGTGCCACCAGTACGTTCCCGTCTCTAACGGCTGACCCAGGTACGCTACTTGATATCTCGTACGTCTTTCCTTCACTGAGGTATTTCAATCAGGTCCGGCTATATCGATACCGCCAGCGTAAGTTCTTCATGTAGTTCAGATGTTCAAGGACTCAACGTGAGCTTTGCCGTAGACCACCCTCATGAACTTGATCGTCTCAGTTGCCATCGTGGGAAATCCTTCTTGCTTGCTGGGTTCAGGCTAATATGATAGCTAGTTGTCATTCAGTGTCTTTTGATAGGGTTTTCGGATAGACTGCGTCATCGATTGGCGAGTTAGTAATCGAAAACAAGATGATCAGTGATCAGTACTAGTGACCCCTCCCAGCCTTTCGCTGCTTTCGCCTTCTACCAATAAGAAAACCTATACTCTGTCCAGGCTTTTGTGGTTCATCTTTGACTTCCTTCTTCGCATGCTCTTTCCCAGTGGAGACTCGACGTTTCTTCGCTGGTGGAGAAATCTCCTCCGGTTTGGGCGCGACAGACTCCTTCATGGGTGCGGTTGCCTGTGTAAATTGATCACAAAGTGGAACATTAGAGAAACATGAGCGCACCTCGGGTTTTCCGTGTTCTTTATGTTGTGCGTTCCGTCTCTTGACAACTTGCACGTTCTCGATGGAGAACTCTATAATCAAGGTCCCTTTGGCCTTTTTTGCCGTGCCCGACTCCATATTTTCAAGCTCAGTTTGCATCCTTTTCAGACGATCCTCGCTCTTTTCCTCCTTCCCCTTTCCCTTCTCCCGTTTAATAAGATCCTGTAGCTCTTCCCTCCACCACTGTTCGAATAAGGTCCCTAGGTTGAAATTATTGTTGGCCCAGCGTAGCACGCGTAAGGCATCAGCGTGCTTGTACATCTCTACAAAGCCATAACCTTTGCTGCGACCTTTGCCAGTGACGGGGTCAAGTCGCTCCTGCTGTCGAACGATCTTGGCCTGTTTTACACCAGTTTGCGGACGAGTTTTCAATTTCATTTTGCCTTTATGGCCATCTGTCGCATCCTGAGTAGTTTCGGGTTCAGCTTCCGCTAACTCGTCTGCCAAAAGCCCTGTTCTCTCTCCGTTTTTGAACTCGGTGTTGAAGGCCTTCACAGCATGCAATGCGAGTCGCTTCAACATGTGCTCCGTGACAAAGAGAGGTATTTGACGAATACTGAGTCGTGTCTTTGAGATGTACAAGGAGGGGTTGGATTTGAGCAGATTCTTGCGCGCATTGAATGAAGCTGTTCGGCGCTCCAAGTCAGTAGGAGCGAGAGTTTCTGCGGCAGATGTATTGGGAAGGATAACTAAGGGGGTGTTGGCGACATGATACAAGACTTGATCTGACTGTTTCTCACCTCCTTCCCGCAGAAGATACACGTTCCTTTTGTCGGCCTTCTGCCTCTGCCTTTCTCCCTCTTCTCTTAGTTTTCCGGCTTCCGTCCGTGTCACCGCTCGAACGATATCCAATGTACGCCCATGTAGGACGAGACTGCGCGCGAAACTTGAAGACGGGTCGGGCGTGAGAATTGAAGGGAGGGTAAAGGGATTTTTGGGCTAGTATAGGAATTGAGTACAGAGGTGTAATCAACGACATTGGACTTACCGCCTCATGAAAAGAGGTTTCCGCTTTCAGTAGCTCACTTTGTTCGATAGCTTTATCTGCATCTTCCTTATTCCAAAAGCAGGCAAAACCGGTCCCGCGAGAGCGACCTGTCTCTGGATCCATTGTGATTCTTGCATATCTCAACGGACCAAAAGTGCGGAAACTGGGGAGTAAATGAGAGGGAGTTGATGTTGTAGCACAATGTCAGGGACTCACAGATTACGAAGATCGTCCTCTGTCGCAGTGAAAGGGACATTCCGAATGAACAACGTAGTGCCAGTATCTGGTGGAGGAAGCTCGGGTTTGACAGGACCTTCGTCATCGTCGTGGCGCTCCTCACGGTCAGAGTCATCGGACTCATCGTTGTCCTCGCTATGTTCATCCTCACTACCTTCGTGTACTCCTACGGCGTCACTATCCGTTTCGTCGCTCTCAGAACCGTCGTGTGCAGACTCTGCATCTGTGCCATCATTCATGTCGACATCCATTCTCGACTTTTCTTCCTCCCACTTATCCTTGCTTAGTGACCAGTCTACGGCGATTGTCCTTGCATCGAGAGCGCTGTTCTCATAACCTTGTCCGTCCCCATCCCTACCCCCCTCTTCCGGTTTGGCATTCTTTATCTTTTGCTCTATTCTCCTTTGTTTCTTTCTCTTCTGTTTGTCTTCAATCATACCCTCTGCCATCCCAGAATACATGACAAGTCCGTTACACCCTTCGATCGCGCGTTCAGCATCCTTTTTGCTCAACATCCACACGAAGGCAAATCCTCGCGTTTTGGGTTTCCTCGGTGAAGAGGGACCGGCTTCGGATGTGCTCTGCTCCGCGTTCTCATACTTCACCTTCTCTGTAGGTATATGAATCGAGTGTATGGGTCCATAGGATAAGAACACGGCCCGGAGATCTTGTTCAGTAGTATTGAACGGTATGTTACGAACAATGAGTCTGCTTGCGTGACTTGGACCGTTTTTATCGTGCTTCCCCGGTTTGACAGCTTTCGGTTTCTGAAGATTTTCGATACGTTTTTTGAGGGCTACAGAAAGGAGGGAACCCTTGAAGACGTGTGCGTGCAGTTTATTAACCGCGTCATGAGCATTGGCGGCGGTGTTGAATAGAACGCGTGCTGTAAAAGTGATATGTTTGATCATTGACAACAGAGGGCTGTTTTTGCGTCGTACCGGTAGTATCGGACGGCTCTCCAGCATCCTCAGTCTTCGCGGGCCAGTCGACTTTTTCTGCACCGGTGCATTTACGAAATTTCTTCCATAGTGTTTTGGAATCAACGGATTGGGGTAATCCTGAAACGACAATAGTACGGATAGCAAGCGGATCATGGGGAGTTCGTGGTTGGGCGGGTGGTTGTTGAAACTGAGTGACAGAGGTCGGTTCCTTCTTCACTTTTGCTTGTTTACCATCTTTAGGCTACACTCAAAAAATGATTATCTCTGAAAGAAGAACAGATAACAATGTCATACCTTGCTGCCAGCCCACTCAACTCGCAAACTTCTCCCAACAAGAGTGATTCCTTCCCGCGAAATCTTTTCGTACGCAGCCTGTGCATCTTCTCTTATCGAAAAGGATACATAGCCCACCCCTTTAGAGACACCAGTTCCTGGTTCTGTAACGATGAAAGCTGACCGTACTGGTGCAATGTCCGAAAATAATGTTTGAAGGTCGACGGAGGTTGCAGTATATGGCAGGTTTGACACAAACAGCGTTGAACTGAATACCACACAGGGTTATGAGTATTCAAAAGGCACAACGAGTAAATTTACCTGTGACCCTCCTCTTCTCTCTCTTTTCGTTTTCCGAGATTGGAGGACATGGAGGGAGAGAACTTCAAAATTTCAAAAGGCTTTGCATAACAAGCTCAAACAAATTAAACGCCGCGATCATTTTGCTTACAACATAAGTACGACCACACATAAATACGTCAACCATAGCGTTACACTCCCCAAACTCGCCTCAGAAGTAGCTCGAGGAGTACGCCTGGGCCAGGGGTTTTGGTCACGCAAGGTACTCCAGGTGGCTTGCTCGATCCCACTCTTGACAAGGCCTGCTCCAAGGATTCCACTTCGACACGTGCAGGCACAGCCTTTCCATCTTTCGAGCGCTGAGCTTGAACTTCAGCACGATTAGCACCTACTGGATACACCGATTCGTCTTCTCGTCTGTCGACAACGAGCATCCCACGAGTGAGCTCACCTGTCCTACGTATCGTCGCTCACGGAGTCAAGCAAATGAGTTTCTTAGAAAGCAGGAGTCAAATACCTTTCAATATCAAATATACGCCTCTCAGCCATCCATCCTGGTGCCAAATTCTCTGCGGAAGATGGAGGGATGCTGATTGCGCACCATACTGCCACAATGTCGTGCAACTCCATCGCATCTTTCCCGAAACGAAGCATTACATCTCTTGACCGTTCGAGAAATGAGGAGGTGAAATGGATCAGCGGGGGCTTCATTGAAGATGCAGAAGGAGCTGAAGTCCCTTCGAATGCCTGGTCTACCCTCTCCTTGTAAACAGGATAAGGTAGTTCATGAGGTGTCGTAATATCTAACGGGAGGAGGAGAAAACGGTCTAGCGAGAATGGAGGATCCCCGTCCTCTGGACAGAGAACTTCCTTCACAGCATACGGATCTGCGAAGAAATTAACTGCAGTGGGACCAGATAAGCCTCATGATCATGAGGGTAAGATATCGAAATATTTGCTTACATTCCGCGACGGGTGTGGTATTTCCCGGGACGTCCAATGCCCCTCCCATGCACACCACCCGGCCAATCCTGGAAGCCACCAGAGCTTGGTCTTCATGAATCAAGGCCGCAAAGTTGGTCAAAGGCCCCAGGATGATGTATGTTATGCTCAGTGGTGGAAAGGATTGGATTAGCGACAGGCAGACCTCATGCCCCGCTTCTTGAGCCATCTGGATCCGGGAGTGTCCAACAGTATGATCGGTTGGACCCAGATCGGGATGCCGTTCAGAAATATCGCCTAGTCCATCCCTAGGATCTCCAAGATCAGCGTTACGAAAAGGGCGGCTAGCTTCCCACCGACCTTCCATGAAAATACTCTGCATCCATTGTTCGCCCTGCCAAAGGTTGATCCTTCCCCCTGGCAAGGATAGTCTTGATGGACGAAAAAAAGTTGGGGAAACGTGCCTCATGTTCCGGATACTTCTTAAGATGGTCTTCTACAGCCTGATATGCCTTCAACACATTCAGGCTGAGAAGTCGGATAAGTCTTTTGCATTAAAATTTTCGATGGCTATCCTCACAGGGACGAGTCAAGATCGGTATTTCCTGAGGGACAGAGATATATCACAAGCTAGTAAGAGATGGAAGAGGGAGCCCACCAAAGGAAACGACGATGGCTAGAATCTCTATCTCTGGGGATGCCAGGGCAAGTAACCTGCAGTGATTATTCGACCTCAGGTAACTCAATAGAAAAAAATTCGTTCTTGCTTACAATGCAACTATATCGTCGACACCCGGATCAGTATCGACTGGTAATAGGCAAAGTTTAGCTTTCAGTTCATTGCGATAGAGGAACTCTGACTTATGACAGGGATTTTGTTCATGAGGGATATGAGAAGAGTGAGATCCGCAATTGAAATTGGCCTGTTTGCGAAAGAGTTTATTAAATAGCAGCGATAGTACTGCAGCTCTGCGACTCTGCTTAGCGTTATGCAGATGTAAGTCGGGTACGGTCAGTGGATTGCATGAGGATTCGGAGTTTTCCGGCAACTATACAGTTCTTCTCGGTGGCTGAAAACGTGACCCACACTATCATCTACCAAACCCTCGCCGGCGTCGTACACCCTCACAACCAAAGATAATGGAGTCGTTACGCTTCCTGGGATCACTTCAAGGCCACAAGGGATGGGTTACCGCCATTGCGACGTCCTCCGAAAACCCGGACATGATTTTGACTGCTTCCAGAGGTGTGTTATTACCTTAAATTTTTCGTTTGGCGGGATTCAAAACTACGTCTAGACAAAACTATCATCGTCTGGCAGTTGACCCGCGATGATGACTCCTACGGATACCCCAAAAGGATCCTTCACGGTCACAACCACTTTGTTTCTGACGTCGTCATCTCTTCCGATGGTCAATTTGCCCTTTCCTCCTCCTGGGATCATACTTTGCGTCTCTGGGATTTGAACACCGGTCTCACCACTCGTCAATTCGTTGGTCACACATCCGACGTTCTCTCCGTCAGCTTCAGCGCAGATAACCGACAGATTGTATCTGGTTCGCGTGACAAGACAATCAAACTCTGGAACACCCTTGGGGAATGTAAATACAACATTAAGGACGATGGTCATTCGGAGTGGTGCGTTTGCTAGCTTTTCATGCTGCTGCTCACTCTTTCCCCTTACACTTTGCCTATATCGAAGGGTCTCCTGCGTACGATTCAGCCCCAACATTATGAACCCTGTTATCGTTTCTTGTGGATGGGATAAGGTGGTCAAGGTGAGATATCGAAGTTTCCATTAGGTTATTCAGCACTTGGCATGATGCATCATTTCAATATTTGCTACTTCAGAGGGCTCACCCTATGAGACAACATTTTCCACCAAGATCTCTGACCTCTATTCCGTGTTCCAATATTTCCCGGCACACACCACTAACCTGAAAGTTATAGGTCTGGGAACTCTCCAAATTTAAACTCAAGACCAACCACTACGGTCACACGGGCTACATCAACACCGTCTCGGTTTCTCCTGATGGTTCGCTCGCTGCCTCTGGAGGCAAGGACGGAATCACCATGCTTTGGGATTTGAACGAGGGCAAACACCTGTACTCCCTTGAGGCAGGAGACATCGTCAATGCCCTCGTCTTCTCCCCCAACCGATACTGGTTGTGTGCTGCCACCGCCAGCTGTGTCAAGATCTTCGATCTCGAGAGCAAGTGAGAGGAGTTTTCTTTATTCATCGCTTGGACTTGTTTTAACTTACATCCGCCAAGGTCTATTGTTGACGAGCTCAAGCCTGCTTTCGCTGATGATGTCCGCCCGCCCGAATGTGTTTCCATCGCCTGGTCCGCTGACGGTCAGACCCTCTTCGCCGGTTTCACCGACAATGCTCTCCGGGTCTGGACCGTCACGTCATAGGTTGCTACACTTCTACGATATATGGGTCTTGTTTTTGTATGTTGTAGCGAAAAATCCAAAAGCTTTCTCTTCCTCGGTTATGGAAGGCTGCACCGTATCGTCATTTTGTTCAATTTTTCTAAGTGATCGGAAGTAGAGCTTCGTCCAGATTTCGTTTTCTTTCGTTATGGTCCCAGCGATCCATGCCGCCAAAGTTAATTTTCATTCCATTCAACATGTTGAACTGGAGGTCGTAGATATGAGATACCTGCGCACGCCAACTGTCTCCACTGTGAAAGTGCTTGAGTGGAAGGGCCTCGTCATGGGTAATACAATTCTTACGTTGCAGTGCCATAGACATCTCCCTCTAGACTTACGAGTCTTGCCGATTTGTCGGTATTCGATTTGGTATCATAGATCCATATGTTGACGCCCACATAAATTTCTTGCCAGCCCGATTGGTCGATGAGTCGGTGAGGGGGTGCAATACGTCTTGCATCTGGAGGAAGAAGAGGGGATGGTCGTATATCCACATCATTGAAAAATCTGAGTGCGGTGAGGTTCGATATATTTTCGAAGATTGCCCGTTCCTTTGATAGTTCTGGGTTGATCACTTTAATGAGCTTTCCGTCTTCGTCTTCTTCCTCACCATCCTCTTCGCCGTCCTGAGTTTCATCGTGGCCAGTTGTACTATTACTTGGCTTCGGATCCTCCTTTCCAGTTATCTCTTTCTCGGCTTCCTCTAGCTTTTCGTAAAACGACCGCCAAGCTTCCTCATCAGAGAAATCCGTTCGGATGACCACACCTCCAGCAACATTCTCTATGACAGAATCGAACGGGTCCTCATCTTCGTTCTTATTGAGGCAGACGGTGGGTGAGCAAAGCAAATAAATGAAATTGAAGGACGTGACACACGCTGATCTCTTCATCCCTAAAGCTCTGAGAGTTTGAGGGCGGAGCTGGTTTACTTGCCCAAAATTGTTCAAGAACGCGTAGTTGCCATCTTCTACGGCCTTCGTCTGGGTGCGCCGACTTGGCAGAATTGTAATGTTGCTGTACATGGGGTAAACATGTGGTAAGTGAATGGCGAAGGCTCGACGTACGGAGAAAAACTGTGCCAGTTCGCTTCTCATCGTCTCTAAATCAAGAGTGGGTCCCCAACGTTCAAACGTTCAACTGCAAAAGAGTCGGTTAAAGAAAGTTCGCGATCGATTATAGGTTTGACAGTCACGTTATCGAATCATATCTCCGAGCCAAATAAACTACGTGGAATTCGACCGAGAACCTCAATTGCATGTAAACAAGACATTGTGTGCTTGCAGTATTATTAAAGCCACGTCTTTAGACAGGCCAAGGGACAAGATTATGCCCAGATACCAGTGTTTATGGACGTGTTCAGGAAGACGAATAGTGTCGAATTAAACAAGAGTTGATAATCGACTAGGAAATGGTCTATTATACTGCAGAAGTTCTGGAGCCAGCTATCCGATCCACGACCTGGAGAGGATGTCAGAACGATACTGTGGTACAAGAGGGCCAAACCTACGGTCCGAATGTAAGGGAGAGACAACAGAGTACCAATAAAAGGCAGTTGGCGAAGGAAAGTGACAACGACCGGGAAGAAATCACTAGAAAAGCATTGTATGCTTGGTTGTATCCTCAAAGAAAATAGCAGCGCACCCGAAAAGGTTCAAGAATCCAAACGTTTCAATTATCATTCCAAAGAACGGCCATTTTAAGAACACCAGTAATATTCCACCAAGAAAGCATATCGTGCCGCGTATTTTTTGTTTCCGAGCGAAGAAATAGAAGGTTTTTTGTGGGCCAATGATAAGAGTCAATCCAGAGACGAACAGAATCTGCAACGCGAGGCCAATCGTGAAGGCATTTGTAAAGTAAATGCGGAAGAATACTCACGTTTCCGAGAGCAAGTAATGCCCCGTCGAAGAACAACATGACACCCAGCATCATGAACAGTGCGCCAAATGTTGTCAGCGCAACACCGATTTCTAAATACTAGGTGGGTTTTAATGCTAAGGAGTCATAGAGAAATTACTCACTTTGAGCGTCAGTCAGCCACATAGTGAGGAGAGCCCCGGAATAAAGTGTTGAAGAAAGGAATACAGACTGGAACCTGCAGCGGCGTCGTGGACTGTGAAAATGGCCAACACGTCTATAACGTGTCGTTGTGAAGCTGCGCCGGGAATATATTTGAATGCCGAACGAGTCCCTGAGACTGCTTTGAGCAGTTCACGCCATCTGATTTTCGTCGATAAATTCAAACCGACATTGCTATAACTGCTTACGATGAAGAAGTCCTCGTACTTGAGCCTGAGGATTCCTCGATGAGTCTTGTCATCAAGCCTCTCCTAATAAAACTTTACGCGAAAAAGATTTCTCCCATATGCTCCAGCCGCCTGTTCATGGCGTTTTTTGAACTCAACTCGATGTTGTCTTACCTCTGATCGCTGCACTGTTGGCTCGGGGGATCTTCTCCTGGAATCCATGATCCTGACGATACGTTTTTGTTCCTCAACACCAATCGGCACACACATCTAAACACTATTCTTTTTGTTCAGAAACGCAACGTTTTTGGATAAATTTTTTCACAAAAAACCGGACCTTTCTGGGTGTGAATATACCCTTTTCGAGCATCCCACAAGGCACGGTGTGCAGACTCTCGCCTTCCAAATAGATTCGTGCAGTGGAGATGGCATAGAAGCTCTATCTGAGGTCCTGTTTCAATCCGCCATTTCGAGCTAGGTAGCGATACAGAACCTGATATTCTTTTGTCTCATGATCATTTGGTGACTGCCCGGAGACGAGTCATCCGTTCAATTCATGAATGGACCGAACTTCGCCCTTGGCCCCGAGAAAGAAGCTATCCAGAACTTCATGACCCCTCCATGACCTTATCACAAGTAGCACTCTATCCCGTTTTGGCTCGATAGGGAAAATGGCTCAGACGGTATTAGCGAGGGAAGTATATATATCAAAAAGCTGTGAATCGGGAACAGCGGGCTTTCCCGAAACTTGGTTTCCTTCACATGCGCTAAAAGTAGCTTAAAGCTCATGGAGATACTTTGTATTTCTGTTGACCTCGTTTTCGGAATCGTTACATGTCCCGAGTATACATACTTAGAAGAGATCAACCGAGAATATGACGGAATTTGTGCGTGATAAAGAGTTCAAAGCTCGTTGATGCTATGTATTAGTTACAGGAACTATAGACAGTCCTTGCAATAATGAGTACAAATAGAAAATGTCCTTTAAGAGACGGTTTCGAATCCGACTGTCAGTGCTGCACAGGCGGAAGTATCACGACAGCGACTCACCGACAAGTATTTATGGAATAAATGAATCAAATGGCTATGTATCCTGCTCATCTGGCTGCTTTCGCCTTGAGAATTCTGTCATAAGACTCCCTGAGTGGAGTACGATATGCAAGAACGGTCAAATGGTTGCTAAGATAAGGCGATGGAAGTAAGTCATGTACGCCTTCCACCGTATGATGCGTATTAACAGGAGGAAAGAATGATATCATCTGAGGAGTAGGCGGTCTAGTAACGGTAGGCAAGTGGGCTAATGAAGAGATTGCGGCGGAAGAGGAAGACTGAGAAATTGTGGACAGAGTTCGATTTCGGTCCCGACTGGATCTCGTAGGATCTCGGACGGAAGGAGGGACCGGGAGGGTAACAACTGATCTAGCAGATGAAACTGAAGTTCTTCGTGGATGGGAACCGTGGCCAATTACGGTGGATTGTGGAAATGGTGAAGTAGGAGAGGCGGATATGGTAGACGGAGAGCCTGCAGGCTTCGTGTGAAATGTAGGCTCGTAGAGCGTAGGGGATGATGAAGAAGGTATAGTTGATGCGGCGTCCGAAGTTGTGAGTGGTGCCAGAGGTGAGGTACGAGAAGGGGTCGCTGTTGGTTGACCAAATGAATGGCCTCGGATAAGGGGATGTGGGCGCAGTGCAGCATGATCGGTTTTACTGGAGATAGAATGAGTGGACGGCGGTCGTGTAGATGATTGACGTTTGGTCGGGGGTCGTGATGCAATCGGCTTAGAGTCGAGCGAAGAAGATTCAAATTGACTTCCCTGCTGCACCATACCTCCAGGTCGAGATTTCTTCACGGGCTCTGGTTCTGTTGTGGTGAAGGGCACAGTCGACGTTAATGGCTCTTCTGCACGAGATTGTACCACGAGACTTGGAGGAGCGTTTGACGTGTCCTCGGCCTTCACCTGTGCTGTGTGTGAGTCAAAACCGGGAGTTATGTGCAGTGTATCGACACGAGGTATTGGTGTTCGTGCTCCTGTTCGGCCATTTGAATCAGCCTTCCGTGACGGTTCAGTCGATATCATTGCTCGGTCGTGTAGGGGATTTCGTCGTGCTTCTACCGGAGTAGTCCCGCCAGCTATGTTATCTAGCTCGTCCTCTGAACCAGAACCATCCACCGGGTTGGGGGTATTAATACCACTCTCACTGGAAACCCATTCATCTTCGTCTCCCTCTTCATCTCCAGGTCCCACAGTAACCGTAAATGCAGGCTTGGATCTGGTGACGGGTGGGGGTGGTGGACGTTTATTGAGAGGTGCTACCTGGTCTTTGGAGGAAACACGGGATGTTGAATGGCCCTGTAGAAGGGTTTTGTCTGCTTAAGAGATTCCATTAAAATGAAGTTGAGGAAAATTGGATTTACATCGTAGCCATTTTTGAGTTTGGCTCTGTCAGGATTTCTGGAAACTTGTTCTTTTTGGGTAAACTGAAGATTCGGTCCAATTTTTGTGGTGGAAGATGTGCGAGAATGTGGGCGGAGAGCAGCTCTGTGTCCACCTTTAGGTGCCATTGTGGATGGTCGTTGTTAGTAGCAACCGAGCGAGACCAAGCAGGCCAATTTGTTGCCAGTGTGTACCTTGCAAAACTCGGCGCTCTACTTTACTCAGCCACCCATATCACCTTGATTTCTCTTTCACCACTTCATCTCTTCACCCCTCATGGAGAGAGTACAATTTCAGCAGGAGCAGGCAAATATTGACTTCTCGTTCCTTGGTGTTGTTTTTGTTTTTACTAAAAGAATGCGGATGTAGATGCTCAATGAGCTTAAAGATCTAGTCGAGAAAAAATTATTCACCGTGGTGAGTGAAAAATTTCCTGAATTCAGTTTTTCATTCTCAACTGAGAGAGTAGTTCACGTTTTTCAGAAAGAAACAAAACAGATCATAAAGCAGCGAACGGTCTTCGAGAACACCCTAGTTAGGCGCGTCGCGAAAAAGGCGGATTTTTTGAGATATGCTCAGTATGAAATGAGCTTGGAATCGCTTAGAAGGAAGAGGTTAGAACGAATGAGTGCGTGTTTGTTTCATTCGTTTTGTTCTGTGTTTCAATTCGCTTCCTAGAACTGCCTCCTGGGCCTGCGACCGTTTCTGATTACGCTCTCGTTCGAAGGCAATTTCACATTTTTGAACGGGCCCTGAAGCGGTTCAAATCCGACGTTGGGCTATGGATAGAATATGTTCAACTCGCTCAAAAGGAAGGTGCACGGTCATTGGTGGGGCGTATAACCGCCAGGTAGGTACGGATTGGTCTCAGACTGACTGATCCTTAGTTTGCACTGTTCTAGAGCCCTCCAGTTGCATCCGAACACGCCTGCTTTTTATATTCTAGCGGCCTCGCACGAGTTGAACCATCTCTCACCATCCACAGCTCGTTCGCTGCTACAACGAGGTATCCGGTTGAATCCTGAGAGTATTGAGATGTGGAAAGAATTTATCAAAATGGAATTAGGCTTTATTGAAAGCCTTAGAAGGCGTTGGGATGTATTGGGGATTCATGATAATGAGGCCAAATTAAAAACTGACAAGGGAAAGGAAAAAGAGAAGTTGCTGAACCTGGAAATTGTTGATGAAGACGGTGATTTACCCATGGCCACAACGATGGATGATGTGGATGCGACAGGTTTAGACGGACAGGAAGGAACAATAGCCAGGAAAGAGATCATGGGAGGTGTGATCGTTAAAGCCGTTATTTCCAGTGCTGTTCAAGGTATGTAAAATTGATCATCATGTACTACCTGACGACGATAAATTATCTCGGATTTAGCTTTGCCTACGATCGAGCTATTCGAAGCACTGGATCAATTAATCACAAATCATCCGTCACCACCAGAACTTCGGGACTCGTTTCTATCTCACCTGGACGAGCTTCTTTCTGCGTCATTCCCCGATCATCCGAAAGGAATCAAACTACTCTGTAAAAGAGTACTCCGTCCTGGCATGGTCGGTGAACAGCTGATAGACGGATTAAAGGAAGCGAATACAAAATTTTTATCTCGCGCTCAAACCAGCAGAAAAGAAGACATGCTCCAATCCTACTCAGAATTTGTGTTGGAGCAATATCATACGGTGTTGGATGACGCTCTGGTGTGTTCTATCATAACTCTGGTGTTGAACAATGAGCTTGGGAATTGACGAGAGATGGTTTTTTTTTGATACAGAAACTATACCTAATTTTGTCCTTGCAAGGGCTAATTCAAAGTCAAAAAAAGTCACCATCATTATTGTCTACTCACATCAATTTATTGACAGTGGCCGCGCAGCGGGGCACATCGGACAAGGAGAAGGTGCTATTGATAGCGAAACGTTACACAACCAGGGTGCCTGAAGTGGCATGCGTTTGGCTGGCTAGACTCGCGGCGGTACGGGAGTTGAGCGACGTAGCTGTCGAAGAAGTATGGGCGGAAGCTAGACGGTGTGTATCTGCATCCCAGGAAGAGACACCAACCGTGTGGACTTGGGGTTTGGCCCTTCTACCTCAGGAGCGAAAGCGACAAGTACATGAGGTGTGTGACCCCTCTTCTCAGGCAGGCTGCGAGGAAGGCCAAAACTTCGGCCGGAAGCATTACCAGTCTTTCATGCGTGCGTATCACTGTTTACTGATGCAGGCTCTGGTGTTGTGTTCTCTTTACAGGAGCTCTTACGGGAAAGCTTGGGTGACTCTAGGCTGCAGAGGGTGCACGAAGAGTTACTCATGTCGTATGTGAGTTTATTAACGGGACGGGGAGTGGATCCGGCAGCCGAGGAGGGTGCAAATCAAAATTCCGTGTTCATGAATGATTCGGAGTCTCACGCGGAGAGCTGGAAACGGGGAATACGTTATATGCAAAGAATGTGTTTCCCGAGCGGGAGAGTTTGGCAGAAGGCTTTTATGCTATCGAAACAGGGGTTCGGAGAGGATCTACTACGCGATATCTATGAGTCCTGGCGACGAAGGGAGGAGGTGGACGCGACCGTGGAGTGGGCAAGATGGTTATTGGAAAATGGGAAAGGCAGGGAAGCGATGGAGGTCATATTGAGGAGCAACAATAGGGAGGTGGAGGAACGTTGGGGAAGATTAGTCGAAGAAAAGGCCTGAATGACCGGAGGGTACAGTGCAGGGTACTCTATTATCTCTCACAGCCGTGCTATAATAAGCGTAACCTAATCTAGCGACTCAGTTGATCATGTTGTCAGGGATCGCGACAAATAATGCCCTGCGGAATTGACATATTATTGATATTTCTCCAAGAAGGGTGTTGCCCTTTGTTTTGCCCTGCACCTCCCTACACTAAGAGTTTACTTGAAAATGTATTCCGAGTTACTGAGGAAAAAATGGAGAAGAGACCAGAGTCCTTTTGCTATTTTTTTTTTTTAATGTGTGAATATCCAAATGCAGCACATGTAACAAGTGATGATGGATACGCATGGTCAGGCCTGGTTGGCCAGTCCGTCCACATGGTCACAGCCCAGCCACACTGTCGGTCCTTCCCTTTCTCCCTTCTTCATCCTCCACGTCCCTCTTGGTCTTCAACCAGTGAGTTTCCCTTACCGTTCTCCTCGACGTTCTCCTCAGCTTTCAGAGCTTCGCGCTCATCGTTCTTTCCTTCTTCCACGTCATTCTCGCTTCTCAGTTCTCTTACTGACTCATTCACCGTTCTCTTATCTTCCCCAGATTTTCTTCACCTCTCAAATACAAGCAGCAACGAAGGCGGACAACCTCCGTGTTTCCGTCCAGGGAGCTCGTTCATTCTCCAAGCTGCATGTATCTTCGCCTTGGCCAGCTCAGACACCCAGCCGGTCTCGTCTCGTCTGAATCGGACTCGTAGTCTTTTCGCTGCCCTTCGCTGTCTCTCGATTGAGAGCAGAGCGTGTCCAGGATCCTCGCCTAGGTCGACCCCCCATGTTGCATTATCCTGTTTATCCACCGCTCTCGTCCCAGGTTCCCAAGAAATCAGTGGTTAAAGACAATAGTGACTATTTTCGCCATAATGATCCCCTCACCACCTCTCCGAGAATTCCCCCAACTTCATTAACCACCAAACGTCTGCAGAAAGAGATTTCCTCTCGTTCTGCATACTCTCCCTATTCTCCCCCTCCATCAATTCCGCTGTCTATTAGTACTAACCTTTCTTCTTCGCCGGCCTCTTCTATCGTTTCCCCTTCGCCGGCCTCTTCAAAGTTGCATAGAAGTCCTTACATCCCCTCTCGTCGCACCCTCAGCAACGCCTCTGCTTCCGATTCTCGTCCATGGTCTTCCATTACTCCGGCAGAATCCCGTGTTCCATCTACGCCTTCAGTTGTGTCTTCAACTTTGGAGGATGTATTTGCACCCGGTGATATCTTTGGTGAAGGAACTAAGCTCCAGGGTGAGACTATCAAGCTGGTTTCCATTGGTGCTGCTCCCGACCGGCCACACACACCTGAACACGAGACGCCTGTGAGAGTGTTTGAGGTGGTTAGACGTCTTGGTGCTGGAAGTTATGCTGTTGTGTACCTTGTGGTTGAAGTTTTGTCTCGTCCCTCTTCGGATGACGCTGCTATGTCTGTTGTGGGAGGCCTAGATATGGAAGGAAAACCTCGAACCGCCCCCGTTCAGTATGGACGTGAATACGCCATCAAATGTCTGTCGAAAGTTAACCTTGACGAGGATGCTTTGGGTGCCCAAATGTCCGAGGTGAGGACGATTTCTCAGAGGATCCTGCTCAGATGTCTTACACCTTCCTCAGGTTACTATTCACCAGTCCTTGCGGTCTCACCCAAACATCGTTACACTTCACCGGACCCTAGAAACATCTTCTTTCCTCCTCCTCCTTTTGGAATTTGTTCCAGGCGAGGACCTTTTCTATTTCCTTGAACAGGCTCGCGATCATTACGAACATGAAAACGACTCATCCAATTCCGCTGATTCTTCCTGCTCTTCACGAACACCCCCTACTCCTAGTCTTCTTTCCTCAATGAATCCTTCCCAACAGCTTTCCCGAACTCGCCTCCGTCTTATTTCGTCCATGTTCTCCCAGATGTGTGATGCTGTCGCTGCTTGTCATGACCAGCAAGTATTCCATCGCGACATAAAGCCCGAGAACTTCATTGTGACCGATGGATGGAACACCACACCTGATGGGCGACAGGAACGAAAAGTGGTCGTCAAGCTCACCGACTTCGGCCTTTCTACAACCGACGTTGAATCTTCTGACATGGACTGCGGCAGTGCACCGTACATGAGTTATGGTTAGTTCTGATTATGTGATGTGTATTCAATCTTAATCTGACCCCAAAAACTTGCAGAATGTCGCAATAACCTGGCTCCCACATACCGTCCACGTGCAGCTGATGTATGGTCTCTGGGTATCGTCCTCATCAACATGTAAGTCTTACTTCCTGATCTTGTTCGTCCTTGGGATTCTAAGCACCTTTCAGGTTGTATCACTGCAACCCATGGACTGATACTGCTCAGGGTGCCTGCAATACATTCGCGTTGTACCTCCGGGATCCCGTCAACTTCTTTATGAACCGGTTCACGGGGATGACTCGTCGGGTCGCAGAAGTGCTTGCTACTCGCGTCTTCAACATTCTTCATGACCCGCAGGATGACAGCGCGCGATTTACTGCCTCCGCTTTTGGTGCTTGGATTAAGGATCTTCCCGACCTCCTTGCAGACCAACCGCCTGCCACCAAAGGACATCAACGTACCGTTTCTGTTACCTCCATCACTCATGGTTTTCCCATCTCTACTTCTACTCCCATGTCACATCGTCCATCTTCACGACAGGTTTCCGGAACCACTACGGTCCGTACGCCAGCCATACCTTCTCGGTCCCTATCTCGTGCACCATCCCTTACTGCTGCTTATGAGCAGCCAGAGATTGCCGAACTTTCCACCGTAATTGATCAGGAAGTTGAGGAGCAGGAAGATTGTCCTGAGGATGACCTCACACCAGCTGGCATGACCTCAAGGTCTACGTCGACTAACAAACGTCGGAAGCGAGGTGCCAGGAAAGGGAAAGGCGTTTCTGGAACACCTGGATCTACCAAGTACGATGTAGATGACACTTTGAACACCCTCGCACATGCTTCACAGTCCTTGGCAAGGGAGCTCAGTAGGACGTCCAAATTGTCCTTGACCAAGCCGCCATCCGTAAGGTCCTCTTCCACGAAAACTTCGAGCAACTCTCGTAAATCTCAGCCGTATGAGCCGGTGTCGATGTATGGCTTCCCCGTACCACTTTGTCCTAAAGAGTCCGGGTCAGCAACACAGACCTTATCGTCTCAAACGTCTTCCGGCTCCATTCGCACAACATCAGCTGCTCAGGCCTCTCTACGTTCATCTTCGTCCGTCGTTCCTCTCCCCTCTACTTCCGTACCGACAAAGAAGCCATCCAAATGGAAATTGAGCTTTGGGAAAGCTCATGCAGCCTCTGCTCCCGTTACAGAGGATGTCTCTTCATCCAGTCAAGTGGTGGAGAACACTCCGCCGCACATGTCTCAAACAGCCAGTCAGGTGTCCACATTAATCATGGGACTGAGTGCATCACCACCTGCATCGACGTCCAGTTCTGCCGATGATAGCTCGTCGTGGAGGATGGGTCGCCGTGGGCGTGCTCCTCCAATTCAGTCGAACGTCAAGGGTACCCGGCCACCTTTACCTAGTCACATGATGCCGGATGATAGATCTGACCGTGCAGGATCTCCTCATGGCCGTGGTGGTCGTGCTGTCGCTTCTAGCTCTAGTTCAGTCGCTTCTAGTAACTGGAGAAGCTCGATGAGTACCGCGTCTAGTTCAGGAGCGTCTTCTTCAGCATTTACCCGCTACAGCAATTCCAGCGCACGTAGTGTTTCTACCGCCGCTACCAGTGTATCTTCTGCTAGCTGGCGGACTAACGGCAAATCTCTAGGTGGTCCGTCAACGTCTCCAGATCATTCGCCGTCGTCGTACAGTGCAACTTACTCTGGAGTCCCTAAGAACATCAAGAGTATGTATTTTATGATATGTTTTTTGTTTGAACATTCTGCTTACCAGTTCCTCATTTCATTCAGTAATGGATGGCGTTCCGTGGGAACTGTTCGAGTTGCCTCGAGGACAGCGACCAGAGCCTATTGGTGAGATCTTCAACAGCTCACCTCCTGCACCTCGCAAACAACGTAGTCGGAAAAAGATGAAGGATACTACTGCCGGGCTGGATACCATCTCTGAACGTACGCCGTCTCACAAGGTACCGCCAGCGTCCCGGAGGGACGCTTCTACGAGCACTTCAGACCTTACGGCGCCTGTCGATGGTGGTGGAGGCGATGACAGCCGACCTCAGAAGGCTTTGCAAAAACAACAGATCAACGCACTAGGGCGCATGCTTTCGGCGCTGAGAAGGTGATGTGTTTTTTGCTCCGATGAGTGCAGGTGTGGTGTGTGAAGGACCAGTCAGTTTTCGGTTGAAACATCCCATTGTATTGGTAAAGTAGTTAACACACGGTGCGCAAACCATCCATCTTCACAACGTTACCGGGTTTACCACCGTTGATTATATGGTTGTTGATCACCATAATAATAACTGCACTTTGTGACGGACGCTTTTGTGTAACAACAAACTTTCAGCAGTATGCATTTACTAGACAACAAACATTACAACACTCGTTTTTTTCTTTGTTTTCTTGCGCACCTCTCAAAAATTGTCTTCTTCATTGTCCATCACAAAATCGAGTTCAATCATTTGCAATTTCTGCCTTGTGTTTTTACAAGAATATAGCTGGGTAGTCGTATCACTTATTTAATGTATTTCCACCACCACCAAAGAGCCATCTTCAGTCGTCAATCCGGATCAGATTGCTTCATGATGCCTTCCTTCCCTCGTCGGTCCAATGAGCAAAAGCCATATTCTGCTCTATAGTCGGTCGGCGATTGACATCCTGGGGTATTGTCGAAGGATCAATGAGGATCGCAGATGGCTCGGTTATTGTAGAGCTTGGTGTTGTTTGCAAGGAAAGTTCGATATCGGTGTCCGATTCCATTGGTGGTGGTTGGGGTCCAATGATAACGAATTGTCCTGGAGTACTTGTCCGAACAAGGTTCGAGTAGTATTCTTGTAAGAGTTCGCGAGTGCACTAAGCAGGCGGTGGTTGGTGATAGGCGAAACATAAGAAAAATGGACTTTGCTGACCGTTAGTTGCCACCCGATCATTTGAAGGAACTCTCGCTCGAGTGTATTCAGTTCTGGTAAGGATATCCCACCTACTTTGGCATAAAGACTGTTAGGGCAAAATACATCGCATAAACCCTTGCTCGAGACAGCTATGGCGGTTATTACGAAACGATGGCAAGTGAGCGATGAAAGGGTGAAGACAGGGTTTCTACTGCAGATCTGGTCGATATAGAATAGCACGATTAGAAGGCAAGACTTCTAACGGCGAGAGATAGTCAACGTGCTAGTCCAGTGCAATTCAAGAGACTCACCTCGACTCTACAATACTTAACAATACGCTTGAGATAATCTAGCACAGAAATCCCGGGAGGTGACCGTGAGTGAAATCGAGTGAGGCTTTCTCTATCGACATACAGAGTCAATCTTCAGCCACAATAACTCAAATTGAATAGCTTTGAACCCACGGGATGATAGGAATGCGATCATTATGGGACATTAACCGCTCAAGCATGTCGGCTGTACATTTGAGTCGCGATAAAAATCAAAATCGACAAGAATGAGAGAAAAATAAAGCACCGATGAGTTGGATAAGATGTTCTATGTTTGCATCCTCAAAAGCGGGCGGGAGTTGAACCCTTCCCGAGCCAGAGGAATCCATGAACCCATGGCACTGTGAGCGTGGTGTCCAAGAGAGGCGTAAATCCGCAAATGACTCTGAAGGTCCTAAGCTGGAGTAGAGTATGCGGTCATTGGCAAACGTAAAAGCGGAAGTGATGACTAAACACTCCATAAATGGTAAACAAGCCACAAGTATCAACTGTACAGCTCTCGGTTGTTTCCGCTCACGCAAGAAGAGGGTAATTAGCTGAGTTCGAAAAATAACGCCCCGCCCCGGCACCTAAATTTCTTACCTATCATCGAAAACCCCCATACATTCACGTCGCCATGGCCCCAAAAATCGTGAATACTGACCGTTTACCATCATTGAACGTGTTTCTGACCTTTGGCTCAACAGGACCCCAATGAAATCAAAATTATCTACCTCCGTGCTACCGGTGGTGAAGTTGGTGCTTCTTCTGCATTAGCACCAAAGATTGGTCCTTTGGGTCTCGTACGTGCTCATAGAATCCGTCTTCAAACAATTTCTAACTCTTAATCATAGTCCCCAAAGAAGGTCGGTGAAGATATTGCCAAGGCTACATCACAGTGGAAAGGTCTCCGGGTGACTGTCCAACTCACCATACAAAATCGTCAAGCAGCTGTCTCCGTTGTTCCCTCTGCCTCATCATTAGTCATCAAAGCTCTCAAGGGTGTGTTTTGTGTAACATTGTATGGCGGGAAGAAGGGTATTCACGTCGTTCTTTAGAACCCCCACGCGACAGAAAGAAGGAAAAGAATATCAAACACAGCGGCAACATCCCTCTGGACGAGATCATCGACATCGCACGGACGATGAAATCAAAGTCACTTGCCAAGGAGCTTTCTGGGTGTGTCAAGGAGATTCTGGGAACTGCTCAAAGTGTCGGATGCACAGTCGATGGTCAACCCCCTCACGACATTATCGACGGAATTAACTCTGGGGAGATAGAGATTCCCGATGAGTAAACGGTACATCACCTTGTATTAGTTGCTTACGGCGTCTTTATTTTGTTCATATTCTCATGTAACTCGTTCTGAACATTCCTTATCGAGGCATTTGATGAAAATACCAGACGTCGCCGCTCGTGGTCAATTTGACTTGACGTATGGATACTATAGTCCAAAGGTGAAACAGGTCAATTGTAAGAAATGTGAAGCCTGCGAATTCCCACGCTACATAAGTTTCTGCTGTATGCATTCGTGAGCTTATCTGGGTGGTGAGTAGGCGAGACTTTTTTTTGTAGACTGAACTTACACTGCGTTCATACAGCTTCGATGTCATGATTTTCTTCGCGACGAGGAGCTTTCTACCAGCGACTACAAAGTTTTCCATCAGGCTCCAGTCTTCGAACGCGAAAAAAAAATTAAAACGGAGAGAACCTTTCAAGACCGACGAGTCCCTCAGAACCCTTGTTCAACAAGAGAAATACGCATACGCGTATCGTGTTTATCTTCAGCTTCAATACGATGGCATACCAATAAGACACTCGACTCTCTACCTCAAACCGGCCTTGACTGAACTTTCAGATCTCTCTGAACGTCGTCCGGATATTTTCTACGTATGGATATCGCTACTTCCCGGTCGACATCATATGCCCGACCGTCGTCTGCACCCCAATCCTTTTGGACATGAACACTTCAACGCCTTATACACGTTTGGATACCCCGTTCAAATGATACCGGTTGCGTACCAGTTTGCGAGGACGGCAGCATCTAAAGGCTACTTCTCCACGGTTTTCGACGACTTTATGGCATTCATCGTTCGTTTCGTTACTCCTTCCAATGGTGTGAGTCTGATTTGTGGGGTGATGGAGTGTGCGGTGCAGTATGAGAGAGACCATGGTTTGTTATTGGTTGGGGAATTCGGTGAGGAGATGGTTCAGAGACGAATCGAATTGTTGCGATCCAAGGTTGAGAGGGCGTGTCTCATGGCGGGTTGGGATGAAGAGGTTGAAAGGATCCTGTCTCAAGGGGACAACCGAATTTCTCAAAAAGTGACGTGATGGTCGTGTGGTCCACTATAAGTACGTGTGTCGTTTAGAAACCTCCCACAGACCATATTGTTATATCATAGGCTTGGTTGGTACTTGTCCACTGCAGACACAGAGGATATGTTTCTTTGTATTACATACCCTCTCTGTCACTCTTCCAAGACTTGAAGATTCACGGGAGCTGCAGCGAAGGTGTATCTTTCAAGTTAAAAGCCACCGTGGATTTTCTCAAAGCGTGGACTCTCCTTCTGGCTTTAAATCCTCAGGCCCCACTGCGGGAACGAGATTCTCCAGTGATCGCTTTGACAGAAGAGCTATGATCATACGCATACGGTTCATCGCCTTCACACTTCTCGAAACTTCCACGCTATGCATATAAAAAGTCGATCGTAGGTCAACCATTTTGTGCCTGACCATGTCCACAATTACTCTGACTGTAGCCGTACTGATTTTGACTATCGCTCTCATCCTTGACTCTCATCGGAAGAAACGGGGTACCCCCTCTTACCCTCCTGGACCCAAACCCCGATTCTTTGTAGGCAACTTATTCGATGTTCCCGCGATAAAACCATGGAAAGTCTATCGTGAATGGGGAAAAGTCTATGGCATGTCTATCTCCGTGAAAAGTTAAGATAACTCATGTGAATCTTCTTGCATAGGCGATCTCATCCATCTAAATGTCAAGGGACAACACATAATCATCGTCAATTCTCAGAAACGTGCGCACGAAATCTTTGAAAAGCGCTCCCAAACCTATTCTGATCGCCCTGACATCCCTATGCTGGACTTGTGCGTAATATGGCACTTGCTGCACTGTATGTTCTAACGGGTTTATCGAATAGAACAGGATGGATGGCTGTGAACGCTGGTACGATCTTTTGAACTTTGTCATCTGGATCACTCGACATGATCTTTGTCTTCCATACTCAGGTCTCATGCGGTATGGTCAGATTTGGCGAATGCACAGACGGGTGTTTACACAGGGGTTTCGGGCTGCTGTCGTTCCAAACTATCAATCCATACTCTCGTCAAAGACCAGTCAATTCTTGACAAGTTTACGCCAAACACCGGATGCGTTTGTGACCCACATCAAGACGTGACTGTGATTTTTCTCCTTGCCGCTCTCCGTTGATAATCTGTGAAACTGTTAGTTATGCCGGAGCCTCTATACTCGCGACGATATACGGACACGACATAGAATCATCTCAAGACCAACTTGTCGATCTTGTGGAAGAGACGGTCGGAACACTTTCTGATGCCCTGCAACCTACGACGACCCTTATTTTAAGCGTGCTGCCTTTTTTACGCCATGTTTCACTTGAACTTCCAGTGTTTTCATTCCAACGGGTCGCCCGTAGGACAAGAAGATTACTGGATAAAATGCGGACAGTGCCGTATGAAATCGTTATGAACAACACGGTATGTAGAAATCCATTATTGCAGACGGCTTTTTATGCACTGGTTCAAACAGGCGATGGAAAAGGGAAAGTTTTCCTTGCTTGGTGAACTACTCGAGCATTACAAGGGTGGAGATGAGCTCCAAAAAGTGGTCGTTAACAATTCCCTAATGTCTGCTTACGCAGGTAGGACTCTTCTTGTTGAACCTTCTATTCCCTGTGGTGACACTCAATCAAACCTCTTAGCTGGTGTAGAGACTGTGCGTTCAACAGAAACAGTCATTGTTCTGTGACTTAATTGCATCGCTTAGACTCTTTCTTCAGTTGTGACGTTCTTCCTTGCTATGGCTATTCACCCGGAAATTCAGAAACGGGCCCAAAATGAGCTCGATACTGTTGTAGGAAGGGATCAGCTTCCCACTTATGCGGATCGTTCCAATTTGCCTTTTGTAGAGGCTATCTTGCGCGAGACACTACGCTGGTCACCAGCTCTTCCTCTCGGTGTTTCTCATGCAGCATTTACGGATGACATTGTAGGTAGCTATTATATCCCAAAAGGCGAGGCTTTCTTTCATTTACTGGTCTGTCTGACTCAATCATTTGTATCAATGCACAGGTGCCAGCATCGTTGGTAATATCTGGTAAGATACTTGTATTGCACATTGATATTGCTGAATACAATCCACATTTTCCTCCAGGGCCATGACTCGGGATGAGGCCATCTATCCAAATCCAGAGTCCTTTAAACCGGAGAGATTCTTGACCAAGGATGGAACATGCAATGATGACCAAATGTTGCTACCATTTGGATTTGGGAGAAGGTAAGCAATGTCACCAGACTCCTGGCTTCAGTCTTCTGCAACCTTTCTCTTCTAGGATTTGTGCAGGCCGGCACTTTGCACTTCTCACAGTCTGGATGACTATGGCATCGGTTTTGTTGTACTTTGATATCAAACAACCTGAGGACAAGACTGGGAAGCCAATAAAGTGTTTGGCAGATATCAATTATTCAGACGGCCTTTTCAGGTACAAATCCACTTTACGTTGGGTCCTTATATCTATTAACGACATTCATTGCACTCTTATAGCCATGCCGATCATTTTCGATGTGTGATTAAACCACGTGTTGACAGATATACTGGAGGTTAATGTTGACCATATTTCTGTTTTTCTTTTCGTTCTTGTATTGATATTCTTCCCTTTGTGTCCAATCAACTTCCCACTTTTCCCGCTGCGTGATTTTCCTGTCGAACTCCTGCACCTATCTATGCCATCTCAGTCTTCGAAGTGAACGCAATCAGAGGAGACACTTCTCCGGTATCTCCAGATAACAGATAAGATTAATGATCAAAGAGGTTTTACCAATGCTGAACCTCCCACATCACCTAGTTTGTTGCCCATTGTTGGAATTCTTCATAACTTGACTCCTTGCTTGCTAGCAGTGATTTCCCAGACACTGTGGGGGGCTGGCCTTGTCATGAATTGAACACATCCTATGGATGGCCTTGGTCCAATCTAATGGACCCTCCTACCAAAATTTTTGGCCTGTTCATCTATGGACCACTGGTTTTGGCACAGCTAAGCTTAAGTCCTTGGATTCCAAGGGCTTGTAATGTTCTATAGCATTCTCTAAGCTTCTTGCATAGCCTAACCCCTGCCTTTTACAGTAGCTCTATCCTTCTTATATTATAAACTACCTACTAAACCCATATCTAGATATTTCCCTAGTAAACTATTATCTTATTTACTATAAGTAGTTCCTTGACTCTTTCTATTATATAAGGCCTCTACAGAGTATATAAGAACTGCTGGTTTTGCCCTCAAAACCTCAGCCTAGTTATTTTGCCCATTTGCCCCCCTGTCCCCAGTTCCCCAGTAGTTAGCCCCAGCTAGCAATCAAAGCCCCCTTGGAGAGAGTCATAGCTCCTCCACAAGTGCCCTAACAGTCCCTAGTGCCCTCAAGCCTTCTGCAAGAGTCTGTCTTGCCCAAAGTGCCCCAAAAGCCTTAGCCAATGTTTGTGTAAGTGTTCTCTAAGTAGATATTTTGCTTCCTCAATCCAACCTTGAGTATTGTGAGCCCATTGAGTATTTGCCGTGTAAGCCTTAAAATCCCACCAGTTGGGTGCATCAGTTCTAGAATATTCAGGCCTCTTCTCAGGGGAGGGGGCTGTGTTGGAAATGTTGGAAGGTGAATTGGAAAGTGAATCACCACACGGACTTGGTTTTTGATTTTCCAGTTTGATAACTCAGTTTGGTTTCTTGGTTTCCGATTTCGGCAAAGACTGGTTACTCTTCTGTTTACATATCTAATTTGATTTCGTCTTGATAGTAGTCTGTATCTACAGTATTTAAGACCCAGACAGTTATGATACCACCTCAGCTTTTGCCATCGCTTTGGCTTGCTGAGTACTTACTTGTTGTCTGCGCATTAAGCCGACTGCTGACTAGCTGAGAAAACCAGTATGAGGAGACCCTCTGCCTCCCTGGCCGCCCCACCTGAATTATTTTTACTCTGGGTAGTTCATGCGATGAATACAACTCTCAAAAAGCCACCCCTTAACAAATCAGCGTAATCCGCGCCAGTACTCAACGTTACCCGAAGTACAATATCCCAGGCCCTCCAGAGGCAACACAACGGACCATTGTGGACTATTTATTCAACCTTTACGACGTGTTTCAGACCGCCTTCCTCATCAAGTTCCCAAGAACCCTAGATGAACTGCCTGAGTAAAGAAAAACGACGAGAACTGTGATGACTGACCAACCACTCTTTGTCATTGACGATTACCCTTCTAAGTGCTGGAGCACTGTTCATGATATCCTTCACTTCATCAATTGTCGCAGTGGTTTCCTCTAAGCCTCTTTTCAGGGTTCGAAGCTCGAACTGAACCCGCCGTAGTCGCGGTGTTTTTGCGGAATGCCGTATGAAGGTAAACTGGAAAAATTAAAAAAAAAACAAAACAAACCAAAGCCAAAAAGCCATTCTCTCACCAGTGAACCTCGACTTGTCCCAAGTGAGAGTTCTTCCAACAGATTACACTTTCGGAGGAGAGTTTCCAGCGATCGTTTCTTGACAAAAGCTGCCCGTAAATTTAGATACCTCAGTGTTTTGCTATGCTTGTCGGCCAAGTGATCTATGAGCAAGTCCCAGCTATGCTTCGAAATCGGATTGCGGGTTCGGGGTTTGTAAAACGGGACGAAATTCAACTCTTCGATCGGGGATGTTGATATAACGTGCTTGATCCATCGACATACATCGTCAGTCGCAAGTGGGTACTCGTTGTAGCTGTAACTTCTGTAGCGTAATGTGAAAGACTTGAGGGATTTTAGAGAAGGTAAATTGATAAAGGGCACTCCGTTTGTGCAAGACTGGAAGGGGCGAACAAATGTCAGAAAGGGTTGAAATGATAGGTCATGAATGTTAGCGAACCATTGGATTGTATGATGAGCGCCTATAGAATGGAAGGTTGTACGAAAGACAGAGGTTCTCAATTCGTGGCAGATGGACCAGCGTGGTGAATAAAGCTTCGTCTGACGATGGCTCAAGAAACCCAAGTTGCAAGGTCCGCAAGTTGTGCAAATTGGCCGCGGACATCCGGAAAATATTGAAGAATCGGGATAAGTAGTGAGGGCCCCATTCTCTAGCCTACCCATCATGATGCGGTTGAGTCTTTCGGAGGGAAGAAAAAGGCTTGGGCTGAGGCTCACTTGAATATGCAGCTCAGTCAGGCTGTTCGAAGTGACCCTTAGCCAGTGGGGGAAGTACTCTATCACCCCATTCGAGACTGAAATCAACTTGAGTTTTTGCAGCCCAGGCTTCAGCACTTCCGTGAGGACAGAGTGATCAGGATATCCTATGACCCAGTTGGACACTAACTCGGTTAGCGACGGAAGGTCACGTATTATGGTAAATATTTGGGCAAATATAGAAGGATTAAGGTTGTCCTGTGGGGATATCCAGCCGGTCATGTTGAGCGTTACGGACTGAAGATTCGGAAGGTGTTGGAAAGTGTAGACTAACGTCCTGGAACTTGGTTCATGCCAGCCGATATGTCCTATATCGACGAATATTTATACGGCAGAATTCCTTTATAGCATCCAGTACGCACCTTCAAGGACTATTACTCTCACATGAAGACAATTATGACTGAGACAAGCGGATTTTAACTGTCGTTCAAGCTAGAAGGCAACTTCGATTAGCATCTGTCTACAGATTGAAACGTAGACCAGACCATCTCAGGCAGCACAGTCGACAATCCGACGCGCAGCTCAACACATCTATACAAGATTGGAGAAGCTGTTGCGTTGAAGTCCCGACTTACTAGGCAGCATCTTGCGACAGTCCGGGTATCATCTTTGAGCGCCTCGACGACAAATTGAAGTAATTCATAGGGTAAAATGTGGAAGGAAGACATCGCTGTCGAGGTTACAGGAGACTTTTAGACAACATGGTAACGATGGGTGAATACGAATATTATACAACGGCATGTGCTAAACCCCATTGACGAGCGCTATACCAGAGCGCTCGTCGCTCACCCGCAGTGAACGCGGAGACCTCGTTATGAATTGGCTGAACTTCGTTGACTGACAGGTCACCGAGTTGCGATAAGTTTGTGGGTCTAAACCAGTTCACCCGACACCTACTCGGATGCAAATATACAATCTGATCCTCCAAATCAGGTGCTTTCACTATCACTGCTACTACTCCCAAATTCCATGTCCTCCATTCGTACAGTGGTTATGTCAGTATAGGGGCGTTTATTTCTCATCCACCGTCCCCACAGATAATCCACGCGACATAATCCAGACCCAGTTGCAGAAGCCAGTAATCCGGCATTTGACAAACCATTGGATGAATTCCAAGTGACGACCTGGATTCCGACTTCTTGGGGCCAAGCGCCAGTATTCCAATCCGGTTGTGGAGGTGCACTCTTGGCTTTCAGCTTGCTTTGAGCCTTGGTTTGGGCCTTTTGAATTCCAAACGTAGGTTTTTCTTGGGTTTCCTGAGGTGAGGGAGAACGGGATTTACGGTAAGCAAATGTTTACAGACAAAGTAACAGTATGCTCACAAGGGAGAGAAACTTGTCTAGCATCCGAAATTCCTTAAGGTTTCTGTTATAGTCCATTTGATAAATCTTGTGTATCAAAAACGGCTTTCAAAACCTTCGCATAAGTAAAACGAACAAGCGACCATTACAGATCGCACTTACAACGGGGCCATCTCTTCTCGTTGACCTCAGTGTGTTTGTAGTAGTGCAGGAGCCATCTGCGGAGCCAACCACAAGTTGTGGATGGTAGTCCGATGCATCGATGCTCTGAAGCATAAACTATGAGCAAATTCCATGTACGTCCCATAGGCTACGGATAGCTCACCCAAACAGGTCCCTGCGGCTCCATCAATAAGTGCCCTCTTCCCAACATCATCGGCGACGCAGAGTAAGCTTTGACTATATTCTCATGGTCAATTGTAATGGGGCCACCTGAGAACTGTGAGAAGGTCATCGTGTTGATGACATCTGCTGAATTTGTGAGACGGGGGAACGGAGGAAGGTGTGTGACAATGGAACTTCACCCCTCGTCCGGTTCATAACTACCCCTCTTCCTCCTCTGATGTCAGTAATGCATTCCATGCCATCGTAGCCACCACTCGCAATCACCGTGGGGCAATCCCAGTCTTCCCCCGGAGGATACTCACAGTTTTTGCCTTTCTTTTTGTCCGCTGCCTGAACGAGATACCACTGGGGCGGAGCTCTTAACCACGCTAACGCCCTGATGGCACATTGATGCACAGTTATATAGTGCGTGGGCAGCATAACATGCGGGTGGGTCGATGGTGTTAGTGTCGGAGTATCTGGAAAAGCGGCGTGAATATGTATGGAGGCAAACCCTGAACAAGCACCCACCTGGCTTTTCAACTGCTTGGAAAGCTGAAGCAAGGTCGTGAACAACTATCACACCTTTGATCTGAGTGAGTGTTGTGTATCACAAAGGTTGTAAAACTGGACACACCTCCGGTAGTACCAATGGCGACGACTTCGCTATTCGCCCAGTCAAAGCTCCAATACGATGTTTCGGCCTCAAGTTCAACCTTAATAATCGGAGCAGGAAGGGAAACTGAAATCGAGAAGTTGAGTCCCATCAGATACAGACGTCGAAAGAACCGACCGAAGATGGGCTCGTCACTGGATGTGTTTCCGGCCTCTCTACGTACATCTACGGGATGGGGGACCACATAAATCGCAAAGGATCCATCCTCAAATGTTCCGGAGAGAAGTCCCAGCTTCCCTAATTTATTGGGGTCCTTTCCAACCAACTGAGAAGATACGAGGCAGTGTTAGTTTCAGAGTTTCGTGGACGAGAAACCACGAGTCTCCATCGTTATATGAATCTAAACCAATGAATCCACGACTCACAGCTGAGTTTGTCGGTAACGGGACCCATTTCAGCGAATGCACGGGTCCAGAATCCAAACAAAGAACCATTTCACAAGACATCTTCCCAACGTCCACACCGTCCTCAAGATTGTCATTCATGATCTGATCGCTATTCGCATCAACGTTGTCTACCGCTTTCCGCTTGCCTTTGTCGGTCTTGCACGTTCCCGGCGAGAGTTCCTTTGTTGGAGCAAGACTCCATATCTGCACGCTGCCATGGCTCAAAATCCCCGGCTCAGTTTTCTTGCCTATTTCCGGCGAATGTTGTTTGGAGGGATAGGGAGCCACCGCGAGGTATTGAGTGGGTCGGACTTCATGTAAAACTTGAGCGCATGTATTACTTGCACGGAGAGATGATCAATTACCTCGCCGGTCATCTTCATGGATTGGACACCAGTCTAATCCCCAAGCAGGAGCGCCAGGATTGAATACGTGAGCCCTTGATTCAGGTATATAGTGAGCTTTCAAACAGGTATTAACACCAGGACGGACAAAGCAAATGGCCTTCCCCTCACCCATAGAAAACGCGTCGAACATGTCAACTTCGACCTTGGTTTGAGAATCAAATGGCCCGAAGGAACATGTCACTGGTGGAGGGGGGTTGAGTTGACCGTTGTCGCTTGTGGTTATATCCGCCGGTAGATATGGCGCTGCTTGTCTACGAGGGCCGTCGGTCTCCGTGTAGAGGAGCCAAGAGAAACAAACTCACTCGCGACTCAAAATTTTCCATCCACCTTTCACGGATATATGATCATGAACACGCGGCCTCGTGCGTCTCTCCTTAGTTTCATCCATACAAGCTTCTTTGAACCATGATCTGTCTTCGACTAACTCCCACAGAGGGCCGGGGCCGACGTTGTAACCCCAACTTTTGCCAACGCGGTCGCAAATCCTTGGATGGGAAGTGAATCCATTGGTCTCTTCTGTTCTGGGCTCTTCGAAAAGCTTCGGTGGCGAGAGCAGCCGATCAACTTTTGTATTTGGGAGGTTGAAGAGGGGGACTGGACGGTGCCGATGATGGACACTCGGAGAGGGAAGGGAGTACATCTTTTGGTGACGCCGGATTCCGGATTTAGTAAATACCGATTGTCGAGGGCTTGGTCCAGCGTTGTCACTAATAGCATATGGATTCATTGCATCTCCGTGGGCAATAATTCTGACTTTTCTTCCTTGAGCACTTTTCTTCTTCGCTGGTTTCGTGTCCGCTTTTGCCTTTCCTTTTCCCTTCACTGTATGAGACCTCTTGATATCGACTCCTTCCTCAGAGTCATCCCCCTCCATTTCTTCCTCTTCTGATCCATCACCCGGTTCCTCTTCAGAACGCGCCCCCGACTTTTCGCTTTTCTTTCCTTTTGATTGATCTTTGTCCAGCGTAAAATCACTGCCACTACTTTCATAGTCCATCACAACATCTTCGAGTTCGCCTTCAACACGAGGCTCAGATCGAGGCCTGCTCTGAGTGGCTTCTTCTGCTTCTTCACTTTGAATATCCAAGTCGGTGGCATAACTCGGACGCGATTTCCGAGGTCTGAGTTGCCTTCCCATCAGCCGGGTGTGCCAGTTAAATTTGTTCCGGATGTCTTTGAGGTGGGTGGGTGGTCGAAGAAATCATCAACTGTGAGATAGAAGGCGAAGCCTGGCGGTAAGAGCAGCGACGAGTTGGAACTCGATCAGTCCCAAGTTTAAGTTACGGGCGTGCGCATGATCACTGACATTATTGACGCTTATTTGTATGGGTGGGCACCTGCGAGCGGAAAATTTCAGGTCGAGGCATCCGACACCACTTTGATCGAGGTCTGCTCACTGGTGGTGACCCTTTTGTCAGGCGAGGAAGTAGGATGTATTTGTAGATCGTATATAAGTGGCCTTAATCAAGTCAGACTGCACGCCCTGCTAAAACATTCTTCGCATTTTTGACTTCCAGTCTCTCCAAAACAGCACGTTGTAAGCTCGAGTCTTTCCTTCCTTTGGGCTGAGGAACGGTGGATGTAGGATTGGCAGTCTTCTCATCCCCAGGTTTCTTCGTTGTGTCACGAGTAAGATGGGGTGGAACAATGATCGGCGTGGTTCGAGGAGGTGGAGGCCACTGCAGAGATTGAACATGAGCAGGCCTTGATGACAATAGTTTGAGCGACTTACGCCTCGATTGGGTTGGTTGAATTGAAGAGCCGCCCAGGGGGGATACTCCTTCTCCAGCTGGATGATGTGATCTTCCAGAAACTTGAGTCGAGCGAAGAGACTCAGTGGAGGGGAAGGCACTGAGAATAACTTAGTCTTCAAAGAAATCTGGAGAGAGAAAAAATCGTGTACATACCATATCGGACAGCTAGATGGTTTTCAATGTTCAGAAGACGTTCATCAAGACCAGGATGCCGTTCCGCCAGGCTGGCCTCAGATTGGGATAGCCGTTCTAAATTGGATGCGTTACGTTCTTTGTTCTGGGCTCTTCCTTTTCCCTTGGGGGTAGAGGAAGAAGCTTGCGAAAGGTCGTTCCCACTTGCATTCCGCTTTTTCATCGTACGCCTAAGAGGTCCATCCTCATTCTTCGCTACGTCATACTTCATTTGTGAATCTCTGTCCACTGGTCTAGCGTCCGTACGAGCGCACGAAGCGATTTCATTATCGTCGATCTCCTGATCTTCACCAAGCTTTGCCCGCTTTTGAGCAATAGAAAGTAGAAATTCATTACGATTCGAGGTCTCATTGTGCGATCGCTTGCGCGTGAGGAACTCTGATATTGATTTATTGATCTAGTCGAGGGTTTAGCTGAGCTGACGGCATGATAGTGGAATGAAACTCACTGACGTGGGACTACGAGGTTCTACGTTATTTGCCAGGCGCACGTAATCTAATTTTCGTTCTTCCAGAGGCCGCTCGTGAAATGCTTTCGCCTTGTCTTCTCCATCGTTAGGGGACTTGTTCCGAAGTTTCTATTGCGTATGATAGGTTTAATCCTATTCAAAAATTCTGACATTCGGAACACACCTGGATACCCTTCACCAACTCCTCCAAAGAAGCGGCAATATTACTTTCCTCCCAGTCTCGATTCATGACAAGCATATCCAACTCAAAACCTTCCAAAGTTTGCGTTAATCCAAGCCTTTTCATAAAGGCTCTCAATAACACGTCCCAATCGCGGCAAGGGTCTGGTGGAGATGGAGAAGGACTTCGTGGTTTTGTCTTCGCAGATTTTGGCTCGACGTGCTGGTAAGTCGATGTTTGGTTGTTGCCGGCAGGTAGCTTATAATGGCTTTGATAGCTCGAAGGCTGGAATTGTGTGAACGCAAATTGTGGCGAGTAAGGATTGTTCGTCGATTGTGTCGAATAAGGGTACGCCATTGTCCAGCTGTTTTTCCAAACACCGTGACCGGCAGTGGTGGAGTCGTAATATGGGTGACTACTGCTTGATGATGTCCCGGGGGGTACTGAGTTATTAGCGGTCGTACTCAAGTTGCTCGTTGCATTACTAGATGTCTGGCTTGAGCTCAGAGGATAGTAAACTTGGGGAGTGGTTGATTGACTTGGTTTTGGAGCAGCTTGACTCGCGGTCGCAATTGTCGTAGACTCAGATGGAGTATTGGTCGGAGTTGATTCCTTTTCGTTGACCATGAGTGTCGTCGATGATCCTCTCAGTGAAGCATTGGTTGACTCTGGAGAGAAAGAGCTTTTAGCCGAGTGGGAAAACCGTCTCACGCCGTTCCGCGGTAGCGCGTTGACTTGAGCGCTTACAGGCCTGATCATCACTAATATGTAACGAAACAGTGTGAGTACTTGAGTACTCAGCAGACCACTAGTGTGGTGAAAGCTCATATTAGAAAACAGTAGTTAAGGTAATTAGTACTGTCAATTAGATTTATATATCTCTCCATGCGGCTGATACAAATGTCAAGGGAAGAGAATCAATTAAATCTTTCAGCAAGAGAGCGTCCGTTATTTAAGATCTTCCATGCTGGCCATCTCGATGAGCTGGTTGGGCACATATTCCTGGTAGATAGACCCGTCTCGCACCTCGAGGGCAAATGGACAAAAGTTGGCTGCAAGTGCGAGGCCGAGCGTGACCAGAACGCTAGCATACCAGGACCGAAGGAAAGGTAGTTTTCGAATAATCCTCGCCAGCGAACTTTTTACTCGCAGGACGCATGTTTCGTACAAATATGTAAGTATGGGTCAAGGGACGAATATTGTATTTCCGGACAACGCTACCAATTCACTCCTTGTTATCCTTATTATCAAGCGTCCATGCATTGTCCTTGAATAACTTCTCTCGTTCCAAAAGATACTTCCCTTCGGAAAAGGAGGTTCAGAAAGTTAAATGAGACGGTGAATAGTTGAGACATACCTTCTTTGTACTTCTGAGAGTATTCCGAGGCTTTATGATAGTACCAGCCCAGCCGCTCATTACACCCAAGGCAGAACACATCTGCAACGGTGTGTACTCCTGTTCTGTAGGGCGATCAAAATTGGCGGAAATGAATTAAGCTTTGAAGATATTCCTACAGTAGGGGGCGTTCTTCCTTGCTACCGAGCTTGACGTTAGTGGCAGAATGCATGAGACTGAAGCAGTCATCAACGCGTTGTGAATCTCAAGGCAGATCCAAGACTTGCAAACCACGCCCATCTCGACCCGAGAAGGACTTGCTTATTAACTCATCTTGCAACGCCTGAAATGAAGTAAAGAAGTCAGAGCTGCATTGAATTCACTTGATTTGACATCACAAAAGTACCACTACTGCCGAGCATCTCGAACAAGAGTAGGTGCCATGACCGTCGTACGTTTGTATAACCTGCGCCATTGTTGTGGTGAAGACCGCTTATTGAGGTGGATGATATTCGTTCGATCCCTCTTCACCGCTCTGCTAGTGAGAGAACGATGGTGAGGAAAGAGTCCACTGTCGATTATTTGTTTAGTCTCGACATCATGCTTGCCGGCTTTTTCCGGCTTGTCCAGTACTAACCACACAAGCCGGTTTTACTAAAAACTAAACAGATGTGGTTTTCACTGGTGATGAGGCCGAACATATGCACGGTTCGCCATGCCTAATCGCTCGGCTGTCTATCTACAAGATGGAAAATTCTTCTAGTTCCAGCACATGTGTAGTACGTCCAAGTGTGGAGTAGCAATAAGTAATAGAGGAGGGGCGCTATACTGATATAAACTATGTAGGTGCTGGAGAATCCCTTCTCAAACCAAAGCTGACGAATCTACGGAAATCTGAGAACACTTCTCGGCGTTCCCCACGGGAGGCATCCGATGCGCTCGTTCCAGATCCGGTTGGAGGCCCGCTAATGGGAGGCGAGGCAAGTGCTGCGAAAATTTTATCTTGACCTAACGAAGCTGGGCTAGTTAATCCACCGAAAGCTCCAAAACTTGAGGGATCCATGTCTAGAGAGGATAAGAATGATGTACTTTCTAGTTCCTCTTTGGTGCTGGTGATGGTGACAAAACTATCTAGAAGGTAATTCTCGTCATTCTTCGGGACTCCCTTGAGGTCGAGGATCTAATTTGGGGAGTCAAGAAATCGTGGTGAATGAATCGAATATGAAACATTACCTTCTGGAAGTTGGAGAAGGAAGCATCCCCAATCAGTAAGGTATAGTTGAGGATGAAACCCTCTGCTGGGTCCTGTGCTGATTATGAGCGTGCGTCAATTCTCATGGAAGGATTACTCACGAACGGAGTCACGATCACTTTCAATAATGACTCGAGTCTGCTAGCACTTTTTGCAAGCGAACGCGTATAACTGTCCGCCACTTGAGCCTGGAGCCGACTAACGACAGAAGGACGGGTATTGAATACCTGGTAGTGATTAAGCTCTCTCCAGGCATCTTCGACAAGAACGCCTTCACTGTTTGCAAGTCTATTAGGAGCTATCAAAATTCTGAGAACCTGCAGGCAAGCTTAAAAGACATGACCTAGTAATCCTTACCTGCTCTGCTCCGATTTCCCCCAAAGGGCGGCTTTTGACCAAAGAATTGGTAAACTTAGCGACAAGTAAACTATCGGCGGAAAAGGTCAAGACACCAGGAATGGTGCAGTATTGGATGCCGTCGCTCACCTGCAAGCCTTGTCAAAAAAGTTGCGAAGGTATTTTTTCTGCTCCACGGTGGGTCTGACTACTTCGGTAACTTGTTCTATGGCTCTGACCAAGTCAGCGATATATGCGGAGGGACCTGAGACTTGGTTGAGAGTTGACCACGGAGAGTGGAGCATCGAATTGAAGGCTGGATCGCAGGCCGTTTCAAGCTCTCGTAACTGAATCCCAATGGCTGCCGATATCACGCTAACATGCTGGAGTCAACATTGCGCGTCGAAAAAAGCCGCTTAAAAGACATACCTGAGGAACAAATCAGACTCGTTTTGAAATGAAATTTTGTCTTTGAAGTCGTCGCTAACTTTGCCTTTGACCTTATCTTCAAGCTGAAAAGGATGTCAGTATGTAGTTGGGATACCAATGTCTCATCTCAACCTCGGAAGCAGTGGTCTGGCAGTAATCTGCTGTGTTTATTACGGTGGCAGCTTGCTTAAGCTCGTTGACATCGAATCTGGACTCCGTTGACTTGCGACTTGCCACCGAGGGTCTGTTGAAGTAGATGCCGTTGTAGTACCGACGAGAGCTTCACAATGCCGGAGCATACCGTTTCAGACTTGCAGCGAGAACCTCCTCTATCGGAAATTTAAAAAAGTGCTGAAGACGGAACGTTCATCCACTGACCCGCATATATCTTCAGCCACTTTTTGTGAACATTATAAAGATCAAATAACGGCTGTCCGGTGGACAGTTTCGCACATTGCTCCAAGCTTTGTCCATAGAAGTAGAACAACTCCGTTGATGAAGGGAGCACTATCATTGGTGAAGGATCGCTGTCTTCGGCGTCGTCTGTAGAATTTGTCTCAAGTGAGGCACGAGGTGTGCTCTTTGAAACTTTGGCTCTACGATGGGGGGCGAGCATGTCTGTCAGTGCCCTAATAGATAAAGAGTCAGATAAGATAAATGGGACGGGAAACATCTGACTTGTCCTGCGCATCCACAAACACTGCCATGTGCGGCTCAAAGGAGGCTTTGATCGATTTTGGCGGACGAGAGTTAGCAGTAGCGGTGTGTTGTAGCATATCTCGAAACTGAGACAAGATTATGAGAAACACTTCCTGCCTTATAATGACATTGAGACGCACTGGTGTAGCCCATTTCTTTGACATAGAGACTTCAAAATCATTCACTATTTGCAGATTCTCCAAAAGGGATGTAACAGTTAGAGTTTTCCCTGCGCCCGAAAGGAGAGTCGTAATATCATCCCTAGACAGTCCGTGAGTATATTGTCGTATTCCTAGAACGACTGCGGCGCGCATTCACCTTGTCACCTCCGTGAATTTTGCCAATAAAAACCATTCTACCTTCCATTCTCCAGGAAATACCCGTCCTTGTTCTAGCTCATGATTTTGTAATAAACGACGGAACCACGCAAACCTGCGTGGTATATTGTCTAGTTGACCGGCCTCATCGGATGTGCGAAATATACGTCGGTACTCCTTCAGTTCAAGAGCAACATATCTCTCAATCAACTGTGAACGAACTTCTAGCCCAAGAACATCCACGACTTGGCAAGCGTCCGCAATGACTGTGGCTCGGACAGGTTTCGAGAGATCTTGTAAATAGCTGGATTGGATGATTAAAATATTGGCAGCTCTTCTGAGGGTTCGTAGTGGGAACTCACAACATGTCAAAATCTTGATCAATGAGGGTTCGCAGCGTGTTTTGTATTTCTTGAATACGCCTGCATATTTGCATGATTCTAGGAATCGAAGTATATTGCTTGAATGACACGGAGATCTGTTTGACAGCCTGCAGATTCCATTAGTGGGGTATTGCATTGGGTACAACGAAGGGAGAACAAACAGCGAGGGTCTGAGCTATTTCACCATACTTCTTTTCCTGCACGAGGTCTTCGAGCTGAGTCAATGCGTTAACTTCGCGGAAGTGTTAGATGGGAATGACAGAAACATAAGAACATTGTGAACATACCGAGCATTTGCAATCTCTTCAGCATAGTCATACTCAATGTGAGATTCTTCTTCGCCAAATCGAGAACTTGTATATCCTTCGTGATACTTCTAACGACCGCTTCAGATTCCGTAGCCTTCTCTCGGATTCGTGACATCTGACCAAGTAGTTCCTTTAAACGGAATAAGCAAAGTAATCTGAACTTGATTGCATGCACCCACATACCGAGATCATCTCCTGAATGAGCTGCATCCTGTCGGGATCCTGATTTCGTTTCAGCTCCTGCCGCAAGCTTTCTAGTTCATGCTGAAGGTCCTGCTTCGTCTGAAGAAGCTTCTCTTTAACATTCTCCGTAAGTGCCAATGAAGTCTCTGTGTCTGAAGTGAGTTCGCCCAAAGTGCACACATAATCATTGTACACACCATCGGGGAAAAAGTTGTTCAAGACCTCTGCAGGATTAAATTCGTTTGAGAAAGGTTCGAACGGGTCTGAAGATTGAGTCTCTAGGACGCGTTGAATTGAAAGTACAAGCTCGCGAGGCAACTCATCGTTGTGCTGCTGCATAGGTAGGATGTCACACGTGACAGTATTGAGAAGACTCGAGGAGTAGCATCGGGTCTTCATTGACATGAAAGAAAGTAGTATAGTTGTTTATTTAGATTAGAACATTGCTACAATATATATACAAATCCTCGCGTATCCTGAAAATGGGGATCTAGCTTCAACAGAGCATTAAAAGAGCGGAAAGGAATAAGCAAGACAACAAATGTGCGAATTCGTGAAATCAAAAAACGCAAAACAAGGTCAAGCAAGGAAGGTAATTGTACAGCTCGAATAGTAAATACAGATAGCGCAGTAAAGACAGAACAGTTCGTAAAGGGCAAGAGGAAAAGGAATCGCACGGAAGTGTTAGTGCTGTGAGTCCCGAACTCGGGGGCCAAGTGGTCGTCGGCCTTGAGAGGATAGAAGATCACCGGACAACGTCCGCGTGTGGGTTCGCGTTTGTCGGACAGCAGTAGAAGGAAGTGATGTCGGCAATTCATATGTCAATGGTAAACTACTGCGAGTCGTTGGTGCCGGTACTGACGACTCAATGTCGGAGCTATCGGTATTGGTTACCGGGTGAGTGGGAGTCGGGGGTATGGCGGGTAGAGGAGGATGAGGGGGCAAACGGAATCCAGGCCTTCTAGCAACGCCGTTCTCCGAGATGTCATCTGTATCACTTTGCCTGAAGTGGAGGTCCGATATAGACATAGGAACACTCTCTACAGGAGATACTGGGTTCAATTCTGAAAGGTGAACTTCAGCCCCATTGTTAGGAGTATTTGCGGCAACGGCAACGGCAACAACAGCTGGAGAAGTGGGTGGAGATGGTTTGTGGCCTTCTGGGTGGAATGGAGATGCAGGGAGAGATGTTGGGAATGGGAACGAGGAGGAAGGTGAAGAAGGGTCAGCGGACACCTGTGAGGAGGGAGATGATATGGAATCCTGTCGGTTAAGGGAGCTGGGTGTCGTGGTGCTCCATCTGCTTCGTGAACCCATTGGTCGAGTGAGAAAAGAGGAGCTCTGGGGTCGACCAGCTCGTGAAGAGGAGGTTTGTTCATTGGATGACCCGGGCAGAGACGCGTCTGAGGATCCACCGACATCGAAATCAAGAAAAGAAGGAGAATCTACTTCGGAAGATCCAGTAGGAGGGGAGGGAGCAAGTGGTACCAGAGGTGTCAACCTAAAGGGGGCCCGGGGAGGTTGAGGTAATGGTTTGACACCTCCCAAGACATTCTCTCCTCTGTTTGTCGGGATAATCACTTGATCCTCGTCGAATCTGACTGACATCCTGTTGAGTCTGGTTATTGCTGCGGAACCGCGGTTACCTTGCGATGTCCGAGGTGGGTGGGGAAGCGGATGTCCAAAATCAACTTGAAAAGGACTACTTGTCCGTACATCAACGTACTTTCCTTTAAGATCGGGTAATAAGGTCGTCGATTTTGGTTCCTCAGGAACGGATGTCGTTGTAGACGGAATGGGTGGCGACTCCTCTAACGTATTCAAATGCCCAGGAAAACTCTCATCTGTTCTTCTACTGGGGTAGACGCCGAACGTAGCAAAACTGCTTACACTTTCACTTGTACGAGGGCTCAAGCCTCGTATGGCAGCTCGAGCTGTTGAGGCTCCCAGTACGCTCAACCCATCGTCGTAAGTCCGCACACTTCCTCGATCGTCGGTTCGAGTACTGGCATTCCTTGACAACCCTTGATACCCAGATGGACGGCTTTGAACCGATTCCTCATATGAGCTCGCGACCTCCTCGACAAATACTTGTGGTGCATGTTGCTGGGTGGAGACCGTCGCCGGATACACTGACACGTTCTCAGCGTAATGCTCGGGTCGTTGCTCCACATTGTCATCTATCAACAGGAGACCGTGGCTATCTGTTCGACCACGCAGATTTTGCGTGGATTCGTCTGGCCGATTAAAGGAGAATTGACGGGACGCATTTGAGGATTCGGATAAGTAAGACAGGGATGTGACACCTGAAAAAGACGAGCGTGGGGGAACCAATGAGTGTGATGCCTGGGACAGATCAGGGTGAGATTCTGGAGGAACATGAGGAGATGCCGGAGCTCGGAGAGGAGGAAGGTCAATTGTATAGCTGGGAGTAGAGGAGGAGGAGGAGCCTTTTTTCTTGCCAGACAGCCAGCTCTTCAAGCTACCGGCTTTACTCTCCTTCGACCCGCCATTTTTAGAAGACGGTTTCGAAGAAGGTGATATACTGAATGACCTTGCACTAAACTCTTCATGGTCAGCCGCACTATTGTAATCGAAATCTGACGATCTTTTATCCTTCGGAGAGGGCGTGTGTCGAAATACTATACCCAAATCTTTACTCGTATTTCCACCTTCAACGTCTCTTTTCCATCTTGTGTAATCATCATTGTGCTGGCCATTGAACCGAGGCGCGATATCTAAGATCAAATCACTCGGTCGTGGTGTAGGCCGAGTTGCCCGTTTCAGATGTTTCCGTCGTTTTTTACGAGGACGATAGACGAAAAAGAAGAAGAGCAACCCTGTGATCATAAGAAATCCAAGGATGCCTGCGAGAGCCAATGCTGCAATGGTCCCAGGTGACAACGACGAGCCTTTGGAAGTAGCACCAACGGGAGTTGCAGATGATGAAGGAGTGGAGCTGGCGATTGCGCTATAGGGGGGGATAAATCGATGAGCGGGTAAACGAGAAAAAATCTGGTTTCAAATCTTACTCCGGTTCTCCAGAAGCAAAGACTATAGTACCGTTTGTAGCCAAGATCAACGTCCCACCGCTTTCGTTTGTTATTTCGTACGTGTGGGTTTTGTTAGGATCAAGACTGCCTGAGAAGAACAGAAGTGTATTGTCCTGAGTGAAAGACGCACGCGCAGAAAGTTGCGTTGTGGTGTTGTCCAGAGTTACTGAATAATCTCCACCGCCTGGCGAGACCGTCCCCAGAATTTGTAGAGAAGTTCCTGTGGAGAGTTTGAGCTGTTGAAAAGACCCCTGGAGAAGGACACAAGTGATATGCTACGATACCGTACCTTTGAAAGAAGCGCGCGCTTTGTCGTTAACTGTGTTGGATTGATGAAGCGACGAGGAATTCCATTTGCCGACAAAGCTGACAGCACTTTCGGTTAAAGATTGGGACGAGAAGTTGGAGCTAGAGCAACCTTAGATGTTAGGTATGTTGTCGGGCTGAATGCGACACTCACCTAAGTGCAGGTGAGGTGACAACAGCTGCATCGAAAACGATGAAAGAAACTGATTGGTTCGAGGAAAGAGGGTTGTTCGTTACTGTCGTCAATGTAATAGTATGATTGGCATTCGAGAGACCACTGATGGTGGCGAGAATTTGCTTGGTCTGGTCTGGTGAAAGTGACGCCTGAGTTTGCGGGCGATTATCGAGAGAGACTTGGTAGTCAGCCTGTATGGCTGATCCCATAAGCTGTATCCCGGTACCTATCAAAAGTTTGAATTATGTGAGCGTCGTTCGAGGTAATTCTGAGATCATGACTCACCTTGGAAGTTAATGAGAAAAGAAGCACCATCTCGAGAAGTAACATGAGCAGTGGTGCTGTTCCCAACGTTAAAAGGTGCACCACCAAGACTGGTCTTGTTGAAGAGAGGATTCCAGCCGGCTGCGAAATCAGGTGTCCCAAAGGTGTCCGCAAAAGGAGAATATAAGATAGTCGGAGACGTGTCGTCCACCACAATTGTGTCGGTGTCGGCCATCGAATCATGGGCTATGCCGCTTGATTGAGAGCAGAAAGATTGGAGCTGATGATAGATGTGGGCGCTCCAGGCGAGAGACTATGACCAAAATAAGATCCCAGGAGGATTTAAAGGAGTAGTCCTCGACGGCAGAATGGTGCTTGTCGTCGGGAAGATGGTAGTTGTCGTTGTCGCCGAGAATCCTGCTTCGTGTGGGAGCCGGGTTGGCCCGCGCGCGCCGCAAGGCCCTTTTATGTAATCCATCAACTTACGGCGCTCAATTTACTAACCACCTCAACCCCACCAACCTCCAGCTAGCCTCCACCGGCTTTCTGAGTCTTCGCTTGCTCTCGGTGGCTTTCCAGGATACGACGGAACTCTAAGGTCACAAAGGGCCTCAATTCTTCTCTCGGGACTGCAACTGGTTCCCAACCGGTCTCCAAACCTCGGTCGAAACTTTGGTCGAAACGGCTATATTGCCGCCCCAAGGCATTCCCGATTAATTGCGATTGCAGTGCTCTTCCTTAATTGACAACAAGATACCTTTCATGCATTGTGCCTTCGAGTGCCATACGGAATGCAGAAGAGTGGCATCCTCCAATCTCCGGTTCACAGTCTAAACCATTTGGGAACACCTATTTTTCTTCGAACCATTGTTTCATACATTCAGAGCGCCCTTCCTTCTCTACCTCTAGATCCTGTCATCTTTCAATCCATCTTTTTGTGTCTGGTAGCTGGTGACAAGCAGTTGATTCTTCGTACGTCTGAAGATGACATCAGCCTTGTCATGAAGATTGCCGTCAAGGTAAAGTGTCACCACATTTTGGCTAAATAACCTCTCAGCGTGGCTCTCCAGATATTATCCCTGGTATTCGGCTTGGCCGCCCATAGGATACGCATACGCAGTAAAGAACCTACTCCGACTGCGTCGACTAGTCCGAACTCCTTCCTTCGGTCGTTATTTCTACCCATCTTTCATTCAAACTCAAATATTGGGAGCAATGGGTCGATTTATAACTCCCAAGACGATTCATCCACCGTGACCGGTCATAAACCAAGGAAACGCCGTCAGAGGCGCGTTTCCTCACGCTCGCGCTCGCGTCCAACCACTAGTCAAAGTAAATCCAGTCAGTTTGCTCGCTCTATATCTTATCCAAACGAGACAGCACTACCAAAGCCATCATCAACCGGAATAGGTTCCGACCTTGGGGAATTCAACTCCTCTCAAGGCCGGGCTATACCGTCAAATCCATTTGCATCCGATTCTGTCAAGTCTTCGTCCTCTTTAACATCACCAACGTTTCCTCACTCTCATTCCGATCCAACTCCGATCCGCCTCCGCGATGTTCCCAATCGACAAGTGCCGAAAGCACTTGTCGTTTCCGGATTGGAGAATGCAAGTTATCTCTCCCAGAGAGCGCTGACAACGGTGTTGACTGAAAAGCGAATTGTCTTCGACGGAACGCTCTCCGATGAAGGGAATGGCACAGGTCCCTGGCATTCGCGGTCATTTCGTGAAGCCAAGGATATCCAGGAACACGATATCGATGGTGTTTGGCCTCTTCCGGACGACTTTTTTCTCATATATGTCTGTCCCCTCGATGAATGGGAACGACCTGACATTCATAGGTCCCTGGTCAGTTGGACTTGGAGTCCACATGATGCTCTTTTAACTAATTTTCATGTTTTTAGTTGGACAGGTTCGCGATGAGTGCCACTGTAACACTTCAACCATCAGTCCGTTCAGCCGCTAGCACCTTATTTCGTCCACTTTCATTTCGTGGATCCCCCGTATTATCACCGGTTCCTCTTGGATCAGGTCATGCACCCACTTCACCGCCTCTTTTTTCTCAGTCCTTTCCCGCTCGTCAGTGGTCTCCCAGCCTACATGCCCAAGCGGTGGCCAACAGTTCATCTCTGATTAGCATGCATTTCGTTTATACCCTTCGAGAGGTCTACTCGAAGGTTTACTTTCCCCCATCACTGAATCTCTACTTATTAGATCTGTTCTCTGCCGCCAGATATCATCCACAACTGGAAGGAAGATTACTGACGGCGGTTTCGACGGAAGACACGTATGATCTATGTCGAGCGTGGCGGGTTCTCGCAGGCGATCCGACCGGGATGGAGCTTATCGAAGAAGCTGTCGTGGCAGAAGACGAGGTATCCAATCATCTCGAGCTTGGAGACGACCCGGGTAATGAATTCATTAAAAATGCATTAGAGGATATCGGGAGCGAAAACGTCAATTCCACCGGTGGTGTGCTAGCGCATCGTTTGGAATTGCAGATGGGGATAGGTGGTGATGAACGCGAACATGCTCAAAAGAGTTCGTTCAACTTACCTATTCTCGAAGTGACGCAATCAGATGTTGCAAAAATCGCCCCTCGAGTGATTTCTCACCGCGTTAGGATGCGCAATGGTCCTCAAGACGAGGTTCTAGCGAGTGCAATGTTTGGCGCAGCGCTTTCTTCCGATCTTTTCGACGACGGAAGTGGTGCTAAGCGGAGAACACGCGGGAACAGGATCACGATTAAGGATATCCTTGTTAGTATCTTACAGGAGGTGTAGTTCTCCGTGTACCTTGGTGAACATTTTCACTTTTGCTATGAACAGCTGGGAACTGTAGATGAAGGTCAAGTTTGCCGAAATCCCAACTTGGAAACTAAGTACCAATAAAGGCCGATTGGTGTCACATTAGGCCTGTAACCGACCCATTGATGTTATCCATGGGCCTGTGAATCTGAGTTTAAAACTGTGGATCTTGGAAAAACCACATAGGGAAGGTGATCGAGGGGCGTGAACTTTTTTGCTTCCACCGTCAGTCTTTCTTTTTTGACTGCTCTTTCGTGCGATGACTATGGGACCTCTACTGCATGACCCTAAACTAAGCGTTCAATCAATGAGAGGCAACTCGTCCTCACTGGCACGGTTGACTTGGACATTTTTCACAGTTAGTATAATGTAGTTTCTCAACTCTGAAATCTGTATTTCCAATGTGTTGTCCGATTTTCGTCAGATTTGAGGTCAAAATCTGATACAGCGCGTGCATTTACGGCAACAACACGCCAAATTTACTCTCGGGACAAGTCCAGCTGTTATGTTACAAGTGAAAGCTTTTTCACATATGTTTTTTTTACAAGTTCCCAGGGTCCAAAAGAAGAACAATCATAAGAAAGTTTAAACTCAGATTTGCAGGCGCTGCTTGGGCGTTGCCGAAGTAGTCGTCATTTGGAATCGTAAGCCAATTGCTCTGAGTCAAGCACCCGGTAGCGACAAGGTGAACAGCCGCGAGACAATTTATTGATATCGAGTGCGTTGATATATAAGTCCAACCCAGCCATCCTCCACCCAACGATGTCTTTTCGACAGAATGGAAATGCTGAAGCCGGCCCATCCAAGAAGCGGCGACTTCCTGGTGCCTGTGATATGTGCAAGGTTAGTGATTCCGCAAAGGCACCTCAGAACCCGAGCTTATCTTCATTCCTCACTACATGTTCTCTAGAAACGAAAAAGTAAGTTGCTCACGAACCGCCCGCTGTTCCTGTACTAAGATCACCAGTTCGATGTAAGTGTTACTGTATCTGACATAGGTCAACATCTGGAATGGAGGCGAGTTTTTTCTAGGCGATGGCAGCGAGAGGCCGAACGGTCACTGCACGAATTGTACGAACAGTGGTATAGAGTGCACCCACGTGGAGCTCACGAAGGTAATCGTCTCTTCCGGGAAATTTTGACTTTGCTCACACCTGATTATCAGAATCTGGGGTCTGCGAAAGGGTTAGGCCGTGGTTTTTCGAAAAATTACATTGATTTTGACGCATGTAAAAGATATGTTGAAGGGTTGGAGAGCCGACTTGAGAAAATGGAACTGCTCTTGAAGAAGGCATGTCCCTCCCACCTTGTCTTCTCTGCAGTAGCTAACGAAGAAGACGCAGTTATTGCCAGGGGTCGATATCAACAACGAGTTGGAAACGGAAGCCACTGAAGTATCGCATCCCGAAGAAGAATCCATACCACGGAATGACGTTGATGAAACGGCCTATAAACTCGAAAAACTGGCTTTGGATTCGCCTTACTCTCGATATTACGGTAAAGCAAGGTAATGATCTCCTCGCTCTCGTGTCAGCAGTGACGCTGATATCATGGTAGTGGTCTATATCTTGTGGAGACAGCCTTACAGCACAAGGAGCATCACACCGGGCAAGAGATTCCCAAAGTTCCACTAAAATCAGTGTCCAATTTTTGGGATCCACCTCGAGTAAGTTCACATCTAGTCAGTCACGATTATGCTCTGATCGAAACAGACGCATGCCTATGTGGATCCTACGCCCGTGTACGATTTTCCGGAAGAGGACTTAATGAACGAACTTATTGATTTGTACTTCAACAAGTACAACTGTTTCGTTCCACTTCTTCATCGCCCTACGTTTGAACGTTCAGTCAAGGAAGGGGACCATCTTCACAACTATTCATTCGGTGGCATCTTGTTATTGGTGTGTGCTTTGGGGGCGAGGTATTCTGACGACCCCAGAGTGTACCTGGAGGGGCCGGAATGTCCCAATTCCGCTGGCTGGCAGTGGATCAGGCAAGTTCGTGTTGTCAAGGTTCCTTATGGCAAACCCAGCTTATATGACCTGCAAACATATGCGGTGCGTCCACCCCTATGAGTCTTCTATGCCCATCTAAGCTGACCTCTGTTCAGCTCGCTGTGCCATATCTAGTGAGTTGTACATATTCTCTTCAATCATGGATTATGCTCGGCTTTGCATTACGCCTCGCACAAGATGTGGGTGCCCATCATCAGCGAGGAAGTCGTCCGCCAAACGCTCAGGATGAGCTGTGGAAACGTGCTTTTTTCGCCCTTCTTTTTTATGAACGCGCCGTCGGAAATTTCTTGGGACGTCAGCCGATGATTCATGAAGACGAGTGCGTACCTTACATGATTCAATGTTTCGCTATACCCAGTTTTTCCCCCCTTTTTCTCGAAGGTACAACGTCGACTTCCCGTTAGCCATTGATGACGAGTTTTGGGAGTGTACCGATCCAAAAATGAATTTTAAACAGCCCTCTGGCAAACCTTCTATCACGACGTTCTTTGTGTACCTCATCAAACTCAGTGATATAATGAGCTACGCACAACGCGCGGTGGTAGGTCATGTAGTGATTATGTCAACGGCGTCTGCTAATTTTTCTCCTAGTATTCTCTTCACAAGCCAAGCGTTATTACCGGTAAACCCAATATCCAATCGGAACAACAGCTCATATCTGAACTGGACTCTGCTCTCAATGGCTGGCTTGACTCGGTTCCGGAATACCGTGAGTAGTTCATCTCATCTCAAGGATTTCGATAGTTTATCTTCTCCCATCCAAGTCAAATGGGACCCGAATCGCCCAAAGGATATCTTCTTCGCACAGTCTGCTACTTTGTGGATTTTATTCTACAAAGTGCAGATATTGATACACAAACCTTTCATCCCGACACCCAAACGTCCTGTGGCGTCTTCATTCCCTTCCTTGACGATATGCACTACAGCTGCTCGTGCATGTAGTCATATCGCCAGAGTTCTTACTGCAAACAACATAACGCTTCCTCTGCGACATGTGTCTACGGCCATGTTTACGGCCGCGATCGTTTTTCTGCTAAATATGTGGACGGGAAAACGACCTGGAGCTACAGGAAATGTGGATAGGGACCAAATTGACCTCCAAGCTATTACCGATCACATGAAGCTGTATGAACATAGGTGGCCCCTTTCAGCTGCATTTAGGTAAACGTTAAACCTGCTCCAGGTCTTCTCCAAAGCTGACCGCGCAATACAGCGATATAATAACGGACCTGGCGACATATAGCCAAGTACCGATACATGGACTCAAGAGAAGACGCTCCGCGGAATACCTAAAGAAGGAGACACAGGACACGGGGAAGTTGCCACCACTCAAGGAAAGAACCTTAGCTGGCTCTCGTCGAGCATCTTCGAAACTCCTCCAAGCCCGGGATTCTTCGTCTCCGGAGATTTTTTCAGCCACAACTTCTTCTGGAGCATCACCCAGATTCCCGCCTTCGGTATCGTCATTCAATTTTAGTCCTGAGCTTCCGGGTCTAGTAGGCGATTTTTCAACGCCATCGTCTTCGTCTGGGAATTCTCCACCGTATGTTCCGGGCAATAGCAGTTTCGGCGAGTTGCCCGATTCGAGTAGGAGTGGTTATAGTCTGCCTTCGTACTCACAACAACCCGATTTTGATACACTGTTTGCGTCTTTGCCTCCGATGAATGATCCTGCCATGACGGTTTGGTCTACGACGCCGTTTGGCATCGAGTGAGTGAACTTGGCTATGCCGTTTCGTTGGTGATTGGATTGTTGACCGATGGTTTTTCTCTGGTATCTAGGATGCAAGATTGGGCGCCGTACTTTTCTAGTTTTGGCCAAGCAGACCAGACGGTACCTGGATATCAGAATCAAAATGAATTTGATGCATCAGTCTTACGATTTTGGTGAAGAATCAGTAGTTGTAGTATTTGTTGTATGTTGTATTTTGTTTCCCTATTGTACTTTGTTTGACTACTTATTGTAAGAGTAAACGTAGTGACTGGTCGCCAAACAGCGGCTGCCGAGGCTTGCCGCACGTTCAGCCTCCATTCGACCGGTCGGCCACGGCGACCTCGACCTTCTGACCGTTATCTCTTTGTCCTCTGACCCGAGAACTGAGATCGGAAAACTGAACCATCCAGAGCAAATAATGAAGGACGGAGAGAGGGAAAGAGGGAAAATGAGATTATAAACCATACGGTGCGCATTTCATCCCCGCAAGATATCGAGTAGACAGAGGCACTTAGTGCCTCGCGCAAAGATGAGCGAATAACAGTCAAATTCTTGAAAAAATAAAGAGGCAGTGAGATAACTTGAACTCAGCTGGTGATTGTTTCCGGCAAATCCAACTTTTCAAGGGAAGGGAGAGCGCAGAAGGTGCTGAGAGGAGGCATGAAGTGAGAGGCAAGGATCAGGAACTGGGACAGGGCCGAAAATCAAATGATGTGCGGGAACCCGAGTATGTCAACCCGTCGTTTACGAAGTTTGTCTTTCGTTCCATTTAGTGGTGTCTTTCTGGTCCTTCAGTTCCCTACCCAGAAGGACAAAGTAAACGTGAGAAAGACAGAAGGCTGCAGTACTCAGGACAGGCATTAGGTGTCTTTTTTGTATTAAGTGTCCTTCACAAATGGCATTACTTAGCACTTACTGGTATACCCCTTACCACTCATCAGTTTTTGCCGTCTTACTGAGCTCCCATTCTCTTCTTTTGCTCTCCAGCCTCCGTTTTCAACCTTACACCGAGTCCTAACAACACCCAGCCAACCGACTACTATCCACTACCGCTACCCTATCATACCAACAAGTCTGGGCTATCACTTGGAGATATTACTGAATCGGGCATGCTAATTGCAACCTAGACAATGACTCTAACAATGGTGAGTTCAACTGAAACACATTACACTCTTTTTTAGTATATCTCAGGCTCCTCTTTGAATGAGCTCACTGGACAGAGGTCTGTTGAAGCTTTCTGGTACAAGTCTGACTCATGAACTTCTTGGTATAAATAAATGCAAGTCGCAAACTGCAGTCTCTTTATTTTGAGAATTGGACATTTAAATGTGCCACTTCTTTGGCTGGACCATAATATCTGGTTAGATCATTGTTAAGATCAGTAAGAAATTGATAAAAGAGGGAAGTTATTGTAATCCAAAAGACAACTCAAAGAGTCAGCCAAGATGTTGGGTGACAAGAAATTGATCTAGCATTTCTCAAGTGGCAGCTACATGGTCAAAGAAGAGAAGCCAATGGCAGGCTTCTCATTGCCTGGCATTTCACTGGCTCCTCACAGCCCAGTGCTGTCACCAGCTAAAACTTGAAGTAATCTGTGACATCAAGGCATCAGCTAAGCAGTCTGTCCTGGACAGTTTCCTTGTTTGTTCTTATTGTGAAAGTGAACAGAATCCATTCTCCCATAAGTAGCTAAACCCATGGTTCAGCTAATAATAATATGATCTTCTTGGAGATTAAACTGAGCCAGCAAAAGATGGCTCACACCCACTAGTTTCCTGAGAAGGAGAAATCTATTTTTCACCTTGAAAACATTCTCTGAACATGACAAGTCCAATTTGGGCCCTGAAATGTAAAATATATGTGTGTGGCCTTTTTGAGTCGTTATTTACAAGTGTCAAACAGAAATGGTGTTTCAGAATAGCTTTCAATATGCATGATATCTAGAAGCCGTTACCCAGTCAATATCGACTCTGGCCAGATCACCTCAGGACCCATCCACTGCACTCTCCTTTCAGGCCTACTTGCTGCTGCTGATCCCTGGCTGGGAGTCGAATCCAGTTCTCGCGCACCACCTTCAGACTACTTTATGACAGGGAGTTGGTTACAACGTCACTTGGTAAAAGTGTAGCCGCTCAAGGTTACATATTTTGGCTTTGGCTTGTGAGTTGGATATAGGTACTAGGTTATTGTTCAGGACGACGTCGACTCACAAAGGTCAGAATTGGACTTGGACACATCCGAGAAGACTTTTTCTCACGTATGTTAGATGGACGCATCATTGCAGGGTCGTATGTATCCTGTATTTCAAGAGCACCGGAGATCTGGGTTCTACATATATAGTAGTTTCATCGAGTTCTGAATCCAATACTAACGTGTTTCAGCCTAGATTGTCCTACACTGTCAGTGTCAGTTGTAGGACCGTCCTTCCCGTACTGCCCGCTCGTTATCACAGGTTTGAACCGCCAACAAGCCCAGGCAAGCTCTTGGCCGATACGAAACGGAGGTCCATACCAGTCCACGACCCGCAGCTGAGCACTGGACACGCCGAGGACCTTGCTAGAAACACCTAGATTTGCAGGTGAAAATTCTAGAATGATGGGCGCTTGGAACATTGAAATGATGAGCGTCATGATCCCGAAACGCCATTCCACATGGACTGAATTCGACAGATTGACGGAAAGCGAAGGCGATACGCTAACGTTGAGTGTTGCCTAGTACCTAAAGATAACTTATGATGGCTTGCAGCGGAGCAACGCGATTCAGAGTTAACTTTCGGACTTTGTCGGCACGTTTTCTCCCTTTGCTGCGGAGTTTCGACGGACGAACGCCGAGCGGGGCCGGCTGTAACAATTTAGCGTGGGAAAATAAAAATAAAAGAAACCGTTTTTGACTTGACAACGAGGCCGGCGGTGCTTTGTGATCTTTCCCCTCGCAATCCACATTGAAATACCCCCCGCAACCTAGCTCCTGCATCATCCCCCTCCTCTCGCCTTCATCTTCCCTTGGGACTGCGTCTCATTTCTTTCCCCTTTTTCTAATTCTACTTCACATTCCTTAACTCGCCAGCCACCAATCTTGCGACTGGATCGCTTATAATGTCCCTCAAAGCTGAACTCGAAACTTGGGCTGCTGCTCTCAAAGCGTACGACGAGGAAGATTTTGAAAAGGCCTTGGATCTCTTTTCTGTCTGTTATTCTTTTCTTTTAAGCTCTTCCTTCAGGGGTGCTGATCTCCAATAGCGTATTGCCGATTCATCAAAAATCTTGACGAACATGGGTCTCATCTATGCTACCCTCGGTGAACATGAAGCCGCTGTCGAAAAGTTCATTGAGGCCACCGGTCTTGATTCTTACCTGGCTGTTGCGTCAGTCCACCTTTTCCCTCCGATTCCAATCCAATCCGTTGACTTTGGTCCTCATCTCTCAGATATTTTCAATGCGGAGTCTCTAATTTCTTGTTGGCTCGATATGATCTGGCATACAAAGACTTCGAGGAGGCATTACTTTACTTGAGGGGAAACCAGGCCATGTACGTTGCAACACCGTTCTTCCTCCGATTGCAATTCAAACCTTTGTTTCCTCAGAAACTACGAGCAATTAGGTCTTAAATTTAGATTATTCTCTGCAGAAGTTCTCTTCAATAAAGGTCTTTCGCAAATTTACATGGGACGAACGGACGAAGGCATAGCAGACATGCAGGAAGCGAAGAAGGAGAAAGCAACTGACGAACATAATGTGATAGATGATGCTATTGCAGATAGAGGAGAAGGCTATACTGTTTTCAGTATCGTGCGCTCGCTTTCTTATCATTCGCTGTTGACTACGACTAACCATTTTGCTTCCCACCATAGCCCGTTGGCGTACTTTATCGCCCTCCTGAGAAGAAGCTGAAAAATGCCGCTGCCAAAAGCTACATGGGCAAACCTGTAAGCGCCCTTCATCGTGTTCATACTGCAATTCTGATCGTCTCCCCGCAGGTATTGATTGCTGCCAGCGATGCAAGAGATGTAACAACCGGTTTCTCCGGTATTAACAATCTCAGACAGGGTGTCACACCACTCGGTGTTTACATCGACCCATTAGAGAATGAAAAGAGTAGCTTGGGTCGGAGTCAGACAGTGCCAGCTCAATTGCCTACCAAACGCGATGATGATATACGACCAGCAGCCGACCTTTCTCGGTCCAAGACAACTCTCAACGTTCCCACAAATTCTCGTGAACGGACTTCTCCAACAAGAGAAACCCCCCCTGCGCTTCTCGGTAGGAGCAACACGATCTCTACTGTCAGAGGTGCCGGTATGGGTGGCCCAGTTCGTGGACTTAGTGTCAAGAAACAATCCTCTCCTGTTGCATCCTCTGGCCCTCCCCCACCGGTCAAAGGTAGAACAACGAAGTGAATACCTCTCTACTTGTTTATTAAACATCATCTTTTCGTAGATGACCCGAAGACCCCAAGAGATGGAAGCAACCGAGTCACAGAGTTTTACGATGACTACCTCGACTCTTATGGAGCCTCCGACGAGCCTGCACCTCCGATGCCTCCGGTGCCCTCTGGACCTGATCGCGTTGCCGCTTGGGCACGAACGAACGCGAATCCTAATGCTGGTTATCCACCAAATCCACCAATGAGAACTGGATCGCGTAGTGCACCTGGCAGTAGCTACGCTCCAAGCTCTTACGGAGGAGGAAGTATCAGGCGTAAGCTTACTAGGCGTGGTACCAGCAGCGCTCGAAGCCGTATCACAAGCTCTTACGAGGAAGAAGAGGAAGGTTATGTCAGTGGTGATTATGACGATGGTCCTTTCGAACTTGTCAAGATTAGAGTCAAGGTAGATTGAGCATTTCTTTTTTACGTGTCGCATCATCTCAATTCATTTTTTCTGTAGCTTCACTACAAAGATGACGTTCGGGGGATGGCCTTGACTCCCGAAACACCTTTCGAGGAATTCATGGACAAAGTGACAACCAAATTTGGGAAATCATTCGGTGGTTTAGGACTCAAATTTACAGATGAGGACGGAGGCAAAGTTACGCTTGCTGACGAGTCTGATTATGAGCTCGCCATTGAAACTGCTCGGGAGAGTTCAAAAGGTAAACCAGAAGGCAAACTCCAAATATGGTGTTCCGACAATTAGAGAAATGGACGGTCGGATGTACGTTCTTTGTGGTTTTATGTTAATGAATCCGTTTTTCTTGTACAACATTTCAAATCGCTTGTCTTGTTTCTTCCTTGTGCTCTTCATCTCTCTCTCTCGCAACTTTGCTGATACCACACTCTTATTCGTGTGCTTTTACCTACTATCGCGTTTTTCTGTGTCTCCGTGTTCTTTCTGATATGTGATATGTGTAGATGAGTGTAATGATCTCTTCAATTCAAGACCTCATCTTTCGAGAGGACGGACTTATCGATAAGCGTTGCCAAGGAACCTACAGAACAAGGGACGCCGAACGTTGTCCTCCGTCGCCGGTTGCGTAGTAGCGTCCCAAAACATTGGTGCAACGGGCCGCAACAGGGGCAAGCGAAAATCGCATTGTTATACAACAGCGATCAACAGCCCTGCATTTGCTGGTATGTAATGCAATTGATCGTTTACAACATACTGCGCAAGTCAATAGTCACCGGTCACTCCTTGTTCCACTAGGTATTTACGTCCACACACGTTTGTGCAAAAAAAAATGTTTCGTACTATTCCTATATCCTAACTAGACTAGCAATACGGTATCACGGGTGTAGAATACAAAAGAAAAACTATTGTCCGAAAATGGGTTGCAACATGCAAGGGAAACAAGTGGACGACCGTCCGAAGATCGAAAAGAAGCGTAGAAAACTCAAAGAGTCAAAAAAGGGGGAACAAGAGAAGCATTAGGAGAACAAAGGTTAGATCAATGAGTGGAATGTAAATAAAGATATGACAACAAAAAAGTAAGGTGTAAAGGAGAACCATTCTAATACCCTGAGGGCCTCGTATACGATTTTGATGTGTCGTATGCACGAATGAGTTTTGCTTGGTCTTGCTTTCCTGCTGTCTCTGTCTGGCTGAATGCGAACCCACGATTCCGACGCATACGCTGCACTGCTCGAACTTTCTTGATGGCCTTTTGAAATCTGGTGATAAAAGACGAGGAGTTCGGTCATCGATTGTAAGGGTAGACAGGAATATGAACGTGACATACTGTTCCTGACGCGGTCGGTAATCTGGAATATTATATTTCTGTAGCTCTTGCGCAATGTGGTAAGAGGAAGGCATGTACGTTCTTCGATAGCTACCGTCACCAACGCGACGCAAAGAGATGCCCGTCAGTATAAGCGCCGAGAGGAAGGGGGAGATAGAAGAAATGGTAGCGCACTATTTCCAGGCAAAGTCTCGGGCGAGACATAATATGGGAACCATCAAAATCAGAAAGTAGAATACAGCGAGGGTCCATAGTTTATCCACGATGCCTTGGTATTCCGTTGAGAAACCGATAGCGGGAGCGACAACTGCGTATATCGGTAGGAATACCATGGTGAATGCGAAGGATCCTGGGATGGCTGAACAAAGGAATTTAACATTAGTACGTATGAAAGCGGGATGGTCAACGAAGTGTGGGTAACGCGCCTGCTACGGTATACTTCGTCCAGATACTGAGATATTACATCAGTTCGCTCGTGCATTGTAAAACAAGGAAACGCCACGTACTCTGAAATCAGCGCGGCCTTTCCTAGGACTGTAAGAAGTACTGCCATATACAGCGCGGTTCCCCAAACCCAATGTCCCGTATCATGTCCATCTGTTTGCTTGATATCGCCCCACCAAAGAATGACGGAGAAACCGAATAAGATCTAAACGTAAAAAAAAGTCAACCGCATGACGTCCAGGAACATGACAGTGACACTTACCAGTGAATGATACAGTGCGTTCGTTACCCACATCCAGAACGACGTCTTGGTGAAGAATTCATTTCTCTGCCCCAGCATATACAGTTGGGGATACCGATCCAGTATTCTCGCCGAGACGAATTGATCAAAGATTCCGATAACGAGAGGAGGTAGGACGGTGAACAAGACATTGTAGAGCGAAAGTGTCCACGATTCGTATGCAATTTGACCCGAGAAGTTATTGAAGAAGGAGTACTACATGCAACAAGACGTCAGTCATGAATATGGACGACGTGTCCAGAAAGACCACTCACCCAGAACTGGGTCATGTACAAGGTGATGTTCTTGTAGAATGAGTCTAATGAGACGTCAGGCGTGAATAGGCCCCCAAAAGTCAAAGCACTCACACAGAATCAACTTTGAAAGCCGTCTGTAACTCCAGGCTCCATGTACCAGTAGAAGTTTCTTGAGATAACGGAACTGAGAAATGGCGACATCGGCTGAACGGGCAGCTTGCAGACCCTGGAAACTTGTGAGGACACACAACAACTTCAACACCGTGTACAGACCTCGACTCCAGAAATACCAACACCGACATGCGCTGCCTGAATCATACTAACATCATTAGCACCGTCACCAATCGCAAGCAGAATAGCCTTCTGGTTCTTCTTGACAAGTTTCACGACAAGAGCCTTCTGTAATGGTGACACACGACCTGGAAGAGCATCGATTACCAGTGAGCTCCGAGCATACAGCGAACATGACTTACAGCATATGACAGCCTTGCACATGAGTGCGAGCTCGAGGAAAACCTTTGATATTGGTTTCTCCAAAGCGAATGTCAAACTTTTGCCATCTGAAAAACGACGCCATTCAATATTGCACGGTATCGGGTGCAGGTATACCCACCTATGATTAACGCCAGATCCTCCAGCTCACCAGTACTTCTCTGGTTCTTTATCGCTGATAGCCGTTTCGTTATGAACTCTTCTGTGTCATGAGCATTTTCCTCATTAACGATAACCTATCCCGGTCGTAAATACCTCACATTGACGATTGTTTCTTGACACCACTCACCAAGTTCATAGACTCCGAGATTAATCGACAACTCATCCCAATATTGATCGCTGTTTCTTGCCGGTCGCCCGTCAACACCCAGACCTTGATCCCAGCCTGTTGCAATGTATGTATCGTATCCGGAACTCCTTCTTGGAGCTTGTCCTCAATAGCAGTAGCACCAAGCAAAAATAGATCCTTCTCAATCAACTCGGCAGCCTGATCAAGCGCTTCACCGCGCCCATTGATAGTTTGCGCAGCCTGATCATAAATAGCCGCCCACTGTTTGTATTCTTGTTCGGGAATGTCACGAGAAGCCAAACATAGTGTTCGTAGTCCTTCTGTGGCGTAGTCCTACGTTATTATGATGAAGTGAGTCCGTAAATGGCCTGAATGTGATTATAAGAAAACTGTACCTCGAGGTGTGCGAGCGTTTTCTCCGTATAGGGCTGATTTTTGCTTAGACGCTCGAGAATGACCGTATCGGCACCTTTACAGAAGATTTTGACCTGGCCGTTCGGCATCCTGATAACCGTCGACATCCGTTTTCTGGTAGAGTTGAACTCGCAGACGTTCAATATCTCGAATTCTTGGTCTTGTCCCATGATGTTCACAAACACCGATTTCGGTTTACGAGTCTAAAAGAGGAAAATAAGCATGTCAAATCAAACAAGAATGTAAAAAACACGCACGTGAAATTGAAACCCAAGTAGCTCCGCACCAGCAACCAAGGCCGCTTCATCAGGACTACTAGCTTGAAAGACCATCTTTCCATCTTTCATCTCCGGAATAACCGTATGACAAACCGCCAGCAACGTCAAGAACTCTTGAATAACATCCCTTTCCCCACTTCTTGAGCTTGATGCAGGGCTATCCGCGAATGGGTTGTTACTCCGCCCACTGTCACCACCTTCCAGAATTGCTGTCATTTCTTTGAAGGTTTTCCATCCTTCATCTCCGTTCTCCCCTTTCTTGTTCTCATCTACCGTATCAGCATAAGCAACTCCCGCGATTGAACACATTCTGAACTCCATCTCGTTCCTTGTCAATGTGCCTGTCTTGTCGCTAAACACGTATTCGATTTGACCGAGTTCTTCTACGAGCGACGACGTCCGGCATAAGGCAGGGGTGTCGGTTTTAGCATAGTACATGTCCAAGTCGAAATTGATCAGTTGCGCTTGTTGGAATTTGACGACTTCCATGGTCACGATGAGGGAAATGGGGATAAGGTTGTTGTAGAGAATGATAAAAGTTAGGATATCTAGAAGGGTGTATGGATGTCGATTCACACATTGCATTTCATGTTAGCGTACCTTCGATGAAACCCTTCGCTGTGATGAATTGTCATCAGTTGTTGAATGAAGTGTAGGATGGTAAGGACGCACCTCTTCCGCTAAGAGAAGACGTTTCAAACAAATACCATTGCTGAGATGAAAAGAACCACGTCCGTATGCTACTTCCGATAGTGGATCCTATGGAAAGTACAAGCAATAACATGAAAAGGAACAAGATCTGGACGTTAACTTGTCTTTCCACATTCGTCCGCTTGATGGGGGCGGCCCTGTGAGATTGTTAACCTCTTCTCAGAACGCCTAACTATCGCACTACTTGAAAACTCACGTCGCATTCCGCATCAACTTTGTCTCATGACCGGTGAAGACGACCAATCCATAAGCCCAAGGCGTGTTCCTAAGTTGCGCGCCACGAAGTAGTAATTGATCGGGGCCAAGAGGAACTTGCTTTGGCGTTCCCATATTGGTTAGGAGGTCGAGCGTTCCTTCGTATGTATAGAGCGAGTTATTGGGATGTTCAGAGCGGAGAGAACCGCGAAGCGCGGTAACAAGCTTCGGAGCAGTGAGGGATGAGGTATGTGGAGAAGCTTGTTTGATTTTGAGATTGGTCTCGCTAGAACAAAAATCAGTTCTCAGCTGCATTGACGGTGTCAAATGGGAACAGTAGCGCACCCATCCAAATTTGATGTCTCGACGTAACACAGGCCTTCGGGTTCACTCGAGCTGAGAAGGATCATATCGGCGGGGATGAAGTCGTCGCTTTCTAATCGTACAACATCCCCAACATGTATATCCTTCCATTTCTTCTCCACGAAAGTGTCGTGCGATGTTAACGCCTTCGCCATTCGAGAATTGAGTTCTGAATCCGATTGGTGCCGTTTCTGGGGAGGTAAAGGGAGTGTAAGAGCCCTGACAGGAGGACAGTCAAATGACTACGCACCAGGTCCTCCTGAACTTCTTTGAATGCAGACGCCGCTAACACAACTGCGAGCGGTGCTATAGTGGTGTACTTATTCGTAGGTGACACATCGGGGATCTGTTGTATACAGGCGGTGAAAAGGAAGAAAACGTTGGCGTATTTAGAAAATTGTTCTGGATGCGTGCAAAGCCTGGATATTAGTACTGCATCGGACAGAAAATCACTAGTAAACGTACCGAAGAGGAACTTGGGAATAAAAGTAGCAGCATTGTATTTGCTGGTAGATACATAGTTATTGACGAACTCTAAATTTGTTGCCTCGTTATTCAGAGTTATTACTCGTTCTCCAGTCAAAATCTTCTCTTTCTGCCAAGGCCATTTCCATTGTCGTTTTCCTTTGAGGGATTTTGAGGATTTTTCTGACTGAGGTGTCGAGCCGGTCATAGGAAATTGGTTGATATCGTCGTCGAAGTTCCAGCCTTGAGGCATACCGTCTCCGTTAAGGCTTGTCTTCGAAACACCTGCTGGCGGTGCTCCTGATCGTGCAAGGGGTAGACCACTCTCCTGAGAGTGCATGGCTGGCGGTCGGCCAAAAGCCGAATCTGGTATGGGGTCGTCGTCGTCGTCGAAGAAAGGATCTAATAGTTGAGGATTATTAGCTGAAGTTGGTGAGGGTGACAACGGATTGGAGGTTGAAGGTGGATAGCCGTTATGCGCTGGCTGATACTGCCTTGTAGCTGGATTCGCCTGCGAAACTAGCCGCAGGAAGTCGTCGCTCATGGCGAACTTAGTTGGACAGAGAACAGGATGAAGGTTTGGTGTGTGAACGAGTTACCGGACTAGCTCGTAGCTCGAATTATTGTTTACCAAATCGCGCGCAGCAGGGCCGGTCGTTTCAGCGGCTTTGACTCAGAGCGTTGCCATTTCTCAAGGATTGAAACTGCGCAATCTCAAGCTCATAGGCAAACTAATGCTGATGACAGAAAGTATCTTCTCTTACTCTACCCTCCTGAAGGACTTACTCTCAGTGTATTAGGTGCTGGCGAAAAAATGGTCTCCGGGTATCTCACAAGTCGCAGTCGGAACTTGAGTACCTGAAGTCCGAGTCAGAGGTCACTGGGACTGTTATCGAAGGGGGTGGTTCTACATGGTATAGTACAATGTCGAGGTACTGTGTAGCTCTCCGCACGAGTGCCTCGCGAAAAGGTTCAGGATCAACAAAAAATGCGACCAACCAACCGAGCGAGTTGAGAGCTCATAAAGTCGCTCCTCGAGCTCGTTCTCTCCTCCAATCCCCCTGGGACTCTTCGGGAATCAACCTCACAACTCTTTATTATCGTGTCTCTGGTTATGAACGTCGTTTCCGACTCCTATTATACCGCAAGTATACATCCTATCACTGAAGCAATAACGAGTCCGATGGAGGGCTTTCGTTACACCTCTCTGGTAGGTACGGTCTCTAAATCAGCTGCGTCCCATTCTGCATTCGCACTATTGTTGTTGTTCTGGTGCCCTTCGCGGTCAACAGCGGCCTAGTCCAAGGATAGTCCAGGTATTCTTGCAAGACTTGTCTGTCTGAAGTGCAGGCGGGCGTCAGTTCAGCAAGCTGTTTTGGAGACCGTGCTGGTCCTGGTCCTCTAGATGCTTCAGCAGATTCGTCCTTAAGGAGGAAACTGCTCTTGTAGCGGATTGCTGTCAGAAATTGATAGCCTTGAAGTTATCAGATGCGGATGCGGTTGTATTACAAGTCGGCGGCTATAATCATATCATCTTCAACTACAATGAAAGTTCCTCCCAAGTTCAAGGTCGCTGGCACATGATGTTCTATCTGAGTTTATGTCGACGGAGTACAGATCTGTCCAATTAGTACTCTGTAGCTTTCCGCGCGAGAATATATATCGGGGTGGGTTCAATAAAATTCGACCAACCGAGTGAGCTCTTGCTCCTCGTTCTCTCCTTGGTTGGACAGGGCATCGCCCAAGGTCTTTAATTAATTGGATAGTTCAGCCTCTGGTAGAAGGAAAAGAAAAATTTTCAGGCGCCTCACCTTATTTACCGACAAGTACTTTTCGACAAGTTCATCTCCCAGCACCCCCCTCATAACCACATCCCTCTCCAAATTCTCCCTCGCCTCCTCGATATTCAGAGGCATCCTCTTTATAATACCCAAAGCCTTCCTCTCACCATCATCCATCTGCCACGCACATTTTGGTCCCTGACAATCCTTAACTTCCAGCTCTTTCTTCTCTTTCAGCCCCGTCAACCCAGCCCCAATGATTGTTGCCAACGCTAAATGTGGGTTCGCCGTCCCATCCACAAACCTCATCTCAAAATTCCTCGAACGAGGTGAAGTCGCATTCGTCAGCCGAATCGGAGCTTCACGATTCTCAGTCCCATAATGAACATACGTCCCCCCACTCCACACACCATCCGCCACACGCTTATACGAAGCAGGCGTAGGCAGCGTTACAGCCGGTATTGCAGGTAAATGCTCCAAAACCCCCGCCAAAAACCAAGATTCAACTTCTGACATCTCTTCCACAGGTTTTTCGGGTCCCCCTTTTTGATGAACAGAGATGTGTACATGGGCGGCAGACCCAGCTGTATTCATAAACGGTCTTGGAGCAAAAGTCGCGTGGAGCCCGTGTTTGGCGGCTAGGTTGACGATGAGTTCACGTACAAACACGACTTGGTCTGCTGCTTCGAGGGGATCGAGAGGTCCAGACACGACTTCGTACTGTCCTGGTGCGGCTTCAGAGTGAAGCATTTGGAGAGAAAGTCCGGATGATTCCATCGCGTTGCCGATCTCTTCCAAAAGAGCGGTCTCTTTGGATCCAGCGAGAAAACCAGCTGAACCTGACCATTGGTGAATGTTGGATGGTGTGACTGGACGTGTTGAAGAGAGAAGAATAAATTCGGTTTCGAAGCCGACAAGAAAGTCAGTTTGACAGGTTTCTTGCGCGTCTCTGTCGGAAATTGTCAGCCAGGCGAACGACAGGAAACAGACATAAATGGCGCAATATCACATACTCGACCACACGTTTCAACAGCGAACGGGAGCAGAGAGGTACGTGTACGGTCAGTGAGCCATCTGGCCTGGTGTAGGGAGTCTTCTCTTCCAAGTGACCGAGGATGCCTAAATGACCCAGAGCAAACGGCAAAGGGCGTAAAGTAGACAAGTCAGGCGCATAATGATATTCGCCAATAGACGAGAAACACGGTGGGATAATGAGATAAATGAGGCCTATGGCGACGCTGGCAATGTTGACGCCAGGGCGATTAGATTGGACGAGCTCTTTGAAGTATTTGATTGGGAGCAAACGACAACGACGGGTGTTGGCCAGGTCAACCCAGTAGATGCGGACGTAGTCTAGATGAGACAAATCAGTGTCAGTCAAGCGAGCAGAGTGGACTGAAATTTAGGCGGAACGAGCTCAAGTACTCACTATAACCTTCCTTGAAAGCTTCATCCAGGGTGAATACTGCCTTCCTTAACATTTCCGGCTTGTAGACGACACCGTGGTCGAAGTCCATGCTGGTCTGCATCAAAGTAAGGAGAGGATGGTGAATAATCGGAAGAAAACCGCCTACTCCTCCTCAGGGTTATCCAAACAGCGTTTATTAAAATTACGGTTTATTGGTAGTCAATAAAGGACCCTGAGCCTACCAGCGTGAGTATCGGAAGGCAATATCGATCGGTAGGTCCCTGTGCTATTCTTCTCATTCACAGATAAATATCGATGCGCGGCTTTAGGCTACCAATGAGCTGAGGACGAGGTTTTGCAGGGCGTTGAAGAGCGTAAGTGACGTCGAGTCTGGACGCGACCCTGACTCGTGCAGACTCGGGTCTGCCAACTTCATCGTCGTTCGAATATGTGACATTGTCATGTCATTGTGAGTCTTCGCAGTTGGTGTCCATGTCGGACAACTCACTACTGGGATATGACAAAAAACTTCGAGTAGCTCTACTCTGATTCGATACACAAGAAACTATCATGAACTGAATGAAATGACCGGAAGCTCTCGTACTGTTCTTTATAAATGAATGAATGAATAAGTAGCTTCGTAAATAGTAGACAAAGAAATTGACTTTTCCCAAGAGAACGTATATAGAATTTTTTTCAGAACGGACAAGCGAGTGGAGGTGGGTCAAAAACTTGCCTTCGGTGTTGTTGATATCGCGGAGCACGGTAGCAGAGAAAGTCACCGTACAAAGAGGTCAGTAACAGTAAAAAGCTCACTGAGCTGTAGTCATAGCGTAGTCAGCCAATTGAACCCTGTTTCCTAAACTTGCAGTCCTCAGTTTTATCATGCCATGTTGGTCCATCGTGGTACACTCAAATAAGCACTTGGGAATTCGTGAATCACCAGTGGGACTTGGACCGAGAGTCCCTTACCAACACCACCATGTTCATGTCTCGTTGGCAACTTTATTTAAATAATAACTATGGCGCGTACGACTCGGGAAACCTATCGCGAACCGCACGCGTCGTCCGGCGTTGAAGGCGCAATCACATACCCCACCTGCGAACCGAAGCCGACGCAAAGCAGTGACCAGGAGTTCATGAATATCTTTAGTAGTACGACAGAATAATGACAGCACAAGTTAACTCTGTGTACACACTCTAGCAAACTTTTCGGACTGTCATTGGCACTGATTCGTCGACGGTAGGGGATTAACTTGGGCTAGTAATTTCTCCATGTTGGAGACTGTTCTTGTCTTCGAGTTACTGGGCATGACCAATCAACATCAACATTCGACACGCTCACCGACTTGCGGGGTTGTCTACCTTTCGAGCCCGACCCGTTCCGAACTGACCTTATCTCGGTGTTGACGAGGAACGTTGATGGATGAGCAATCCGTTTGATAGATTTCACAGTTACTAAGGTCTCCCGCTCTTCTTTTGACCCACTTGCCAACAACGGCCAGTCCTTCCAATCTTCCAATATCTCTCCGCGGCCTAAGGGTCCTATATAAAGAGAACCATCGATGCCGCAGAATCATTATCATCGTTGCGCCCATTCCTGCCACCTTCAACATGTCGAAACCCACTTTGTACACTTTCGGTGCATCTGTTTGGGGTGCTTGTGAGTTTCTTGACTTATTCTGAATCAAGATTACCCAACTTACCGAAGATATACAGCCGCAGAACTAGCAGTGTAAGACGGGTGCCTTCGTATCTCTGGCGGTATGCTAAAAGAAGAACCTAGTGCTGAATTGTTCCCATCGGGCGCCGTGGAAACAAAAATCGTGAACCTTTTAAAGGGTGAAAACTTCGACCCCGCCTTCATCAAGCTGGTTCGTTCTTTAGTGATGCATGAAGAACAGATCTGACCAGTCATCAGAATCCCAATGCTACCATCCCAACTCTCGAGGCAAACGGCAAAGTCTACGGCACCACTCAAGATGTTGTCACTCAGCTCATCAAGCTATCCGGCAAGAACGTGAAAGAGGGCTGTAACAAATTTATTGGGATAATACATGAGGATAGGATTGACCCCAACTTCGCCCTTCTTCTTGCAGTACGTACTCCGGAATGGCTTTTGTCTTCATCAATCCTTATCTGATCCATTGCCTAGCGCAACGATGAGGAAAAGAAGGCCAAGGGTGATGCTATCGTCACGGCGTTCCTGTCTGGCAGTGCGTGTTCCTGATCGTTTTCAGTTTTTTCGCAATTTGCCTGACCTGTCGCCCTCTACAGGGCAAGAGGCCTTGGAGAGATTCTCTAAAACCCCCGAAGCCGAGTCGTTGAAGGAGTCATTCTATGCACCAAGGATCAGTGGGAATGGTGGTCTCCTTGCGATTTACAAGGGAGAGGCTTCCGAAGATGCCAAAAAGGGATACTTCGAGACCTCCGACAAGCATTATAACACGGTCGGGACATTCATTCATGAGGAGCTCCCGCAGCACCTCCCTGAGTCTGGATTGATTGGTGGTAATGAACCCGGTGAAGATGACTATCACTTGTGTGCTTGGATAAGTCGTGTCGCTGCGACGGTCGGTGCTAAGACGGGGGAAGATGGTATACCTGCCTTGGAGAAAGCATACGGAAAGCCTCTTCCAGCAAAGGTGGCTTCGTATTGGAAAGCTTGGTCGACCAGACCGTCTTTCAAAACGGTGTATGCGGAAGGTCTTCATTAATTTAATTAGTTTTAGTGTTTCTTCTCAATTTGTAGTTGATGACACCAGTGGCGTTTTTCTGAATCCTTGACGAAGCCTCTGCTTTACACCAGTGAACCGATGCGAACACAAGCAAGAGCAAACGGGACAGGAGTAGTAGCCATGCGGATGATTAGCCGATCATGCAAGGCCGTGATTGATTGGGTTCCCATTCCCTGATTCACTCCCTCATTATCTCGAGCACTCGACCCCTTCTCGACTTCGTACGTGAGGAAGTCAGCGCGCATTTGAGCTGGGAAAATGCCTGCTTCAATGCATTTTAGAACACCCTCGCATGCTCGTGAACGTCGTATGAGTCGTACGGGAGCCGATTCTCTACCAAAATTCTTTTCCGACGACAGAAAACCCCCTACCCTCCGTCACTCTCATTCTTCTACCTTTTCCAATTCATCCTGGTCAGAATATCTCTCTTCGTCTATACCTGGCATACGATGTAGACTTTGGTGGCTGCCAACACCTGCTGGCCTTCGTCATTTATTCAGCCCTCGTTTTGGTCGAAAACGAGGCTCCTTTCTAGTATTCCTTGCCTATCTGGCCTTAATATTCACTATTTTTGCTGTTGCCTCGCGATTCAGTACTAGAAATAAAACCTGGCATAGCATCACCAGTGTTCCGACGCTTGTGTTCAGGAGGGAGGATTTACAGAGAATATGGCATTGGGAGATAGCTAGTGGGCATCATCCTAGCAGGCGAAGAAGTGAGTCGCATAATTATTATTTTTGGCTTGTTGGACCTGTAATCTCAAGTTTTTCTTCAAAGTTCCAAAGCAGTTAGAATTCAATAAATCGCCAGAAAATCCGTCTCTTCCTCCTCGTTCAGCAATAAGCGACCCACATGGCACCATAGGCGTTGGTCCCAGACGTGTCTATCTTGACGTTCAAAGTGATGATTCCCATCTTCCTTATCCGCCTCGACCAGTACCTGGAAGTGTAGCCGACCTCGATATTATCATGCAACACTGCGACTTTGGAACTGGAAAAGTGTGTAACGTGCTCTCTGTAAATTACATTGACTAAGTCATCCCTCCTAGTATGTTCGTGACTGCCTCGAAGTACTTCGCGTCGGCGCAGGTCTCGACAGTGGCAAGCGTGTGCGCCGCGTCATTCCAGAAGACTGGAAATATGTTTTCCTCGAAGACCCTGAATCTCTCTCTCATTCCACTCGCACATCCTCCCTACCTCCTGTCTATCAACAGGCCCCACAGATTTCCTACAACGGCGTGCTACGAAGCGAATACGAATCTGCCATGCACCACTCCGAGGAATTTGCTAAAAGTCGGCGAGCGGGTTGGGAACCCTCACCAATCCAGCTGCCTGTCGTGCAACAACCATTCCTTCGCGATAGCGAACAGAAATCTGGCTCAAAGGTTTACTGCGATCCAGAACATCCCCGGATATTCCACATGTTTTGGACCGGAGAATTAACAGACAAACCTTATCTGGCGATACTGTCCTTCTTATTCACTCAGAATTTGGGATTGCATCTTTCTCCTGATGACACAGATGGATTGGCTCAGATTTGTGCGCCTAAGTTATGGATGTGGATAAATCCCGGATATGTATTTACGTTGCACAACCAGAATGCACGCGAAGACATGTTCAAGTCTTTGCGATCAAATCAATGGGCGGCACCGTTCCTTCACCCTCAGTTCAAAAACGTCATCGAATTCAAGTTCTGGAACACCACTGAGCAGCTGGAGAGCGTAGAGGAGCTCAAGGACGATTGGCGCAAGGCGAAGACGATCTTTAATTCAGGTGGCCACCTGATCCCTATACCTTCCCGAGCGAAAAACTGGCCACCTCCGCAAGCTTCTTCCGGCACGGAGAAGCGGGAAACCGACTCAATAGCCTCCGCTGCAGAACCTGAAGGTTCGATGGAAACAGACAAGATTTCTGTCGTTCTTTCGGATATGGCACGGTTCATCGTATGCCATAAGTACGGTGGAGTCTACCTCGATGCAGATACTCTCTTCCTACGTGACTGGGAGGAGTTATGGGGTTGGCGTGGAGCCTTTGCGTACCGATGGTCGTGGCACGAAAATTACAACACGGCGGTGCTTCGACTCAATAAAGGAAGTGCGTTAGGAACATTCCTGCTGAGGACAGCGCTGAAGAACGACTTCGACTTCCACCCGATGACGATTACGGACTATCTCAGAGATGCGAAGATGGAGGAGTTGTTGTTCAGATTGCCAGACGCCTTGTTTGATTCAGCTTGGTTGAATATGGAAGGATATCAACGGGATAGACCGCCGATGCCGTATTTCTCGAGGTGAGTGCTTGGCGAGCTTTCCGCAGCCACAGCTCAATCGATTCTCTCTGAACAGGTTCGAGGAGTTCTTTGAGACTCCCGTAGTGGACAGTGCTGTCCCTCAGGTAGTCGGCGCTGACGGCTTCTTCAAGGGAGCATTCTCATACCACTTCCATAATTCCTGGTACGTAACGTACATATCTCTTTTGTCCACGGCTTACTTATCGTTCATCTAGGTCACGATTGTCCGACTCGACTCGTAACTTTCCCGACCTAGGCCCGCATCTCACCCAGAACACGACGAGCACAACAACAGATAAGAGGGACTTGGATTGGTCGGCGATCATGAAGCGAACGTTTGAGGCGTACATAAGAGGAGAACGTGGTAATATGTATGGAGAGTGGATACGGTGGTAATCAAGGTCTAAGGACGCAGTGACGCGCATTTCGAAAAAAAAAAACGGGGAGAAGGGAAATGTGGGCAGTGAATCAGAATTACCGGGTAAAAATCTTTGTCTTCAACAAACTATCGTCAGTTATTCGAACTTTGTCCCCTTCTTCACGATGTGTCGATCTTTACACGATTCCCTTCCTTTCAACCTTGCACTCCTTTGGAACTTCTTGGTACACATCCTTGCCCCCTCTTTTCTTCTCCCCCCTGGAATGACTGACCTATTATTGAATCTTTCTTCACTTTGAGCTGTAATTTGATATACTAATTCCCTCCTTACTCTATTAACTTACTTGCTTGTATTCACACACCTGAATTCAGTCTTTTGATGTGCGCTACTTCGATTGCAGTATAGAGTGATAGATAATGAAGAGTCCGAATTGTTACAACGCTAGTGATGTGTGAAATAACAGGTGGATACAACGTTTCCGTAAATCATCCTTCGTCGTTCAAGGGTTCGTATATATTAAGCGTGACTGTCGTATGCTTTGTTGTAAGGATGGTTGAGGTCGGCTTCATGAGGCTTGACCGCGGAGTAGGGCTGGGAGAAGGGATACATGCCCACGTTCCGGGAGCCGGTGTATTGGTCTTCGAGATACTTGATGCAGTCAGAAATGATCCAACAAGCATCTGGAATGGAGAACGAGTCAGCACCGACGGGCTGGGGAAGTCATGAAAAACGACGTACAACATAGGAAGAGGATGGGGATGATCATGACTACGATGACGATTGCGATGGTTGCACCAGTAGACAGTCCCCGACTCTGCACGCATGTGCCAAGTTTTTCGGAACCTACCGTGCAGCCTCCATCTTTCTTGACGAAGAAAAGCACGATCTGAGCGATGGACAGGATGATTGTGACGAACGTAAAGCCTTTCAGGAAACCAGAGAACGTGCGGACGAAGTTTATTCTCTTTATGAGGACCCCGATGAGGCTTTAAGTGGGAACAAAGTCAGAACACGTTATTTTGGCGAGGAAATGAGACTGAAAACTAACCCAAAGAGTGAAACAAGGGTAAAAATTGTGTACACGACCCCGTACACGATCAATATTATCCGCTGTGCTTTTGAGAGCTTGAAGTCAGGTATTTGGTTATTTGGGTCGTGGTCGTTGACTAGGAGAAAAATCGTTAGTGGCTGAGAACCGGGACAACATGTATCTTCACTTACTTGAATCAGGATGGTCATCGAAGTAGACACCTGCCCAGGAAACACCAGCGACAAGTATGGCAATCCCCAACGAGATCAAGGTGACGATGAAGGCGCCTAAGCGGATTGGCAGACAGCAACAGAAGTGAGGGGCCATTTGTGAGGATAGACCACCCGCGGCTGGCTCCAATTTATACCATGCATGGACCCGGCCCAAGACATTTGACACAGCCTACAGTTCAGCACGCCTTCACCGCTTTTTGATTGTCCGCAGTCTGCTCCAATTCCTCGCTTAAACAATTCAAGTTGAACCGCCGAGCGCACATTCACCGAGGATCCCCGGCTAGAGAATGGGAGATTCGGTACAGACTCACCAAAATCCGACAGCTGGCTCTGTGTTTTCATCTCTTGTACTCACTAGTAAGTACTCGGTTGATCCGCTGCGCCCAATGCCGCTGTGAGCGCCACATGAGCCATGGTGTGGGCCGGAAGAAATAGTCGGTCTTCGTCGGTCTTGACAGTGTTCACAACGTCAAAGACCTCCTGCGGAACAGTTACAGCTACACTGCCTATTCTTCCATGGCAGAGATCAACATCCAAAAACTCTGAACTTCTGTATGTAAACTGTGAATACCATCAATTCGAGCGCTGTGTGGCGATGTTATTGAGCTGTGCTAGTCTCTGTATAGTCATCTGGACGAGATATCGATAATTAAATTTCTTGCCAACCCTCATCCTACTTTACCTTTTACATCCCCTCGTTTTTCTTTCATCGATCATCATGCAAAGATATAGCTTCACCGCCCTCAATTCGACCTTCATCGTCGATTCTGAATACCAATTCGTCAAGGAACTTGGTCAGGGTGCTTATGGATGTGTCGTTGCTGCCAGGCATCGTCAAACCGGAGATGGTTGTGCTATCAAGAAAATTACCAATATCAACACCAAGGTTGGTTGCTTTATTCCTAGGTCATCGTCGATGAAGGTTCTCAACGTCGGTAACAGCGTATCCTCACCAAACGATGCCTGCGCGAGATCAGGTATGCATCGCTGCAATGGTTCCGTGTTGAAGAGTAAAACCGTCATCTAGGCTTCTCCATCACTTTCGGGGCCATAAAAATGTAGGATTTCTCGTTAAAGTTCAGTTGACACGCTCATGATTTCCTTCAGATCACTTGCTTGTATGACATGGACATCGTGTTCAAACCAGACGGAAATTTCGATGAAGTCTACCTTTATGTATGTATATTGGCAGAAATCTTGATGGTTTACGCTCATGTTACGCGCAGGAAGAGCTTATGGAAGCTGATCTACATGCCATAGTAAGCTATTATGTTATTATAGACGATTGTTTCAACGGAGAATAACTTCGTTACGCGACAGATTCGTTCCGGACAACCACTCACCGATGCCCACTTCCAATCTTTCCTTTATCAGACTCTTTGCGGTCTCAAATACATTCACTCAGCCAATGTCCTTCACCGAGATCTCAAGCCCGGAAACTTGCTGGTCAACGCTGACTGCGAACTGAAGATCTGCGATTTCGGTCTTGCTCGAGGGTATACTCCTGGTAGTGGCACTTCCAAAGCAGCAGGGAACCAAGGTTTCATGACTGAGTATGTCGCTACCAGGTGGTATCGTGCACCCGAAATCATGCTGAGTTTCGCGAACTACGTTAGTTGGATGCTATCCAAATGTAATCATCGCTGATGTTTCCTTTTCTAATAGACGACGGCGATTGATGTGTGGTCTGTTGGATGTATCTTGGCAGAACTTCTGGGAGGTAAACCCATCTTCAAAGGACGAGAGTGCGTATATTAAATTGTTCAGCGGCGTGCCAATTAATTTACCTCTTTACAGTTATGTTGACCAACTTAACCAAATTCTGCATTACCTTGGAACTCCTTCCGAAGATACCCTCCGTCGTGTTGGATCCCCTCGTGTTCGTCTTGATGCCTTCAATTTGAGACTCATTCAGCTCACGTTGCAAACCTCTTGTAGGCACAAGATTACATCCGGTCGCTTCCTATTAAACCTCGAGTTCCTTTCTCCAACCTATTCCCTCAAGCAAATCCTTTGGCCATCGATCTTCTTTCAAAAATGCTTTGCTTTGATCCCGCGAAACGGATAAGCTGCGAGGAGGCCCTCAAACACCCGTATCTTCAAGTCTGGCATGATCCCGCCGATGAGCCGATCTGCGAATCTGTACGTTGGGCCTTCCTCTATCCTACCCTGATACATTTGTTCAAACTCCCTCCACGCAGAAATTCGACTTCAGTTTTGAGGAAGAAGATAGCATTGACGGAATGAAGAGATTAATTGTGGAGGAAGTCAATCAGTTTCGTGCTGAAGTCCGTGCTCAAGCTCGGGCTACTGGTCAGATTCGTAGACAAGATAGGTGTGTTGGGCGCGATTAGCGTGGTGCGCGGAAATGAGTGCTCATTGGTTTTCGACTAGCCTGCCTATACCCTCCCGTGACGAGATCATGAACTCTCCCATTCAACCTGAGGGCCAAACTTCCAACTTCACCGCTCCTCTCCAGAGCTACAACCACCGTCCACCGAGTCCAATTATGGATGATCCTAGTGAAAGTTTGGAGCGCGAGCTTGCTGGTACACATTTGGGTAATAGAAGGTGAAAGGGGCTGTTGGAGAACTCATAGTGATAATCTGGCCGCAAAAAATGAAATGGGCGACGGTAAAAATGTTGCTATGTATCTATGGATCGGTTGGTGGTCCTAGTGGGTTAGTTTTACATAACACATAGGCAGCAGATATTTATTGGTAACAAAACAAACTGTAACAGTACATCTTCCTGTTGGGTTCTAGTCAATTCGTTCGAAAAGAGGCTGCCCGTATACCCGCCAGTGGACCAGCAACCGTCAACGACGGTGAACGTTAAGTACTAAGTCCCCATTGGCACAGGTCAGAAGTGGACAAGTCTCAAAAAACCACGACCATGTGACCTATTCACGTGCTTGACGCGTTGAACCAAGGGGTCTAAAATTCCCACGAGGTAACTTGTTGATGGTTGACGATGAGAGGGTCACCTCTTCGAGACCGCATGCTTTCGAATTCCCCAGGCCTGATGAAGAATTCCATCCTTAGAGACTCCGGCATAGAATGGAACTCTCCTCCTAGCTCTTCTACCACTTCAGATCCAACCTCTCCCCTCCGACTGTCAAAGCGAGAGTCTCAACAACCAACACAAGCAGATCTTGCTCGCCGTTCTTCATCTAGCTATAAAGCAATGAGGAACAACAATCTCGTCACCAAATCTCCCTTCAAATCCCAGATTCCAATGCCTTCCACTCCTTCGCGACAACCCTCAGTCCCAGCCCTTTTTCCCACCCGAAGGGTTTCTGGTGAAAAGCGACCTCGCCCGCCCTCGATGCATGCTCAAGCGGAAGAAGAGAATGAAAGACCCTTTGCCCTCAAACGGGAGAGAAAACAATCAAAGACTTTCCAGGGATTAATTGAGAAGGAGCCAGTAACAAAGAGTCCTTTTCGCAGACTCCCCTTCAAACTGGATGACAATGCACCTCTTCCATCTCCACCCACCTCCCATCCTCAGGAGCACGAGCTTCAACAACCCGAGCCAGCGTTCGGCTCTCGAATTCCAATACTTGGATCAGGTGCATCACCTCTTCGTTCGTCTCTAGTTTCCAAGAGAATGCACGGCCCTCGGCTCAGTGGAGAAAGGCGACGCACCAGGCGTAAAACTGTCACATGGGACCCTCGTATGCATATCATGGAGGTCGAAAGGCTTGAATACGACGAGGAAACTCTCGATACTGATGAAGAGGATAATTATGGGGAGGATGATGATATGGAGGATCCCTTCTTCCAAGGTCCGCAGCACCCGCATGGAGAGGCGATTAACAGCCATCTAAACATGGAAGACGTTCCCCATCCAGACGATTCCTACGAAAGCGTTGAATTGTCTTGCTCGGGAAACAACGAATCGGACCCGGAATTGCGATTAGACGGCGACACTAGCATTACCGGACTGGTAGAGGACTTATTCGCTGGCCATGGCACCAATCTAACGAGTACACCTCCCCGAGACAATTATGAACTTCCCGCAGACCTCGAAACCGAGGACGGCGTCCCACTAGGCCGTTCGCATCATCGCGAACGCACCTTGAAATACCATCAGGAACTACATAACGATTCTCCTGCGAAACAGAGTCCCATTCCCTTCAACCATCCTATCTCTCTCCCGCGCGATGACTCGGGGCCCACTTCACCTCTCCCTGCTTCCCCCTCGACGCCACCGCGCTGGTCACCCGTAACCTCTCCACCCTTGGGTCGATCAACGCACACCGAGCGAATTCAAGCTGCAAAGATGGATGAACACACTTTTGACAGGGACGTAGAACTGTTACCGGGCTCTCCATCTCCGGTCAAACCCAGGCCGCACCAGACCTATGAATCGAGCGGAGGTTTGGAAGGGGTGATTCCCAAGTTTGATTTGAGTTCTGGCGAGTCCTTTTTAGATGGGGGTTTCTTATCTCTGACTAACAACCTTTATGTAGCCGGAGTTCAGAGCACGCCAGATCGTACGCAGGCTTCCGTGAATGCCGACTTTGGGGACGACCCGTTTGGTATGCCAAATCTTAAAGACGAACGTCTTCCTGAGGAAGGTAATAGCAGCTATGTGTCCGCTTCTTCTGCCAGCGAGAACGATCGCTCGGAGATGAACCTGAGTGCGATGGAGAAAGAGATCGGACAGCCAAACGACGTAAGTTTAGATCACTCTGATTGCCAAATTACTGACGACGGGAAATGCTCAGCGACTCTTGAATACCTCGATGGAAGCCTCCTTTACTCATTCCCCACCACTTCCGTCATCACGGTCCAGCGGGAGTTACTTCTCGCCTCTTTCCCCAACGAGACAGGTAATCAGACGCTCTCCATTGCCACCCATACCGCAAGGAGTGGCTCCTCATGTCGGATCACCACCCGTCGGCATAGCGCCACGCTCGACACCATCTCCGAAACTAAAGCCGAAAATCAGCAGAGAAGACGTCAGGATGCGGTTAATGGGAGCTAGGAGGTTTGGGAGTGGAAGTCCTACACCTCAATCTCCATTACAGACCGAAGGGGCAAGAATGGACGGTTCACGGCATTCGTCGACTGACCATAGTCAGGAGAAGAGTATCGACGATATCTTGGATGAGGCGCCGCCGCCATCTGAGAGGGTTAAATCTCCGGAGATTTCGATGGTGACGGAAAACATTAGTGTTGAAGAAGCGACTGTTGAAACTGCGACTGCGATGGTAGTGGGCGTAGCTCAGCATCATCATCATCCTCAGATGGATGAAACAGACGAGGTCCCTGATGAGGGCGACAGTGACATACAGGAGCAACATGACAGACCGGAGGAAGAGAACGATCATGAAGAGGAGTTTGGAGTCAGAAAAGCTCCCCCAATGCTTGGGACTTTGGGACTTGGCGCAACGTCCTCCAAGTTCAACCTGGACTTTGGGAGTAAATTCGGGTTAGGAAAGTTGGATATCGATTTGAGTGAGACCGATGCAGCAGCCTATCAACCCGCCCGGACTCGACAAGACGGTTTCCATCCCCAGGAGAACGTCACTTCTCGTACTGCACCAGGGGATTCTCAGTCCTCGAAACATTCAAAATCGAGCTCTTCTACTAGCAGCAACATGGTACGGATGGGTGCATCGGAGGAAGATGTGAGCATGGATATGAGAAGTGCACTGGATAGACTTATGGACGACGTTGGTGTGAATGTTGATCCGCAGCAACATCAGGATCATTCGATCACCACTACAGAAGGAGGTGCTGAAGAATCCGATGATGATCAACCGTTGGGTCTTCGTGTTGGAGAAAGTCGTCAGTCGAAGGTCATGATGGAAGATCCAACGCCAAGTGCTGCTTTGAGTCGCACACCCAGCGAAGCTTCCGCTGCGCCACCTCCACCACCCAAAGATGCCATTCGTTCTAGGGAAGCTATGATACTCCAGAAGAGGAGGGAAATAAGAAGAATGGAGGAGGATGAGGAGGACATGCTATTCAATCGCCAGGACGTACACATTCCTGCCAGAAAGACTCGTGATATTGGGTTGGGCCGACCGAGTAGAAGGAGGAGTATGAGTACCGGGGATGTTGAGGATTTAGTCAAGAAGGATCAAGCCAAGTTGGATGTGGATCCCATCACTGAGGATCCGTTAGAAGAGACTATCGAGAAGGAGTTGCAAAAAATGGATGACCAGCCCAAGAAGGTAACAATCTCTTTCCCCTCCGATTTTACGTATTTTGATGGCTGACACGCCCTTTTGGCTTGTAGAAGTACCAGATTCGGGAACGGGAAGCGATTTATGCCTCCTCCGATGTTTCTCATATGGCCGGACCGGGGGACGTGAATGTCGGCAAGGCGTGGAGGGCCATCCGGCGCCCCTCAGACATGGTAAGGGATCCGCTTTAGTCGCAATTGTAAGCTGAATAACTCCGATGCCGGGTTATAGAACGAATACTCGAAGCAGATCAAAGAGTACCGCGCCAACCAAAATCCAGGTAAAGCCTATGGTAAGGTATTCGTTAAAGGTACTTTTATCCTTGTGTTGTGTGGACGTCGCTAATCACGACAACAGTCATTGGCGTGAAGAATCTAAATGTACCAATTCCACAAGAGCCGACTGCCGTGTCCTGCACGCTGAATAACGGGATTCACTTCGTCACAACGCCTGAATGCCGGCTAGCGAAGGATTGCGGGATCGGTCAGGAGTTTGAATTGTCTGTATCCGTTCGTTCCTACAGTTCTTCGGTCACTGACCTTCTTCATCTTTACAGGATTGAGCATAGCAAACTCGAGTTCACACTCACCTTGAAAATACGTCGTGATCCGCACATAATTACCCAGTTTAAAGCCTTGGTTCCACCGCCACCGCAACCTCCGCCGATGGTACAACAAGCGTCGACCTCGAGCAAGCATAGTACCCGAAGTGGTGGAATGTTTAGTCTCTTTTCGTCTTCCCCAAAGAAGTCAAAGGACAAAGAGAAGGAGCGAGTCCTGGCTGTTTCTCAACCTCTACCGCCTCCCCCAGTCCAACACCGTTTACCGGAAAATTTAGCTCGATACATGAAACCGGACGGAACGTTTGCTCGTGCCTTTATCTCTTTTAAGGATATCGCCCAGCGATGTGACGCGAAACTGTTCGAGACGTCGATTCCACTGATAGGTCAACGGTTGGAGCTCGGAGGAAAGGCGTCCATGTTAAAAGTTGGAGAAATGGTTTTACAAATGTTCAGACTCCCGCCGTTACCTGGAATTACACCAGACCAGTTACCGCAAAGTCTGGATGAGTGTCATAGGGGGTTGAGGCACGTCAATTGGCATAAAGTCACTTACTATGAAGGAACTTTGACGCAGAGTGGAGGAGATTGTAATGTGAGTGATTTGGTCTTTACTTGTCCACTTCACGTTAAACTGGTGCATATTTTCTATAGACCTGGCGTCGCAGAAGGCTGAGAGTTGTGGGTGGTAATCTCGTTGCCTTCAATGATGTCACCAAAAGGGTGACCGCCACTATCAACTTGAAAAATGCCATTGCTGTTGAGGATGATCAGGAGAGCAAAAACACAAAAAGTCCTCGGGAATACGACGGATTATATGGTGTGGAACGCTCCTTCCGTTTGATCTTCCCCGGAGATGAAGAAATTTGCTTCTTCGCTGATACGGATGAGGAGAAGGCTCGGTGGTAAGTCCATCGGTGACCTTTCTCTTTTCATTTTGAGTTGCTGACGAGTTTTTTGATAAGGATGGAGATATTACGCGCCCTTGTTGGACACATACCTCCCCATCCTTTATGGGCCGAGCTCCTTTGGCAACGACAGACCGATCTCAATGACCGCACTAACGATGCCACTCAAGGTCCTGCTGGTCGGTAAGCAGTGGTATATGCCTTCGGACTGTTCCCTTCGTTTCACCTTTTCCTGTTAATCTCTGATAGTTTTAAATCATTCTCACAGACTGATCTCATCTGTTTCCGTTATTTTATTCCGTCTAGTCTAGTTGACGCTATCGCAAATCTTTTGTACAAAACAATCTATGGCTATGTGTGCATATGCATATGATTCGCTTCTTTATCTCTTCTCTTGTGAATAAGGTGTTTTTGCACACCTGGTGTAACTTGATTCTACTCATAAAAAGATGGTTTAAATGCTATGGTAGAGTTTGTCCAGTAAAGAACTGAATGCTGACTGCGTAATCACGCGGCAGCCGCTCTCCAGGCCCTCGACGACGTCGCAATCGAGTCACAGTCGTGCCTGCTCTACAAAACTTTGCCATGTCATTTCCATCTTGAACGTCCGTGAAAAATCAGAAATACTGAAAGCTTCACGATTAACGAACGGCCTGCGCTACAAAAATACCACCTGAACGCTGGACGGAAGAATCAACACGGGCTTATTATCGTTATATTCAGAATCGGACCCACCAAAGTCATCGAATCACCGAAATTCGTCCTTCTATTGGCACATGGGCCACATACTGCCCGACTTTACTCCCTCTATTTGTTGTTTCTGGAGATGACGTTGGGATTTTACCGAAGTGATATATATCAGACACGGAACCTTGAAGGAAAATCCCAGACTATGATTTTATTGGTTTCATTGGCTGTTTTACTTGTGTTGGGCCAAGTGTCAAACGCACAGTCACCCTCTTGGGGACAATGTGGTGGTATAGGATGGTGAGCACTCATTAATCATGTCATCAGGGACAGTACCTAATACCTCACTTAGGGCGGGACCCTTCACTTGTGTGTCGGGTTATACTTGTAGTGTTGTCAACCCTTGTAAGTTGATGTATCACTTTCATTCCGATATTCCTTTGGATTTGGACTTGTACAGATTACTCTCAATGCACACCCGGGAGTGGAACGTCTACTACCACTACTTCTGGTGGCTCTACTCCGCCTCCCACGACTACCACTAGTACGGGACCGCAGCCTACCGGTTCTCAGATTCGTGCCGTTCAGGATCCTGTCTTCCATCTATACCTTCAGAATAACAGTACGTAAATAACTCACGTCTTTCGTGTCTTCTGAATTTATCGCCCTTCAGATGGAACCGCGGTTTTAGGGCCAGAATCGTCATCGGGCTATTTCACCATCGGTAGTACAATTAAACTGAATACCAATTCCGGCTCTTCCCTATATCTGAATACTAACACCGCAAGCTCGACGTCATACAAGGCTTTGACATTTGGTGCGACTGCGACGACCACAAACTGGGGACTGGAAGGAGACACCATTATTATCACGTCTCCTAGGCAGCTGAACTTCATCGCATGCAAAACTGGAAGTTCCTCGTTATACAACGTGTATTTGCAGACAGGGAACGACACACCGAGCGGGCAGACATGTACATCGATAATAACGCTACATCTCCCGTGCTTGTGTTAGTTTCTTATATTTGACTTGCAAAATGTTTGATGCCGACCGTTTTTTCACCGTTCAGCTTGTCGACGCAAATGTCAGATATTTATCATGGTGACCACTACGCCACTTGCGGCCTGCCTATAATCATAGGTAGGAGAATTCTTCATAAGGTTGTAAAAAAAGGGGACCCGAAGTTGGAAGTGGAATTACGAGTGGTTCTTGAGCGGTGGCAACCACGTTCAGTTATAGGTAATAAACCGTACTCGCTGTCTGGGCTGGGTGGCTTCCTTTCCTTCCCTTTCCTTTCTTTCATGTCCGTCCGTCGCTCAGAGCCACATCGTTCAAGATGGTCTGTTGATGTACGTTGATCTTGTCGATCGTGAAACCGCAACTCACACCTTTGTTCTCCCCAGTCTGACTCTCCTTATCCCAGAGTTGTAGGTCCCAAGGGCCGACGTCCTGGTACTACAACACTTGGCTCGATGACCGAAAAGGTTCCTGCTATTCTATGCAACGCTAATGGGACAAACTAGGGCTCACCGCTCCTTTGAATAGTACTCTCTTGCACCCGACCCACAATCATGGGGACTGAACATATTGACGGAAGTTCCCGAGCCCGATGACTATCTCCATAAACCAGATTCGCATGATAGTAACATGTTCTTACGAGCATTGGTTTCGCCTGGGAGAGCCCTTTCGAATCTGGGTTGTCTGTGTGTGATGTTTCTGTTTTGCGTGGCGTTATTCATAATATATCCCGCGTAAGTAATTTCAACTCTATCACCTCCGCAACGACGACCCCGGACTCAACTCTCGCTTACGCCCTAGATTTTCCTACTCAATCTCACCGAGTATGAACACGCGAGGGGATTTCAACTCCAAGGGGCTAAACGCTTCCGGACAGGTTGAGTTTGCGCTTCTATATTCGCCTCTGTGTAGAGGATACCGATCAACTCTTCTTTTACAGGTTCCAGAAATGCCAGGAAATTGGGGACTCATCGATCACGATACTCCGCGGGAAGTGTACATAAAACCGTCCTGGAGAGACTCATCGACGAGGATGCAACTTGTTTTTTCAGACGAGTTTAATGAGGACGGTCGGACGTTTTATCCTGGGGATGATCCATATTGGGAAGCTGTAGATTTACATTATTGGGTTCGTAAAAACTTTTCTTTTTTGCCTCCTCTTTTCTTTTTTTCCTGCCCTCCGAAGGGTTAAGGCCGGTTCAGTTCTGACTTTTGGCGTTTTTTCAGGGAACTAATAATCTTGAGTGGTATGATCCTGAAGCGATTACGACGAAGGACGGGTCGCTGTACATTACCTTGTCGAGAAAAGACAACCACGATTTACAGTATCAGGGCGGTGAGGTCTTTTTACTCGACGTCAACTAGGACTCGGATTTTTACATTCCTCACGACGCTGTCCAGGTCTTATGACGACATGGTAAGAGACTCCTCCGTAAAAATACAGGGCTAATAGAGCTTTTTCAGGAATAAATTTTGTTTTACAGGCGGACTCATCGAAACAGCCGTGATCCTTCCCGGTGCTCACAACGTTTTCGGATTATGGCCTGCCATCTGGACATTAGGAAACCTTGGTCGGGCGGGGTATGGTGCTTCTCTTGAAGGAACCTGGCCTTATACTTATGGTCGGTTTGTGTTTAGCTCTGACCCGTCGGATGGAACTCTTAGTAATCCCCGCTTTCTCGATTGTAGACACTTGTGACGTTGGTACGTTGGCGAACCAAACGCTGAACGGATTACCAAAAACTGCTACAGTCGACGGGGACCAAGGAGTGGGAGGTGCCTTGAGTTTTCTTCCTGGGCAGAGACTTTCGAGGTGTACTTGTCCTGGCGAGAGTCACCCAGGGCCAGTCCATAGGGATGGCACCTATGTCGGGAGGTCCGCTCCGGAGATCGATGTCTTTGAGGCGCAGGTGAACGAGCAAACTCGAATTGGAGGGGTGTCACAGTCGAGTCAATGGGCGGTGAGTATAAACCCTCTCTTCCGACCGTTTTCTTTTCTCGGATGACCAATTGTCTTTTAGCCTTTCAACAGAGCTTATAACTGGCAAAATACCTCTGATAACTTTATCCTCAATGATCCAACGATATCCGAACTCAACAGTTTCAAGGGTAATGCTCTCCAGCAAGCGACTTCCGTGGTCACCAATACGAATCCACAATGTTACGAATTGTCACCGAATCCCTGTTTCTCCGTGTATGGATTTGAAGTGAGCGCTTTCAATCACTTTGCCGCTCGTTCGTACTTTAAGCAATTCTGATCTTTGCGAGTGTATAGTATAAACCAGGCTTCGACGGCGGGGTAAGTTTCTCTTGGAATCATAAGTGCAGTCCCCTTCTGATGTCCTCTCCTTAGTATATTACCTGGATAACGGATAACAGGATCGCTTGGACAATCAAGGCTGCAGGTGTTGGACCAGACGATACAGTTCAGATATCCACGCGTCCTGTCCCTCAGGAGCCGATGGTATGTCTACATTCATGTCCTCAGCTGTCGGGACATAAGAATAATCATGTCTGACGTCGGCATGCTAGTATTTGATTATGAATCTGGGAATGTCGAGAAACTTTGGTCCAGTAGACTTCGACCATTTGATGTTCCCGACGAGCATGATAGTCGACTATGTCAGGGTTTACCAAGAGGAAGGATCAATAAATATTGGATGTGATCCTCCCGAATTCCCAACAAGGGCGTATATAGAAGCGTCAGTTATTGTCGTACCTTTAGGACTTGATTCCGTTGAGTTCTTGAATTTTCCTCCCTGTTTTAGGTATCGCGAAGCGTATCAAAATCCGAATCTCACTACGTGGCGGGACCCACCATTTTCTCAACCTTTCCCGAAGAACCGATTGCTTGAGCAGTGTTAAATCAAGTACTCAACATATAAAGCCACCACCGGACGGTATTTTTGAATCATATCACCTTGCAACCGTCGCTCTTTTCCTGTCAGACTCTTTGTGAGCTTTGCTGTAAAGTAATACCACTAGGGACTTGTACCAACCTTGAATATTGCCGCACGACCGAACCATTTGACAGGGAGTGATAGGGTATAGTAATCTGTTGCAATGTACAACTTGTAATCCGTGTGTTCACTATTCTCTAACCTTTTTCTTGGAGATTTTGTATATTGTGTGCGTGGGGGCTGCCAGCAGTGAATGGCCTTCGGGATGTAAGCGGCGGCTGCCGGCAAGGTCAATGAATCAATGAGATAGCTGCTCGCGATGCACGAGAGAAGAGCAAGGTTTTGCCGGAGGCTGGTCGGGAGGGCACGGGTGGCTGAGGCGGGAAGAAAAACTTATCCCGTGATCCAGACCAGACCTGAACGCCAAGAATTGAACAAAAGGCCCTCGGAAATGTAAGATGTATTATATTCGCTCAATCTCCAACGTTGTAGGGGGGCAAACTTCGAGAAGATATGAGGAGACCGTGAAAGAGGGTCGAGGCGGCGAGCGCGTCCCTATAATCTTTCGCTTAATCAGTCTTATCTCGTAATCAACGGTGATTTGCTCCTCTTCATTACATCATACTTTTGGTCGGTTAGATAGCCGGCCCCATGCTTTGCCTTCGGTGAGTTCTTGTATTGCCGTAGCCCGAGATATCACAGGCCGCGGCAGTCTGCAAACATAAACGCCTCATCCATTGAGTTTTATATTACCTGACACTACGTTTGGTCAAATCGAACAGGAGACCTCTCATGAATCATGGTATGGGACATTTTGAATATAATATTAATATTACAATTTACAGCGGCAATCGAAGTAGGCTATGAAGGCACTAGAGAATCCCTGATGTGAGTAACTCCCACCCACTGAGCAGGACCCAACAGACTCTACTATCCTATATTCGTGATTGAATATCATGAGATCACAAAAAAATAAAATAACTCACCCTGAAAAAATAAAATCCGTTATTTAACTAAAATTTCGTACGGCAAGAAAGAGCATGTCGTTTACAGGTGTGTTTCGTTGTAAAACCTTTACCACAATATTCACACACGAATTCTTTGATACCCAAGTGTGCCTTCTCGTGGTCTGGAAAGAATCAAAATTCTGAGCGTTGTGGGCGAGATAGCCCTAGTAGCCTGATAAGAAACTCACTGTTCAGACCCTGGTTCGTTGTGAACGTTTGCCCGCATCCAGGTCGATTGCAGCAGAACTTGGCGACAGTCTTGCGCCGACTTTCGGCAGCTCTGATGACATTAGGAGACGCGACCTGAGCGCCTGATATATTTTCTCCGCATCCAGTGGAAACAGCAGTCCCGGGGTCTGTGGGTAATTGGGTATTAGAGAGATGAACACCTTCCTCTCGTGGCCGAGGGTGAATGATGTTGTTGCAGCACCGCACTGACCGGCCGTTATACGGCCAAACTCGGTTACAATTGTCAGGGACCGAAACAGTAGTGGGATGAACATAAGGTTCAGGCCCAAGGACAGCGCGACCGTGATTGGACCAATCCACCATGAAGCGGAAGTCCCAGGGTGGCATCATGGCTGAGGCAGAGTTATTTCCTTCACTGAGGTTGCCATTGTGCATAGGCGTCATCGTTGGTAGTGGTAGGATACTTGGTCGTTCGCTGAGCCCGGGCCACCGGAGTTGTCGATCGTTACGATCGCAAGCCGGGCGTGGCACGACGGAAGGGACAGTAGTAGGAGGTGACATTGAAAACTCTGACGACTGATCGGTCGCCGACAGCGGGGGGACTGGGGTGAAAGAGAGCGTCAAATGTGATTGTAACATCATTTAGGGAAAAATCGACCGACACTGACATAGTGGACGTCCTCGACCAGTCTCATCGTAGGTGGTGCATTGATGAACAGATGTGGAAGAAGACATGGCAGGAATGGTAATGAAACTTGAGGATGGATGGCGGTTATATTTGAAATGTAATGAAGTGGTCGATTTTTAAGTAACACTCTCTTCAATGAGTGTGCACGCACATACGCGACATACTACATAAGTAGATCCCGGGGCGTATGTGAATGTACAGAATGCAACGTACAGCGTAGTTGAATTTCGAGCTCGGTGCGAATGTGAACGCGCTTACAGCCTGAAGCTATACCGAGGGCTGTCAGTGTCGGGATCTGAAAAAGAAAGAAAGAAACGAGAGATCTCATCGAGAGATCCCGATCTGAGAGACGCCATGCATGGTGATTGTTGCCCCAGAACGCGTACCACCTTCCCGGACAACAACAATCTGGCGAGTCGTGACAGGCGCAAAATGGGGAAGCGAATCTTCAGGAAGAACAATTCAAGGCTTGGCAAGCAGCCGAACGAGCTGTAGGATGTTGTGAAAACTCAATCTGCAGGATCTTCTGTTAAGAATAGATTTAAAGATCAGACAACACAGGGCTTTTCCCTAGCCGGGGGTAATACCAGTAAGTTGCAGTGGAAAGATTGACGTGAATAAACCTTTTCAAAAATAATCCGGGAGAACTTAGGCACGTATAGTAGTTTGAAGAGACAGCAGCTGTCAGAAGTGGTCAGCACGACGGTAGTCGCAGTCGGACATCGTGAACTTGATATGACGACTTCCACGAGGAATCACCCTTATGAAAGACAACACCGCCCATGCCTGACAGATTATAGTGGCTTCTTCGATAGTATCTGTATGAACGCCGTGATAAATCCACCCCTTGAACCTCACTCAGAAGAATAGCGACATCCGAGTGATAAAGATTGAGAGCAAGGCCCATAGGTATGGGTCTTGTGCTTCTCAGCCGTGAATAATGAGCGCTGAGCTGGCTCGAATGAGGTTGGGCCATGATACTAATATATGGTCGAGCGAGAACAACTGAAGATGCAAGAACCTCACGAATGGTTGCGGACACTATACGATGAGTTTCTTCTGGAGGGATGCGTGGCGCGTGAGTCAAGGAACCAAACGAAGGTGATGCTCACCATCACTATCAATCAGTACTTGACTGTCTGTTCAAAAAATAAGCAACCCTGGAGACCCCGTCTCTGCTCCGTATAGACTCCGGTATCAAAACAAAACCTCGTTCTCAGCCCAATAACCTTAAATATAGTCTTTGCAACATCTCTGACATTGTAATTCGCAGGAGAGCTTGAGATCCTAATGAATCCTGTCTCCTTCAAAGCAGTTTGCCACATAGTCTCTGGGTTGGGTGGTGACAGGATGGGCGAAGGTGTGCTTGAAATGGCTCCCTCTGCGCACGCGAATGTTCTTCCACCTCGAGTTGTGCTTCTTTAGAGAGGTCAAGGAACCTGTCTCGAGCAATGAGGGCAATACCTCAGTGTATTGGTGGGGTCTGCGCCGACGAGTTTCAAGGGCAAGTCCTGGGTGTCTGCATGTGCAGTTTGCAAAAAAAAAAAAAAACCAAACACCAACCGGTTCTAAATCCCCATAGAGAACACAAATTACAATCTTTCACGAGGAGTCGAAGGGTAAAAGTGAAAGAAACCGTTGAGTAATAGACTTAGAGGCATGTACCCGGAGGCTCCTGGAAGCTCCTTGTTCCCACGCTCCATACCCGTCGTTTGTTCTAACAACCCTCATGTCGAAGGACTCTTTTCAGTATCCGTTTGAGTGTTATGAATGTTCGGCCCTCGCCGCTTGCCGGCCATCCCTCCTTCGTTTGCTAGGAACGCAGGATTGTCATCCCTGACAGGCCCAGTGCGACCATCAGTTCAGCTTAGTGATTCATGCACTCAGATAATCACCATTGACTCGTACTCAAATAGTTAGCATCGGCGCAGCAGCAAGCTATACCCCAATTCTCGTCGACACTTCTCGAACGCCAAAGTACATGGTGAACTTCGCCGAGGAGCTTCATTGTCATAGGATTCGAAAGGGTTGCACTCATTAGTCTCGCTCCTCTCACTGTGTCAAATACATTGTCGAGGAGCCTCAAATACAGCGCTCAGCACAATGCAGTCGCATTAGGCAAACATAATCATGATGGCACCAGAAAACTTCCCGCTATATACGAGAAAGCACCTAATCATCTTTCGATTAAACAGGAAGCCTTCCTTGTGGATGACTTGAATCGATATACACACAAGTTCTGGGAAGATGATGCAACTTATATAAGTTGTTAAAAATGATCGGCGCAACGGCAGTCGCAATTAGCCACCGGGCAGATGTGATGACCAGGCCCTTCCCCGTCCTCTCCGAAGAACCATCCAGAAATGTGAGAAACATGACCGCCATGCCTACATGTCTGACAGATTACAATAGCTTCTTCAATAGTGTCTGTATACACGCCGTCATAAGCCAAGTCCGCAGACTTCTAGGATCCAGGTGGCAAGAATCATACCTCGTTGATTAGACCGTCCCATGAGCTGTGCATCCCGAACAGGGTCTTGGACGATAGACAGAGCCAATAAACAAACTGAACACCGTGGCAATCCCCTGCTACAATTAGGACAGACCGATGACTGACAGAGTAGAGGTCGACGACTGTCAGACAAGTGCCCAAGGCAAAAACATCGCAAAACTTACCTTTCCCTTCCTGGGTGGGATTTCTCCCTGCATGTTGGGAACGGGCGTAACGGGTTTATTGCAGTAATTGCACCGGATAATAATCTGCCTCGGTATCATCGGCAACTCCACTTTACCATCCGAACCATTCTCCTTCAATACCCGCTGCCCAATTTCCCCTCGTTCGATATCAAACTCGACTCGCTCATGGAACATTTGCCACGAGTCCAACAGATCCCGATACATCTCTACCCATCTTTCCACTCTCTTCTTGTCTTCCCTCCGTGCTCGCGCAACTTTGCCCTTGCCGGTTTTCGCGTTGTTCGACTGGAAGAAGTAGGCATTGCAGCTGAGACCCATCCATCCCAAAAGCGCTACACTTTGTATATCAGCCGTCCTATCGACCCATCGACTCAAAACTTCTCTTCCTTCCGACGAAGTCAATCCTGTCACAGTTATTAAATCTAAACCACCATCAAAATCCATTTGTCCAGGGTCCTTGGCCATCTGGTTGTATCGGCGAATGTAACTGGTCAACGCCCAATCATCGAGGAAAATAAAGGCTAGAGCGAGGCGTTCTCGAAAGGCGATGTTCACTCTCCGCCTTGACTCTCCTTCTTCTCTGATACCAAGTATAGCTGAAACATCTCGAGTGGTAAGATATGTGAGCAAGGCCCAAAGATACGGGTCCTGCACTTTGGCTCTCAACCGTGAATAATAAGCGCTGACCTGACTAGGGTGAGGTTGAGCAATATTGGCAGGTGCAAGAGCGGGAAAGACTGAGGGTGCAAGAGCGGTAATTGTAGCGGACACCAGATGGTGTGTTTCGTCTGTATGAACGGAGGCACCGTAAACTGAGATCAGGGAACAAAATAAGGCAATAATCACCATTGCTACCAATCAGCATCTCGACTGCCTTTTCCCACTGTCCAAAGAATACCAACCAACAAGCGACCCTAGAAAGCTCGTCTCTGCCGGAGGGTTGACCGGCACCACTCCATACAGACCTTGAGTCAAACCCGACCAAGGCTTCGTTCTCCCAGCCCAATAACCCTAAACATACCTGTCTTTGCAACATCTTTGACGTTGCAACTCGCACGGTGGCCTGAGATCCTAACGACGAGAATCTTGTCGCTATCTCCTTCAAAGCAGCTTGCCAAGTGGTCTCTCGGTTGGGTGGGGTCAGGATGGGCGAAGGTGAGCTAGAGACGGCGCCGTCCGCGTGCGAATGTCTCTTCTTCCACCTCGAGTTGTGCTTTCCGGGCCTCTTGAGAGGTTCGCCTAGGAGACTTCCCTCAAGCGACAAGGACGGTAAGTCGGTGTTCCGATGTACCGGAGTGGCGTCTGCGCTGACGGATTCCATCGGTGAGTTGGTTCCTGCGGCTGCAGTTTGGGAAGCAGAGGCAGTAGACGAGTCCTTGTTAACTAGCAGTCCGTTCCAAATTCCCCATACACCCTGGTAGGTAAAATCATAACCCTGGACGTAAGGAGTTGGGGCGTGAAGGTGAGTTTGCGTATCTAAAGGAATTGCTCAGGGATAGAAGCTGAGGAGACCAAAGTACCGTACGATGAATCCAGGTCCACAAACTCGACAAGCTCCGTGATTGTGTTGAAGTTTCTCGATCCATAACGAGGGTAGCGTTGTGGAGTGCCTATTGAAGGTAACATGAGAATGACCAACCTTCGCAAGAAGAGGACTAGACAATGCGTACATCCCCGAAGCCGTAACCTTTTTGGGCCCGTCGCCTCATGGTCGTGGAAACATCATCCATCACAAGCGCATATATAGGATCACGCCGCACATCAGCGGATTCCTCTACCTCTGAAATCCCCGTGGCTTTGATTTGCCGTCTTCCCCTCTCAGCCGCGAAGGTGGCGACATGCGATTTTGAACTCTGCACTTCCTTGCTCTTTTGAGTTCTTTTCGATAGTTCGCAGTCACCAAGGCTACGGGTTGGAGCACTCCCGCGAGATCGATCACGAGCAGACTCAGCGAAGTCCCCCGACCTGGATTGAGATTGCGATTGAGACTTGGATTTGGACTTGTTGGTCAATTGAGATAGAGGATCCAAATCTACGCCTGCAGTTTCAGGGGAAGCCTCTTGTGTTTCGGTGTGAGCGAATCCAATCCCGCCTATGTGTCCTCTGGCACTCCAAGCCGCCTCCGCTTTTGGTGCATCATACAGTGTCTGGAGGGCTAATTCACCTGCAGAGGTAATCAAGACAATCTTGTTGGATGTGCTAGGGTGGTTTCGGTCGTAGAATGAGACATTTGGAACAAGGGCGAAAGAGGTGAGGGTGCGAGGTTGGGACAAATAATACTCAGCGGTAGTAACAGGAAGGAGAGGGTATGCTTAAAAGGGCATTTGATGAGTTCCTCTGTTGTTCGATGAATGAAGGGTAACTTACTTTTCCGGGTATCGCTTAACACCAATGAGGTCGTTGTAACAGAAGACTCTTTACTTGTCTCACGTTCGATGCTAGGTGAAGTACCTCGTCCACCCCATGAAGGAAAATTAGGCCAGCTTCTCTTTGGTAACGAAAGCGTCTGCTTTCGGCCACCAGAAGCTGTGCTTCCGATACTATTTTGCCTATCTCTAAGCAAACGGCCTCTATCTCCCGCTGAATTTTTTTCACTGTTACCAGACGCTAGATCACCGGCAGTTTTGTGGCTGAACACGTCTGTTTGAGAGATCGTTGACCATGCGGACGAAACCGACGCTTCTAGGATATCCCATAAACGAACATAGGGTGTCTCTTTCGCCAGGGTAGCCAACTGACCCCTTCGATTGGCTGAAAATTCGATAGAGACATAAGGCGAGGTAGCTCTTTCGGGGATGGAGCCCGAGATGAGACCAGTCCCTTTCCTGGGCAAACTTGCCAGGGATGTGGTAGATGCCGAGCTAGTGAGTTGAGCAGTAGGGGAAATCCCGCCGTCTGCGGCGCCATCTCGCTCCGTGAAAGTGAGGAGAGGGCCGCTGTTAAGATTCCGTGTATCCCAAACTGTGACTACTCCGTCACCCCAGGACGCGACTCGATGTTGGTCAAAAGGATCTGTGACTATGCCGTGTACCTTTGAGGCAATATTGGCAATTACCCCTCCTCCGGTACCGCTCTGGAGATTGGTATTACTGGCCGATGAGGACCGGGCGCGTAGATCGAATAGACGAAGCCAACGGCCAGATATCCCGGCCAAAAGAAGATGAGAAGAATCAGGGAGAAAAACAAGAGAGGAGACATATTCTGTCGTAGCGTGAACCTGGAGCATTCGACTGTCGAATTTTGTACCGTGTTCTGCACGGGGAATCGTGGGGGTAGGCCTGGAGCGTAAAACTTGATTGGCAACGTCAACACTATTAGTCGTAGAGCTGCCAGAGACTACACTTTCGAAGGATATTATGGGAAGCGTACTATTCACATCCCAAATGACCAAACTGGCATCCCCTCTGACTTTATCCAGTCCAACTGCAAGATAATTAGGATCCTTCCCGGAGAACGCCAATGTATTGCATGCTCGTTGATTCTTCACGGGCAAGGACACGACAGGCCCATTAGACAATATGTTATTCGCCCCGGTATATCGTGAAGACTCCATGCGAATTAAATCGACGCGTCCATTGCTATGACCGATGGCTAACAGGTCATCGAAGAGCGGCTCTGGAGACCATGTAAAACACTGTCAGAACAGTTGTCACGGCAGCCTTCTAAAAGACATAAAGTGAGATTATACCTTCATGAGGTGCAAATCGTTCTGAGAGGTGATATGCCTAATTTCGGGTTGAGCAGGAGCACATTCGTAAAGAGTTATTTGAGAACCCCCCGCAACTATGAATCGATTCAAGTGCCTAGGGTGCCATGCGAGTCGTTTTTCTGTGGTAGAACTGGCTTGAAGAACCATTCAATGGTATAGTGAAGGACAATGGACGTGACGGAATCTGGCAGAGGTCGGGTCTAGTCGGTGGTCCCTTGAATTCAAGCGAAGCCCTGCGAGCACTCAGACCAGGCGTCTGGCGTCTTGCCGTCAGCGTTATTGTTCTCTTACTCTCACCATGTCCGATTCCAGACGACAGTCCTCGGAACAGCAGGCATCCGGACCCAGCCCTCTGTTCATCTCTGTAGTAAGTGATACGGACCCTTTCTCTATTCCAGAACATAGATATATATATTAATACTCTAGTTTGCAGGAACAATAACAGCGTCAGTCTTAATCCCCGGCGCATTCTGGTTACGACGGCGAAGGAAGATCCAGTTTGTTCCTCCACCTCGGACAACTATCAAACGTGGAAGGTTCAACCGGCTCCCTCTACCTGCATCAAGCTCAGTGGCCTCTGGGCCTCCAGAACGCATCGCACAGCGTGCAGACGCACCACCCCCACTCTCACGTTCTCCTCCACTTTCCGAAGGATCACCTTCCAAAGACCTAGAGACTCCAGAAAATGAGGACAAGGACACCAAACTCGCTCAGCTAGACTTTAGTCCTGCTCTTTTGGCTATCAAAGCCCTTGGGATTGCCACCATCGCCGTCGCGATAGGTGCTGTCGGATTAGTTTGGGGTGTAAAGAACGCGATGGGTGTCGAAACCGTAAGTCCAATGTTCTGCTAAGCTTCTATAAGTTCTTGCTCAGATAGACGCTCTACGTACAGACCGAACAATTTGCTCCCCGAATGCGGCAATTCATCATCACTCAAATGCCTAAGATGTCCTCGCGGATACATCGCTCACACCTTGATGAAGATGTTGACGCAAGACCGCTAATAGATCCCGAATGGAACTGGGAAGAAGCCGAGAGGCGTCTCAAGGATGCGTTCGACAAGAAAGGAATTTCCGGCTGGGCAGAAGCGGCTGTTCAGGAGCTCGAAATGGAGGAGGCCATAGAACGTGAAAAGAGAGCCATTATCGAGGATGGCAAGAAATGAACACACTGGACCAGCTACGTAATCTTAATATTTCTACGGTTCTCCTAAACACTTCTGAACAGGGGTGATATATCATGTACTTTACAGACATTAAAATACTTTTCAGACCGTTAATCGAAGGAATCTGGACTGTTTCAAGCAAACGGATCTCTGTAACATTTTCTTGGCTCACATGAACCACCCATTTGGCTTATAATCGACCTGAATACCCATGAAAAGCTGGACATGCTGAGGTTCTGATGAAATGAACTTACAAAGCTCGTATTGATCTTCTTCAAATCTCCTACGCCGAGGTTGGCCGCGTCGATGGATATTTCGCGTTTCATGAGCTTGATAGCGTGCTCCACACCCTCCACCCCGAAAACATTTGAGTACATGAAAGGTCGCCCGATTCCCACAGCTTTGACACCCAATGCGAGCAGTTTCAACACATCAGCGCCGTACCTCACGCCACCGTCCGCGAACACCTCTGTCTTCTCGAACACCCAGGGCGCTTTTTCGTGGATTTCTAACGCAATTTCCAAAGGCGCCGGGACACCGTCCAACTGTCGCCCACCATGATTCGATAGATAAATTGCCTTTGCACCTAATTCGGTAGCAGTCACCGCGTCTTCGACAGTCATGATACCCTTCGGAACAACGGGCAGTTGCGTCCACGCCTGAATCTCCTTCCAATACTCCCATGTGAAATACGTGTATGACGTATCCGCCGATCCTACTCCTTGTCTGGCTGCCCGATGACGGTTTCCATCTCCAGCAGAGTCCACAGTCAGTATAATTGCCTTGAAGCCAGCCTCCTCTGCTCTCTTCACCTGGCCCTTGACATCCTCTACATTGTCTGAGGTGTACATCTGCTGGAACATAACTTGGTTTGATGCCTTGGCGTCCCGGATAGCATCTTTCGAAGCCGACGCGAAGTCTGACACGATGTACAAAATTTCACCTTCGTTGGCTCCTTGCACAAAGTTAATCTCAGCGTTCGCATGCCCGTATCCTCCTCGTGCACATGGACTAATGAAGAATGGAGCAGAGAAGTTGTATCCTAGGATAGTGGTGGGGAGTGATGACTCTATCTTCGTGATGTCGACTAAGACGCGAGGACGAAAACGGACGCGGTGGAAGGCCTCTAGATTATTGCGGTATGACCATTCACCAGCCGCGCCACTGCGGTAGTAGGTGTAAGAGGAATGGTTGAGGTAGTGCCGAGCGACCCAGTCAAAGTCTGGAAGGCCGACGATCGAGGTGATGTTGGGAAGAGTACCGTTGGCGACGGTGTCTCCCAAGGCATAGTCGATATCAGTGTCGGGCTCGTTCAGGAACTGACGGGCTGCCCAGACGTGATTGAGGAAGACGGTGAACACGGAGAACTGTTTGAGGAGCATTTTGGAGGGCTCGAAGGGGGGGGCGCCGCAAGTTCAGATCGTGATCCTTACCAGGTTTCTTCATTTTAAGACCGGAAAAAAACTATGTGTAATCATCAGTGGGCGGCACATCAATTTGAGGTGATCGAAAGCCACATGAAGCCATCTTAGAGTGGCTTGGCTCGCAATTTTCAACAGCTTTTTCCTGCAGCCTACAAGGATCATACAAGCATTTCCCCTTTGGCGGTGCGTCAACAGGAAGACGACATCGACGATCACTTTATTGTACCAGAACAGGATGACGTTGATGAACTATCATACTCATAAGTATTACTTATCGTATGGCGGTTATCAAGGTCTAATAGGTTTGGCAAATAGCGGAGGTGTTTTGGATATTGTTATGTGTGTGTTGTGTGGTCTCGTACATGCGATGTACCGTCGCCATGAGATTTCAAACCGATTTCTCTGTATGTAGCACTCCCATGCTATAGTGGGCGTCAAGCGTTGGTTGGGTTCTGTAGAGTGGTCGTTTATGGTATCAAAACATGCGCCGATATACTCCAATTAGGCACGTACATGTACATGGACGTATATCGGGGTCGGGTCTCTCTGTATCTGCGGGGTCCTTTAGGGAGATTTAACTTATTCTAATTCTAATTCTAGTCATGTTTAGTCCAGCTCAGCCTCTTGACAAGCTATGTATGTACACCTGCGATGACAATTACGAGTTGAAAAAACGGAAGTTCTGGTGCCTATTGGAATTATAGATCTTTTCATTTAACCCCGGATCATGAAGGAAAGCCACGTTCAGTCCGGTCCTAACGCGACAGGAAGACGCGAGATTGAGTGCCTCCCGGACGCTTGGGTGAATATTTGAGGCCTCTTGAAGTCGAGCAAATCATTCTTTTGAGGACTTCCGTTGTGAAAATTACAAGATTTCTGTCTTCAGGTGAAGTAGGTTTTGCCGTGTGGAGATATAATTGTCGCGATTTGTCGACCGGAAGAATAATCAGAGAATTAGCCCTGTTAGCGTGACGACACAAAAGCTTGTGTACTGACGAACCTGCAGGACGGGAGCAAATTTGGCGGGGCCACTCTTGGACGGATAATGACAGTCAGAAATCCAGTACGCATCCCAGTCATTTTCACACTCTGCGGCCCTTTTTTTAGGTCATATTGGCTGCAAATTTATGGCCACAAATATCTCAGCCGTCATTTTCCAAGATTGGGACTTGTTTGGGACCCATGAAACTAGTCCATTCACCTTCTCTAGCACGCAGGAACTGTGATATTTTGTCAATTACCTTTCTGCAATCCTTAGGCTCACCAACGAAGGAGAGAGACGACTCCGAGAGGTAAAGGTTGAGTCATCTGGTATCACGCACTCTCATGTAATATATATTACGATCGGGGAGTTTACCAGAGCTGTGAACAGGGCAGCTTATCCCAGTCTTTCTAGCTGAAGTAGTATGATATCCTCAGAACATTCAAATGATGAGTATATCCAAGTTCCCATTCATTCTTGTCCCACTCAAGATTATCAATCTTCACTATTCGTGAGAATTCAGACGAAATCTTCAAATGTGTCGTCGCACCGTCGCCTACCCCCGAGTTCGATCTCTCTACCATGTCCGAAAACTCTACGCACTCAAGGAATCCCAAGAAAACGAAAACCTACAAATGTACCTCCCTCAATTAGTGTCGAGCACCTCCAGATGATTGTCTACTACGTCAAAGAAACACCTCTTGTGTTGCACAGTCACATTCCCAATTGATCGATATCCGCTACAAATGTGCTGATTCAGTTGGCTGAAGAAGTCCGAGGGCTCACAAGTGAAAAAAGACGTGATAGAACGACATCGTGCGTTCATTAGTAACTGTTATCCGGTGAGCAAATTAACCTTGTATTTGGAGGCCGAACAAAATTGGAACAGTTATTGAACGTGAGACTCTAGCTTGGATCAATACACGGAGAATGGTGAACCTCATCAAGGATGCATTTGTACAAGGGTGGAATGTCCATGAAGGTCCAGACAGCGGTCCTGGCCATTTCTAGTCCAAGGGTAATGAGAGAGAGAAGAAAATCATAATCAAGGATGGGGGAGGCAAGTAAATCGTATTAAACTATAGACGGGCTCGTACGTGTCTTCAGTATCCTCTTGGGGAACGCTTAACATTTCTCAGCAGGATAATACCAAAACACCACACGGGAAGTTGTTTAACGACACTAATCTGCATTCAATTATATAGTTTTACCCCTTCACGCACTCTCCCCGACTCACATGAACCACCCATTCGGCCTGTAGTCAACCTAAATGCGAACAAAGGACTGAGCAAAGCTGGAGCACTAAAAAAATAATGACTCACAAAGCTTGTATCGATCTTCTTCAAATCTCCTACACCGAGGTTGGCTGAATCGATGGCTATCTCGCGCTTCATTAGATCGATAGCGTGTTTTACACCATCCACCCCGAAAACATTCGCGTACATGAAAGGTCGTCCCATTCCAACAGCTTTGACCCCCAACGCGAGCATCTTCAACACATCGGCACCGTACCTTACGCCACCATCCGCAAATACCTCTGTCTTCTCAAAAACCCACGGCGCTTTTTCACTGATCTCTAATGCGATCTCCAAGGGGGCCGGGACCCCATCCAGCTGTCGCCCACCATGATTCGATAGATAGATCGCCTTCGCACCTAGCTCAACAGCTTTCACTGCATCCTCTACTCGCATTATACCCTTCGGGACGACAGGGAGTTGCGTCCAACTCTGAATCTCCTGCCAATAATCCCAAGTGAAGAAAGTGTAATCTGTATCCGCTGAGCCTACTCCATATCTAGCTGCCCGCTGGCGATTTCCGTCTCCAGCAGAGTCCACCGTCAATAGGATGGCCTTGAAACCATCATTTTCTGCTCTCTGAACCTGCTTCTTGACATCCTCTTTATTGGGAACAGTATACATCTGCTGAAACATAATCTGATCTGGCGCTCTGGCATCCCGAATAGCATCCTTCGAGGCCGTTGAGAAGTCGGACACCATGTACAGGATTTCGCCTGCGTGAGCTCCTTGCACCAAGTTGATCTCAGCATTTGGATGTCCGTACCCTGCGTTTCCGCAAGGACTAATGAAGAATGGTGCAGAGAAATTGTATCCTAGGATGGTCGTTGGGAGTGTCGATACTATGTTGGTGATGTCGACTAGGATGCGAGGGCGAAAACGGACGCGGTGGAAAGCCTCCAGGTTATTGCGATACGAAAATTCACCGGCTGCACCGGCGCGGTAATACGTGTAGGCGGTGTGATTGAGGTGGTGTCGAGCAACCCAGTCGAAGTCTGGAAGGCCGACGATCGACGATAAGGGAGGAAGAGTACCATTGGCGACAATATCCCCCAAGGCATAATCAATGTCAGTATCGGGCTCGTTCAGGAACTCACGGGCCGCCCATGCGCGAGTGAGAATGAAACTGAGCACGGGAAAATGCTGAAGACGCATTTGGATTGGGACGGGGAAACACGTTCAGGTTGGAGAAGATCCCACTCAAAAAATCTGGACTTTTTATACGACCGAAAGGCTTGCACCAGGTCAAGGTCACGTAGAATAAATTTTACGTATGGTGACGCCGCAAAATTCTATTGAGATGCCAAACGCCCCATGAAGCTATACGCGAACATGTCTTTAAATAACCCTCGTCAGAATCAAACGTCTGATTCTATGTACGTTATGAGGAACACCTTCCAGAGCATGATCTACAAAGCTCCTCAGGCTCGTCTTCAGCCATGCATGAGTTGCGATTTTCAGGACTAGTTGACAAGGTGCCGATTCGTGAGAATTTGAATCCCTTCCTCAACAACGACGATCCACGAAAACACTCATTTCTAGCCTGGATGCTCCTTGTTCAGTCGCCTCCCGCCATTCGACTTTCTCCGTACCTTCCGCTCTTTCGAAACTTCGCCGCGATCTCCGAGTCTTTCCAATCTAGTACCCCGATAGCCAAGGTCCAAGTCAAGAGCGCTACTTTTACCCCCACACGATATCTTATCCACAAGGAGACCGTCGTCCAAGAAAAGGTGAGGCCCAATGAGAGGCAGTTCCGTGGCCATCCTGATGAAGTCGGTATCAATTAGCAGCGCGGCGCAGGGCTGTAGAAAACGAATACGAACAGTCTGCTGACCATAACACTTTTGATACCATTGAACGTCGATGAAGGTGAATTCTTGGGTGGAACAAGTTCCCGGTATATTATATAGGACAATAAGGGCTTGTCCTCACGAATGTCATTAAGAATTCGGAGTACAAGTCCGATGAGGGCTCCAATTCAGGTAACAGTGTTCGTCTGACTAAAAAAAATAAATGTTCCAGCGCTAGCCACACTTTTCTCCATCTACGTCCACTTTTCCCAACACCCAGAATTGATCACGAGAACGGACTAATCTATCCCAATAGACTCATTCCAAGTGGCGAAATCACTTGCTTGTGCTTAATATCAAACCGCTGCTTGTTCTCGTCTCACCCCGCGATCTCTTCCAGATCTACTACCTTGAAAGGCCATGTCAAATAATTGCTACCACTTCTATAACCTCGTCCCACATCCTCGAGCAGCTCATCCGCGTATTGAGGCCACGTCCAAAGGTCAATCCTGGCACGATAGCTCTCGCTCAACCACAGCAACATATCCGGGTACCTAAATTTCACAAACTGGAATTACCTTTTCATCTCTCTCCGTACAGCTTCTTCGTCCGCAGGCAACTTCATCCTGTCCTCAAGAAATCCGAAGAGCTGCGGTTTCGAATACATTGTTAGCGCGAAGCTCTGTACAGGCACAAAGGAGCGGAGGAAGGAGGGAGAAACTGCTAACCACAGCACCATTTATAGCAAAATCGCTTCGACCGATGTTCTTTGCTGGAACTATTCCCCGATAAATCGACGAGGCCCACTGGTCCACTTGCGGGCGGGGGGGTGGATCGGATAAAGCGGTATACGCCCATTCATGGTTATGGTTCAAGTCGCGTCGATGTCTGTTGATACCGAGCTCTTCCGCCGTCTTCTCTTCTCACAGTAGGATGTAGAACGCGTCATCGAGAGGGAAAGCCCTGGTTATCATCGAAGAGCAAGCACCATGAGCTTGAATATCCCGTTGCAAGGATTCTGGCAGTCAATTCCGTCCCGCTGTCCAAGAGCAGCTTGATGCTTTCTCCATTACCAGACTCGACGGACTTGTGACCAACAGCCCGACGGGTGCGATCAACTTGATATTATTGTCATTAGATAACGAGAGGCATTCCCCGTGGAAACTCTTTCTTCAGTTCGACATTCCAGCGGGTGGATCAAAATAAGGGATGGGAAAGACGCAAGGGTGAGTGTACGGTCTTTCGGTACTGACAAGGCATTATATTAGTGGGGCAATGTATCAGTAGTAGGGATGACAACGAAAATACGACAGTTCCCGCGATTGCATCCCGAACGAAGCAAGTGATTTTTCTCCAGCAATTGTCTGAGTAGACGTAGGTGTTCAAGGAGGTAAGCTATAAGGTCCGCTCGTGCTCCGGGACACTTCCATCCAATACGCCCAGAAGGCATTCAATTAATATTGTTCAGAGTCAAAAGTCCATTCAATTAGAAAAGAGCACACCTGCTTCTTCTAATGAATTAGGAAGGGGGGTCAAGTTACAGTGAATTCAAGGTGGAAAAAAAGATAAACCTCATGTGAGCAGATTTCCCTCCTCCAGCGATTACAGTACTCTGAACTGGAAGACCAACCCCGGCGAGAAGAAAGGGCTTCCGGCACACGCGAAGTACTACAGCCCTGCAGAGACAATTGCAATTGAACCGGAAGCAGGTGGAAAACCCAGTGCAACCAAAAATTGAGATCTTTCATGACACCGACTTCCTGCCCAAGTTGGGAAGCGACCGATGGAGGATCGGGCTGTTTGTCGGTGTCAGTGCAGTGTAACAAGCCGTCTAGCCAAGACACGGGTGTGCCCCAGTCCTTCTCCTTTTAATCTTCCCTGCCCAGCTCTGCTGTGCTTGTAGTCCAAGGTATCACTAGACAGATGACAGTGAATAATAGGCACACTGATTTCTGGCCAGTTTATTGTAGCCTGTCTTTGCATCGAGCCTTGTAATCTGCTGAACGTGCTCTGGCCATGGAGGGAAGACATCCCAGCCTTTTTGGACGAATCCGTGTCTCTAGCCAATTCAAACTCAGATCTCCAGATCCTCATTGACGGTCCTGTCACAGGTCTGCCTTTTCCAAGAAAGGCGTGCAGCAAGGAAGTCAAGAGTGCGTGTATTCCAACCTTTATTACACGGGGTAATCAACTAAAGTACCGTTACTGAAATTCCTCTTGGGAGCAAATAAAAGATCGGGGGGCGATTCCACTAGAGAAAGGATCTGACGGTTTGGCCATGCCAAAGTCCTAAGTACGTAACCTTATGGATTCGGCACACCCTGAACCACATCAGGATATGCCTGAGCAATAAGCTGGTAACACAACCGAGCATCAGAGAAATCCGCAAAAAAGCAACCGAGCAGACTTACGCCGAATAATGCCGGTGCACGAATGGCCAGAACCTGTGGATCTTCTCCGAGGCCAACAAATCTGTGTAAGATTGTATGTTTAGCACTGGCGTTGACCAAGACACAAGGAAAAGAAAAGACACAAACATGGTCGAAACGCCAGCCTCGATGGCTGATGAAAGCGTCAAAGCTGCAAATAAGATTTTTTTCAGCAAAAAGACTAGACGAAAAAGTTGAACACATACAACACATAATTCCAATCAAAAACGCAAATAGGATAACAGGTGCAGTATATTGTCCATCAATGTTGTATGATGGCGCAGTAACTTCGAAATTATCTCGTGTTACCTAGCGAACGAGCCCCAATTGACGAACAAGAACTCACTTCGGAGATAAAGATACGCAAATAAAGAGGATAGCATTCCAACAGCATAAGCTCCCCAGGTTAACGCTTTTGAGGTCGAGGGCAGTCAGAATGGGTCTAAGCGAGGGAAACGCCAGACTTACTCATTCCAACCAACGAATCATTTACGAGAGCATCGATTCCACGATCTTTGAAGAGCCTCCAAGTATCCTTTGCAGCCTGGATATACGGCTTCCCATAAAGTGCTGCAGACAGACATCAGGCAGGACTGTGAAACGCAGGGACAAGAACCATACAGATCTCGATGTAGGCATATCTGCAAATCTTCCTAGTCAGCAGTCATAAACATAGGGACACCAGCGTGTCTCACCTATTGAAGTATTCAACGGCAGACTGAATACACCCGATGATACAGGCCGCACAACAAGCCAAGCAGGCCTCCACGGCTATAAATTCCACGTTGAGCGAAAACCTGTGTCACCTTCGCAAGAAACTCACGATGGCCGTCTGAGTTCGCACTGCTCTGTATAGCTTGAAGGATCAACTTGATCAACTCGAGGATCGTTACAATCAGTGAACCAAATGCAATGGACCCCAAGGAGATTGTCGATGCACGGACGAATGATGACCAATTAGGATGATCAGGCTGGCATAGCCGTCAGAGGTCGAAATAGACCTACAAGATGAATGTACTTACCATCTCCCCTTGAGAATGAGGCCCAAAGTAGTACCACGATCCATACGCACCACCAGCGAGCGTCGCAAGTGCAACGTTACCGATAACCTGGGAAGTCCAGAGGAACGAAAATGTGGCGTAGAAAATTAAACCTGCAACTTTTCCGGAGGAGCATTCCGAACCAGTGCAACCTATGTGTTATCAGCCAAACAATACCATCAGGAAGATCACAGAACCACGAACTCGCGCTTCCGGGAGTCCACTTGGAGTATCTAAATCGAGTTCTTAGAGTCAGTGCATATTCGTGGAGAGGAATCGGAGGCCACTCACATTGCGATACAGGTGAACACGTACCACCTAGGAAGGAAGGAGAATAAACAACAGGCAGACTCATAATTTATGATGCTTACACCGCGACTCCTGCCTGAACAACAAGGGATGTAAACGCCACGACGTAGACGGTCTTGTGGTGTTTTGAAACGTCCATGACAACTTGCAGTAGAAGTGACGCGAGGGGAATGCGAGATTTGTAGCCCCAGTACGATAAAATCGAAAGTAAAGCGATAACAGTGAAGATGATAGCTCCCGCTGTTCGAAACGAATGAGTGGTTTCCTGCTCTCGAGCATCGGGGTCACGCTCCGGACTCACAATAATATTTAGTGATCCAATAGTAGATGCATACTCCGCTGTACAAGCGACCAAGAGGTTAAGCTTTAGATTCCTCGTGAATACAACGCATTCGAGGAATGGCCCACATGTTCAATAGAATGGTCAAAATCAGGGTTATGTGCATGATAATTTGAGTGAACATCCTCGTAAGGATGAGGTAGAGCGAAGAGAGGAGAACCGCTGCTGCAGTAACCAATAGCAAGAGGTATACAGTGCTCCTGGAGAGAGTGTGAAAAATCAACCATTGGACCGATTGACACTAAATGACTTGAGAACGCACGCGTTCAATGTAACATTGGTACCCGAGCGACCTCCACTCTTTCCTAGACCACCTCCCTGCCCACCGCTGGATACCCACGAGTGGAGAGCAACCCCAGACACTACGGCGAATCCAAGGAGCTACGAAACAATATCGATATGCAAGGATTTTAATAACGAGACGTCGAAGATGAAGCACCTGAAGAATGAACAGAATGAGGAAAATCGGGTCATTGATCCTGTTCTTCGGCTTGAACCTGTCGTTCGCATAAGGGTCCTTCACATCCATGCCCCCATAGTCCCCGTAACTAGTCCCCACATTATCTGGTGGAGGTGCGTAGCCCTGTGCGTACGAAGGAGTTGGTCCAGGATACGGAGCGTACCCCTGTTGAGGATTGTTATCCCACCTGTTCTGGTTCCCGCCCGACATGAGGTACAGCAAAGGAAGTTTCTGCCTAGGGTTGCCCCTTAACTAGGAGAAGATGATGGTACGATGAAGAGTCTAAGATTTATAAATGCAGCCTGTCGTCCAGACGTCACAGTCATGAATGTAGATCAACGTGTATTGCGCGCGTGCATGACTCAGTACTCCTGGTGATGAACTGGAACTGGCGCCTCCTATACCAACAACAATTCCTCAACGTTTCTGAGTCTGATGGCACATGCAACAACCGAACAGGCGTTATACATTTTCTTGTTCATTCCCGGTCATAATTACTCCTTTCCTCAGAATCACAAATGTCGAAGAGAGAATATATTGCACATTGAATTTGGACAAAATTCGTACATTCTTGTCAAAGTGAGGGCATAGAACGAGTAACCTTCCCTTCGTTTCGTGCGTGAATCTTGAGCTTTTCAAGAATGCCAGAGTTGGCCCATCGCTCAGGCGGAGTACGCTTCCCTGTTGACCAGTAGTAGATATCCCAGTCCGGCTCATCCAATAGCTATTTTTTTGAAGAAAAAAAAAAAAAGAGAAATGTTCGGTACGCGCCATTGCACAATACAGTTGCCAACGCCAAGAACACACCTTATCATACTCCTTCAGTTCAACCTCCTTCATCCCTTCTAGATGGTCCCGCGCGAACGTACTCAATAACAGATCAGTTTCGAGAGTTCCACGTTTACGAGACTGGTAAACAAGTCTAGCACGCATGGTTTGAAATGATTCATTCGGCCTTCCAACTGGAATCGGAGGAGGAAGATCTGGAGATGTCTGCGTGTTGGCCAGATGTTCAGGGGAATGAGGAAGTGGCCAGGGATCTTTTCGGTGATATGTTGTGGTCGATAAGAGCAATCTTGCAGTTCTCGATGGTGCTCTATGGTTGCGGGTGATGGTGGAGAGCAACATTAAGCCTGGTCCGTGCATTGTCCGTGCGATACTCATCCGAGTCGACGTCGGTCCCCGGCTTCAGCCAAAATATTTTCCAGCTGAATTTATCAGTCGATCTTGGATCTCGGCAGCAGTCCTTATGGGTCCTTCCGCCTGCATGATCTGCACTGTGTTCATACCCAACCATACCCAATCATACCCAGACGGACATGGTCCTCGGCTCTTTCTTGACTACTTTGGTCGGGGCAGTACCACGGCGCCGGGCGCAGCATACGAATTTGGGCAGACGTCATACGCCAGAAGGAGCGCCCAGAAATTGATTCATTGAAAATATCGCAAGTTGAATTCGAACCACCATCTACGTCTTTACTCGACAGCTTCATCCAAGTAAAAGCCCAAATCTTAGCTGGAAAATGCCCAGTAATACAGCTCTTCTATTCCTCCTGGTATTCACCTTCGCCGTATGCCTGTCTGATAATGGAGTCTACGCATTTGGTGCAGGAAATATTCCCTCGTGAGCTCTTCTTTTTTCGAGCTTTTATCTACCCTCCTTCCTGGGACCCTACCACGACTGACACGCCAATCTCCCTAGTTTTGCTTACATGGAGGGGCGCGCTTTTCGACACGGTGATATTGAGGACGTTCTTGCAGAACTGGCGAAAAAAGGTGCGGGTGGTTTTGCTCTCGCAAGTGTAATAGGTAAAGGCGGAAGTAAATTTGGTGGGTTGGACATCAAGAGAGTTTATTTCGGGTGGGTAATCATACCAACAATCAACAATGATCACTCCTGATCGGATTATCATAGAAATTGGCTTAGAGATTATAGTCAAGTACGAACTAAGTATTGGTGCAAGGAGAAAAAACACGCTTGCTGATTTTGGGTTCATCGTACTAGGCGGTTGACATCGCTGGGTTATCCAAATTGCCTTTACAAGTACGCCTTTTCAGCGCCCTTGATTGCTGTCATAGGCTAAAGACACCTCATCCTCTTAGACGATCATCAATCTATGCATGGCTTTGGGTTTTCTAGTTAGTTGTCTCTTCTCTGCACTCACGCGTTGCCGCTCATCTTGTCTTGCAGGCTCATGGTTATGCTACCAACGAGTTTGAAGTAACAAAGGAAAGACTCGGTTGTTATCTCCCTGTATGTTAGCCTTCCCTTCCTTTTCAATCTCTGACACTGTCTTCCCCAGACTGAACACATCGACAATCCCAAAGGGTACGGTGATGGTCAAGACGCTAGGAAATTTGATCCAAGATTGAGAGGACCGGTGGATGTGAGCTTTCCCCCTTCTCTATCCCCGAACTTCCTACAATGAGCTTTTCACTAGCCGCGAGAACTCGAAGTTGACTCAAGAACAGGCATGAAGAACTACATCGCCAACGGTTAGTTTGTTGTTTTTTGTGCCCACGAATTCGGCTTACCGTACACTAGAAAACGGTAATTGGGATACCTCAAAAGCACTCGTGAGGCGTACACTCGAGAAATGCATTCACCTCGGTAGAATGCAACGCTCACAGGGCAAAAAGCAGGATGAATACGAGGCCTATCGACTTTTAGGGACGTTGGTAAATAGCTGTCACCTTTCTCATCCACATCTGAGTTCTAAGCTTCTGCCCAGTTACATACTCTAGAGGACTTTTCAGCCCACTCAAACTTTTGCGAGCTCACATTGATCTCAATGGGTTTCCAAAACGTTTTTCCTCATGTGGGTGATCGTGTGAGAATACAAGCTCCGAATGGCAAATGGGTTGCCCCTATTGTAACTGGTACATTCGGATCCAGTGACTTTATCCATTCATTACTTGGCGAGGCTGGTGATCATCTGGTGCGTGCTTTTCTTCGATATGTTTCTTTTTATATCCGTTTTTGACGTTGGGATGACTAGAGTCAAGCTTCTGTTACCGACCTCAATGCAGAGATCTCTAGAGCAAAACAAAAGGATCGCAGTGGGCCGGGTGGTGGTGGCACTCCAGATCCGGCGGCAGTACTCCGGGATCTCCTCTTCAAGCTTCCCGGAGGGGAAGGCAATTCTATGTCTAGGGATATGGAAGGCGTCGAGCGGATTAGGGCACAAGGTTGGTGTGACGGTGTTCCACACGTGTTTTTCGAGTCTAACTGGCACCAAGGTCAAGGAACTGCTGGAGGAAAGAAACCCGAAGAGATGTCACCTCAAGAACTCCATGCAGTCCTTTGGCAAGTCTTGAGTTTCCGTGACAGCGTAGTGAAGAAGATCGAGAAGACCATCGAAAAGATACCTGGATTGGGGGCGCTGATTGAGAAGTTGATGGATAGCATCTCCGTGTTCGTCTTCACGACTTTGGAGGTAATGTTGTTCTTCTCCGGCCTGGTCAAACATTAACCACCTGGGGTGCGTAATAGCCATTCCTGAAGCCTATTCTGAAAACCGCTACTGCGGGTCTGCAGTCTGCTTCCGGAGAAGTCATAGACAGTCATGATCAGTATGAAGTCTTCAATGACCCACAAGCAGTGAGTTAACTTTGTCCAAAGTTGACGTGCATAGACTAATTCCTCTCCTAGTCGGATCCTACCCACTCTTTCTTGAGTAAAGATCACTTCGTACGTTCAGAACATGAGCTCCGTGCTCGTACACTCACTGACCGATGACCTTAGAATCTCATTTTGAACGAGCCCGCTGGCCACATCGCTAAAGTCGTCGTGACTCACACTGTAAATCTCGTCGTCAAGGCGTGGGATGACTCCAGTGTGAATGTGAGGGGCATTACAGAAGACATTATATCCTGCCTGTGAGCAAATCCTCTGTTCATCCCGTTACAATCTATTTTATAGTAACGCTCGTTGAAAGATTCCACCCGGACTTCCACGATCCCAATTCCAAGATCCAACGAGAGATGCTTCAAACAATGCGGACTTGGGTAGACGGCCTCGGAAAGCGAAGGAACGAGGTTCTAAGTCGCTTGTCCAAGGAGCGTGTCAGGAAACACGAGAACATCCGTTTAGCAGGAGAAGGAGGTGCACCTGAGGCCGTTGGCTCGTACGCTCACAATCAAGGTTTGGCCGCTCAAGCTGGACTGCAGGGGTACATAAACCAGATTCCAGGAGTATCGCAAGCCCAAGGATTTATCGGTAATATCAGCGGTGGTAGTCACCAGGGACCTAAAAGAGATGGACCAGCACCTTCCTTACCTGGTGGTTATCCAGGCGCGGCTTCGCACTCCCACGTACACGATCATAGCCAGAGCAGCCAGTGGGGTCCACCTCCTGGGCCACCACCTCCCGGAGGAGGCGAAGCAGCGTCATTCTACGGTGGTGGCGGAAGTGGTGGTCATGGAGGTAGGCCATCCTTCCCTGGGGGACCAGGTGGACACACATCATCTCCACCATCTTTTCCTGGTGTACCAGGTGGACACGCGTCGTCACCACCGTCTTTCCCCGGTGGATCCTATCAATCGTTCCCCAGTGAACCACCTTCTTTCCCTGGGGGGCCAGGAGGTGGTGGTCACAGTGGATATGCACCTTCGTACTCTTCACCTCCTCCATCTTTTCCTGGTGGTCCACCCTCCTTCCCTGACGCGGGTGGTTATGGAGGATTTCCCGGTGGCCCTGGAGGATTTGCACCCCCGCCAGGTGGGCCACCTCAGGACTCTGGATTCGCACCGCCAGGTGGATTTGGATTCCCTGAAGCTCATCCTCCTGGTCATCCTCCTCACGGCGGTGGTGGATATGGGTCTAATTATGAACGCGGGCCTGGTTGGTGATTAACTATAATCTCAAGTAAAGGGTAAACGTCTGTAAAGTGTATAGAGCTGACTGTTGGCCAACTGTACTTGAACTTTTTTCGTGTAAGTTAACTTATGTACTTGAGCTCGATGAATGCATGGGAACTGAACCGACTAAGACCTACTGACATGAGGTGGAGCTTAAAGGTAAGGGGTAAGCCGATGAATAATGCAAGGATGACTGTACTTTCTCATATGTTCAAGAACACTCATTGGAGCTAATAGGGAACAAAAGAGGGAATATGTAGAAATAAACTTCGAACAATTAGCCCTATCGAAAAAAATAGCCCGAGCATAGGTCTTTTTATGTAATACAGTAAATTACCGTGTCGCCCGCTTACAATGAAGGGGAATATGCCTACATATATGACATCGCTAGGTTCGAGTGGGTTGTATGCGAAAAATTACAAATGCAAAGGAGGGATTTGGAATACTTGAAATCAGCGGTTATCAAGCCCCTTGTTTCTTGAATCGCACGACGATGACGGTAACATTGTCAGTGGTATGATGTGAAAGGGCGTACTTCAAAAGCTTTTGACTTGCTGTCTGTGCGTCTTCGATATCGCGAATAAGATCAACGGCGCCTTGATCGCTAATGACGTCCCAAAGCTATAGGGAGATTAACGTTTCGCAAAAAACCAGCGACGAAGCGGAACTTTGTAAAACGTACCCCATCACAAGCCAAAATTAAAAACTCATCATCATCGCATAACTCCGTTTCGGTGGTATATGGAGCACCCACGACAAACTCTTTCATCGACGAATCACCCAAACTTCTCGTCACTGCCAGCACTCCATTCACCCTACCGCTCATAACAAATCCTCCAGCATCTGTAATACGCTTAGCCTCTTGCTTATCCGATCCTTTATGATCATAAGTCAACCTAACGGCCTTTCCAGTACGACACAAAACCCCTCTCGCATCTCCAGCATTGGCACAATACAAGACCCTTCTCGCGTCAGGTGGTGGGATCTTGACTGGCATAATTTCCCCAGACTCCCGACGCGAAAGACTATCAGGCGAACCAGATTTCGGGGTCTTCGGCGAAGACGAAATGATACTTCCAGAGCTCAAGCTCTTGAACGCGTTCTTAATTCGACTCCCACTCGACTTCTTCTCCTTCTTGGCATTCTTGAACGCAATTTTGCTCAGGTCATCCCCCGATCCCACATCGGGTGTCTCGTTACCATCCCTATCATGGAAAGGAGCGTTGTGCGGAGTATCCTCGCCATCGATGGTGAGATTACGACTCCGACACGAATTAGGAGATTCCGGTGCAGGAGAAGAACGAGGTGAGGAGACTTCGAAAAATGATTGTTTTTTGTTTTCATCCTCGATACGAACAAACGCGGTCACCACGGTACATCCAGAGTGAATTTTGCCTTCGGATTCTTCTGCCATCCGAGAAAGATGCGCATCGACTTCTTGAAATGATTGATTGAGGATATCTGGAACTGTAGAGTTGGGTTTCGAAGGGTTCTGTAAGCAACGTAACAGGGTCTGTAGAAGGCGTAGTTGCGCAGTCAGTAAATAGATCTTCTAAGTGAAGTATTGGGCAGATCGAACGGCACCTCATGAAAATTATTTCCACACCACTCTGCGGCGTGTTTGCCTGCATGTCCGTCGAAGACTGCGAAAAACCCTTGCCCACGTATGTTATCAAAATCGACAACGAACGAATGTGCATCTTCCATCGTTCTTCGAGTACCCTTATCTTCCGAAATTCCGACTTGATACGACGAGTTCTTCGTTGCAAGTCGATTTAAGACCTGCATCGCAAGGCACGAGGGTTCGTGAGTTTGCTTACTACGATCTTAGGGGTAAAACTCACCCCATGAGTATCGACATCAGCGGTTGTGATTGATTTCGAGCGTGCATTGGGAGAGTCGCTGAAGGGAAGTCGACGCATATTTGGAGTAGGCGATTCTGGCATTCTGAGAGCCTTGCGCGTCAGCTCGTGAATCCAGCCGAGATGGCGGACGGAGACTCACGTTGTGATCGTTGCTGCAGACTGAGAATTGGGGGCTAATTGAAATTGCGACAATTAGTCCCTAAGGCTTGTAAAATAGCTACAGAACTCACAGTATTGAGAGCTATCCATAGCGTCAGGCATGGTAAGGTGAAGGTGGGTTGGTATGGTAGTGGTATGAAGTTGAGCAACAATCTGACTCTAAACCGGCGTCAAAACTACATCATTGCCACAGCGACTATATTAAACGGATGTGGATCATGATCAAACATGGTGCCCGCCCGCGTCATGCTGCATAGCCATAGAGCCAAAGGTATCAGAGGAATTAGTACAGTTACAACCGGAAAGTATACTAAAAATTCATTACGACTGTACACAAAAAAGCTACACATGCTCCCATTTTCCCATAAATTAGGACCGAGATCGAAAGAAAGAGAGTGGACCGCATGGATAAAAAAAAAAAAGATGGGGACAGAAATACACTATGTTGCCTTTGGCGCAGACGCAAACCGTACTACCATTACAGTAACATTGTCCCTGCTAAGGAGGTATTCGTTCTGAAGAGCAAAATTTACGAGGGTCTCGCTAGCCTTTTGCACGTCGTCTTGGTAGCGGATCATGTTGACAGCCTGTTGGTCGGAGATTACGTCCCAAAGCTGTAGATGTGTTAAGCAGGGGTGAGAACAGTAGCAGAATGAACACCAACTCCATCGCAAGCAATTATACAAAATTCATCGCCATCGTTCAGCTCCGTTTTCGAAGTGTATGGTGTGCCAATAACATAGTCTTTCAACCGAAGTCCCTCGTAGCGAACATGATCACCGAGACTCCGTGAAACTGCCAACGCTCCTAGTACTCGGCCTCGTAAGACGATCCCACCAGCTTGTCGTATCCGTGCCTTTTCATCTTCATCGCTAGCCTTGTGATCTTGTGTTAACCTTGCAGCAACACCATTGCGACACATGACAGCCCGCGCATCTCCAGCATTCGCGCAATAGAATACGCGACGAGCATTTGGAGACGGCTCTCTGAGAACGCCCGCTCCTGGTATCGAGATCGAGCTTCCGAGAGAGTCCGGTATTCGTTTAATAGAGGAGGTTTCAAATGCCCTCTGAGAGCCATCTTCATCTTCATAACGCAGGAAAGCTACGACAGCTGTCGAACCTGAATCACACCATTCAGACTTCCCATCTGAGACCTGCTCCAGCTTCTCGTCGGCCCTCCGAAAGGCTTCCCTCATTATTTCGAGCGTTGGTAAATCTTTGCTATCTTGTATGGTTTCAAGTAGAATCTGTGGCCCACAACTGTCAACCAGGATACGCAGCGTGACAGAGCAATGAAAGACACCTTATGGAAATTCGAACCACACCATTCTGAAACATTTTTATTCCCATGGCCGTCGAATACTGCAAAGTACCCCTGCCCATGAACGGAATCGAAATCGACGACGAATGCATGTGTATCTTCCATTGTGGATCTTATTCCTTGAGCGGCGTGGATCCCAATCCGATAGGACATGTTCCCTGACGGAAGTTGATTGAGTACCTGTAATCCAGATATTAAAATCGAATGACAATCATCGAATTTAAGATCGTACCCCATAGGTCGTTGAACCACTTGTAACAGTGATCGGCTGAGAGTGGGCATTCTGCGACTCGCTGAAAGAAGGGACGGGTTATCGTTGGAACACCACAATTCATAAGGGTAACACGTACTCGGTATGTTGCGTAGGAATTGAGTCCCTGAGAGCCATAGTCGCCACTGAAGTTTTGACTGGTTTCTGGAGAGAAGTGGGGAACTCACAAATGTGAAATTGGTTTTATGTCGCGAAACAACTTTAAGTAAAGCACACCTGACTCGAAATGCTATAAAGCGCTCCTATCGTGGGCAATCTGGACACCCTCGTTAGCTATGAAATGGACAAGAGAAGACCTGTATACTACGCACTGGTTTCTCGAGTGAGGCAGTGTGGTATTGTGGTTCAAATGCGGTAATTCGAGTTCTACAGCCAAGAATGGTCTCAACGGTTAGAGAATTGGACGCGCCCTTATGAGACGTACTTGTCCCAGAATGATATGGAATCGAGCTGGACAAAGAGGAAGAGTAGGGGCTAAGTACTATGTAGTAGGAAGGGAGACCAAACGGAGCTCCCATTTTAGGAAACTGTTACGTCACAGCCAATCGATGCTGACAGGCTTGTGACTTTCCTCTTTCCTCCTCATCTTCCTCATCGACACGGTCCACCATTTCGAGTGTCTGTCGAAACTAGTGGATGTCGCAGCAATCAACAGCACCAAAGCCTTCGCTCCAGGGGGTAAGAATTAAAGCAAGAAAAGGCGCTGTAAAAGCCCAAGCCAAACACGAACCAACTGGTAAATCAGCCCACATTTTCCTTTGCAGTTCTTTGGCCAGGATGTTGTAGCTAATCTTCTTCAAAAAAGTTTTCAGAGACCAACTTTATAAGCATCTCGAAACCGTTCCAGAAGGCGACTTCGATTCTTTCACGACGAAATTAATTCAAGCAGGTTCAACTCTCGAATTTCTGAAGTATGCAGACCCGCTTTTTGAAATCATTCTGGTCGGTGGACTTCTCCAACCTGGAGGGAGCTACTACGATGACGGTGCTCCAATCTCACCGTTTACGATTTTCAATGCAAAAGAACCGGCCGAAGTAGAAGATCTAAAAAAATATGTCGAAGTTCTGAATAAGCTCATTCGGAGGTGCGTGAAAACTGAGCTATCCATTGGAATACCTGCAGCTAATAACCATCGTCAGATATAAATATCTCCAAAAGCCTCTCGAAGAGTCTGCCTTACCCGGCATCCTTCAATATATCCATCGTTGGACTCCAGCTCAGAAAGACAAATTAGCGATGACCACCGGACTCCTTCTCGCTCAAGGTCTTGCGAGTGCTTCTTCTCTCCAAAGTCTTACGAAGGATCATCTCATTAAGAACGGCAAGTGCTCGTGAATGATGCGAAAAAGCTCCCTCGCTCAAGCTATTCTGCTCTAGATGTATCCATAAATGTGTTGACACTAATCATTCGTGCATACCTCACTGAACAATCTATGGATCATCTTTCTCTGACCCTCAAGAAGGGTGGTATCAAAGACCTCCTCCTTTTCTTCCCAGCCAACAAGCGTGAGACTCGCTACCTCGAAGAACACTTCAAGAAAGAAGGTCTTTCTCAAGTAGCCGATTGGTGGGCAAAGAAACAGTATGCAATTGTGAAAGATAGTATCGTGAAGGAGCTACACGATCTTTGCGAACGCGAAGAATCCAACGAGATTGTAAGAGGTCATAAACGTTATCTCGATTATAATCCGCTGTTCAACCGCTCTTCCAGATTATCACTGCCATCAAATCCCAACAAGAATCTAATCCTATACCCGAGACTGAGTTGATTCTCTGCATCTGGCAAGGACTGATGTCGTCTGTCGATTGGAACGCGCGTCCTGATCAGATCGAAGGTCTCGCTGTGCGTGAAGTCGGGGTGCGTTTTATTTTTATATATTCTTTCCGTTGTAATTGCCTACCGAGTACGAGTTATCCTTCTCATCGATATAAACCTTTTTTCAGAAATTTGCCCCAATTCTCGAAGCCTTCTGCACTGGCGCCAAGACCGAGGTTGCCCTTATCAATGTTGTACAAGTGTATTGTTATGAGGATACTCGCATTATCAAAGCATTCCCACAAATTCTCAAAGTAGGTCGTCGCTCGGTACATATATTTGGCAGATGGTTAACCAATGCGCGTTGTCCAGGTTTTGTATAATAAAGACTGTATCTCTGATCAAGCCATTATTTATTGGCACCAAAAGGGCTCAAAGCCTCAGGGCAGGCAACATTTCTTAAAGAGCACCGAAGCCCTAGTTAAGGTGAGATAAAGATGAGTCTATTTTTATTATATTCACTAAATTTTCGTTGTGTACTGTAGTTCTTGCAGGAGCAAGATGATGAAGACGATGACGAATGAACATATTCTCCTCCCGACCGACCAACTCCCTTTCACCCGCGTTTAATGACGGAGGCTTTTCCCCTCTCTCTCTCCGCATAGACAACTGCAATGCTTTTTTATTTTCCATATCCTGTATTATTGAAACAACACAGAGAGAGAAGGGGGGTATATCTCATCGAGTTACAATTGGACTGCGAAAGAACAAAAAGGAATGTCATTATTTTAGTTAACGGAAACGCGAAATTTTCCCGCTCTACCATGCTTCTGGCATAGGCGCAAAATCGCCGACCCACCCATTTGAGGTACCCATCTGCAAGAATATTCCATCGGACCCATTGACGGGAAGTCCCAAGTCATTGAGGCTCTGTATGAAAAGAAGAATGATAAAACGATATCAGATCAATAAATTCAGACAAAAAAGGCTAAACTCCAACAAATTCGTACCTGCTCTTGTAGCCAGAGTGGAATCACCGACGGACTTACAACACCCCCGGGCCCAAAGCCAAGTTCTTCCATTGTGAAAGGGGCGGGTAATGTAGGGTCAACGAATGAGGTTGGCGTCATTATCATCTCTTGGAACCCAGGGGGTGGTATAGAAGGTACAGGGGTAGTGATGCCACTGTTTAATCCAGTCTTTCGACGGAGATTTGCCAACATGATACGGAGCGTGACAGCATATCTGTGCATGGAGATAAGCATCGGTCAATGTTTACGACTGCAGGATAGTAAAGCGGGGAAAGCAACCAAACAGCGAAAAAAAAAAAACAACTTTTCTCACCTTTCGGCCGCAACGTCAGAAAGCAGTTGAGCAAGCTGTTCAACTTGTGTACTAATAGCCGCAAGGTCAAGTTCAGTCGGGAACAGACTGGCCATCTTGAGGAGGAAAAGTCCCGAAAAGGCAGCTGTCACGAGACTGTCGTGAACAGCATATCGAAGGGCAGCACTGCAGAAATGGGGAGGTTATTAATCCTTCCGGGTTCTCGACAACAGCACACTGCATACCGGTATTCAGGAGAGTTAAGGAATATGGAGAGACACGTGAAGGCCGCGTCTTTCGCCTGGAATGCCAGTTCACGTTGCTCAAAGGGCATCTTATCCCAAGATACCCCGCGCAGTGCAACGCAGACTAACCATAATTTGGCGTAGTGCAACTCACCGGCAAGAATTTTACGGAGAAGGGAGTTTTCGTCCATGGTTTGGCCTATTTCTGTGTTGGGGTCAGAACGAATCCAAAGAAAATATATCTTACGGTGCAACTCGTCACAATCTTGCCACCACTTATCAAGCGCCACGTTGGCACGACGAATGAATGCAAGCGTATTGTGATTAACTTGGCCATTTAGAGGAGCCAGGGTTTCGTATATCTGAGCTTGGGAGATTGTCAGTTCATCTGTTTGGTACCGAACTACGGATGACGCCTCACTTTTTTGCGCGATCAGTTCCACTTGCGATATCAATCTTACATCTGTCGGGGAAGCCATTGGATGATTGAGAAGTAAGCGGCAGTGACGGATGGAGTTCTCGTCCCGAAGAACGATGGGCCGCCCGGTCCCCAAACTCATCCTTCATAGGAACGGAGTCAATTGCCGGTGTCATTAGACAGAGATATTATCAGCTGGGGGGTTCACGTACTGATGATCAAACCAATACAGACATAACCATATTCGAGCAGATACCACTAAAAGAATGACATCTCAGTAATGGAAGAAGATAGATAAACAGATAGGTACCTAGGTCTCGTTCTTCTTCCTCAGTTCGCTTCTTGCCACTATCGTCTGCAAGTTTTTCTAAAGCTCGATGCAAGCCCAAATCTAGGGCCATACGCATTGCATGTCCACTTGGAAGCCACCCATTAGTGCTCCAGGCAGCCAAAAGTAGCATGCCTACATTCTCGGTATCAATGGAGGTTCAGACGCGTTGAGAGCAACAGGCGAACCTTGGACCGCTTCTTTCCGGACAACGGGCCCGAAAAGGGAGGACCTAGCAATACCCTGCGCCTCTTCCAAGCACTTGTAAAAGGTCGGACTAAGGGGACCGTTTCCGCTCCGGATTTTACCGGCGACAGCGAGGATGGCATCGAACGTCCACGGTGTACGTTCCATCAAGCTTTCATATGTATCATAAGCGGGGTCGAAAACTGGAATGAAGAGGTGGCATCCTGCAAAAAATCTGGTAGTGGATACACGTGAGAGAGAGATCTAAATAGCACTAAGCCCCAGACGATTGCCATTTACATGTTATACAATTCCCTCGCCTCCGAGTCGGCGACTAAACCCTGAATAAGAGCCCATCAGTGGAAAAGTATTAAGCAAGGGAGAAAAGGAGTGCCTTTTCGACAACATGAGGGAACGCATTGCGTGGAATAGGTTCGGCGCGCTTGCGTTTCTTAACCCTGTAAAATCAACGGAAGAAGTCAGGTTAAAGCAAGGCGAAATAATTGTTGCAGAGATACCTTGGTGGTGCAGCAGATGGTGCTGCCGCTGCTTCAGCAGCTGCGTTGGCAAGCCCTTGTAGAGCCTCGATCGGTGCGTTCAACGTAGCCCTGGGTAGGGTGTCTTCGGACTCGTCATCTGACGACGGCGCGGTACTGGGAACTATTCCGTATGTGGCATACTTGTGCGGCTGATGAGAAAGAAAGAAAAACAGAGATGAGGTTGGTCTTGTGAACTTAAATAATGGCGAAGGTGACGACGAACTGGTGGCGCGAATCCGGGTAGAGGAGGAAATGACTTCATTCTTTCTTCGCCGTCGCGGCCAGGAAAATTTTCTCCCTCATGACTCCCGCTTGCTGGAGGGTTGGTAGTGGTGGGAGGAAACAACGGGTTGCCAGGCGTCTGCCCTTGTAAGATAGCGAGGATCCTCTCAAGCGTTGACTGCATTCCGATCATGTGGCTTTGCATCACCTTCATGGCAAAATTTGAGTTGAGAGATCTTCAATTATTGTTTGACATACCAAATACTGGCCTTCGAGGCGAGAAAGCCTCCTGAGAACAAACTGTCAGCAGCTAAAACCAGTAACTACTAAGCACATACTCAATGCCTGGCCCAGCTAGAACTTGAGCGGGTTTCTTCTCTGGCTTCTCGAATACACACGGTGTTCCGCTCAATTGACAACGTCGGCAAGGAGCCTGAAGGAGAACGAAGACACCCGGGCCGTCGGGGTGAACGGTCCAGTCAGAACATACGGAATCATCAATGAATTTACAGAAAATCGCGGACGTACTTCTCCTTCACATCGATTCTTGCCTTTTCTACAAGCAGTACAAGCCCGTGCACCTCTCTTGGGAATGTGGGCTGGTGGCTGAGACTGTTGCGGGGCACCAGTACTGTCCACGGGTGATCGTGCCATCTCCGTTGTGCTACCGGTCCTTCGACGTTTATTAGCGGATTCCGAACCATTGGCCGATGTGGAAGGACTGAGCGACATAACAAAAAGAGAGCGGGATGATTTTGCAGGCGTTGAATGTGGGCAAGGGAAAGTGCTGAGGAACGAACCAGGGATCTGGGGGATTGTGAGACCCACGGTATTCAACAACACGTGTCACATTGAAAAACGCTAATGGTCAGTTGACTTCTGGTCTATTTCCATTTTTAGGTTGATTCACGGCGTAATTTTTCTTCATTACAGGCAAAAAATGAACGCCCGGCATCCGGGATCAGATGAGCCGGTATTGTTGCACCCCCTCATCGTGCGTTTCACTGGGTGCAGAGCACCGTAATACAGGGGTGTACTACACCAAGTGTTACGCTAGTTCTCTGTTAGAAAATTTAGCATAATATCAGCATAAAGTGGCAATGATTTTTGCCATGATTCACATGTGTTACGTTTGATTTTCCAATAAAAAATCACCGATCTTCTCTTCGCTCATTCTGGATTTCATTCATCCAAGTGGTACTGCAAGGTCCGAGCTTAAAGCGTCACATAGCCAAAGCATGGGGACTTCGGAGTGTACATTCAAGCAGGTGAAGGAACAAAATGGATAGGCAGGGAGACATTATTCAGTAAATGTCCTCATACTCATCCTCTACTCCAAGGTACTTCCGAACATCTTCAGCAGGAGCACCATTCTGCCGCGTAAAATAGGAAAGCAAAATTCCAAAGTTATCTTAATTCACCAATCGGGCTGTCAACATTCAAACCGGAATAAAAAGGTAGATCACATACCAGTCCAACGCAATGCTGCTTCCTTGGCCAGTATAATTCCCCTTCTCGTCTCCTCCAGCTTTGTCGGGTCGCATGCACCGTATGCGCTTAGTTCTTCATCTAGCTTGAATACTTCCTTCTTCCATTCGGTCAGCTTGTCTACAGCCTCCCTACGCTCTTCCTGTCAAATAAAATGTCATCGTGGATTCCCAAAATGCAACGCAAAATGACACACGGTTTCCTCTCTCAAAGATTTTTCCTTTTCAATGGCCTCGACGATCTCTTGGAGTTGAGCTTCGTTGGCTGCTTTCGCTTCTTTAGCAGCCTTCAATCTATTTTGAATCTCGAGCGGCCTCAGTCTCCCATACGAGAATCGAGTCGAAAACATACCAAAACTCACCATAGTGCCTTGCTGAGACGGGAAACTCCAGAAGACTAAACCAGTGATGGATCAGAAGAGAATTCACCTATCGAAACCAACGAAAAGGATACGCACAGTTAGAGGCACCTATCTTGTCTGCTTGCACTAGTTCATCGTCGACAAGGGATTGCAGGATCTCCTTCACTGATTGGGACACTGCAATTTGACGCGTCAGGGTATGACGATGAGCACGGTGATAAATTTTAGTGGTACCAATCCCCTTCATCTTCGGAGCCAGCTTTTCGAGCTCTTTCAGCTGTGCAGTTTACCACGATAAGAATGAGCCTTCAATCTGCAATTCGAGGCAAACCTGATAAAAGTCTTTCTAGGTGACCGCGTCATTCGATAAGCCTCGAGCGCAGGAGAATTGCGAAAGACTCACAGTTTCATGGAAAAGCTCGAGGAGTTTGGTCCGCTTCTCTTCGACTGAAAGACCTTTTACCTATAAACACGTCATGAGCTTAACAATTTTGCACGGGTGATGTGTATTTTCACCATTGGTAGTTAGTTCTCAAGAGTAGAGAAGAGAAAGACGGGGGGTTCTTAGTCACGATCACAAAGTGGTCTGAGGATGCGACGTTGACGTTCGCGTCCACACCCGCATTGACGTCCGATCTTTATTCCGTGGCTCGTGGGCGAGTAATCAGTCAGTTAACCAGGTCGGTAGATGTAACTGCGGCGGCTACATGCCGTATACATGATAGATAAAGGAAAGCAAAAACCCAAAGTGAATAGCAATGTCCGATTAGCAAACGATAAACGAAACAAACGGGTTACTCATCATGCAAAGACAGGGCCCACCTTTCAACAAAAAATTAGAATATGAGGGGAGGAGATCGGAGCTTGAGGAAGGAATGAGCGGGCGAAGATACTAATGATATGATGGGTTTCAAGGGTGGAATGATGAGAGAAAAGGTATCTTATGTACACGGAGTGCTGTAATAGAAATGAATAGCGGAACCTCGTGAAACAGAAAGTACAACAAAAAAAAAGAGAGAATATCCATGGAGATGCCCCCTAAACTACCTGGTGAACATTTCTAGACGCTGGTCTTGTGAAGGATATCGATAAGCAACAAATTCTGGGTCCTGAGCAACGAGATCTTCCAAACCCTTCCTTGAAGCGACTGACATACGGAGACCAGGAATAGGTCCACCAGTATTGCTACTGAGGACACTGTGCCTCGAAGACGCCGCGTAACCTGTCAAGACATCCTCCGGGCCATCGCTATAGACAGTGGGCGAAGGAATATAGGTCTCCTTACTCAGTTCCTTTTCTAAGGCAGGGCTTTTCCGTCCTAGTAGCGACGATAAGCCGAACCGCGATTTTCGCTTCGTCGGGCCGGAGACAGTTTTTCGCGTAGGGGAGATGAGGTCCTTCAAACCCAGAGACCTCCTAGAACTCCCAAACTCATCGTAGTTGGTAGTAAGAGGACGAGGGGATGCCCCATTAGTCGTCCTACTCAGGATATTGTCAAACTTCGGGCGCGACGTTAATCCGCCAAACGACTGTCGCCTCGCACCAGCTTCTCGAAAAGGCACATTTGGAGGGAGGAAATCATGGTTAGGCAATGCGCCCGGAGGTAATCGAGAATCATAAGTGTAAAAGGTTTGTGGTCGAGTATCATTTGAATTAACATTACGTCGGGGGACGGCGTCACCAGGAAGAGGCGGTAATGACTTTTCACGAGAGGCTGGCGATAACGTAAGCGGTGTAAGTCGGCCGTTGTTGGGGAGAGGTGGTGGGGGCGAACTGGAGCGTTTGGGGGAAGCACGTCCTCGAAGATCAGGTTCCGACAAAGCTGAATGAACGCCTTTAGGGCTGAGACGTCCGCTTTCTGGATGCCAAACCTCCAGAGCCTGACCATTGATCTGCTTGTCTTCAGGTAACACAGTGTCTTGGTCAGCACCGGATTGCCGAGATGAAGTAGGTGAAGGGATGCTAGAGGAAGGTGCGGTGGGAGGCGAAACACTAGTTGTCAATCCGAATTTTGGGGAAACTGTAGAGGGAAGAGAGGCTGTAGAGCTTACAGCATGCCTTTCTCCAGGCATGCGATCGACAAGGTACGAAAGCGGAGGTGGAGGTGCTAGTGGAAAATCATCTTCTACCTTGACGGTAGAATCTGAAGTTTCCTGAGGCCGATTCTTGTCTTTTGACTTGGTAACCATTTGCCATATTTTCGCCAAACCTTTTTTCTTCTTTCTCTCCGAAGACTGCCTGGATGTGGTCGATTCTAGCTCCACCTTCGGCCAGTAATTGCCATTGCGGTTCATGTCAACGGGAGATGTCACATGCTTGCGATCAGCGTCCCTTTGTAGAGCCACGCTGAGGAAACAAGTCAGTGGATAAAAGACCTCTATGGAGAATGAGGACTTACTGCATATCGATCATACTTCCAGACATGCCGGACGGTGCCAAACTGTCCTGACTGAGCCACCCGCTGCTTCTTAGACCACCAAGGAAACGAGACCGCCTAGGGGAAGGAGAACCCAAACTCTGCATATCCGAGAACGATGCCTGCGAATATGCACGTGGAATTTCAGGCCGATCGCCGGAACCGGTGAAGACACTCATAGGCCGGGGTGCTGAACTCGCTTGTGAAAGTCGAGAGTACGGAGACAAGCCTATGCCATTGTCGGTGTGAGATGTCGGAAGGACCAAACTCTGAGTAGAAACAAGGGAGGTGGCATCGATAACGGAACTTCGCGACGACTTTCTGGCCCGTCGCTCCTCCTTTCGCTGCCTAGACCTTACCTCCCTTTCCTCCTTCCGTACATCGACATGTTCAACAATCATTCCATTCTCGAGGAGTGTGACATCCCTGGAATGACTACGCTCATGAGTGGAAGCGAACGCGGGGGAAGTCGGGGAAGAAGGAGGCTTGATGCGAATTCCACCAGTATCGTCAGCAGGCACCGCACTGTTGCCCGTATCATACGCTGAACGCCTCAACTGCGAGTAGGCATCCCGCATTCGGTCATCCAGTTGTCTAGCCTCTTTCATAGCCCGGGATTGTGCGGCAGCCTGAGCTTCCAGCAACGCTCGTTGAGATTTAACAAACGAATTCAGAGTCTGCTGTCGGGATGTTGGTTCTCGCGGATTCTGTGGAAATGTTTAATCAAGTCCGAAGCCGTATTTTTTGCTTTTGAACGACGCACCACACTCAACCATATTTTCAAGTTCTGTTCTGTCAACTTCCCACCATGGGCTCGAGGTCTCGGTGGCACCTCTGTGTTGATGACACCGGTGGCTTCTTCTTCTGCTTCTCTCCGTTTGAGCTCCTCATAATGAACATCACTTTCCCTATCCCAAATTCCTGGTGAAGTAACATCCACGTCGGCCATATCCTGATCTCGCATAGCACATTCTATACAAACTTCTTCAGCCGGAGGGTTCTTGGGGAGATAGACTGGGTTTACTGGGGGGGGCGAAACATTGTTGATGAACGTCGGTTGTTGGGGGTATGCTCTCTGCCTTGCCGAGACGGGCGGATTATAGGTAGGAGAGGCTGATAATGGCATGAACGACGGAGATGTGGAACCGTTTTGTGTATTTGAATTACCTGCCCCAATCCCGGCTGCTGGTAAAGATGGGTGACGTGGTGCTGAAGGAAGGGTAATTTCTATAGGTCGCTGTGATTGAGGAAGAATGCTACGAGCTGTTCCTTCGGTTGCAGGTGGTGCTTCGGGAAGTGTTTGGGGAGGGGTCTGTGAACGGTCATTGTTTTCTAGACTATACCGTTCAACTACTCGTCGAGGCGCGCCCTGAGGCAACGAGTACGATACAGCATTTCTGGGTTGCTCCTGAGCCAGATTATAAGGTGTCGAAGATGAGCCACCGTAATTCTCTGATATGACGGGAGGCTGAGTTGTCCGGCTGGAAGGTGAAGGCTTTTGCTCTGGAGGTGAACAGTCTTGCGACGAGGAACTCTTCTCTGTCGTACTCGGATCTCCATTAACCGGCCTCTGCTTGAAGTATTCATCATCTTCTTGTGCCTCCTTCTCCCAAGCAGCCATGTTTTGAGTGCCTAGTAACACCGGGCTCGACCTCGTTGTTGTGCCTTTGGATGTCGACTGTGACGGTAACGACGGATACCGACCGTCTCGAAAGTCATAATCTGCCATAAGGGACCTCGGATATGCACCAGCATGTACACCAGGCCCAGAGTCGTTAGTTGAAGGATAGAGAGTGGCGGCCATGTAGGAATGTACTTTTTTTCAATTATGGTTGATGATAGTAAGGGGCCGTGCTTGACTGGGGTAATGACGCCGAGAACAGCACTCGACGAGAATGCCTTTGTAATGAGTACTCTAGGGAGTGGCCGCCTCGAAAGAGTCAAGGAAAAGAGGGTCACTGATCGTGATGCTGGTCAGTGCGGCAACTGATATCGGACCTTACTCCCACGCTAGACAGGACAAATTTCTCATCTGAATTTTGGATTTCCGTAAGGTGTATGTATATCCACCCTCGACTTATGGCCTCTTGCCGGGAACGAACCATTCAAAAGTACCAAAATTACATGCAGTCCACTCTGTAAATAATCTACTCTGACCTCTAGTTCTTGCTCGGAATGCTTTACTTGCGGTACCTGAGTGTAGAATTTCAGTTAATCTGACATAACATTCCTCTTAAACAGCCTACCAAAGAACTCCCTTCCTGTATCGCCTCATTTTCCGTTGAAGTTGGAGCATTCCGTAGAGCAGTGCTTCAGCCGTCGGCGGGCACCCTGGAACATATATATCAACAGGTACAATACCTGTTTACAACATTGACAGGGAATTGATGAACGTCATCGGACATTGAAAGAAGAGACGGGAGAGGTGCTCACGGTCGCATCCTCGAACTACCGAGTAAGAATAGTGGTAGTACCCTCCTCCGTTCGCACATGAGCCCATGGAAACAACCCAACCTAAAACCGACCATGGTCAACAGACGATCAGGTTACTTCCAAGAGGAAATTTCAAAACGTACGAGGTTCAGGCATTTGATCATAAACTCTTCTCAATGCGGGAGCCATCTTGTTCGTCAAAGTCCCGGCCACAATCATGATTTCCGATTGTCGAGGACTGGCACGGAAAATGATACCTAGTCGGTCCTGGTCGTATCGAGCAGCGGCCATGTGCATCATTTCTACCGCACAACATGCAAGTCCTAGAAGACCAATACGAACATCCAGAAGAGGTGAAAAACCCACAAAGAGGACACTACGACGACACGCACCGAAAGTGACTGGCCACATGGAACTTTGTCTTGCCCAATTGGCTATTTTATCGAGGGTCGACAGAACATATTCTGAGTGGAGAGGTTCATGAGCCTTTTGATGTTTTAAATCTCACTCGAAGAACACACCAGCTTTGTTATTGGGTTGCAATAAACTCGCCTGGTTTGATCCCTTTGCTGCGAGTGCTGTAACCGGTTGTGAAATTGATGGCGACGTCGACGACGAAGAGGAAGTTGAAGAAGTTGCAGAAGTAGCCCTAGAGGTATGCAAAGAGGCTTTGGAAGAAAAACCGATCAGGATTACTTTGAGAACAGCTTTCAACAAATTTCCTTGACGCACCAGTTATACCCACTTGGGGCCGTAAAGCTGCCCTTCTACTGGCATGGTTAGCTAGTAGCATAAATAGTCAATCAAAATCTTGATTCTGAGGCATTGAAGTGGACTTACCAGCCGTTTTGAACAGAGCAGCCATGGCGGTGGAGGAATGCGGAGGACGTAGGATGCAGGTTCAATTCGCTCACTCTGATTGGTGGACTATTCATAGCACGTGATATAAGCTCTCCTCAAAGTCATGTGACTGTCGTGAACGCGTGTTCCATAAAGCGGATTACAACTGAAAAGATATCCACTGAAATTAAAGATGGCATGAAATTACAAGAACCGTTACAAAACTAGGAATACTTTGACGAACAGACAGATGCAAAGACAATGCAAAGTGGTATGGAAAACTATGCAAGGAGTCCTACAGAAATGATGCGTGATTGATACAGTGATGTAAGTATTATAAAGGAGGCGGGGAAAATAAGAATGCCAAGCTACGACAGGAGCGACAAATGGATGCGATATTCAATGAGTGGTATCTCGGATATGGTATCAGGGGAAAAGGAGGTGGCGACGGCCATAAGATTTAGGAGGGAGGAGAAATAGGGATAGAAGAATATGCGTTTCATAGTTGACCATGCAACCAGGGATGAGCCTTAATCTCTGCAATTGTAGCCCTCGTCTTCGGATCCGGATCCAAACAATGTCTCATCAAGCTCATTGCAGGTCGTGAGACAATATTTCTCCAGTCCGTTAAGCCTATCCTACCAGCAATAGCATCTTTCACCGTTGGGAATGGTGACGAGCCCGTGAGCAGGAAGGACAACAGAACCCCAAGCGTCCAAACTTCTGCAGGAGCGGCTTGGTACGGTTTCTTGAGTAAGATCTCGGAAGAAGCGTAAGCGGTAGTGCCATAAAAAAGCGTATAATATGGTCTGAGTTCAGAAGGGTCGACGAAGGTAGCGCTACCGAAGTCAATAAGTTTGACCTGACGCCAATGAAATCGGAGTTAGTAAAAGAAACGCAGAAGAACGGAATCACTGTACCGCGAGATTGCTGTCTATGACGATATTCTCATCCTTGATATCACGATGAGCCACACCCTGAGAGTCAAGGTAGTGAACCGCATCTACGATCTGTGCAAAAACGTATCGTGCTTGATCCTCCGTCAGTCGCTTGTGCTCTGACTGCTCAATACATTCGAACAAGTCGTGAGACGCTCTTCGGTTGAAAGTAGGACGAGGAACGGGAAGCGTCATGAGTTTTGGGTCCTTTTCCGTCCCAGCGGTTTCTTCGTCCGAAAGCGAGAGCAACGAGGTGTCTGGCGTAGAAGGACAGGAGTTAGGTAGCGAATCACCGGATGCAGATGGTGTTAAGGGGGGTAGAACCGCAGGGATCGGAGAGCATTCTAGTGCAGGAGGGTGTACTGGATCCTGGTGCATTTGCCATGGGGAACCATGCAATTCTTGGACCTGTTCAGACGTTCAATACTGCCCGACGGAAAAATCTCGCAAAGGCGGACTTACCAGGTAGAAATATAGCGAATCCTCAAATAGATCCAGGCACTTGACAACATTCTCATGATTAATGACACTGAGGAGCATTACCTCGGTGGGTAGTCTCCCGTATAGTTCATGCTCCATCCAAGCATGTTGTGGTACCTTTTCTTTTATGATGAATTTGACTGCGACATCAAGGTACGTACGGCGATGTTTGGCTGTCATCACAAAGCCATAACCACCCGATCCAAGCTCGTCCTCCAACTGGTAAACCCGAACAAAGTGCGCGTTAAGCTGATGACCACGGGGGAAGTGAGGAGAGTGCAAACTTGAATCAAGGTTAAATGGAGAAGGACCTAAACGTGATGAAGAGTCAGAATAGGGGGGGTACGTATTTTGGGATTTATGAGCCGATTTCAGTGGAGTTGGATGAGAAGATGAAGGCGAGGAGGTCGCTGAATAAGAATGAGAAAATTGCTGCTGTGAATAAATTTTCGATCGCGAATTAATGTCATTTGTTGACATGTGCGATGGTTCGTGAATAGGAGAGTCGTAATTCGCCAACGACAGAGATGAGGAGTCGTGAGATGTTGGAAGAGGATCCAAAAGCAGAGATGGCAAGCGAGCAGAGTCCTCTTTTTGTGAAGTCTCGTCGATAGAGATATCTCTGACAATATTATGGGGGTGATCCTTTGTCATCGAGGGGGAATCTGAGTCGAAAGGGAATTGAATAAGGAGGTGAGGCTGCTCGTAAAAAGAAGGGGTACGAAGAGAATCGCTTTCCGCTGGAGAGAGATAGCCTGTTTCTGAGGGCGACCTTGGGGAATACGCAAGGTCTGGTATTATAATCGGGGGTAGATGATGAGGGCTTGAACTCGGCGAGGAGGAGGAGTCGACGGGAAGCGGTGACAATGAGGAGGGCATGATGATGATAAAGAGAAAGAAATGGATAGAGAGACTAGAGGAGGATATATATGGGCGAGGGACAGCACTTGCCCGCAAGTCAGATGTGGTCAACTTGACAGACGCGCCTGCTCACGCCCCCAAACGCGACTATCACACTTATACAGCTATATGTTCCCACGCTCGCGATTAAGGCAATGACGCTATTCACGCTGATCACAAGCTACGATCCTCGATTAAGGAGCTTGGACGATATTGGTCAGAAAGTCCAATCGATCGTTCAAAAGCCCTCTCGACCAATTCTCCAAAACACCCAGTCTTTGAATAATTATTGTACTCCGAACTTGAACCAAGAGTACCTAAAGAGTCTTTTTCGGAACCAGAGTCTCTGCCATTCACGTTCTGCCACTTGAGCCCCAAGTAGAGTTGCCGGTTCACTTGATATCCTTTTCGGGGGAGATCACCACGTCGCTCGCAATCTTTAACGAGTCACAAGCGCAGAGCCACTGGATGGTCGGTACTTATTAAGTAGAACGATGAGGCCGTAAGCATTGGTCGGTTTTGCTTGAGATCCGTACAAACCTCCTTTTAGTTCAGCGCAAAGTGCTTAACTGTTGATTGGTTCCGGAAATACCCCGAACTAGCTGTTCACGTTCATTAATCGGGAACATACGCAAGACAGGTCTTATACAGGTCTCTCAACACCTTCAACGTTCGCTTCATGAACGGGCGCAGTTTATCGCGATACCTGACCAGACACGGAGATGGCTGGCATTGTGTGTCCCAGTGAATCTTCAGAGATAAACGAATTACGATTCTGTAGATGTAAATTCATCTGACCGCGCAAAAGGACTCTACGAACCCCCTTGTAAAGGCGCGAAAGACAATCTTCATCCACCATTCAATAGACCTTTGTTTCCCCTCTATATCAATCATCCCCGACATCCGCCTCAGCCAAAGCCCACATGTAATAAACGCCTAAGATATGGAAGGATGAGCCGAATCAATCTTAAAGAAAAAGGAGGCCCAAAAGACAGAGAAGCAGTAAATACCTAAACTCCGATACGGCCTCCAACTCTCCGTCAACTCTTCCATCTCATTCGGCGTCAAAAACGCACCCCTGTTTCAGGACCATGAAAAATCCACATTCTTGATTCAAGACACAATTTTAACTCACTTAACCTTCTTCTTCCCCTCTAGCCTACTCTTCAACACGGACACACTCAACCCTTCCGGTAGAGGAGAAGGTACGGACGAGTCATCGATGGCCTTTCTCAGGGCGGTCTTTATAGACGGCGTGAATGGCGGGGGAATTGGACCTTCGTCGACTTCCACTCCCTTCTTCTTGCTTTTATTCTTCTTTATCGGTGTTGCAGGGAGCACAGGTACAGGGGCGGGCGGGAGTGACGACAGGTCCGAGGGGACAGCTTCATGGTCAGCGTTTGAAGAGAGGGCAGTAGGTGTTTGTGATGTGTCATTAGGCTGGGGTTGTTGTTCTATTTTAGACTTCCTTGACTCCTTTTGTGGAGATATCACAACGTTGTAACTCGGTGAATGTAATGCCAGGAACCAGCGAACCAGTCCACGTTGAACGCCCAAATCACCGACGGGGAGGATATCTGGTCGGCGGAGGGAGAATATGGCGAACATGTCCACTGTTGGTGATGAGCCATGTAAGAGGTAGGGGTCAGAATTTCGAGGGCACAAACTTGAAATGACATACCGGTCCACTGACATTCCCAAGGAGATGGAAAGTGAGCGAAGCTATACGATCGAGAAAATTGATGAGACTCACCCTGCCAATCCCACGAACTTCGATGAGCATTTGGGCCAACTGTTCGTCATCCACCGCGAGCAATTTTCGGGTGGACAGACGCCCGTCTGCGAATCTTGTGGCGAGATCATGCACTACATATCGCCTGTTTTCGTTACCACTCGGGGGACGCAAGAGAGTCAAACCCACCGTACTCTGCCTTCCTCTGGCTCAGCCCTGCTGTACGTAGAGTCGCGAGATCGAATTCCGCGACTTGACGGGGAGTTGGGAAGAACGAGGTTGGGGATTTCGCGTCTCTTTTTTCAACAAGTGGAAAGGATGTGAGGTGATGATAAGAATATGGATCGAACAACTTGCTCACGCGTAATCAGCGTAATTCTCTGGAATATCTGGATTGAACATTCTTATAAACTTGTGATTGATAGACCGAGCGGCCAACCAGGAAATTTGCTGGCCGAGAATTGACGTAGTCAGTGCTCTGAGAAACGGTGTGGAGTCATCCATCAGTGAAGTCCTGAGTGAGGGATTACTTGTCAATAAGTACCTGAAGGGATGGACCATTTCCAACTGCTCATAAGGCTTACACTCCAATCTCTCAAATACGTCTTTGAAGCGGGAGTCTGCCTTGATTAGGTGCGCTTTTGCATCCTCAAATGAAAATGACAGCTTGGCTGGGACAAGGGCTTCGGACTCTGGCTCATCCGGTAAAAATGGCAGCGGTTGCGCTACGGTGGGATTAGAAGTATTGATAGTGGTGGTCTTTACAACTTTCTTCGTCACACGGGCCTTCTTGGACTTGCCACTCTTCCCATTCACGCCGACTTCTGTTTCTTCGAGTTCATCTTGGTCACGAACTTGGGCAGCCTTCCTTTTCCCCTTCAAGTTCTGAGGTATTGCTTTGGCTTTCTTTTCGGTGATGGCGGTAGCAGATGTGGTACTTGTGGTCGTAGCGCGAGCACCTGAACGAGTGATAGGCATTCCGAATTTGATTATCTGTGAAAGTGACAGAAAAGTTTTCATGAACTTGGTGCCGTTCACCTTATTATGCCCATCCCGCTGAAAGGCTGTAGCAGCGATTTGTAAGGAACTGACTCAGTCTCATTCAATTTCAAATGTGCATGGGCGCAGCCGACTTTCCCGCCGCAGAAGATCTTATCTAATCTCCCCCTCGAAAGCAGTACCGTCATTGCAGCGTCAGGATCAATCTCTCTCCATTACCACCATCTATACCATCTACACAATCTAATATGCCTAACAGTTTCGTATTTTCTTCTCTCACATTTCTACTCAAATCTTACTTAGAATCACAGAATTTATGGTCACGTTCAAACCTGACACTCCTGAGAGTGAAATTGATGATTACGCCAAAGAAGTAGAGAAAGAGGGTGAGGACTTACTCGATGGCTCCAAAATAAGGCTCAAAGTCACTGTCTTCAGGCGGGACAATCGTTCATCGATTCGAATCCACTCTCAAGGTTCGTTTCATCTTGGACCATTTTTACTTCGATGGCGCCCACACAATCTGCTGTAGGGCTTTACCGCGACGATTCCTGATTCACATTTGGACAAACTCAAGAATCTCCAAGGCGGGCCCATCGTTAACATCGGTATGAAGCCTTTTCTGTTTTACAAGGACTACAACTTTTCACTGATCGCATTGGATCTAGAACCCGATGGCGAAGTCAAGATCCAGTAGGCTGTTTCTGTGGGACGCAAGGACACGTGTAACTGTAATAGTCGTTATCGATATCAAAGATTGCTCAAGCATGGAAGGTTTGAACATTTCAAGTGTGATCCTGGAGAACGATCAGAGGCCCGCGCGCGCGCCGATGGACCATTTCCCGTTTAGCGTCTCCGCTATTCGATTCAGCCAAAAATCCTCCCCCCCCCCCAAGTTCATCTTCATGAGAGCAGTTTGTCATCGACCCGTTCCCTGCCGCTCGTTCTCACAGACTGTGTAGACTAGCAGAGGCGCAATGGGATCAGTCGACAAGTCCTCTGTACCTTCAGTTCATTGAGTTGGGTATGACGCGTGTGATATTCCGTAGCCAATCGCAGGCCCTCCGTTTGTTCGGTCAGTGCTCTCATCTTCAACTTGATGTCTAGCCATGATATTGAGCCATGAACAAATCCGATGCCCAAGACCTGTCCTCGCTTGCGTACCAAAGATTCCCTTTCGTCAGTCCCTTGGCTTCAGATTCAAATGCTGGACATGATTATCTCTTGTTCATGCGAGCGCCCCTCACATTTCCTCACTTGAGTAGCACCAGGTATGTGATAGTGGTATGGCGTCTGAGGCCGGAGGAGGAAGGAGGAAGAGACACAGGTCAGCCATTACTATACTGACTAACAAGGGTGGACCCGGACCAACGAATGCAAGAAGGGCCTGGGTCAAACTCCCGGTCTCCATCGTCAATCGGATGCTCCGTTTTGCAAGATCCGTCGTCTCCCTGAAGTCCTGTTTTCAAGTTGTGCTCGAAAAGGTATAATGTTCTAATTCTATGACGAGTGGGATCTTGGTCAGAACTTTCAAGTAGTGCCTTGAGGTCTCAAAGATGGTACGAGGGCAAAAAGTCCCGCCTCGTAAATCTTGTCTCGAGCGTTTGGAAACAGGGTAACCCTGACCGATGGTAGGGAGGGCTCCCCAAATTGCCCACTCTGAAGCACACGGGTTCACCTTTGTAAACAAGCGCCGCAGAGAGATAGAGGTTTAAGTTTAACGAGGAAAGTACGAACGCAATCAACAATCTCGAGGTCGATAATATAAAACCTGTAGGCAGAGTACGTTTACACCACGAAGGCGACCAGAAAATCACTAATTCGGTCAAAAAGCTCCCTTTTATGGTCCTTTTTTAAGACTTTTTTGGTTGAAAAAGGCGTACATCAGGGCCATGTCCGATTTAGGCAATATCACCGCGAAATGGCCAACGCCGGCAACACTGGGTACAGGACAGAATAACTCAATGTGAGATGCTAATTGATATGCTAACCTTATTTTGGAAAATCTACCATACTGCACGTGAAATTTGCTAATGCTATGCTGATGTTATGATAAAAGTTATGTTAATGTTATGTCCAAATTTAGCATAACATCAACATACCACCAGCATAATTTAAGGTCAGCATAGCTCACGTGCGGTGCGGTATGTTTTCCAAAATAAAGTTAGCATAATAATTAGAATAACTCACGTTAAGTTATCCTTGTCTCGCACCCAGTGCAACGGTGGTGTTCACTCGCTCAAGCGCTCACAACTAGCAATTGGGTTCTAGGTCCTCAACGTGCTTAATGATGATAGTCAGTTACGGCCGATCCATAAATTCTAGTCACATTTTGGAATTTCCGATGACACCAACTTTGTTGCCAGTAAACGTTAACATTGTTGCACGGGTCAGAGACCTGGCCTGACCGGGGGTCACAGAGGTTGGGTAGGGGTCGGGAGGTCCTGACCTTCTTGGGTGACTTTTTGGGGTCGGGTAGCAAAGTGGGAGGGAGCAATGATGGTGTTTTGGATCAGATTTTTGCTTAAGATGGCTTCATCCAAACTTCATTTTGCTACAAACAGGCTTATCCTGCTAAAAACACCCTTTGTGACAGACACCAATGGTGTGCAAGGTTGTTGGAGATACATCACTGACAAGTAATTTGCAACATACGATGGTACAGCCAGAAACTCAGCTGATAGCCAGTTGGGTGGTGAACATAGAAGAGTATGTAGATTGATAGAGTACAGAAAAGCACAAGAAATAAGTGCTTTACAATGATTTCTGAGACCCCCAGAAAACATCGGGTCGGATCGGGTGGAAGGATTTGTAAAAATTGCCAAGATCTGACCCAGGGTCGGTGCAACACTGGCAGTCACACTGGCAGTCGGAAGGGTCACGCGCTATCCCAAACTGGGCTGTGCGAAATACCCGAAATTGGATCCGGAATTTATGGATCGGCTGTATTTCCTCCTAAATCTCTAGCATGGTAGGCCTTACCGATGCGCCCTCGTCCAGCAGCAATTTGATCCCTATATAGGATGATATCACATCAATTCGGAGGGGATTTAGAGGCAGCACCTGAGAAGGGACAGACTCAAGCTCATCAGTATTTGAGAAATCATTCCCAAGTTCCGCTGTTTACAGTCAAAACAATGTGAGTGGATCAGTGAGTGGGTCAGCCCAGTCGGAGCTACATATAGTTCCTTGAATTCTCGCCTCGCCTCGAGTCTCTGTACCTTCGTCCCTGGCCGTGGCATACACAATATTGATTGGCGTCTCGGAAAATTGGTGGGATAGGCTAAAAGCTGCTTCAGCGACATTCGCGGACAGTGAATGATCTCAAAAAAGTTAGGAGAGGACGGCCAGCTGGGCGACGACGAGTCAATCAACCTTGATTATTATTATACCGTCGAATCGATCATCTGATCAACGATATTTGATTCCATATTATTCCCACGCTTGTTTCCCCACAAACCTTAGGATTTAATAGACTAGATTCCCGTTCAATCCCTCCGAGTCCCCCCCCCCCTCCCACCACAACCTCGCGAACAGCGTCAACGTCAGCTTCAGCGTCGACGAACACGATGGCTCCATACTTCCTACAGAATCTAATCCCGCAACGCGAAGCGAGGCAGAATGCGAGGCCGCTATTGACAGTACTCCTGGGCCTGTCTTGGCTCTCTTGGGCTCAATTCTTCATTGGGTGCGTCGTCGTCGCTATATTTCTCGGTATTCTTGGCCAACCCTTAGTATTATCTTGGTTGCCGTAGATGGTTAGCTTGGACCTGCGATGCTATCGACTTCTTCTCCGTTTCCCTCAGCGTCCCCGGTCTCGCTAAGACTTTCAACAAAAAGAACCCAGAAATCGTCAGTCATCACCTTTTATCTAGGCGACTCATGCTAACCATATATCTCTGCAGACAACAGCTATCACCCTTACTCTGCTCTTGCGCTCTGCAGGTGCTGTTATATTCGGTATCATATCAGATCGTTATGGACGAAAATGGCCTCTCGCCGTCAACCTCGTTATCGTCGCTGTTCTTGAGCTTGGGGCTGGCTTTGTCCAAACCTTCAAACAATTCTTAGCCGTTCGTGCTCTATTTGGAATTGGAATGGGTGGAATTTGGGGTCTCTCTGCTTCCACTGCTCTTGAAAATCTCCCTGTTGAAGCTCGTGGTATCGCATCGGGCGTTCTCCAACAAGGTTATGCCGTTGGATACCTATTTGCCGCTTGTATCAATCTCCGGCTCGTTCCTCACACCGCGCCAGCTCTCAACGGTGAAGGATGGCGCAGTTTGTTCTGGTGTGCGGCGGGAATCAGTTTCTTTGCAGCTATCATTAGGGCTCTCATCCCCGAATCCGAGGTATTTTTAAAAGCCAGGGCAGAAACCAAAGCAAGGGAACGCGCTACTGGCATGACTACGAAGAACAAGACCAAGATTTTCATTAAAGAGACAGGAAGGATGTTAAAGAACCATTGGATGTTGTGCATCTACGCCGTGTTGCTGATGACAGGATTCAACTTCCTCAGTCATGGTTCTCAGGTGAGCACACCCCTGTGTTCTCTTTCGGCGACGGTGAATTGTTGACATGTATAAAAGGATCTTTTCCCCACTTACATGCAAGAAACAAAAGGTTTTGATGCCGAGCATTCTACTATCGCGACTATCATCGGTAATTGTGTACGTTAGAATTTTTTTCCTATCCATTTCTTTGCTAATCTTTTTCTGTAGGGTGCCATTGCAGGAGGCACTATCGCTGGATGGGGCTCCCAATACATTGGGCGTCGATTAACCATAATGTACGTCATTTATCCTTCCCGCATTCATATCTGATTCTTCATTTCCTACTGTATCATCCCATCTCCGTTTAAACAGCATCTGCATTCTCCTCGTTGGCGCCTTCATCCCACTCTGGATCTTACCCAACACGTTCTCCGGTCTCGCCGCTGGTGCCTTTTGCATCCAATTCGGTGTCCAAGGGGCATGGGGTGTTATTCCCATTCAATTGGCAGAAATGTCTCCGCCGGCGTTCAGAGCTACCTTCCCGGGTGTGGCGTATCAGCTGGGAAACATGGTTAGTAGTGCCAGTGCACAGATCGAGGCTAGTGAGTGGCAGTCTTTTTCTCGTATCACTGCTCCTCTCCTCTCTCCCTCACTAAACCCGATCTTACCCACGTTCATCTACACCAGCTGGAGGCGAGCACCAACGAACAACATTAATTAACCGTCTCACGGGCCTCCCCGAAGATGCACCCGATTATGCCACCGTGCAAGGTATCCTCATCGGATGTGTTGCTGCGTACCTTTTGGTCGTGACTATTGTGGGACCTGAAAATCATGGAAGTCATTTCGAGAAGTACAAAGCCGCATTTGAGGAAGGTGCTGGGGACGATGAGGCTATGGATGAGGACGCTATTAGGCAAGGAGAGAAGCGGGATGAGGAGGACTCTTCTTCTTCTGAAGGCAAGGTTGAGGCTGAACAGAGGACGTGAAAGTGACTATGATGATTTTACGTTGGGATTTCAACCACTCCATCGATTCAATTCATTGCCATATCTTGGAAGTTTTGATACCTCTGATGTATTAATTGTACGTTGTTTCCTCGCCTCACGAACGTTCACGATTTGTCGATCGGATATTGTCTATATTGTCCATGTAATATCAGATATCAACAGCGTTCATGTCCGTTACCCAGGTGAAGAATAGTAAGTATCGAATATAACCTCTAGAATCTCAATGATTCACTCTAAATGAAAAACCAAATATGTGCCAATGAAGAAGAGGAAGGTAGTAAAGGTTAATTCTCCAAACCCAAACTCAACTTGTCCCGCACCATTCGGATTCCTCAACTCCCTACCAGAGGTAGTAGAAACGGTAGGGGAGGGAACAGCTCCGCCGGTCGTATATGTCCGAACGTAGTTGATCTCAAAATACGCGTTATCGAATTTGGGTGATCCTTGCCCGACAACGTTATCGGTGTAGCACTTTGACGCTCCTGCTTGCCCTTGGCCTGTCTGTTGTCCTCCCTGGTTTGATGTACCACTTGCAGTGCTACTTCCACAAGCAGGAAGATATTCTTCCGGAGCCCCAGCCCAGATTCCACAAAGGGTGATATCGAGAACGAGGTTTTGGGGAGTGAAGTATTGGGGAATATTACATGTTTGGGAGGGGTAGCTTGCGGAGGGAGGACCCCAATCTGACAGAGAAAGGGTAGATGATTGTGAAGATTGGAGTAAGGAAGAGGGGATGGACGTGCGGGGGAAGAACCAGATGCTAGCTCAGTTTCAGATCTTATCAGTCTACGGTGGGGAAAAAAAGAACGTACAAGATTCCTGAAACGTCGAACTGAGTGGCGTAAATACCTCCACCGATAGCTGCAAAGCCGGGCCCATAGCTGTTCCCCAAAGTTTCGATGACCGTACACCCAGAGGAAAGAGAGCAATTCACTTCTCTCGTAATACCCTTTTGTGGTGATGGAGAATGTGAACACCCCGGAAGGGTATGTAAAGCGTATTGATTCATTTGCATTCCGTTTATTCCTTCCATGATATCTATTTCTCCATTATCGGGCCACACCGGTCCTTTCGCCCAAAAAGCCGGCCAGACTGAACACCCATAGGGCATATGAAGGAGGTCAATCACCCAAAGGGACCCAACGGCATAAGCATGTTTCGAGGTGATCCTAATCGAGTTCCGTTTTTCGTTAAATGGTACGTAGGAACTATTGTCGACCTTGACGACCGAAGTCCCAGTTGAAGTGGTGTAGACTAAACGTTGAGAATACGCGTCTTCCCGGTTTAGCCACCAGACATCGCCTAATGTGAGGTTGTCCCAGCTACCGTAGAAGTCCCAGTCATCGAAAAAGGTAGGACCTGAATAGTCGCGGACTAGGTCGTAGGCGAAGACAAAACCTAGGGAGCCTAGGAGGAGAGAGAGAGAATGCATGGTAGTAAAAGGTTGTGGCGAAAATCGACATTTTTAGGGTTCTTTGGAGCGGAACCGTGCTGCGTTGCGTCGGTGTTCGTGGTGATGGTGGTGATGGTGGTGCGTGGACAACATGAGGCCTGCAGGGCTCTTTAGCCAGCCCGGTACCTCGCACGACTCATAAATGGTTTTGATCCAAATCGTCACTGGCCCGGACTTTTTACTCTCGCAGACGGTCTGCGTACATGTTTGAAACCATTCCAAATGGCAGAGGTTCAAGTAGTTGCAAATATGAAATGATGTATAGGTATAACGATATGCATCGGGTAAGTAGCAATTATAAATCATGTCCGCAATTCCGAGGCGTAAAGGTCATAAACGTGATAAAACGTGAGCTTCGTCGCAAAATAAAGGGGTATCTAAGCCACAGGGGTCATGTTGGGGAGGTTGGGAAGGGGAGGCTGATCCATCGAGAGATTTTCGGGCTGGGTATCAGGTGTTGAAGCTGGAACCTTTGCCGGAGGTCCAGGATTCGTCACCGTAGGTGGCGTAGTCGAGGCATTGGGGCTTGCTGGTGAGTGATCGCTCGGAAGGGCTGGAGGTGCAGTTGTGGTGGAGTTGTCAGGCTGCACGCCTACCTCGTTGTTCCGCTCTGTTTCCTCAGTGATAGGTGGGAAGATAGTCGGTGCTGCAGGGGGAGCGGGGAAATCCCAGGGCCTGGGTACTAACGCAGCAGGCATTATCCTAGACAACAATGATCAGCTAGAAGGCTACGCGGAAAGGCCAGATAATCTACCATGTCGCAGCACAGACAACACCATCCCCTTTATCTTGGGCTTTGATAGCATTAAACTCATATTCCATGAACTGAGCAATGTATCGAACAAAAGGCAGAATTTCCCGAACACCGTTGTTGACGAGAGAGATTGCAGAAAGGAAATTCACTGCAGTATTGGATATCGATTTGACGGTCTAAGATTTGGTAAATTACTTGGCGTTAAGAGTTGAGACCTGTGAATGGGGAGACGTACACTTAAATACGCGATAGAGGACGGAGGAAGAATAATTTCTAGCCCCCACCAGTCTAAAAACAAATCAATTCCAAGTTTGTCAGATTGCGATTGAGGCTACCCACACGTAATCACGGACATTCGGTCTGTAGGCGGGTAAACACCTATGTTTGCTTGGTCAGAAGAATCTAACACCGTGAACAATACGGCTAACCTTTGTGATCCGGGAGGATTGATCTTCCTGTTGCATATCCGAGCGCCATGAGCTCTGGAGTTATTCTCTCTACACCACTTATGACGGTTTCAGCCGTCGGAATAGCACCTGCAAGAAGACCTTCTCCATTTCCCGGCTGACCAAGTCCAAAGTCGGTCGTCTTGAAGAGATCAACGACATTCAGCTCACTGATTAGAGCAGAAAGCTTGTCGTGCTCAGCTATGTCTCCTCCAGGTGATATTTGGGCAAAATGTAACTCTTCCTCTTGCTTATCAGGGTGTTCCAGGCAAACGGCATGAATCGGTGCGCAAGGTTTAGCTGATGTAGTATGGCCCTTTGAAAGATCGTCCTTGGGGTCTGATACTGGAAGACTACGAAGCTGAGCAATGACTTTGTTGGCAGTTTTCGGCTTGGATAGATCGGACTTGAGTTTGTTCATTCTAGGTTTGGCAACGACAGGAGTGACAGTAGGAGAGGACGCTGAAGGTCCCACTATGATGCTTCTAACTATAAGAGCCGATTCTTTCGCCCGTTTCTCCGACTTGGACCTCCTCGAGAACGCTACCCGCTTCGATAGCGCTGCTGCCGCATTGGACTCCTTCTTATGCTCCTTGACTCCAGTCAAGATGGCCTTGTGAGCATTGGTATGCTCCTTGTGTGATGATGAAGGCTTCGTAAGTGCCGTTAATGAAAACCTCCGGGCTCTGGGTTTCAGAGGTTCTTCCAGTTGGGTCGAAGATTCGGTGTTAGGAGACTGATGAATAGTAACGTCGGCTAGGGTAGGCTGTTGATTGGGAGGGTCAGGAAGTGAGTCCTTCGCCATCTCAGCGCTGGCGGCCTCGACATCGGGTTCATTGTGAGGCTGAACTCGAGCTTCAGCCGTCGGTGTCGGACCAGAAGTGCTGGTATAGAAGTAGGCGAGGAGACCCATGTCCGAGCGTGAGAAGTATTGTAACAATCAATTTGGAATGCTCGCTTATTTAAACCTGTTCGTTCCATGCTCCGCTCTTGCACATTCACCGTTACTCGCCGTTTCTGATTCTTCAAGGACGTGCTGCTAGTCATGCCTATTGATGAGAGGTGTCGTCAAAAGAGTTTGAAGGAGATCATTCGGTGCGTTACTTCCTCCCTTGTTTCCCACTACGTTCGCTAACAGGTTCATGCAGGAATTTTACCCCAGCATGGCAAGTGAGAAATTTTTGGGCTGCCTTTTCCTGAGCTTGACTTCCATTCTGTTAGGTTTGCAGCGAATATGGGTGAGTTTCCATTTGTTGAGCGCAGCTCCCATTGTGAACTGAGGAGGTGGTCCCAGGTACTGGCTCAATTAGCCTGCTCTTTAACGTGTTTCCGTACGGGAACGACACGAACGGAATGCATATAATGGCGCTGATATTCTTCTTCCTCAACCTCGCCTTGTTTCTCCTATTCACTGTCATTTCCTCTGCACGATATACCCTATTTCCAAAGGTTTGGCAGGCTATGATCTCTCATCCGGTTCAGAGTCTTTACCTCGGAACATTCCCGATGGGGGCTACAACCCTCCTCAATATTTGTGTCACCCTTATCAATGGAAGATACGATGTCGGCGGTAAACCATTCCTGTATACCATCTGGGCTCTTTGGTGGTTAGACGTCGCGATTTCTATCATTTGTTGTTGGGGAATGCTTCACATCATGTAAGCTCCATTCCACTCCTCTCATTTCGGTTTACTCTTGGCCAACTTCTACTCAGGCAAACCGCTCATGATCATTCTTTGGAAAGAATGACTGCCGCCTGGCTTCTACCTGTGGTTACTCTTATTGTCGCATCTTCCACAGGCAGTACATTGGCACCCGCTCTACATAAATATAGCCCATCGAATGCACTTCTCACTCAGACATTCTCGCTCTTCATGGTCACTGTCGGGTTGTCGATATCCATGATGTTGCTTACGGTGTACATGATGAGGCTGCTCATTCACGGTCTACCACCAGGTGCCACCATTATCTCGGTCTTCCTCCCATTAGGTCCGATGGGTCAATCTGGCTTTTCCATCCTCATAGCCGGTCAGTATGTTTCGACTACATTTCCTTTGGAGTACGGAAACTCGGCAATTCTACGATCTCCTACTACTGGTCATGTAATCGAAGTCATCTGCACATGTATAGCTTTCATTCTATGGTCTCTCTGTTCTATGTGGTTTATCTTCGCACTTCTCGGGATACAACAAGTTCTGAGAAAAGGACGGATACCTTTCAAGGTACCATTTTGGGGGTTGATTTTCCCCAACGTATGTTTTCTCCCCTTCATCCTTACTATTCCTGAAATCTGACTTCTGGATTAGGGCGTATATGCAAACCTTACAATCAGCTTGGGAAGTACGTTCGATTCACCTTTCTTCCGCATCTATGGTAGCATTTACGCCGTAGCGACGCTACTGATGTGGATTTTTGTCGCGACGAGGACGGTGTATTTGGTCTACACGACGGAGATCTTCGAGGCTCCATGTTTGGAGGATGTTGATACGACGAGGCCCGGTGACTTGACGCCACCGCGTAGTTCGTCTGGCTTGTGCGAAAACGGTCAGGCGGGCATAGAAAAGACCAATTAGACATTGTTTTATTAGCTATCGTCTGTATCATTTTAGAAACAAGTATCTATAGTTGGAATTGTCGGGACTAAGCGCTAATTTCGGATAGGAAAATTTATCATGTCGATCATGAATCCGCGTGAAAGAGCTATTGAAAGAGCGTTCATCGACTCTACGCCAGACATAAGCATGTAGTCGATCCCACCTTCCTCGGTCTTATGTCTGTACTCACTGGAATTCGCGTTGCTTCTGGTAACTTGGTTGAACCCGGGATCAGTCCTCTCTAATCTTTCGGCGTTTGAAGAGATAGGCAGTAACCACCCCGGATTGACCCGATTTCTAAGAATGGCCGACTAGCTGATACAGCGGGGGGATTTTGTACAGTGATAAGACATCAGAAATTGAAAGAAGGGTCAAAAAAGAAAGGGTAGAAGATAAGGCTCGCTGACAGAGGCGAATACAAGTATAGAGGAATAGATATGCGGGTGGAGAGGGTGGATAGAAGACGACGAAAGACAATGAATGATAGGAAAGATAGTGAAAGGCAGTGGTGAAGTCACCCTCACCGTCATGCCCTCAGCGTTCGGGCAATGAGGGCGTGGAGAAGAGGGAAACACGACTGAGATAGCCCCTGTGGGCTGTTACTGGGAACTACTAGGTAGTGTCTATTATGTAAGTATACTATACGGTTTGGTTCCGGTTCGGCTAGTTCTTAGGCCCGCCACCGGACCGGTCCAGGTTGTGATCTACCGGTTCCAGTTCTGAGAGGCTCCAGCTAACTGACCTGACGCCGACGGTTCTACCGAGTTTTCAGAGTGTTTGTAGTCAATTCTTTTCTCGATAATTTGCGTCTAAACAAATCTCTCAAGTCGTGTCTAGAAATTCTGTTGTTAGCCATTGAACATGCTGCATTGACATTTACCCGTTTGAGATGGGTTATAGTTAGTTATTCCCACTGATGCAAGAGGACGATACTACGGAACAAAGAGAGGGGAGAAATGAAAGGATAGTACTAGTGGACGGCCTGAGCAAGATACGGAGTCGTTTTCTCCAAGGCCTCTAATTTCAAAATCGTGCACGAACTCGTATTCCTGGACCGGATGAGGTGAGGTACACCTGATCCACGGTCGACCACCTCCTCTCACAGCCTTCGTTTCTGGCACAACGTCACTGTGACATAGTGTCCAGAGTATGTGGAAATTGTCAAAATGCACGTCGAACACGTTCCATCAGGAGCCCAGAGTTTTTCAGAACAAATGTCGCCTCACCGCTGCCTCATGTTGGGTCCGAGTCGCAGATTTTGCTTATAATGCTTGCGATCTGTTTCTTCTTCCTAAAATCCAGTATCGATTACCTTCGGAATGGAATCTTCATCCTCAACATCACTCCCTTCCAAAAGCCACGTAGAGAAGATTGCAATTCCACCTTGCGAAAGTAGGTATCATACGCCCTGCGTTCTCTTAAATAAAGATCGGTCGCGGACTTTGCTGATTTGTGTCGCAGCGCACGAAGAATGCAATCTACCCACCGATATCTCCATCCGATCCTCCGATGGTCGACGATTTGGAGCTCACTCTAGAAACCTCGAATTTTGCAGCGAGGGATTGATTGACTCGAGTCGAAGAGAGGAAGAAGATATTGTTGTTTCTGAGTCGTCGGACATCGTATACCTCCTTCTTCAGTTCATGCATAATCTTCCTCAACCGGACCTTCGATCGTTACCATTCGAGGTGTTGGCAAAGGTTGCCTCGGCAGCACAGAAATATTCGGTACACAGCGCGATCGGCGTCTGTAAACTTCTGATGGAGTAAGTTTGTAATTTGAGCTTTGTCCTGCGAAATCGACTTTTACTCATGACCGTTTATAGAAAAAACGCGGAAGAACATCCATTTGAAGTGTATATGTACGCGTCAAGAGCAGGATTCGAGGATATTCGAGAGAAGGCTGGATCGTGAGCTGCGTTGATCCTTTGAAATTCTTGGCTCTGAAGACTCCCTTGATCTCGGAATAGGCTGGCGATAGAACAAGATCCACTACGAGTATTCTCATACGCTGTCTGGGCGAATGAGGTGTACACGAGGGATAAAGCCGCGCTGGCGACTGTTCATTTGGACGCTGAGGATATCATCTATTCGCTAAGTCGGTATTACACGGTTTTCACGAAATGGCATAACATTTTTGTTGCCTGGGTGAGTACCTTGATTGAGTCCGTCTACATCCTAGTTCTTACATCTCTTAATAAAGGTCAAATTCCGAGATCACATCTACGACACCTTCACCGAGGTTTTGCGAAATCCTGATTCTCAAATGCGACATGAACACATATCGGGCGATTGCCCAAGATGGAATGAGTTTTATTGCAAGATGCTGGTCAAGTTGATGAGCGAACGACCGTGTTTGGACGCTTTTGAGGATTGTGTTGATGAATACCGATATATCGTGGATGATTGTACGGCTTGTAACAAAGGGGTGGAGAGATGGAAGGTGCAGATAACTTCGGCGATGTCAGGTGGAAACACCTCATTTAGTTCGTTTGTCAAGTCATCGGGGAATCGAGATTGATGATTCTTGTGGCACGCAGCTGCGAATACTCAGACAGGTCGTCAAACTGGCGTGATGTCGTGAAAAACACTCAACGCTTGAGAAAGTCAGGAAGAGTGTTCATAATTGGTGAGCACTTCTACGGTGTACTGATTGTTCGTATGGCGAAACTTGATCAGAATATATTCAACTGAGTGAAATTGGCTGCCTTTCGAACGGGTACCTTGTGCTACCATCTGGCGTTATTTGCCTGTCTCCAGGACACCCGTTGAAGTCGTACCACCATACGTCTGCGGTAGTAGCAATCAGGGACATCATCTGGGGACGATTGTTTGCAGAGATACATCTTTCACAGCAACCCCAAGTGTGCTGATAAACCACGCGCGTTGCGCTCGGCAAATATTGGATCACGACATCATGTTCACGACAAACTCCGTTGACGTCGACCCAAAAGTTATTTCCCGAACATTTCAAGGTGTCCTGCGTTAATCGGTCGGTTTCAAGTTTCGCCAATAAGTATAAATTTCCACTCTCGATCAGTAAACCAATGTAGAACAACCCCATACCATCTAGTCGATCCCCGAGATATGCCAAGGGTACGAGCTCTGAATCTACACGATTAACGAATGTGTTTATGACAACCTTGCGCACATACCTTCATGCAATATCAACGACGGGACCGAAGTCTTGTTATAGCCAAAAAGTGGATCCTCCCTTCCTATCCTTTCAGTCCCTTGGTCAGGATAAAAAGAATACGCAGTGTACACGGGCTAATCCTCAGAACATAACAGAGAATCCCTTCTTCACTCCTGTCATTGCGATCGCGAATGGATTTGTACCGAACCTCTCGTTCAACTGTTTACCTTTTCGCATACCGACCACGGTAAACTCTTCTGTGGGAAGGGTAGTCTATTGATGTTGATGTCTAGATGTAATATGGCTACTTCTGTAGCGTATTTTCCATTTGAGCTCAAATGCCAAGTACAGCATAGCCCTTGACCTTTTATATATCGTTCTACTTGATTTCAGTAAAGTAGGAGATGACTTTAGCTGACGCCGGCTACATTTCTTGAGGACGCGCACTTTAGAAAGTTCTGACAAGTCCTTGGTGGAATTATCTCGAGTCTGAACAACAGTCTGGTGGATTGTGATATCGGCATGCTGGTAATTACGACGTTGCAGAAGTTCCCTCTGCCGATCCTAAACCTAGATATATCGCGATCAACACACCACTAAGGAAGTGCCGAATCTCGAGGGACTAGGAGCTAAGGGCAAAAGAACAAAGGAGGGCAGATGATAGTTGCGATTTAAGGGAGACGCGATCCCGAGGCTGTTGGGACCACGTTCAGGCGCTGCCCACTGATGTGAACCCGAGTGACACGGATCTACGCGTCCCACGAGTGGCTGTGTAACACTCTCATCTCGTCATCCACCAGCAGTGGTATTTGAAGCGAAACTGGCTTCACCCCCCCTGATTCACCAATGCCTAGAGCAGGCTATCAGCCCCTTTCACAGTCCATAGAAGAGGGAGAAGAAGATATAGCTGTCCTCGACACCGAGTCACCCAAACCTGCCAAATCCTCAACACGTGGGCTTCGTCGCCCAGGACGTCCAGGGCATATCGACCTCACGAAGTTGGATAATGCATTCAAGAGGTAAGTAAATGTTGGACCTCATGAGCCAAGATTAGCTCACCTTGTCCTTCCAGATGGACCGAATCCATAGCACAGAAAGTTAAGCGCAAGAAGAAAGTACCCGACCACTCGAAGAAACATATATGGCGGAGTGTGTTCGACCCACCAGTGCTAGCACCCCCAATGCAATCGACTCTCGTGAGATTACGGTACCACAATGAGCTTTTAGCGATCAAGCAACTGACATTTACGTCCAGGTCAAGACGCTTGACCACAAGGCCCCTATGACGCAGGCGGAATTCGACTCGTAAGTTTCGAGAGGAATACTCATCTTACCGTTGACTCATTCTGCTCCTAGGCTAATAAGATCTGTTAAGACTGCTATAATCGAAGGAATTCATCCAAAGATGATCACGAAGGGAAGTAGTGGGTCATATTTTGCAAGAGCGAAGGATGAACACGGTCATGTTCGTACAGTCGCGTGCGTGTCCTTTGCCTCTTTCAACACCTCCCATCTGACTTATCTCACAGTGTGTTCAAGCCTAAAGATGAGGAACCTTACGGCCGTCTGAATCCCAAGGTCACCTTTGGATGACTTCCGAACACAAAGCCTTCATTGACATCACCATTCTTAGACAACCAAATGGTTGCATCGTCAATTTAGATGGATAATACCGTTCGGCCGTGCTTGTTTGATTCCAAACTTGAGGTGCTTTGATCTTTTGTGCTCACTATTTGCTATTGACTACTCCCCAGTTACATCTCAGAGGCTGCAGCATCGTTCCTTGATGAGCGCCTGGACCTCCACATCGTACCACCAACACGATTAGTATCTTTATCCAGTCCCGTAAGCATACTACTCGCTTTTTTCGCTGTATGGACTTACCACATCCTCCCAAAGGCGTTCTTCTATGACTGGCTGGATCGAAATGCCGCTAAGAAAGGTAAACCCTTACCTGAGAAGATAGGGAGCATGCAATATTTCTTGCATGGGTACACAGGTGCGTCGTCAGTGTTACATCGATTCAGTGTTTATTTATAGGTGTGAGCAGATGCATCGGACTTCTTACGTAAACATCCTTGGCCAGGACGTTCAATAGCTGATACTTTCGACGACTCTACGCATAGACGGGGCAGTGTCTCTAAGCGCTTTCTCAGTGCGATGAAAGTAATATGTGGGAAAACTGGCGACAATGAAGACATTGACGAAGACTACGAAGAGGAAAGACTATTCGACGCCACTGAATCTACAAATAGTCAAGGAATATTCTATTGGAGTCCAGCACTACAGCAGAGCTTCCGGGAGGAGCTTGAAAAGTGAAACCATTTCTTCGAGCTACGTATACAATCGTACTAACCTTTTGCGGCATTTTCAGACTAGTGATTCTCGGTGAGACCTTACATCTTTCCGGTGAAATAGGCCTCACACAGGTCCAGATTACCTCATGCTCAATACTGACCGTGGTGCGGATAACTACATGATCAAGTACTGTGAAGGTGAAACCGAAAAACTTATTGACGTCGCGCCTGCGCGTTCCGTACGCCACCAAATGCCATTAATGAGTGAGCTGAGAAGAAACGAATCTTCTACCAGTGGTTCTTCGCCCATAATAAATCCCGGCGCACCTCATACCTCTATGAACCTTTCGTCTTCTTTCTCTTCATGTTCGGATAGTGGGGACTATAAGCACAAGCCGCATATACACATCGCAGCCATTGATAACTCCTTATCATTCCCGCACGAACACCCTCAGGGCTGGAGATCATACACATACGGATGGCTTTACCTTCCTGTTAGCGTGATAGGACGTCCGTTCAGCGACAAGACGCGGAGTCACTTCCTACCCATTCTCACTTCAAAGGCCTGGTGGGAAGAAACTGCGTATCAACTGCAAAAACTCTTTGAAGTTGATCCGGATTTTAATCTCAAGATGTTCAAAGTAAGATAATTTCTCCTTATTGGAGATATGCTGCTGACTCTGATACAGCGCCAACTAGCCGTTATCAAAGGTATGAAAGATGTTCGCCGGCCCTATGGTGTTGGAATACCGAAATTTGTTTTACCCTCCTAGGCCAAGCTTTCAATATAGTGCAGTCCCTCAAACACGTCGTGAGTTTTCTGTTGTTGTTGTTTTCTTTCTTTTTTCTTTTCTTTTCTTTTTTTTTCGTTGCATGTCCTCATCAAAGCGATTACAGGACGAAGGGCCCCTCGAATTGACTCGGCGAACAAAAATGCTCGTATGGGACGATGAGATTGAAGTTCCTGATGCTCCGGAACTTGGCTCCGTTGGTCTCCATCCTCTACCATCCCCCAAACTTTCAATAAGTAGCGTTCCCCTTCCCCGACCACGTCGTCAGAGTTCTGCTAGCGACAACTTCCCGCCCCCTATGCGTAGAACTTCCACCGACGCATCTGGAGTTCCCCGCCCCGTTCCGTTCGCTGCCAAGTTCCAGAAAATTCATCCCGGAACTACCGGTGTTATAATGCTTGAACATCTAGAGAGACTGGATGCCGTTGAAGCTAGTCTTCAAAGGCTTACCATAGATGAAGAAGCCGAAGTTGATGTTGCAGAATCGTCGTCAGCTGCGAGGCCAGTACCTAGTCATGAGCTGAGCAGGAATATTCGCAGCCCTACGAGTCCAGTTGGGATGTCGACCTCACCCTTTTCACCGCCTGGTAGTCCTCCGTTGCCTACAGTACCTGAGGTTGAACCATCGGTTGCTGATGATTCGAGTTCGGTGTCGGAGGAGGATCTTGTTGCGTTATCTAAATCCACTTCACATGTAGAGTCTGGGCCGTCACGGCATACTCGTTGGGTTAGTGAAAGTAGTCAAGGGCCAGGGATGGATTGGTTGAGAGAGGATCCTGACATAGAGGGGTCATCTACACGCATGGTCATTGTGGAGGTTAGTGTTTTTTATCTGGATGTTGCAAAGCTGACAAGTCTGTGTTGCACCTTTTCATAGCGACTGGAAACCGTTAACAAGAAGCCCCTGTTATCTTGTTGGTAGATACTTAGAAAATCTTTATTTACGAGTAAACATAAGTCTCGAATTGTAGAATACGTTGATAGACAACGGCGACATGATTACTCATTCATATATGTGCTTGAATGCCATTTTCGAGACTGCGAGCGTTCATATAATTCTTGATCCGTCGACACGTCTGCGTACGATTGGTATCTTCCTTGAATCTTCAATGGCTGGGATGTACGTACATTAGTAACAGATGGGCATTCCTTAACATATTCGATCCAAGTAGAACGGTCTTTAGTCTCCTTCAGTCATCAACCAATTCGCGAAATCGTCCAAGCGCTTCTTCTCAGCTTCTTCTCCCTCTCCCTCCACATCATCACCAGCACCACTTCGCTTGAATCTTTGCTTGCCAGAGTAAAGCGATGCTTCAATCTTCTGGCCTGCGAAAAACCTTCCATTCATTTTCAACACGCACGCTTGTGCACTGATTGGATCCCGGAATTTCACTGTCATCACGCCTTCGGGTTCTTGCTAGAGAAACGGAGGGTAATGAGTTCTGAGCTGAAATAGTCTTGCGTCTACTCACGTCATATAGAACGACATTAGTGACCTCTCCAAGCGACGAACACTCCTCTCGGACGTCCTCCTTGAGGTCCAGTAAAAGGGAAGCGTCTTCTTCCAATTCTTGGAGGGTAAACATGTGCTTCAAAATAACTACACGGCTGTTCTTATTGGCCAAGTTCACCTCGTCTTCTGGCTCAATCGACGGACCAAATCCGTCTTCGTCGTTCCATTCTTCTAGTTTCCTGATTAATGAAATCGAGGTGAATGATCGAAAGAGGTAAGAAGAGAAACCACGGCACTTCTGCATCTTCACAATCCTCTTGGTCGCCTTCTTCTTGTCGACAGTCTTCCTGGTTTGGCTTTGACCTCCCTCTCCAGTACTACTATGAGCTTTATGTGTGAAATCTGCCTTTGCAACTCTCATTATACTCGAAGGATCACCCAACCTGAACTCCGACTCATCCAAAAGGTTAACCGCCAACGTAACAGAATCTTCTTTGAAATAAACAACCAGAGCTTCCCCGCTGAAAGAGCCGTCATCGTGTGCATACATCTTGACTTTTGGGTCTCCGTCGTCGTCCTCTTCCAGTACACCGTATTTAGAGAAACATTTTACGATTTCCTCCATTTCAGCGTCGAGGGGAAGGCCGGTGACGTAGACTGCAGTATTCTTGGATCTGCGTTCGGAAGGTTTTTTGCGTTTGGAGGGGCCAGCTTCTCCGGTGGGAGGAGTAGAAGATGTATAGTCTTCGACTTTACGTTTCTTGTTTTCGCGTGCTAATACGGGTGCTGCTGGGGCCTGTTCCAATGCCAATTCAGGAGCCCACGAGTGAGTGAAACGACAAGACGAGACTTCAAAAGGGAGAGGGAAACGCACGGCTTCGTCAACACCAGCAACGGAGTAAGCAACTTGTTGCCTCTTTATGAGGTCTTCGTCAACCTGTCCAAGTTAGAAGGGTCATGGTTTTTATAGACCGGTCGTGGGTATAAAATAATAAGGTTCTCCTAACGGACAAGAGGCACCCATGAGCCTTTAGAGGCGTCATATTCCATCTCTGTCCCATCGTCCTCTTCGTAACGCCAAGTCTCAGTTGTCTTGTTGTAGTATACCCTGGGAGCGAAGATTAGGTTAGGTTGATTTACGGATATTTTGTCTGGTTCGCTGACCGTGGGTCAGAAGCAAACGCTGCTGGAACCGCTGGAGTTCCGGAGTCGGATTGGGGTTGTGAGGGTTCGGGATTCATAGGTGGTAGTTTGGTAATGTTTTGACTGACTCGGAATTTCTTAAAGCAAATTGTTCCTTTGTCGTAAAACTGAGAAAAGGAAGATAAAGCGCGCTGTTTATGGGAAATGGGCAGTGCGAAGACGAGGGTCGTGATCGTTGTGGAGAGTAACGACGACGTGACCGAGTCCAGCACCGGCAAACAGTGGTAACCTGGTGGCTCCTCTCTCTTTGCATCATTATCTCCGAATTTCCCCCTTCTTCTTCTATTATATCTACCCTAGAAGGCCTTTCTAATATCAGCAAGAAGTACAGTCTCTTTATTTTTTTCCTGAACACACGTTCATTTAGAATCCTGTAGGAAATGGAGGAAGTTTCGACTGGCTCTGATTCGGATTATTCCAGGTTCGTCCACAATAATCCAAAAATCCTTTGCCGACATCCCAAGCTTTTACTTGATTCTCATCTAGCTCGGTACGAAATGTTCATAATTCTGAAAAACCAAACCTTTTTGCTCAACGAAACGGCGTGGAATTGATCAGTGGATATCCTGGTTCCTGTCATCCAAAGGCAACGAGTATTTTTGTGAAGTTGACGAAGATTTTATCTTGGATCGGTTCAATCTCACTGGGCTCAATAACGAAGTCGCAAACTATCCACAGGCGCTGGATCTCATTACAGATCAACTCGGTCGGTGGCAATTCGCTCACAGCATTCAAGCTTCATCTGATTGGTTAATTCGTAGACGATGAGGTGCAAGATGAACTCAGAGGATCTTTAGATGTCCAAGCTAGACTTCTGTACGGCCTCATACACGCACGTTGGATCGTCACTGCTCGAGGTCTCGCAAAGATGGCACGTAGCATCCTTCCATACCATGGGACTAGTTCGATTGAATTTCTGCTTATAGCTGGAAAAATACAAACGCGCCGAATTCGGTCGCTGTCCACGAGTACTATGTCAACAACAACCCCTTCTACCGGTTGGTCTCACCGACGTACCGTACGAAAAGTCTGTCAAACTATATTGTGGCCGGTGTGAAGATATCTATTCGCCCAAATCTTCGCGGCACGGTGCCATCGATGGGGCCTACTTTGGGACCACTTTTCCTCATCTTTTGTTCCTTGTATACCCCACATTAATTCCACCGAAAAGTGGACCGACCGATATCGGCTCTTCTGGTAGTCGAGAAGCAGATGGTCGGTCGAGAAGGCGAAATGCTAGAGAGGAACCAGAGGTAGCGCCAGCAGAGGGTGGGGGAGAAACGATTAGTACGGCGAGCGTTGCGTTAAAGGCTGAACGGTACAGGCCGAAGATATATGGATTCCAGGTGAACGAGATTGCAAAATTGCAGAGATGGCAAGAGGCAATCAGAGATAGGTGTGTATTGAGCTATGACCTTGTAAATAACTTGCCGAAACTTTTCATCTTAGGCAGGTGGCACGTTTAGAAGAATTAGAAGAGCGGTCATGACTCATATACGCGGAGATGCTCAATATCTGCCACTTCGTCGACGTTCATTGGATCCTAATACTTTCGGCCTCCAATATATCCATTTTTTTACTGATTAACTTCAAACTGGCTCACTTGCAGGTGTCGTTTACTAAACTGTAATCGCTTCTCAATGCCCACATGATGCAAACTTCACACTTTTGGAGAGGGTCGTTTCGATGTCCCTTGACGAAATCAAGACTGCTGCCCTTCACCCTGGTATACCTATATGGGAACCGTCTGGTGGGCAAGGTCAAGAACGGAAAGCTGATGGGTGATGCTGTTGTCGAAAAGTTGCGGTATCTTTGTCTAGAAGCCACGCTCGAAATTATGTTTTGAGACTATTCCTTCATGTACTATGTTTGATGTATCTACTTGTAGAGCAACATGGGGAAGTATGCATGCGGATCGTGGGGAGCATCCGGTGCCCTTTCTGGAACCCAACGTTTATGTGGAATGGGTAGCTTTGGTGGTAGCTTGGACTCAGTATAGACTTTTGTCGACGCGGTGATTGTTGCAATGGCTGCAGATAAGTCCATGACCTCTCTAGGTGTCAAAATAGCTCCATCTTTCGCGTCTTTCGCTTCGCCTTCAGCAACAGGTGCAGCGACACTAAACACGCGAAACGGCAAACAAGATGAGGATAAGGATAATAAGTATGCCTGGGAGAGGGCTATGACACGCACGTTTGGTTTCCAGAGTGCTCTATCAAAAGTGAAGAAAGTCCTGCCTGGGTGACCACGGAAAGCTGAGGATATGCACGACGAACATCACGTTTCCAGTACGGGTTTTGCGCAGGATCCGAAGCTGTAGTAAGGAAAGGACCGTCAACACATCGTCTCGGTCCGAGAAAGGTAGTAGAGATAACCTTTAGTAGCTGGAGTTGCGTATTTCTCTGGCCTAGAACCGGGAGGTGGCCATCTGTTGACACCTTGTATTGGCAAACCGGTAGAAATTTCGGGGTTGACGACTACCGCATCACCTGGTGCGTCGAAATTAGAGAAATCCAGGTCAAAATATGAGATCTTAGCTCACGAAATCGTTTCCAGAACCCTTTAGGTGCTAAATGATAGAGAGTTGACTCGGCGGCTTTCTTTGAAGCCATTGGAGATTGTCGCTATCAGTGTCGACGCTCGGGTCGATTCTGTCAGAGTGGTCCGCGGTCAGAACCGGGTTTTGCCGGCAGCCAGAAACTGCGCGGCAGATTCCCGAACTTCTACCACTTAGTACCACCATGATCCCTCATGATCATGATGCCACCTTTGCCAGATTGCTTTCAAGATTCCCGGCATGCTTAAGGACGTAACAAGATTTCTCCGATCCGAAAACTCGACATCAAGTTCCTTCTATCCTGTTGGCCAAGCCAAGTACCACGCTCGGAACGATCGAAGCGAATGGCTCCAAGTTGCAGTAACTATCGCTAGGAGCTAGAGTGGCTCCGATTCTTGCAAGACCCGGGCTATTGCTGCACATGCCACTGCATCGGAGGATCTTCAGGGACATAACATAGAAACACCGACGAAGGCAAAAAACGGAGTCATGTTTAACCCACCATAGACACTTCTTTTAATCGGGCTAGCTTTACGACTTATGAAACTTACGAACCGGGGCGAACATTCAGTAAATCGTGACGGGATTGTTTGCGCTTGCAAGAATGGCGAATACTATTACCCGTAAGTAACCCCCGGGATTACTCTTTTTATCTTGTCAATAATGCAAAATTGCGCCATCAGTTCGACCCACCCCTAGGGGGGTTTTGCCCAGCTATAAAAATTACCGCTGTACTACTCTATTTTCAACCTGACTCGAGCCTTCTTCACCCGCATCATTCACTACTTGCTCTACCTACTCCATTTGTCCCATCTCTGAAATTATGACTTTGAACTTCGCACACCCACCACACCTCTCCGAGGTGGCTAGACGCGCCAAACCTTCATCTACTTCCACTGCTTCGTTGAAAGTGATTGCTACTACGATAGACTCCTCCACGTTAACGAAGGATCCCCACCAGCTTCCTGTGTTCGATTCCGGAGCACCCGTTCTATACTTGCCCCCTCTGCTCTCCTCTCTTCCGAAAAACCTCCCACCATTCCCTCTTTCCCCTGAAAATCCACCGTTGATCACTGAAACTCACCTTCCTAACATTGACCCTGCATCTCTATCGCTTCACAAAGCTCTCCATCGTTTTCATCCTAGGGACAGCCTATACGCGTCAACGCCCTACAATGATGCATTCAACTGGTCTGAGTTGATTCTTCCGCAAGACGAAGATCGAGAGTGGTATTGTGTTGTCTTTAGAAGTAGAAGGAAGGCTGGAAGTGATGGTGGATGTGAGTATCATTCTCTGTCTCTTGTTCTCTTGTTTGCACCCTATTGATTCCATCTGCTGTTCAATTTCTCCGTTGTTAGCCTTGTATGAAGCAGACAAGAAAGCGCATGAAGAAGCCGTCCAGAACGGAGGGGTACGTACCATGTACTGTTATTTGTGGCCCATCGATCGACCCTGAGTTAATCTTTTCATTTGAGCAGTTAATTATGTACTGGTACGGAATACCCAGCCAAGAAACTGGCATGAACCTAGCGACTTGCATATGGCAAAGCAGAAACCACGCTATTGCAGCTAATTCACGACCTCATCATCTGAAAGCGATGAAATTAGCGAAGGATTCGTACGAGATTTACAACTTGGAGAGATATGTGCTTCGGAAGCAGAAGGGAGATGTACATGTCGAGATCATCCCGTTTGAAGGCGGGGAAGTTGGGTGGTAAATTCCTTTTCCCGGACCTTTTGGACGATTTCATGGTTATACCCGAGTCCTTCATATTTCTTTTGTCGGAATGCAACTTGTCCTGCATTTGCTATCGTGCTGTCCGTCGTTCTGTATTAATGCTTAGTATATTCACCTACATAGAGAATAGATCGTTTGTGATACCCTTGTATACTATAGGCAGAAACACTAGTTCGTCCTTAACAGTACTACATACACGAAAAGGGTAGTAATTGGATAATCGTCGCTCAACTTCAGGACGGCACCTCGCGCCCTTTCAATTAACCTGAAGTTTTGTAGCTATAGCACTACTCCTGAGGCCTGAGGCCTGGTCTCCCCATGATTCAATCGATTCTGTCGAGATCTGAGACAACTCTTTCTCAGCTCCGAAGTCCGAATCATCGGCGGCCGTCTCTATCCCATCCTCCGTTCGGCTCTTTGGGGGCCTCAATGACGATACCCTTTTCATGTTCCCTTCGGCAGGACGGATCTCGACACCTCGGCTTTTCGCAGCCCCCTTTTCTCGGCTGAGCCTTTGATTTGAAGGGTTACCTCGTTCCACCATGGGTAGAGCTTGATCCAACGCGTCTAATAGCCGATTCTGAATTCCGAGTAAATGATTTGAGGGATGTTAGCAGTCAAGTCGAATCAACGAAAACCTTCTGACAAAAGGTAATGGAAGGTATTTCGCACCTTAACTTTCCCGATGTCCGCTTCCCGTAGTGGTTCCTGTTCATTCATGCCATGTAAGGGCGAAATGTATATCCCGGGAGCAGGAGCAAACGCTGGCAGTGCATTTGGCGGAAGCGGTATTGATGACCAGAGGGTTTGTTCTGGTTCTTGTTCCATTGAACCTTGTTCTTCTTTAGAACGGCACCCTCTAACTTGCCACGCTTCTTCTTCTTCCGACGATAGCGGCATCATTGTCAACTCTCCATAACGAGGATTCTGAGTCTTATACTTTCCTGAAGCAGGGACAAACAGAGGTAGAGGCGGTGGTCTGAATCTAAATGGACAAGGCGTTTCTGGCCGTTCAGTCTCCGGTGGTGTACGTTGAATATGGAGTTGTTCGTATGAAGTTGATCCCGCTTCCGGGTGGAGCTCTTCCATTGGACGCACATGGAGGGAATTTACGAATGAAATCTTGTAATCATTGTTAGAACTCGCCGTTGGAAGTCCACCGGACTCCGAGGGATGTGGGGTGATCGTATGTCTGCGTTCACATCGTGCAGGTTGCGGGTCGAGAGGAGACCCAGAAGAATGGGGATAAGGGTTGTAATAGCGAGGCTCTTCCCGGGTGGGGCCTTCGTAGTGAGGGTCAAACTCATCTCGAAATCTGGAGAGCGGAAAGGTACCATTTCGTTGGGCCATAAGGACGGGGTTGTGTATCCGAGTAGGAGTGATCAGCGCCGGTTGTTTTCTATCGAACGGAGTCCAATGAAACTGGAGAACGTCAGTATCTATGTCAAGTGGTGGTGTATCTTGCCTAGGCGAATCTAAAGATGGCTGGCACTCGTCTTCGGGTCTAGAGGTACAATAGACAGGCCCGGGCGTGGTAAAAAGATCCGAGCATGTTTGGGGGGGGAGAGAAGGGGGAGATAGGATACAGGTAGAGCATTGATGATTGAACAAGGTTGAAGAAATATCTTGAAGTGCAAAAGAGAAATGAGGCCGAGCAGGTGAATGGACATGGTTCTGAACGGTCTTGCGAGTTTCAGCAGAGAGTATAGAAAAATCAGATGGGATATATTTGGCATGAGACCGTGGAGAAAGAGCGAAAAGCAGGGGTCTAGGTGATGGAGGAAAGGTTGAAGCAGAGGTGGAAGAAGCGGGTTTTGGTGTCAAAAAAGGAACATTTTGGACGTTGAGGGGAGTTACAGATAATTGTTCTTGTGGTCTTGGAGAAGTTGCCCTAAAACCATTTGTTCGAGTGGCAATCGAGGATGCAAGAGGTTCTTCGTGCAAGAGCCTTGGGGACGGCGAAGCATGAAGGATATTTTTTTCTTTTGTCATTGAAGAGTGATCAATTTTCTGATCTCCTGCGAACTTCATGGACTCGGTTTGAGGGGTGCTGGGTGAACTCGGTAAAAGCAGTCGTAGAGGGTGGCCTCGGTGAAGGGTGGAGAATGTTTCGCACAGCCATGGAGGCAACGGTTCTCGGAACTAGGATAGATTGTTTTTATGCACAGTTCAAATCGTAGTACTAGCGCGTCAACGAACCTGATCAGATTGATCGTTTTCGTTTCGCTCCTCACTAATCTTTATCTTCAAGACCGAGAAGTCTTCACCGAGAACTCCAGATCTGAGTTTACCATAGTAGGGATCAACTGGTGTCACAGGAAGACCGTAGCTGCTGTTTGAAGATGATCGCTTGTAAAGAGAGCTCGATGATTTGGGAGGAGAGTAGTTTGTAGCATTCATGGCGTCAATCATGCGGTCAAATCGGGAGTTTAAGCCTGTTCTGTGACGTTTTGCAGGTGGAATATCTAGTGTGATTTTGAGGTGACGACTCTGAGCTTCGGAAGTAAATTGAAAATAAATACCTTGAAGATGTAAGTCCAGAGTTGACCTACGATGAAATCAATTCTACTAGATCTTTGAAAAAGGATCGAGAGAGGACAAACCCATTTTCTTCGTCCAGCTCAGAGAATATCCTTGAGCGAGCAGGCATGTCATATAGGTCCAGAGGATCTCTCAGAGGTGGCAGCAACGTGGCTGCCTTGATGTTGGCTTAGAGACTCTTAGAGGGCATTGCACAAGACGCGTACTCGTCATGGATTATATTTCGTGAGCCGTGTGCAATGAGTGATTGCCTATTTGGGTACTCGGCGCCCGGAATGTCGGGCCTGTCTAGTTTAAGCACAAAGTCCATTATTTTCTCCCACGGTCCCTCTATTGCGTACTGCCATCACACATGCCTAGTCCATGTTCCAAAACTGTTTTTGGTCCATGCCCCTCGTCCACTTGCATGACAGGGCGGTACCATGTCAGTGCCAACAATTCACCTCAGTAGACCTTGTCTTCGAATGACTCGAATCCTACTTTCAGCTCTTGGATGTACCACTACGGCTGAAGAATTCAGTGTTCTGACTGCGCTAGCACTCTATGATTGATGCTGAGCAATCAATTCCAGTCTCGCCTTTCATCCAAAAGTTTGCTCTTCGGTTCGGACTTTGAAGTTTCCCTCTTCGTCGAGAACGAGCAGTTACAAGCACTACCAAAGCAGTTTAAACCGCGATCTCTATTCTTATCTGTCCTTGTTCTCAACCCGGTCATCATTAATATTCACACCCACCACTGACCCGTCACCTGATCCGAGGCCTTTGGGACTTTTAAATCGTAGGTCCGAACAGGATCCTCTCCTCAACCCAATCGACCACCCTCTGTTCATTTACAAACCATCCAAATATGCATCCAGTGTGGTTCGGTTTCTTACTTTTTGGGACTCTGGTGGTGTTTCAGGAGCGATGGAAATACCGAAAACTTCGTGCACGGATGCCTCCAGGCCCGGAAATCAGTATGCGGGCTGCTCGCAACCTCACCAAGAGACCGCTCTGGCAGACATTCAAGGAATGGCATGATGTATATGGCCCGGTGGTATCGTTCTTCCTAGCCGGCAAACCTGTCATTGGTGCGCTGGCATTCGATGGAATCTTCCCCGGTTTCTGATCATGATATCTGTAAAGTGTTAAATACTGTTGAGGCTGTTTGGGACCTCCTTGAAAAATGTGGCGACATTTATTCCAGTCGCCCTCGTAACATCACTGCGTCCGATTCCTTTCCATCAAGGTGCTTTAAAGGGCTTTCTGACCTCCGAATTTCTAGAAACCAGCTGTTGTCCGGTGGCATGCGTGGGATCGGAATGCCCTATGGTCCGTCATGGCGAAAGTGGAGAACTGTAAGTCTTACCCTTATCCAAACATACTGGATATCCTTTACTCATCCAAACTATAGCTTCAACAATCAGCACTGAATCTCCACGCGTCTCTTCGCCATCGTCCTTTGCAAACACTGGAGACTTCCGTTCTACTGAAAGATCTCTTGGATTCGGAGGAAGGACAGCATAGTCCGCCTCTTTTGAGGTTTCCGTCTCCTCTCTCTCTAAGTCAGCTCAGGACTTGACAATGAACATCGTGCAGATTTGCCATATCAGTTACCTTCTCAATTGCATATGGCCGCCGTATTACAGATTTGTCGGATAATTTTGTTCTTGCAAACCAAAAGATTGAACAATGTAAGTGCATACTTTTGATTACCATCAGAATTCCTGACGTCACTCTAGATTTCCTGAAGTAAATCTTTAAGCATGTCTACAAGGACTCGCCGCTAATAAAGTTGGGCGTTCTAAACACAGGCTCAGGTACGTACTCTTCAAGGTTTCTTTGTATGCACTTCTGAGCGTCACCAGTTTACCGGGACAAATAGCCGACTTGGTAGGACACCTAGTTTCGACCCATATCAGCTGGCACTAAAGCTTTCCGAAGTTTCCCTTTGTTCTACATCTACCGGTAAGCTAATTACTACGAGATACTGGCAATCGTAGCGTACATCTAACGGAACATCTACAGCGGCCCCTGCAATGGTTCCGATATGAGATAGACCGCGAAAAGTCTTTCGCGGACAAGGTATACATGGATGCTCTACAAACAGTGAAAATGCAAATGGCACAAGACACGGCGCAACACTCGATGGCTACGCACGCTCTGCAGAAGCAAGAGGAGTTCGGTCTTGGTGATATGGAGATCGCATATGCTCTCTCCGCTCCATGGTCTGCTGGGGTGGTCACCGTGAGTCGACGTGTTTGTAGTTTTAGCCTGATTAACGTGACCTCATCCTCGTTTCAGACGATCGGTACCATCGAGGTTGCCATATGTTGGTCGTTCCGTGAATTCGTTGGTTCAGCATCTAATACATGGTATCAATAGTGGCCATGCTCCACAACCAAGATGCCATGAAAAAATGCCAGGTTGAAATCGACCGTGTTGTAGGCAGGGAACGAATGCCCGACTTCAATGACATGGACCAGCTTCCGTACCTTCAAGCCTTTACTAAAGAAGCTATGAGGTCTATGGAAACGTATTTCATGATCAATGTCGGATACTGATGTGGAATCCAGATGGAAACCTTTGCCACGGACTGGCTTCCCTCATTCCGTAATTGAAGATGACGTTTACAACGGCATGTTCATTCCTAAAGGAAGCACAGTTTGGGCCAACATTGCGTCAGTGGTGATGTATCTCTAGTCTTGAGCCGGACTGACCCTCCCCACAGAGTCATGATGTCTGATCCAACACTTTTCCCAGATCCAGACCAGTTCAAGCCAGAAAGATTTTTGGATACCAAAGATCCAAGGCTTGCCAATTTCACTATACCCTTTGGTTTTGGGCGGAGAATCTGTCCTGGTATGCATGTTGGCCTTCAATCCGTTTTTATTGTCTTATCAAGGTAAGCTCTCGATGTTTTCGTTCACTTTAACGAAACTCATGAAAAGATTGGGTAGATTGTTGTGGTCGTTTGATATCTTGCCCATTATAGGTTCGAATGGGAAATCAGACATCCAGTCGCTTGATGACTCGGAGTTCACGACCGTTCTAATATGTCGTCCCGCCAACCTCAAGTACAGGGTTCTGCCTCGCCATCCTGGAGTGCCGGAGCTGATTTCTCTCGAGGCGGAACGAGCTGAGACAGAATTAACTGCATGGGCATCAGACACCGTTTATTAACTATTCCCGACTCTCTCAGACTTTGCGACTCTCAAAAAGAGCGGGCTCGAGGACGGAGTGCTCCTGTGTCTGAAGGCGACATCGTAACCATCGCGTCGACATTGTTTCTTGATCGTGAATTCGCTATCGAAACATTAGTATTCTATATCATCATGTTATGGCCTTTAGGTATCTCCCTGTGAAGTCGATCACTTCGTATTATCACTTCCTACTCTAACGATTTGCCTTCATGCACACTTAGTCTTTCTCTTGTACTCGCGTCCTACAAATCTCATCTCACTTTTCTTCGAGCTTGTTTCGATCTGAGAGCCTGACTCTAAAGGAATTTCTAAACTTGGAACGTAAAGTGTACGGACTACCGGTGGGAATACCGCACGGTTATATTCGCTATGAGGAACCGATTTTCTTCTGTGTCATTGTGTTGATCGAAGGTGATGCCCAGTGAGAAATGAGGGTTTTTTACTGGATTTAAATGTGTTTGTCTAAGAGGAATGCGGGATAGAATGTGAATCACATTTTGAATGAATCGAAAAAAAACTTTCGATTCAAATGACGTTGAAAGCGATTGTTCTGCAATTTTCGATCCCCATAATCTTATAACTTGATTAAAACTTGTTTCAAACTTGACCAAGTTCATCACACCAAGGAAAAACGCGCGCGACACGTTCTCGGCTCTTGACTAACATTTATTCTGGCACTCGCTTCTTACAGTTAGATGAGCTAGCCCACAGATGGCGTCCAAGAAGTGAAAAGGTCGTCGTAGACGGGGATCGTGAAAGTGAAAGAGAAAGGAACGAAAAGTGAATTCGCCGCGAATTAGTGCGGGCCGGTAAGCATGATTCGAGTCGGCGCTATACATTGCAGTTGTATAAAAGTTCCCACGCAATTTTTCTTAAGCCTCACCGGCAACTCACCACTGGGTATCGAAGATGGTCTCTAGCCTAGCGGCTCAGTTGACCCAAAATGCTTCATTAAACTCCTCCTTACTGGTTGAAAGAAGTCACCGAAAACCAACCGAATCCTACCTTTTCAGCGGGAAAGATGCCGACCAGTACGACCTGGAATCCGTGTATGCTTTGGGTGTCAATGGATTCATCCAGCTAGTCTCCCTCGAATCACGATTAGGATCATACGAATCTGCCTTATTTTCAAATGCAGCAAAATCAATCGACAGAACGCTCCTCGCGGCAGAGGCCAACTCTCAGCTGGATATGACCATCGCTTCTTTCTTGTTCGCCATCGGTCCGTATATTTTGGAAGCGCCGACAGGAAAAGTGATAGAGTGGCTGGTCCGACGGTTTAGGTACGATCGTTCATGCTTGTACGCTCTCTCGTTAATATTCTCTTCTATACTCAAAGGGTAAACGAATTTAATGTGGACGCGCTCATTTCCGTGTTTTTACCATACCATGAGACACCTCATTTTGCAAAATTGAACACCATCTTGCATATCAAGTGAGTGCATCTCGTATACAGGATATCGTGACTCTGGAAGATAATCTGAATTTCACAGACAAAATACGACTTGGAGCTTCTTACTACCATTCAAATCTGCATCGCAAAGTGTTCCAAGGATCGCGTTAGTAGTAGAAATGAAGAAGAATTCCGTTGTTGCTCGTCACATCTCTTCAATTCTTCCAAACGCCATTAGAGAAGGACGGTCGCATCGGACACTGGTCGCTTTCAATGCTGCAACGCTCCACGACTTCATTACTCACAGCGATACCATCGACGAAAGTTGTACTTCATATCTCCTACCAGCTTTGGTCGAGCCTTTAAAAAGTGACTCCTCGAAAGATGTCATCGTGAGTCACTTCTAGTTCTCAGAAGCTCAATAACAAGTTCCAAAGAACGGTTATAGCTCGGAAGTTACATTCTTATCTCAACACTGTCTCAAAAATGTAACCTCACGCCGGCCGCCCTCAAAGCCTTACTCGTATCCATGATTTTGTGTGCTCACAAGGTCGGCGTGACACAAGCTGTTAACGCACTCATCTCAGTTTGCGAAGCCCAAGAGATTTTGGATGAACTCCCAAACCACGCCGTAAAATCGTTCTTACGTCTCAAGGACATCAACGAGGAAATCGGGCGGGCATTGGGTTGGGAGGGATCGGAGAAACTAGTGTTGCCGCTATTGGGTGGGATTGCTCCCGGGTATGTGTTCAGGTTCTCGCGTCATAATTCAGGACGTCCTGACTCGTGTTCTTAGATTAAAGGATGACACCGCTATTGGATTCGCTGAGACCCTCATATCGAGAATCGCTATCCCAACACCAGTCATTCGTTATCTAACAAAGATTTTGTTAGCTCAAGCTGTGACAGCCGACCCCTCGTCTAATTTGGTTGACATCGTCAACAGGTTACTGTATAATATCTTCCAGCGTCATCCTGTTCTTTTCCGCGAATTGAGCGATGAGATGGGTCAGGCAGGGGATGAAGAGACAAAGCATCGGATGGAACGGCTAACGGTAACCCTGACGATGGTAAGTCACAATCTGTTCGATCCTCAGCGTTTCTCAACATTTTTCGTGGTAGGGATACACTTCTTCCAAGTCAGGAGTAATAGATTATGTTGACGATGTGCTTGCGACCAGCAATGCTGATGAGCAAACTCGGACGAATGCAGTGAAAAATTTACTGGAACAGTCTCAATCACCAGAGTCTGATGGTGATGTACGTTCCGAGTTCATTTCATATCGTAAGGACACATCTAACCGGCTTTACAGGACTCCATTCATGCTGCACTTTTGGCGCGTGTACAAGATACTTCTCAATCAGTTCTTGAAGCTCTATACACTAGCAACCCGCCAGTTTTCCTCCGAATAGCCACCAAAAACCGCAAAGTCTTTCTAGATTCTCTTGACGTAGCGCTCTCGTCGTCTACGGCAAAACCAAAACGAGCTATCCTCAAACTTCATTTGGGATTCCTCTTGGAACATTTCCTACCTCAGATGGATGATGACAGTGGTGAGGTCAAAGGTGCCTTCCAACGTTTCGTCTTCCCCTTCTTGCTCTATTCCAAACCCAGACAACACACTGCTGATTTGGTGTGGGATACTTTGGTCTGCTACCTCGATCGCGCGAAGGGGGCCTCACCCTTGAAGGAGCTTTTGAAAGGCTGCGATGAAGTGAGGAAGGCACGCATCGAAGAGGATCCAATTGAGAGAATGGCAAAAACAAATCAGTACCTTGCAGCAACAATTGCAGGTACGACATTTGAAGTTCTCCTTTACAACTGGCTCACGGAAGCTTTACAGAGAATGTTCTGGCGTCCAATGAATACCCTGACCACCTGGAGACATTGGTCAGCAAGTTAACGGACGAAAGCTCCCACGCTCGCGTATTTGGCTATCTTGTTGCAAGGGCATTAGTGATCAGACTCTCTGGGGACCACCAAGTGGCGGCCGCAAAACGCGTTTTAGACGCTGTGAATCTGGACCAGATCGCAGACCTGGAGAATATAACGGAAAATATGGCCGAGGTTTGCTGACTTTCCCTGACTCAATTCCGACAGATAATTGTGATGTCCCCAGGCATTTGAGAACGTTGAACACAGCATTGTTTTAAAACCCAGCAGTAAGAGCACCGCATCCTGGGTGCAAGTTTCCACCATCAATACCCTATCGCACATTCCTCCACCCGAGGGTCTTTCTGTCGACTATATCTCTTCAACCCAGGTAATCTATATTGCATTATTCCGTCACCCGGATTTGATTTACATGATACAGAGGAACCCTGACGACCGTGGATATCATTACACGGAGCTTGTTCGCAAGATATACAAGAACTGCAACTCTCTCCATCCCAATTTGAAGAGACATATACTTCGCAATCTCTTCTTAAGCCTCAAAGGGGATGCTTTATTGTTCTTCGCCGGAATCTTCTCATCTAGCTGTTACGATTCGGAAAGAGACGACGTCAAGATACAAATGAAATTGTCAGCCCTACATTACGCTTCGGCCTTTGTGGAGGCAGCGGAAGACTCTGAAGAAGTCGGAATTGATTTCCAGACCATCGTTCCATCTCTTCTTGTTGCACTGCAAGATGGATCTCCCGAAGTCAGGAAAGGAGCAACTCAGCTCTTGATCAAGATCAAGCAGTCCACTGAAAAAAAGTTTGGATCTGTGTACGCTTTCGATGTTGTGTACGGAGAGAGTAAACGTAAGCAACTCATCCTGAATTCACGCGCGCGTGACTGACATCGGGACCATAGATGATATCCAGTATTTGTCGCAAGACGATTTGAAGAAGTACATAGCGTCACTATTGAATCATGCTGACCATTTCCTTCATGACCCTCATTATGTTCGAGTGTTTCACAAGGACCACCTTGCGCGTTTCTCCTTTAATTCGAAGAAAGAGGCGAGGTAATGTCAATCTCTTTCGAGCCAGTCCATTACTCTCAACTTAATCCTTTGGCTCCCTCGCGTATAGTTATCGACATCGGGTCCTATGCTACCTTCTTTCCCATATCACAGCTTTGACAGAGGCATCCGTCCAATCAGCTCTTCTCAATATCATTCAGGACGTTTCCGACAAGTCTAAAGTTGAAATTCTTCTTCCAGTCATCCAGCAGATTACTTCCAACTTGGAATCTGCAGCGAGCCTCTATGGCCCCTATCTAGGCGAGATTGCCAAGTTGACAACTGGTGCATTTGACACATCTGTTGTGGATGAGCTGAACGAGAAACTCCTCCTATGGGATACCTTCCTTGCTGTAGTGCGAGAATCGGTCAACTCCGGTACGTCCACTTGGAACTGTACAAAGTAAATGCTCAAATATTATGGAGCAGTTTCCATCAGAGAAGTGATTGCAACAAGGTTAACGATCATGTTCTCAAAACTCCAACAACAGCGGAAGACGGAGCTTTGTCTTAAACTCATCGAACTAGGTTCTGAGGAAGGCTCTAGCATTGTAAGTGATTACCCTACGTCTTCATGCGGGTACCAAGCTATTATCTTTAGCAAACTCTCGTCAAGAATCTACTGTCAAACATGTTGCATGAGGCCACTATCATTGTTCAACTTCTGACTTCCCTTCGAATGGAAATTGTCGATGGACCGCGGTCAAGTAAACGGGCGAAACTGGATGAGTAAGTTCATGTTGACGTCGGCGTAGTCTTCATTCTGATTCATACAATCAAAAGACCTGGCGAACCCGGGGACCTTTTACTACGTTTAGGGTTGCTCGCAGAAGTTTTGGCCTCTATGTCTCTTCCAGGTTCCTTGGATCTCATATCTCAACTTTTGGAGACTCTGAGCAGAGTCATGCAATCAAAACCTGCCGTCCATACAGACGTTACCTTCATAGAACAATCGCTAATGTCCGCTATCGACAATACAGCCGGCAATATTAAGGTGAAAGCCTATCCTTGGTCACGATTACCTTATACCTCAACATGGGTTTCCCTGTGTATAGGATCCATCAAGCCGTGCTCCAAATGCCATTAGACTAGATATTCTTGTGGAACTCATTCGAGGTCTGTCCCCCGCTCCCGCGTGTTTGCTCATGCCATTCTCACTCCCTTCGGCAGTGACGGAAAACCCTCAAACATTTCAACAGGCATTGTTGTTGATCGCCAACCTTGCCCGTTTGGCTCCAGACTCAGTGCTGCACAATATTATGCCAGTGTTCACTTTCATGGGCTCCAACGTTTTCCATCGTGATGATGCCTACAGCTTTGCGGTAGTTCAGAAGGTGCGAGTAGATATACGCGTGTACGTCTGCGATCTAATGAGAACCCTATAGACCATTGACAATGTAGTTCCTGTTATGGTGTCGTCACTGAAGAAGACAAACGACGCAAGACTTGATCTTTATATAGCGTCGAGGGACTTCCTTCGTGTCTTTACTGATGCTGCAAATCATATTCCAAGACATCGACGTACCAAGTATGAGATTTCGCTCCCTATGATTGGACAACGACACTCATTCCTTCAAGTTTCTTCGCACATCTCGTCGACGTCCTAGGGCCAGACGATTTCCTGGCGCCGGTCTGTCTATTACTTGTGGAAAAATCAACGAACAGGATAATTCGACAAAACACTGACGACTCTCAAAATGCCTTAGCGCTACCAACATCGTTAACTCGTCACTATTCCCCTATATTACAGACCGCAGTATGTTATCTCTTTCCCCCCCTTCTTTTCTGATCAAGCTAATGAAGCCCCATAGGCCTTGGCGGAAATGTTACATGAATCCCGACGTCTGGCAAGTCGCGCGGCCGGTGCAAATTCCTCTCAGCCTACTCTTCTCGACGACTCGCTGTAAGTGAATCACGTTTTTCTTTGGAGAGATTCCTACATGACTCAAACCCTTAGGCCTGAAGAGAACACTACATCGACAACCACCCTATGTAAGCGACGAGCCCAAGCCATCGTAACCTTCGTTGGCCACGCTGCGAAAGTGTTTCCCACCACTGATGAATCGTCGTCGTCGGAAAGATCGACTTTGAGCAATTTGGTCTCTCTTTTCATCAGTCTAGCTACGTTGAAGGGCGGTTCCACCCCCGATACGAGAATTGACGAGGTCAACAAAAATGCACGACTCGCGTTGGATAAAGTATTGAGTATAGTACCGGCCAGAGACTTTATCGATGCTATCTTGTCGATGCTGGGATCGGGTGATAAATTGGTTCGTTGTATGCGCGTGTACTAAACCTCGATGCTGACCATGCTCCAGGTACAAGTGGGTGCTCTGGATCTATTACATTCTCGACTTCCAAGGATCCCGAATTCCGTGCGACGGGCGATGGTCCCATCTATCGTCAAGATTGTGGAGAGGATACAGGCGATATTGTCTCACCATCCAGAGAAGTCTACTATTTTCTCGTCCCTAAAGGCTATTGAAGCCATCGGCTCGACCATGTCGCAAGGGGAAGAAAGTTGTTTGACGAATCTAACTTCGTCTATAATAGCTTCAACCCAGAACCGCGAGCTGGCTACCAGTGCAATGTCAGCTTTGGCACCACTCCCGTGAGTCCTCATCCTTCAGTACTCGATGAATGGGGTCTAATGTAAGCTGTCAAGGTCTAAACTTGGCCCTCGCCTCATCCCCTTCTTCCGGGAGATAGTTTCTCAAGCAATCGTGATTTTACCCGAGGCTGATCGAGGTAATATTCTCCTCAAGTCCTCTTTGCTTGTGATTTAATGAGTGCATAGATCTTTCGGCGTCCACTGTCAGGGTGTTACATGGCTTACTTGCATCGATCCCTACTTTCTGGAGCTCAGTCGAGCTCAGTCAGGTCTTGAAGCTCTCCCTGGATCCTAAACTATCGCCACATTCACACGATAACATTGCTTCATTCGTGAAAGCATTAACAAAACGAGCGCCCTCTAAGACTCTCTTGCCAACAATCTGCGAACTCTGGCCGAGTGTGGAGAGGTCTTCTCAACCGGTACGAAGCTTGCATCTCCTCCTGAACACAAGATGATACTGATAGAGTTATAGGACTGCCTTGCCCAATACTTCGACATCACGAAGCGGTCGATCCGTAACGCGGGCAGGGCCCAAGTCCAGGAGAATCTCCGGGCGCTGTTTAGTGTCTTCCTTGGGGCGTTTGAGGTCGTCAAGCCTCTTGCGCTGGAAGGAGACAACGTAAGAACTCCTCAGGTTTGGCTTATCTGGTTCTTACCACAATTACCCTTAGGCCAAAGCGCGAGCGATATCGTCCTTCGTTGAGCTTGTCGTCAAACTTAACGAGACAACATTTAGGCCCCTTTTCCGACGTTTGCATGATTGGACTTTCGTTGAGAGTAACGGTATGGCTACCCTGGTTGGCTGAAGACTTACATTCAATCTTCGTTGGTAGATGCCTCGAGGTCCATTACGTTCTGTCAAGTTTACATCGGCCTCTTGGACTACTTCAAGGTGCGTAGCCGTCAGCGATATTTTTACCTGACATGCTGATGTCTTACATTGTAGAACTTGATGAATCCATACATGGCGTTGATCATTGCGCCATTCGTGGACATCATGAAGGGTCATATCAACTCCACAACATCGAATAAAGAGATGCTTACCGTTGTCCTTGAGACCTTCGCGAAAAGTATTGGCTACGACGATGGAGGTTAGTATGTTCTTTTTTCGCGTTCCTATTCGATATTTGACGCTGGACACGACTACTCTTTTAGGCTTCTGGCGTGACGAAAAGACTCGTCAGGTCACTCCATCGCTAATAAGTCTGATCCCTATTTGTGCTCAGCTGAATGACGAGGACGCCAAGACTTTCCTGCAAGATTCCTTGATATCGACGGCAGAACATGTCGTTGACGATACGTTTCTCAAAACCATTAACCTGGACATTTTGATGCACACGCGTTCAGAAGACGTCTCTACTCGGCTTTTTGCTCTATCGTGTTCTGAAGCCCTATGGAGAGTACACGGCGGAAAGTTGTCAGGTAAACATCCAGTTTTTACGTCCTGATGAGATGGATCCAACGTTCTACTGTAGGGTTCGTCGCCGAAACTGCCACATTCATCGCAGAGTGTTGTGAAGATGAGCATGACACCGTCGCGAAGGAATCCTTTAAGCTGAAGGATGCAGTAGAGGCTGTAGCAGGGAGCATAAACGGGATATGAGATGTTTGTTGCGACAGAAACGCTATCTGGCCGGAGGGGTAGCCTTTGGTATCCATGACGTTCCACGGACATGCCCAGCTAATGCGCCGAGAGTTCTTGAGAATACGTAATTGAATGTTGATACAAGTTAAGGATATTCAGCGCGAGTAATGAGGAGTAGGAATCATGGACGTGTATCGGAAACATTATACATAGCTGAGAGGGGGAAAAGAACGTCACGAAAAACCATGGATGGCGGAAGCCAGTTTCTTAGCCGTCTATACGATGATAAGCGCGGTTCCCTGCGGCCCACTTGTGACCCAAGTCAGCAGCAATACCAGTAGCCAAAACCCCCATGGCAACCAAGGCTGAGAACACCCAGGAGGTCGTGTTTAGGACGTAGCCAAACCCTTGATAATTGGACAGTGAGGGGTAGTGGAAAGTTTTATAGCGAAAATCACGTACCAAAGTATGCATCACCTAAGGTAGGATATGCACCGGTGCGTTTGCTGTCAGTAACAATCGCGAAAGCAACGATATTAAACACGGCTAAGTGAATAAGACCAAGCATCAATATCCCCGTAGAACCACTAATACATGTAAAAGACTCGCCATGAAGGAATATAAGTCCAGCAACAGCTTTCCAAATTCTCCTTCTCCGCGAACCCGTACTAACTCCAACGAGGATTGCAAACAACGATAAGACTGCGAATCCGATTCCAAGCTCGACAGCGTAACCAGCGCTAACCCAGGTCGGACAGAAGGATTCATTCTCCTTTTCGCAAGCATCCTTGGCTCGCATAGGGAATTTGCGACAGCTGTAATCGGTATAAGAGAATTTGCCATTCTCTCCGCCTCCTGGAATGCTGATGACTTTGAGTTCACAGAGTTTGGTAAGGCCGTATTCAATGGTAACTTTTGTGTGGAGAATTTCAGGTGTTTCGACAACCAGCCTGTTGAAGGACGAGTATTGAGGTCGGCCCTCAGGTGCTATCGTGAATATCCTTACCAGTCCACCCGGCGCAAAGAAAGTGAATTCTACCATCTCAATAAGCAAATGGATGTAGAGGTCGATCTCGGAGAGTACATACCAGAACCAGGCTGATTATGACCGCAAAGAAGGTCACAAAATAGGACGTCTTCCGCATGATGGGATGTGGAAAGCAAGCCTGTCGAGTGGCAGGTGCGAGTTGTTCAATAACTGCGCGCTATTTGCCTGCAACGTTTCGTAATGACGTCATCTACTGCCTAACCTATATGTACAGTGGTAACAGTCAGTCACATCGACTTGAATAACAACCAGATTCATACATATATCACTACTCAATAAACTAATCTTACATTACAATAATCCAAGAGAGGGAAATAATTATAACAGTTTCGTTATCACTCCGAGCCCCTAGAACAGGATGAGCAATGGATAGCGATGAAAAAATTCTGGAACCACGGCGCACCTTCGTCTTCCCTTCACGAAACAGTAACTTCATCCCTTCTTTAACAAATTCAGGATGAGAAATAAACTCAAATTGTACGGTGGCGCGGTCCCCTGTTCGGAGAATGCCTTGAGGATGATCCATCGAGACGATTCTCACTGTCTGCCGGACAGCCTAATTGGAAAACCAAATCGGTTGAGTGAATACAAAGTATTGACGTTTCGAGACTTACTCCACAGTGCAACATCGCTTGATAGTTCCTCTGTAAGGTTGTGTTGTGGCTATAGGATGGTCGTTAGGTCGGCACAGATGTATGAAGAAAACGCCGTACTAAAGAATCAGAACTTGTCCTTCAAACTGTCGGACAGCTGTAGACGAATCATGAGTCATGTATCACCATCAATCAATGTTAAACGTTCCCCACCCTTTGGAAGAGGTACTTCAGCCTTTTCAGCTTTGTGTACAAGCACCATTCCTTTCCGAACAGTGGACCGGCGCACTCTCTTTAGCGCTAACGACACACACTGTCCCGCCTCAGCCGAGGTCACTGGTGCACTGCAATGACGGGAGTATTGAACACGCTCACAAATAAAAGCTATCGATTAAACGAACCGTTTCCGCTGCATGTCTTTCACCGAAGTCGTCTGATAGTTTCCGTTCGAATCAGGCCCTATTACCACAGCATCTCCTTTCGATATACGTCCGCTGTTGACAATCCCGTTGATAACAGTACCGACGTATGGCACGGACCATACTTCAGTTATGGAGAACTACTCCGGCGCCGTGAGACCAAGAAGATGGGAAGGGGATATCACGAACCTCTAGCGGTTGATCGACAGCGAATTTATCGGTATCCGCTTCACTTGATGGAAGGAGGTTCAGAAAGGTTCGAAGCTGTCGGACAGAACGGCATCAATGCTGTCGCCAGTCCAAAACTCCAATGAGAATTACGTGGTCTAAACCCTCTCCAGTGACATTAGAGACTTGGAATATTGGACATAGCCTAGATTCGAGGAAGTTTTCAACCTCGTATGAATCCAACAGACGGAGGACGCTGACCTATTCTTTCCGAACGTTGTAGCTACTTCGACGGCTGTTTCGCTCGACTTGACGAAGACAGGCGTTTTCCTAAACCGCCCTTGAGACCATCGCGCAAAAGTCGCAAATCACGGGAAGACTAACCGGCAACCTGGACTCTTCAAGATTTTCACCACTTGCTTTATTGTCTCCGCCATGACATTTGCTGGGGTCATGTCGATCTTCGGTTTTGTACTGTCAGTCAGATACCCATCGAAGACGACACCGCTTACTTTAGTCACACACACCACAATCGGCACACTCAAAGCGAGGGCTATCGACAGGTGTTCTTTTGACATGCCAATAAGACCAGCATTGGCTCCAACTATCAGAACAACGCAAGAGGGCGCGCCAGATGTCAAACCGTATAACGTAGTCTTGAGATACTTTTCGTGTCCCGCCAGGTCTGTAGTAAAGTCTGTCTCGCCAGTGGTGACGGCTGGTAACGGTTGCACCCACCAATAAATGAAACAATTTTCGCCGCTTGCACGGATATCTCTTCCCAGCCTAGTTTCTCTCTTCGTATAACCTCGGGATCATTCGACCCTGCTGTATCTGGTAATATTGGTTTGCCGGCAGGGTCGAAGCCCAGGATCTGGACGGGTGAGGATGTTGTAAAACTATGATAAGACGTTTAGTAAAGATCCTACTCACTTCCATCCCTACACTGGATGTTCGACCAGTTTCAACTTCATGTTTGTGACGGAACAGTCCCACTCGCGCTCTCCCCCTTCCATCGTCCAAAGCGCCTGATTTATGCCGTATTTAGGGAACCGAAAGCCACTTAGAGGGCATGAGAAAGCAATTAACACGAACCTCGGGTGAGGACACCTAATGTTGTTGATTTGCCGCTGTCGACGTTTCCAACCACTGCACAACGAACTTCAGGTGTCAAAGCCACGCTGGCGGGAGGTAACCGTAACAGTATAGATATTCGCGGGTGTTTCCCCTTCGATTCAAAGAGAACGCAAGCCTGATGATGAAACGATATGTAAAGGAGAGGCAATAGTAGACTGAAAACAAACCTTGCCACCTATTTCCTCTACTACACTGGTTATTTGAGTACGTAGAAATTCCAACTGCTCTACAGTCCGTTCGATCCCTGTCCATCCTTCCTCTTTGGAGTCCTCAGCAAGTTCATTTGCAAACAACTTTTCGTGAGGAGGTTGAGCACCTATACGCAAAACCCATTCTCCGTGATTCTGAGTGATTAGTGTTGCTATTATGTCTCTTGCATGATCCCGGTCAGTTGTGGTATTGACAAGTAATAAGGACTGGGATAAAATGAGCCGTGCACAATAGTCACAATAAGAACTCTCACCATCATTCTCTCTTCCATTTCGAATGTATTGCTTTGTGGCCCAGAGGACATCTCCTCGTTCGACTTTCCGTTAGTATCTTTGCTTTCTGCCGGTTCTTTCGACTTTCCGTTCTTCTCTGCGGCCGCTACATCTTTTAGCTTTCCCTTGACGTCTTTCTTGTCCTTTACGCCATCCTTCGCCGTGCTGTGAGTTAACGCCCCAGCTGTCATATGAGCTCTTTGTTTCGCGACTTCGCGATGGTGAATTTCCTCGATTTCGGATTGAAAGCTAGTGAGGCTTGTCTTGTTCGTATTTGTTGCAGGAGACATGATAGAGAATTTCCGCAGGGCTTTTGTATGAGTTAGAGCCAAATAATCGAGTCAGATTAAATCCTCGATTGAGTCGAAATGACTTGATTCAAGTAATGATCGAGCGTTTCTACACCCTCTTACTGAGCTCCTGGCTCAGCCCTGAATCTGTAGACATAAGGATAGAAAGCTTACAGTGATTTCCAATCCTGGAGCCTGTGATGGTATGCGAGGACTGAATGAATTTCACGTGATCGGTGCTAGAAATGGGTCCGTGCGCTTCTCGACGCGTTTCTTCTCCAACGCTCATGTCATGAGTTCTTCTCCTTCCTCATCATCTACTAGAATTATTTCTGGATCAACACCCGGCCTTCTCGATCCTTCACAAACTCAAAGAGTACTTCGTTCTCCAAATTCCCGGTTATCCTTTGCCTATCACGACCCGCGAACTGCCTCAACCCATCATACTCTCGGTGTTGATCATGATCTATCCAAGTCTCGTCGCGTCGTGATAGAAGCTCAAGGTGGTGCTCTTACATGGAGGTTCGTTCCAAAGGCGTTATTAGACAAAGGCGTCGCGGACGAAGGTCAATGGCCAAGGGTGATTGACATTTGCGGGTACGTTACCAGCTCCAGTTTCTCCCTCAAGACTCACCATTCTTTTCAAGCCAACTAATCGAATGTTCTGAAGACCAGTGGGACATCTACAAACTCGATAACAAATACGAATGTCGTGTTCGCTTACCACCTGCATTGTCTACGATCACCCTAGCAACACCTATAATTCCAAGTACAAGGACGGAAGTACCTCATATAAACGGAAAACGTTATAACGTGGCGCCAATGGAAAACGGAATTCCACGACTTGTACCTCGGAAAAAGTTCCACCGGAATGATTCACCTCTCACGTTTCACTTGAGTCTATCCGAAGATGAGATAGATGAGAGTGAAGTTGAGGAGATGATCGTGGACCAGCCACCGGCGAGATCGAAATCTGCTGCTCCAGGCTCTAGCGACCGTACCAAAAAGCTTAGAGAAGAAATCAGTAGGAACAGACAAGCGAGAAGAGAGGGAATGGCGCGTAGGGCGGAGAAGTTGGCTCAACAGGAGGAATTTTTCCCGGCTACCAGTCACGAACAACCGAATGAACAGCAGGATGGAGATTCTTCTCCAGACACTCAACCTAAACGTAAAGGTACGTGACGACACCTCGACTCCCAGTGTCCCCGATTCGAATAACAGGTTATATCAGCCACAAGTCTTTTCAACCCATTCCACGATACGCACTACGTGAAAGTTATAGAAGAAGAGCGCAATATGAAGTACTACGAACACACCAATACAGCCAATTCGAAAAGAGCCCGAACTGTCTCGCCGATGACCGCAAAACGAGAATTGGATGTAAAACGTCATCGACGAGCGAAGCAAAAGCAACGCTCAAGACAAGCAAGAATGCGGGATCGAAGAGAACAATGGAATGAACAATTTATGCGAGAGATTTATGCAGAAGTACCGGAGCTCAGAGAAACACAACAGAATGGTCCCGACCCGCATGATTCGGATTCGGGCGGAGATGAGGAAGAGGAGGATATGGAAAGAGAAAACGAAAGTTCGGGTAGTGAGGGTGGGGGTCAACCTCGTTCTTGGGAAGAGGTGGACGAAGCAGCTGCTAGGGAAGCTGCGATTGCAGAATCACGGAGAAAACTGGCTGAACTCGAAAAGGACCGACCTCTGTGGGAGGCGGAAGCTCACAAACGCGCTATGCGAGAGAAAGCCGAAGAGGAAGCAGCCCGGTTACGTCGTGAACAGAGGCGATGGGCGGAAGAGCGACATGCCGAAACTGAGAGACAGATGCGGGCGGAAGAGGCTAAGAGACGACAGGCAGTGGATCCCCGTGTGCAGGAGGAGCGTGTTCGGCGGCAGCGGGAAAAGTACGCACGAGATCGTTGGTCTTACGGGGCTTGGACGAACCAACGAGCATTAGAGCGGTATAAATCGCTTAGCGAGTCTTTCGACAGCACAAAGTTCTCGGAAGAAGAACCTTTGATTTGGGAAGCTGTTCCATGGCCGGTACTAAATGCACCTCGAAACTTGACCGTGGAATGCATTAGTTGGGATGCCGTTGAGAGGTTTTTCACCACCGCACAGAGGAGTATGAGAGAGCACGACTTCAAGGCTTTCGTTGAGAAGAGTCACCGCCGTTTTCACCCTGATAGATGGAAAGCTAGAGGGATCTTGAGGACGGTGGTCAATGATATAGATAGGGATAATCTTCAAGTCGGTAAGCTTGCGGTCTTTCATCTGTACGAAAAGGGACTTAACTAGCGTCTTTCAGCCGGTAATACTGTATCTCAGGCGATAACACCTATATGGTTAAGGGGAAAGGAACGTTAAATAATATTTCATTGTGAATTATGGCATTCGCGTACAAAATGTCAGCATTGTGTACAGTTTACGCCGTCCGCGTCAGCAGCACAAACAACGTCCAACAAACTCATGCGGTTGGCTCGTGCGCACTTCCAGCTCCCAAGTCTGCGCAATCCCGTCCATTTCTCCTTTCATTCTTAAATCTCGAAGCTGGGACTCCTCAGTTGTCGCTCTTCTCACTAGCTCATCAACGACTTCTGAATGGCCGACACGCGTCCCGACAGGAATGCCTTAAGACGGTCTCGCTCTGCCCCAGATGTCCCATCAGACTCTAATCGACAGCCTTCCTCGACGCTCCTTACTATCCCTAATAATCCAATGAACGGTCCGCGCAGCGCTGGTCCCTCATACTCCTACTCTCATGACCAGGATATGGAGTCATCAATAATTCCAACTATAGCCACGCCCCCTCGAGTTGGCAGATCCTCTGTCGGAGAACTACGAGAAATCCCAATAGTTCCAGGAATCTCACCGACCGCATCTCAAGATCGACCTCCACCACGACAATTTCATCCTCATCGTTCGTTCATCTATCGAGCTATGATATATTTAGGTTATGGTCGAGGGGCGTCACCGAATCGAAAAATCTTGGTTTCTCTGATATGGAATCTGCTGTGGGGTTTTGCTCAGGTGCTTTCTTACTTCCTCGGTTGCAATTCTAACTAACCTTTGCTCATGGCCCCCTGTACAGATCGTGACTATTATCGGAATACTCGCTTATGCCGCAAGTAAAGAAAGTCCGGTAATGGCCGCTGTAAACGAATGGAATGCGTGTACTCGACCTTTAGGAGTATGGTCGTGTCTATGGATAGGCAGAGTTCTTGTTGCGTGTGTCCTATCATATTGGGGTTGGCGGAGAGACCGTTCTACGTGAGCTCCCGATGGTTATTGGTGATACCTTATCATCTTATGACTAAATTACAAGTATTAGGCGTGGGTTACGAGATGACCCTGAAGCTGTAGGATCGTCCAGTGCGACATCTACTGAAGCCATAGCTTCAGGACCAACAAGTCTTTCCAACCAATCACAAGGCAGGAGTGGACGTGCGAATCATCGACAGGGTTCTTCAAGCTCCTCCGCTACAGCAGATACACCCACACTTCCCCATACAATCTTATTCAGAAGGTGAGCGGTGATATAGCGGTCTTTCTTAGTCTCAAATCTGATCACGCACCCACCTTGGCAGATTGTCTTTATTTTCCTCGTTGTACAGCTTGAGTTGGTTCCTGACCGCACACATCCTTGTCTATACCTCTGTAAACACATGTCGATGGTCCTCGCCACATCTATGGTGGCTCGTCTTCAGCATTCTATGCATCACCTACTTGATGATCCTGGAGGTTGTTGTTTTGGGGCTTGTCATCTTCATCATTGGTCCTTTCATCCTGGTATGCAAAAAATCCTCACAACCCGAGAACAAAGTTCATCTTGCTTACGAACCTCACAGTTATTGTGGAACATCTTTTTGATCTGTATCGGACGCCATCCACTTCAAAATCCGCATATGATCAAACCAGAAATCGGGAAGCTACCGAAATCAGCTGTAGACCGGATACCACTGGTGATGTATATTCCACCACCTCCAGATGCACCACCTGTAGAAGGTCCAATCAAAATTCCCGAAGCGGCATATTCATATCCTCCGAAACCTTCGCAAGTATCTGCTACCCGGTCAAAGAGGCGATTCAAATACATTAGAAATTTTACCAAGTCGAAGAAGGAGAGCGGTAGTGAGGAGAAGAAAGAGGGTGGGGGCAGTGCTAAAGACGGCGAAATCAAGGAAAACTCTTGGGAGGATCATTGGGAGAAGGAAGGTTATCCTTTTGTTGTTTTGGAAAACAATCGAGCTGCGTGTGCTATCTGTCTTATGGACTTTGAGGAGCCGAAAAGGGTCAACAAGATAAACCCTCAACATGCTGACACTCAAGAAACGCTGACAGAAGCGGAACCGAATTCGTCGACGAAAAACGAGGGTGCTGTAGATTCACAGAATATTACAGAGGAGGAACGGGAGCGTGATCCGGCCACAATCAGGTTGGAGGATGCTGGCGAGGGAGCGCAACCACTTAGGCTTTTGGCTTGTGGCCATGTTTTCCATGTATGTGTTTTCTTTTCTTTGAACTACTCATATGGTGAACTGACGAATTTCGAACGTTAGAAAACTTGCGTCGATCCTTGGTTGACGGATGTATCCGGCCGCTGCCCTGTGTGTCAGAGACCCGTTGAAGTTGACGAGCCGAAAAAGAGGAAAAAGGGAACAAGATAACAACCAACTGTAATGCTGCAACGACCGTCGGAAGACACCTTATCCTCGCAAGCTTGGGACTAACTATGCAATCTTGTACAGCTCTAAAATCAGTCATTTAACCTAACGTACTGTATTTTTATTTTTCTGTAATTGACAAAGAACGTATATTATAGGGAACTTTATCGCCATCATTCAACTTCTATTCTACGAACCTCCCAATCCTCCCTCAGTCGAGTTTCAACAAGTGCATCTAACTCTTTCGCCCTTTCGACTGCGACGTTCACGATTTTCAATACGTCGTCTGGTGCGAGAGGTACACCACCACTCTTTTGAACAACACATAGTTCGCGTTGGGCGTTGAGGGCGATGGACATCGTTCCGCCGCTTAACCGCTGCTCTAGCTGATTCGGGTCTAAGACGATAGGTAGAGACGTATCGTTGAAAAATGCAAAAGTGAAACAGTATGGTGTGGGGTGGAGGGAAAGAGGGAGGGGAGCTCGTGAGGATGGAGGGTGCTATACACAGGGATAAGTCGTTTCGGAGAAGTATTGAGAGAGATACGTACAACTGTGACTTCGTCTCCGATAACTTCCACTTCAGGTTTTCGAAAATGTTTCAGTGCGATGAGAGCCGCTAGACATGAACAATCGAGTAGGTTTCCGGAATCTGCTAGACAGTGTATCGTGAGACGAAGATGCCAGACCTATCAAAGGCGGTTGTCAGTACCAAAAATGACTGATATCCTATTCCGAACGAGAACGCACCCGTTGTCCAGCTTGTATACACAGCGACTCTTTGTCGACCGTATCACTCCTTCTGATCACTTTATCCAACATTCGCGTTATCGTTACTTCCTCTTCCGACGGTCTTCGAGAAAGAAAAAAAAATCGCAATTAATCTTCAGCATTAAAAGACAAAAAAGGACGCTAAAAACACGTACCTACCGACCAAGTTCATACTCGCTTGACGCCATCGGTGAAAGTTCAGAATGAATGGTTATGAAGCCCTCGAAAGGGCGCTCTGGTGGTGGCTTCACCATTTTCGCGCCAAGATTGGCTAGTACTCTGCGTGTCGAGGAAAAACCGTCAAGATTACACCCCAAGAAGCAAAGCCTCGCCCGACTACCTAGTTTTTCCAAGTGCACACTCCACGATTCCAAGTTCTTCGCTGAAGGTGATTTCAGGAGAGCGCATCTCGAGGGGAAGACGACCATCGAGTCGGAGGGATTCTTTGAGAGCAGAGAAGAGAAATTCTTTTTCTGGAATGGAAGGTGATGGTGGTCGCATGTTGAGTTGGTATTCCTGATCTCTCTTTACACAGCTGGACGTTTGTTAGAAGAGGAGGGTTCTCAAGCACGACTTCGACAACGTACGGACGGACCACCCACGTGATCCACGTGCCAAAAATGAAACTTGAGGGATCGAGACACGGGTGTTCCGGGTGTACGGGTAATTAGAAACGGAGGGTATCAGCCTATTGTTGTAATCATTCTACGGTTTTGTATAAAAAGTAACCAGGCTAACACTACGCACTCGAAACAATCGGATGACACGGCCTCGATGGGGAGCTCGTCGTCAAAGCGGATGTCATTCAAGCTTAGACGAGCCGCCAATCTGTCTGTTTCTTGGTTGCCATTATAGCTAATTAGGTTGATTGATAACCCAACCAGGTTTCACACTGTAAGTCCAGTCTCAAGGATTTGAGGACCAGGATTGATGGCATTGCAAGTGAGCTTGTAGAGAACAAAGATTTTGTTGATTGACTATATGCTATTCTTGGAGGGCAGAGAGTCATCTGAACGACGCCGCTAGAATACTTAGTGGCTTACTGCTTCACCCACATAAGTTTGGGTATTCCCACCGTACAGGTCGATGGTTCTCACTAAGAATCATGTTCTGATCATGATCTTCCCGGCAACCGCAGCTGTCTTTGATAAAAGAAAACATGGTATAGAACGATGAAGTGATACAGGGTATTGGTGGAAAGGTATGGTCCAAGTAGTGTAGTGAGATTCTACTATTGTCCGAGCGGTCCTTGAAAATATATCGTATCTAGTCACAAACCGATTCCGTGGAACGAAGCAAAAATCTAAAATGTCTTAATTGTACGATACCACCAGGCCCACCAGGAGCGGTAGTAAAAGAATGGTGAAATGAACCACAGGCATGGTAGCAGAACTTTTCACTCTCTGGCCGGAGAGAGTAGAGGCACTGGAACTTCCCCATAGTGTCATGTTGCGGAAGTAGGTGTGTGTATCGACAAGAGTCGACCAACTGTCGTCAGAGCCTAAAGGTGAAGATGAGAGGTTTTTCGCAGTCAAAAGGAGAGTGATTACCTCCAAAGAAGGTTCTGTGCCAATGATTCTGCTAAGCAGGATTTTTCTGATATGATTTCGGAAGAACATACGAGAAATACAAGCCATTAGCATTGACATTTAAACTTGTCCTGAATTGAAGATCTTGTTGCGATACTACTTGAAACCCGTCGATGCTACAAACAACATCATTCGTTGGAAGATTAACGGCTGAAAATGACCAGTACGTACTAGAGTTGAAGATTGCCGTTGGCAATATCCGGTGGACTGTTTAGTTGAACTAGAAGAGTGACACGGGTCCATCTGTAACCTTGAAAGGTCAAAAAAAAAAAAAAAACGACCGGTGAAAGTGAACCGAACTAGCGTACTTTCCGGGAGCAAAAGTGAAAGATCCTCTCGACACACTGATCCCGAAGTCCGAATTACATGTAATATTGCTTTCTTTACAAAGGCCATTGGGCGACTGGATATAGGCATAGACTGTTTCCGCGACGCGATTTAGCATCGAAAAAAAACAGACGGTCTGTTCGCGCGCGCGTAACTCGCACCTTCTCCGGCCCCCTCCCGCCTCCACATAAGTCTCGTGCTGAAACAATCGCGTCCGTTGGGCTGGTTTCCACCGCTACACCCAGTTACATTTGGACCACCTCGCAGTCCTGGAAGCTTGCCTCCCTTAACCCAATCGAATCCCTGTTCAAATGCAATATCATAGCTGAGCATCATTGACTGAAAGGGTTTTTGGTCATTTGAAGAGTTCCAAAAGTTGATGAACTGGACACCCCCGGTGTCGTGTGAGTAGCTTCCTCTAGGATAAGTGACTCGTAAGACAGGTCCCGAAGTTGCGTTGAGCGGATCGAAAACAAAGGCAAGATTATGGGAACCATCTTGTGTTCTGCCCTTTGCCAGAGACCATTTGGAGACTATATGGGACTGAGCATCGGAGCTAGAGAGAGTAGAAGTAGGGAATGGAAACGAGGTGCTGGTAGCGAGTGAATATTGAGAAGCCAAAGCGTTATTTCCTGATAGCGACATGGTGGGAGAGAGGTATTCACACCCAAAAAGGTCCGGTTTTTGTAGCAAAAAAAATTATCCAAAAACGTTGCGTTTCTGAACGAGAAGAATACTTTAAGTGTTTAGATGCGTGTTTGGATTCGCGCCAGCCAATCGGATTAGATGCCGGTTGGGGTCTAGAAACAAAAACGTATCGAAACCACATAAAGCAGGCAAAATCTTTCCTTTCCTGGAAATTTTTTCGCTAAAAAAAAAGACGTTGTGATTATAATCCACGTGACCACGCCATCAAATGGATCCTCAGTCCAAGCTGTCCTGGGCCAAATGTATTCAACACCATGTTCAGCCAATCTCGAAGAGGCAACACTCGCAATTCCGACCACGAATATACCCAGCCGTTATTATCCCACTCTGAAGACTCAAGAAATGTTGAAGATGACAGCGTCGTGTTCACATTGAATTCAGACTCGGACTCGGTCGAACCACCCAACTCTGACGTTGGCAACCGCAGGAACAGGGACGAGCACTCTGTACGGTTTCAAGAAGATGTCCATATAATTCCACCCCCGCTGCGCTCAACCGTAGCTAGTCGGGAAGCTGGTACGCAAGTCATCTGTGTCGTGGTCACCATTTTCATTTTGAATCCTGCACTTAGAGTTTGACCTCGACTCGGACGAGCTCAACGATGAAGAGAACCAAACCTCGAACGTCAGGCGAGGATATGCGGATAATACTATGCCGCTAATTGTGGGACTGTTTGAAACGTCCGCACGTCGAAGTTTGGATGCCCCGGTACCCCTTGGTGAAAATGGCTACGATCCAGCGGTAAACGTGGATTTGGAGGAGCTGGCTGCAAAGCGTACTGCTGGTGGGGGGCTACTTGATTCTATCGCCAACATGGCAAACTCCATTTTAGGAGCTGGTGCGTGGTCCTTGTAAATGTTGAGCCATTGCAAATTCACTTACATCCCGTGCAGGCATTATTGGTGTGCTATTATTCAAGGCCGTTCGCGGTACACATTTCTGACATGAATACCGTTTAGGCCTTCCCTATGCTGTCAGCCAGGCTGGTTTCGTCACTGGTCTCTTCTTACTCGTGTTCTGCTGCGGCTTGACGGACTGGACCATCAACCTAATAGTCATCAACGCAAAGTTAAGCGGAAGCCAGTCGTACATGGATACCATGAGTCGATGCTTTGGTTCTAGTGGGCGTACCGCAATATCGTTCTTCCAATTCACCTTTGCCTTTGGTGGTAAGTTTTGGAACTCTCCCGACCCGTGATATTCGGCTTAACAGGCTTAGGAATGATCGCTTTCTCCATCATAATCGGCGATACAATTCCCCATGTCATACGTTCAATATTCCCTTCCCTCTCTATCATGCCCGTACTATGGATCTTCACCAATCGACAGTTCATAATCTTTCTGTGCACAGCTTGCGTTTCATACCCCTTATCCTTATATCGCGACATTCATAAACTCTCGCGTGCGTCCGGACTGGCACTGATCGGGATGTTAATCATTGTTTTTGCCGTAGTCATTGAGGGGCCTCACGTACCTCCGGAGTTGAAAGGCGACCAATCCAAGCGCTTCTCGTTGATCAATCCCGGCGTCGTACAGGCCATTGGTGTTATATGTTTTGCTTTCGGTCAGTTTTCATCAAGTGCAGAACACGCTTTTGCTCAGTCTTCGCGTAGTTTGCCATCACAATTCCCTTCTTATTTACGGAAGTTTGAGAACGCCGACCCTTGACCGATTCGCTCAAGTTACGCACATATCGACATTATTGTCTTTGTTATGTTGTTGCATCCTTGCTATATCTGCATTTGTGGTGTTCACGGACAAGACCCAAGGAAACATTCTTAACAACTTCCCTTCGGTAAGACTGTTGTTCTCCGACGGTCATCTGTTGACTTTCTTCGCCCGTCAGAACGACACTTTAATTAATGTGGCGCGTTTTTGCTTCGGCCTCAATATGTTCACCACACTCCCTTTGGAACTCTTCGTGTGTAGAGAGGTAACTGTGGTTCGTTAACCGGCAAACTTTATCCCTAAACCATAAAAACAGGTAATCGAACAATACTTTTTCTCGCATGAACGGTTCAGTCCTCAACGACATCTGTTTTTCACGACGACCATCCTTTTCGCTTCAATGCTGAGTAGGCCAAATAAACCTTTTTTCCCTGTACCCGTACCCAACGCTTACCTCCTTTGCAGTTGCACTCATAACTTGTGATCTTGGAGTAATGCTTGAGATTACAGGTGGCGTATCAGCCACGGCCATGGCGTTCATTTTTCCAGCTGCTTGTTACCTCAAACTTTCCAATCAATCGGAAACTTGGTATAGCCGTAAAAGACTTCCAGCTTTGGCCTGTGTCATATTCGGCGTGACTGCCATGACCCTTTCTCTATTCTTTGCTTTGCGAAAATCTTGGACCCCACAAGGGGAGGCCAAAATTTGCATGTGAAACGATATATATATATATATTTTTAAGGAGGACCCGCTTTCTACAGAAGTATTTAGGACTGCATCATGCATGGACAGGGCATAATGATATGTATAGAATAACACCTAATGCAAGAAAAATGGACTTCTAGTCTATTCCAATTGCGGCCTTGAGCCCCTTTACTTCATCCAACTTCTCCAAGCGTAAACCTTTTCCTTTACTTTCCACAGCAGAGAGTGGAGAGACTTTCACTTGCTCGTAATTCATCCAAAAGTAGTCGACTTTCTCAAAGGGCCAAGGATCGGGATTGCGGTCTTCTGGGGCACAAACGAGTAGCCAGATTGCATCGTATCCTCCAGCTGTCGTGAAACGTGTCACTAGGTCAGGAAACCCAAAAAAGCCAACGACATACCACCAGGAACACCACCCCCGATTACACCTGCTTGAGAAATACACTCGTCAAGAAGAGCGGTCTGTTCCGGAGGTTCGATCGGGACTCCAGCGAAGTCACCCATTTCTTTCATCTTTCGACGCACCGCCTGAAAACCACATTTTGTTTCGAACGGAAAACGATACAAGTTCTGCATACCTCAGTAATCTGGTGGACCTTGTAAAATGTTTCGGCAACTTCAGTCTCCTCCGTGGATAGGAAAGGATCAGCAGTCCACTAAAATAAAGAAAGGGCATCAGCAAAAACTTTCGATAATTTCAGGCTGATCAACCGCGTGTTTGTGTTTTGTTTTTTTTTACCTGTAAGGGTTGTAAAGATGAAATGTATTTCAACGCCCTGCTGTAATTCTCCGGATCCCGCGAATGTAAACCAGTCAACTGCTGAAGTGTCTTAACGAGCGACTGGTTCTTTTGGTCGATTTCATTCCAAACTGCTTCCGCTTTAGAGGCAATACACAAATGAGCCACGGGTAAGAGGTTTGAGCTTAGGGCCTCTGGACTGATGACTAACCTTTCACGCTGTCCTGTTTGCGCCATTGAAGGACCTTGCCGACTAACGAAGGGGTGTCGCTTCCCGCGTCTACATCTGCAAGCATCAGACGAGTCAGTGGCGGAAGCGAGAACGGCTGAACACGATGATCCCAGGCTTTGTTTGATGGTGAGAGAATACGAGATAGAGATTGCGTCGGTTCCGCCTGGCAGAGGGTCAGAGGGAAAAAACAACCGCGTTATCGATATATAAAATCGTCCACTCACCGTTTCTTCTGACATCAGATCCTTCAACACCGCTGGATCAAAGCGAGTATAGATATGACTACCAAAGACCGCTGCAGATACATCAAATCCACTTCCGACTTTTCCTTGTGCGAGGCAATGGACGAACTGGGAAACGTTATGGGCGAGATGTCGGTCTTCGTCGTCGTGGCCTTCAAACACTGAGGCAGATATCACACCAAAGTGAAGTAATAGAGAGGAGACGAGTGATGTTATCAAGGCAGCAGACGATCCCATACCAGTCTTGTGAACTTCTGAAAGCTGAACTCCTTGAGGGCAGAACGGTGGTATCTGGGACAAGGATTGTATGCTACGAGGGAGGCCCTTGGACTCGAGCTATCGGGGAAGAGATGCTTTCAGCATTGATGTAACCAAAAACAACTTGATCAACTGTAATTTTTTCACCTGAGCTCGTTGCGAGTAGAAATCATTATCCCCAACGATCGAAATATCAAGCCCTCGAGTTAGGATTTCAGAAACTGCGTCTATTCCCCGAACCTCATGGGCCAAAGAGATTGTCTTTTGTAATGCCAAATGCACAAATTTATTTTTACTAGAGCTGGAGAAACAGAGATGTCAGTACGCGAAGCGTTTCCGATGTATTAGATTACTTTTGTAATGAAGCCTCAACGATAATTGTTGGCTGGCATTTGGCAGAATACAACCAAGTGGCGTCTTCGAATTGAGGAGAGCGAACTCGGATTACTGATTCGTTGGGACGAGAGTGAGCCTGGACGACGGTGTAGAATCTTGGAGACGCGGAAACGACAATTCCGGAATATGCTGGATCGAGAACAAGATAACCGCCGGCTACAAGAACCTTGCCTGGGGCAGAAACAATTGTGGGCCGACTCTGGGTCATAGTAGGGTGGTAAGAAGACAGTGAGGAAAGGAATCAAAGTATGCTCGTAGTACAACGTTCATCCTAATATGGGCCTTATATCCTTTCTGCCTCGAGATATTCGATGATGAGATAAGCGTAGGCCGTTGATGAAAAAAAAGGGAATAAGGGTTTAGTTCTAGTTTTCCCCAAGATTATACATGTGGATATACACTGGCGAGCGCTGTACTGTAAGGGAAGAGCTTCAAATCTACGCTCGTCCTCCATTCCCGAACCAAGCTTTTTGGTGACCACACGTCGCATTCGTACAGCCAGGACACCGAAGTCCAAGCTGTAGACTGGTGGGTCCCAGTTTTTTCTGATTACGAAGATGCTCTGTTGCGATATCAGCCAGAGCTCGTATAAAGACCGGAGAATCGTTTAACGACTCTGATCTCTCGATTTGTATCCCAAGCTTTGGCAAAGGAAAAGAAGGTAAGCGATTCATAGAACCCCTCGAGGCAGAAGGGAAGAAACTCACTTCTCGCGCCTCTTCTACGTACTCTAAATCAAGCTCATACAACGTCTCGATATGGTCGCTAGTGAAGGCTATAGGTACCAGAATAACCTTCTTTCGACCCAAGCGAGCTAAGCCCTTCAAAGCTTCTCCTGTTTGCATACCCATCCACGCGGAAGGTCCTACTTGCGATTGCCAAACAAGCCTATAGGGATTGGAATGTCCTAAGCGATCCATAACGGCGGATACTGACGTCGAAACCTCGAGAACATAGGGATCGCCGCGGTTTACCACGGACATAGGCAAGGAATGGGCAGAAAATAAGAGAACGACTTCTGATCTTTCGGATTGAGAAAATTTAGCAAGAGACGCTTCGATATTCTGAGCCACAGCCTATATTCGGCGAACGTAAGTTATTTCTCGAGTCGGTTATCCTCAAGAAAGCTGACGGACCTCGATGAAACCTGGATGTGTTCCCCAACGATCAATCACGCTCCATTCAACGTCACCAAACTCTCCAGCTTTTCCTCTTCTGTATAATTCATTCAAACTGCTCCCTGTAGTACTACAACTATATTGAGGATACTGGGTAAAGGCAATCGCGCGTTTAACGCCATCGGCCTTGATTTGATGGGCAGTCTCCTCGGTGAGAGGACGTGCATAACGAAATGCCACGTATGACTTGTGGGGTGCAGTTTCGGGATGCAGTTCATCGAGTAACTTGACCATGCTCTCTCCCTGAATCTGGGTGTAATGAAGAATCGGGGAACCTCCTCCAATGTCGGCATATTGCTTCTCTATTTTTGGTGTCCTTCTCTTGGCTATGATAGGCGCCAGATGTCTTTGAAATGGCAACGGAATTAAATCTCCGTCAGAGAAGAGATTAAGAAGGAAGTCGTGTGTTTCTTGAACCTGGGTAGGATCTGAAATGAAAACAGGATGACTGTTAAAGGAAGGCAGCTAACTGTTGATGGACCGCCCATATTGAGCATAACGACCGCTTGTTATTAAACATTGAGACGTAGACTCAAACAAAAAATTGAAAGAGCAGAACCTGTTGGGCTGAAAATACCATGAGACCGGTTAAGGTTTCGTGGCGGGAATTCACGTTACCTTTTTGAACCGTTTTGTGCTGTTGCGAAGGAACGAGAGTACCGCGGGAAAGAGGAGATCAATCTAGGTAGTCTCATCGTGCTGAAGGTGATTGTAAGAAGGAAGAGAGGCTGCCACTGGCATTAGGCGACGGGTAGACCGGCGTCCGCCGCGCGTTCTGTCATCGTCAATCCAATCACAACTTGGGCATTGCCATGCCAGAATACATTGAGGATACAGAAACAATACACAAAAGTTAGATATCAAAATGTAAATGACTACGAAAGAAGGAACATGCTCAGCACGTAATGCCAGCGATGAATGTTCGATGTTTATTAACTCGAAGGAGAGGCTTTGTGGCCTACGAGAGAATTACGGGGTGATAATCAGGGTCTACCTCGCCATCCTTGGAAGGTGACCTTGAGACGCGGTGTGAATCTGTGGTTTATCGCGACCGGGAGACCTGAAGGCCTGACTGGCGGTCCAGGGGCGTCGAGATTTTGGTTTTGGTGTAATTTCATTGGCACCAGGTATGCATCAACGTACTCTATGCCCACCAAGTAAGAGAGGTTGAATGCTTGGAGTGATTTCTGGCAAATTTGAACATAAGCATGGTCAACAGAAGACCTTCACCCCGACGTTCCTCACTCAAGGCCTGGATTTGAGGCTACAGTATTCCGTTTATTATGTATGACAGCTCGGGCGACAAGGCGGGTCAAAGCCAGGCTTCGTAGACCTCGTTGGTTTATTATTTCCGTGTTTTCGAGTCTTTCGCGAACGCTTGAAGGAAATGAAATCAACGCCGAAGTTAGACTTATCGAATTGCGAGTTTCACGGGTCTAGGGGTATCACTAGGCAAGTGAAGATACTTCCTCCCCAACGGTTCACCAGCGAGAGAACCGCATAAAGAGTTCTTAGAATGAATGGACAAAGTAATGAGCTCGTAAGAGCGCAGATACGCACCGTTCATAGAGTTTCGCCTAGATAGTTGTCCGAAAGAAGCCGATAGAAGGCCGATCAATATAGCACAGCCACGTCGCCCATAACTCCCCATCGCTCATTGGCTGGACACCACCAGTCTTCCGAATTCACGCGATTTCTTGCGGGTCGTCCCCCCTCAAAGTCACCGAAGTGGTCGACAATCCACACCTCTTCTTCCGCTCCTTCTACAATGCAGGCCTCGGTCTCCTCTGCCCTACGTGCTGCCTCTAGAAGGGTTTCACGTACTCATGTTAGGCCATTTTCTTCTACAACTCCAGCTTTCCAGGCAGAGCCTTTGCAGAAGCCGGTCCTGAATAAGGAGTTCAAGATTTATCGTTGGGTATGAGTTTTTGCTGGACCACCCGTTGTTCTCGTGCTAAGGTCGCATAAACTCAGAATCCTGATGAACCTTCCAAGAAGCCGACATTGCAATCCTACACAATTGATCTTAACCAGTGCGGGCCTATGGTACGCTCTACACCCCTTCGCCAATCTACCGGGCGTGTTGACCTATCCTTTCCTCTAGATTCTCGACGCTCTCATTAAGATCAAGAATGAAGTTGATCCATCCCTTACTTTCCGACGATCATGCAGAGAGGGAATTTGCGGCTCTTGCGCAATGAATATCAACGGGCAAAACACCCTTGCATGTCTTTGCCGAATTGACAGAAATCCCTCTAAAGATTCTAAGATCTATCCTTTACCTCACAGTGAGTGCAGCTTCCAACCGCGTCGTGTCCTTGTCCGAACCCTTTGGATTTCTAGTGTATATTGTGAAAGATCTCGTTCCTGACCTGACGCAGTTCTATCAGCAATACAAGTCTATTGAGCCCTATCTCCAGAATGATAATCCTCCTGAGAAGGGTCAGTACATGCCAAAGGTCCTCCGACTCACAACTGATCTTGCTCTGTAGGTGAATTCCTTCAGTCGCAAGAGGATCGTCGCAAGCTGGACGGGTTATATGAATGTATTCTGTGTGCCTGCTGCTCTACTTCGTGCCCATCGTACTGGTGGAATCAGGACGAATACCTTGGTCCGGCTACTTTGATGCAAGCGTACCGGTGGATTGTTGATTCCAGGGTGCGTAGCCCCCGATCTCTTTCTCTCTATCTACACTCACTTTTCCCCTCAGGACGCGAAAGGTGCTCAGCGTAAGGAGAAGTTACAGAACGAGATGAGCATGTACAGGTGTCACACGATCTTCAATTGTGAGTTTTCCCCCGGCCCCTTGTATATGCATATACTGAGTTTGGGATGGTGATAGGCGCACGAACCTGCCCCAAGGGACTAAACCCCGCTCGAGCAATTGCCCAAATCAAGCTCGAGTTAGCGACGGATTAAAACGTGCAGCTAAGGAAGGCTTCCGCATCACCCTTTATTCATGTACCATTTTTCTTGATCCATGTGGCCTGTACACGTACAACAGCATTTGGATGTAATTTCAAACCTAACGTGCATATTCTGGACGGATTTTGGTGTGCAGCCAATGGCCAAGTCCTTTGTGCCCTCTGCATCAGGCTATTTCATGTTCAGCAAGGAGCTGTATCATAATGAGTCTGGGCACTTCGGGTTGATTGCGATCGCAGACGTACCATGTTCGGTATACCGTTCGATATGGGATAGTTGTGATTACAGTTAGGACAAATCATGATACCCTCTTCGACGTGAATCTAGGACGATACAAGCTTAGAGTCGGGGTATGATATTCAGGTCGGGGAAAACCGTACTTCGAGCAAAACATGATGTAAATTTTTGAGAAAATCGTCGTCCAACATCTCTGGTTGTTCTATGGGTAGAGAAGTATCACCGAGCTGTATGAGGCCCCATTAACAGTAAGTAAGATGAATCTTATCGAGAGCTGATCGGGACGTACGTGCCTCCTTCGCAGAGTCAACAAGAGCTTTCCACTCGAGTTTTGTGAGGAAATGCTTGAGAAAATCTGGATTAAATTCTGCTTCACGAATTTCTACTTGGGCATCTTTAAATTTGAGAGGGAAATTGCTGGAATTACAGCCTTTCGCATGGCAAGCAAGGAGATTGTGAGTTATGAGGCGAACCATTGTCGATGGCAAAAAAAGGGCGGCCGGTCCCGCGTGTAAAAGCCGCGGATGAAAATGACTAATTTTTTGACGTTACTGTAATCCCCGGGATACGCCTTGGGCTCATTTCTGTCTTCCATCGTTACTCGATTCGACATGGCGTTTTCTGGTGCTCTGGTTCGTCTCTTGCCAATAACGTTTTCAAGGCACTCGTAGCATTCACATTTCGGCAATGAACAGACCCTTACCGATCTGAACGACTTCATCACACCATCTCAAGCATGTATCAAACCGGTAGAGCAAATTCTTACGCAGGAGGAAGCTGGAAAGGACCAAGGTGGAGCTTCGGTACGTAGTTGTTCTTCTCGCTTCGCTCCGGGAGATTGACCGCTGGCTTGGATAGACGGAGATCCGTATCGATTCTGACGGTAGCTATTACGAAGTGAAGACGAGACCTGCAGTAGAGAACGCAGTCATTCTGAACGAGGCGCCTTTGACGATAAATGGGGGGACGAGTGGAAAGAAGCTGGAGCAAGCGCAGGTCAGCCTTAATGACTGTTTAGCGTGTAGGTCAGAACATTGTACCTAGTTTCCGCCGGATTTACCAACTAACATCCGGCTTGCTTCAACCTCACCAGCGGTTGTATCACCTCTGCGGAATCCGTTCTTATTACACTTCAATCACACACAGAAGTATCAAATTTTCTCGAAGAGAACGCCTCTATTTCCCCACCATCCAGACGGAAGATCCCAGTCATATCCATATCCCCGCAATCCCTCGCCTCTTTAGCCGCTTCGATATCATCCAACAGTTCTCCTCAGTCGCGCATCACATCACGACAAATTCTCCGCCGACTACGTGTGTTCTGCAAAGAAGTACTAGGGTTCCGCTGCGTGTTTGATACAACATTTGCTAGGCATGTGGCGCTCAGGGAACATGTCAAGGAGTTTATCGAGCGAAAGGAGAAACGCAGGCTCAGGAATTCTGCTGGCGTTGGGAGTAATTCGACAGATCCTCCTCAATTACCGATGTTGTCAAGCGCGTGTCCAGGCTGGATTTGCTACGCCGAAAAGACTCATTCCGAAATGCTACCCTTTATCTCCAACACCAAAAGTCCACAACAAATCATGGGAACTTTAGTGAAAGAATGGATGGGGAGGAAGTGGGGTAAATCGTGCGTGTATTTTTTCGCTCAGGTTTCGAATGTTCTTTCTTTCTTTGTCGACTGATCTGCGATCGTCTCTTTTGGGTCTGTTTTTTTCCTACTCATGAACCTGTCTCAAAGACTCGCGGCGCATTATTCATTGTCTTTCCTTTATCTAGACCTGACGGAGTTTACCACGTCACGGTAATGCCATGCTATGACAAGAAACTCGAGGCATCACGGAGTGATTTCTATCATGAAGCATATTCAACACGCGACGTAGACTGTGTTATCACGACCGGGGAATTAGAGAGGCTCGTTCAGGAAAAGAATTTTAATCTGGCGGTTCCGGTTTCCGGGGAGTTGGATCCGCCATCAATCTCATCGACGACTAGCCTCATTGCCAAAGAAGAACCAGCACTATCGTCGTCCACTGGCCCAGATCCGGGTGTGTCGGACTATATGTTACCAGAGCTCGTGCGACATCCAGGGAGCTCATCCGGCTCATACCTTCACTCTGTCATATCACACGTCATAGAGACCTCGGAGATTCCGTTAGAGCTTTCAGTAAAACAGATCCGGAATGCTGATTATGAAGAATATGTGCTTAGGAAACGAAGAGAAGAAGGTGAAGAGGGTGAGGGTGAGGTGGTCTTCAAAGGAGCCAAGTGCTACGGGTTTAGAAACCTCCAGAACGTGGTGCGAAAGATCGGGAAGGAAAGTGGCGTCCGAATAGGTGCTGGTGCCGCAGGTAAACTCACCGGTAGAGCCGCTGTTGCCAGGAGAGCAAGAAAAGGTGCCATGGACAATTCAGGGACGATCGAAAACATGGGATATGACTATGTGGAGGTCATGGCATGTCCCGGAGGATGTGTCAATGGTGGTGGACAGTTGAAGCCTCCGTTAACTGCGACGAAAGGAATGTTGTTGGACGAAGAAGGATTCACTCGTGACTGGGGGGATAACGGCGCGTCCGTTGAAGGGGGTTCCGATGTGCGGTGGGGAAATAAAGAGTGGAACAAAAAAGTTGAGGAAGCCTATTGGTGCGATCTATCAAAGACTGGAGGCTCTCCTGATGGAGATACGGAAGACAAAGAAGAAGAGTTTGGGGAAATAAAGATTGCGGGACAGAGTTGGGAGAGCCATCTGACACAGATAACAGATCAGCTTTACATCGATATCACACAGGAACTCTGTCGCAAGAGACCGTCTAAAGGCTCTCATTGGCCATTCAGAACACAGTATCGCGCGGTAGAGAGCGAGGTGATTGGTTTGGCTGTAAAGTGGTAGAAATTCATTCGGGTAGTTAGCCGTGGACTGGTCATGACTTCATCCGAACGCAATCGATAGACAATTAAATGTCAATTCAACCAGCATCACCACTCGCTCCTAATTTCTGTTTGACGAGGTATTAAAATTACATCAACTTCACCTCTTCCCGCCGGCTCACAGCGCCAAGTTCTGTCCTGCCGCCTACGGCTCAACATCTTTTAAATTCCTGAGAACTAAATAGCTAACGGTGTTGTCACTCTTCACCCGATGTTCCGACAGCTCTGCATTCCATTTCCGCGTTCAACGAAGCAAGTCCGTGGAAAGATAAGAGATTACGGTACTAACACGCTCCAATATCAGTGATTTATCGCAAACACGATGGAATCGATTAATGTTGCCAGAGGATCCGACCGTAAAAAGACTTGTGGTCTCGGCTGTTGTGAACGTGCCGAGAAGACAAGAAACTACAACCGTTAATAAAACGTTGACCTCTAAACGGCACCAAACGCAGGCTAAAGCCCGTGTATTTAGAAAATAACTCAGCATGTAGCCATGCGTCAGATTAATGATACCGTATCATAATAAGACCGTAACTGACCCATGCTCCCCCATTTTCACATTCACTCCCATCCTCCATGGGATCCTACAGAGTTGAGTGTTCTGGGGAGGCAGGTTCGGCCGACGTGTGGATGGTTTCCGAGTTCGAATGTCGTCTCGGCTTATAGATTATCACAATAATCAATCCTAAAATGATGAGTACCAGAAGGAAGATACATTTCCGTCTTCCGGTGTTTTTCTGATACCTAGGTAAATTTCACGGGCAACCATTATTAGTTGAAAGCTAGTTGAGAAGATATGCTTTACCTTGTGGCTATATTCAGCTCTTTGACGGCTTCATCCATATGAACAGCAGTCTGCTCGACGTTGTACTCAATACTGTCGAGTAAAGTTCCTTGGTCAATGACCAGCGTCGAAAGGTCTTTGAATAATTCGGCCAAAGAAGCAATTGATTTTGCAATTTCCGTAAGTTCGCGGTCACGTCTCTGGAGATCTAGAGGATCGGCTTGGGAAAGTGATAGAGATAGAGATTGTGTGTGGGTCTAGAGGGGAAATACCACCGGTCAACATATCGATCAATTCGTTGAATGATGAAGCGCGCCAAGGGGAATCGGTGTAAGACATTTCGTCATGGCAGGGAACAGGAACCGAGGTGACCCAGAAGATTGAAAAAAATCCGACGAGTATATCAATTGTATAGATGAATACACCAAATGGAAAGATGTCTTAAGGAGAGTGGCGTAGAAGACAGAGCCGGAACCTACCGCTGCTTCCACATCGTCATCAACTGCACTCATTCCAGCAGAGCCTCGAAGCGATATAGTGCCTGAGGCAATCAATAGATCTTGGTTTTTTATCGCATGACCTTGTAGTTCTGTCAGAAATAAGATGAGCGCACCGACGTCAGTAAAGCTCATAGAAAATAGGAAAAATAAGCGACACAGCGAGTCTTATGACTCAAGAATTAATGTGATTGTGGAATGCGGCGTAGTAAGACGCGTTGCACCCGAAGCACATGAGCTTCAGGACGCGAGGCCAGGACGGAGAAACAACGGGGGACAAGGGAATAACACCAAAAGGAACGCGACACGTACTTTCCATATATATCCTTTGCTTCTTCCGAAATGTAGCACTCAAATCCTGAACCTTCGCAGCGAGACCACGCTGGACATTCTTAGCAGCCTGTGCCTCGGATTTTGATGCGTCGGATTGTGAAGGAGGGAAAGAATGCTGGTTCGTAGGGTTGATTCGTTGTATTAGGGATTGACATGTTCTGAAGTCCTATTTCGGAAAAAAATGTCAAAAGATTTGAAATGATGTCTCGAAAAGTAGTGCAAGCCTTTGTTATGTCAGTAGTCATTGCCTCGATTTCTTGCTCCTCGCGAGACCGGTCCGTAAAACCGGGTAATACATGCTTTGCGTGAAGTTTTTCCAACTGAGCAACTGCAGTACGAGTACGTGTGGTAAGGCGCTGTTTGTGACATTCTTTAACACGAGATTTTCATACTCTTCGTTTGTGTGTCTGCAAGAACGAGATGAACTTGTTCTGAGATGTCTACCCTGCATGGAGAGCAGTAATTGAAGCGGTATTTGTGAAAAGAAAACTAAAGAACCAACCATTTGGGAGGCAAGTCTACGTCGACAGAAGTGTGATTCGCGGACATAAGACCTTGTTCCTCGTCATCTGCAGTGGCGTCGGGATCATCATAAGAATTTCTTATTCTTGAACGAGAGAACCGAGTAGATGAAGACCTGGAATCACGGTAAGAGAGAAAAAGACCAGTCCTTGAACGAGTAGTGACAGCACTGCTAGTGGTGGTAGTGGTATTCATGGCTTGAATGACATAACACGATGCAGTCCGGAAGGGGAATTCGTGACAATAGTGTGACCCAAAGTGTGACAATTCGATCTCCACATGGGGTGTGACACAGCATTCTGTGACGTATTTTTATTATGGAATCATAAGAGGAATTTCCAACTCCGCGTAACGCGACATTACTATAAAAGCTACCATGACCCCGCCACCACCTCCGTTGTCTCCTTTTTGCAACGATTATTCCGTCTCCCTAATTTTACCTCAGAGTCTCTCATGTGCAATCTCGAGACGTAGGTTTCTCCATGTTGTTCCCCTGCTCACTTCCTCTTACCCTTGTCTGCTATGTAGGGAGGGCACCAAGTATGGTTGCGGACATTATGTCAAGGTGACTCCGATCTAACCTCATTGAAGACAACGTACATCGAGGGTTTATTGTTTTTCCAGACGCGGGAAGTGAGGAAACTTGATTGTGGACGTTCCACTTGTACCTTGTCCGTTAGGCATCCTCCTTTGTGCACGTCGCCCGACTGCAATCTTGTGAGTCATTCTCGAACCTCCGCCTTCATTGATCTTTCATACCCAATCTTTGTTCTAGTACTATGGTCCCGACCGTAAAGAGACCATCACTTACACCACCGAAGACTACTGTCCCCCATGTCATTACTGGTTCAAGACCAAACGAGGCTTACGGTGACCCTTTCCGACTACCTCGTTGACTGGTTCGCCGGCCCACCGCATTCTTACTGAAATTTCGCATTTGTTTTCGCCAATAACCGCACCCGCCAACGTCGCATCAACCATACTGTATCTGTCATAATCTTCATCAGTAATCATCCATATAAATCAATGGGCCGAATTCTACTGTATCACTTGCTTCCTTGCTATCCTAGTTATTCTATCTATTTTGCACTGCAATTGCTTAAATCTTACATTTGTGTATAGTTGTCGTGTAACCTAAATTACACACTGATTGAATACCATTTACTGTATAGTGTGTTCACAGACCAAGTCTTGCTCGACATAAGAACTGCGCTGTGAGTCTGAAAAATAACATTCGTGCAGGGATCACTGGGACCGTAGCCAGCGGCGGGGACTTTTTTCACTTTGTTTCCGGTATCCTCTATAACAGAAATCTCGGTTCGCTAAAGAGTATCAGCTGGGCATTATTTTTATTTATGTAAGCTTGTAATTACTAGGGCGCTCACGATGGTTACAATCTCCCACGAACCTCAACTTGTCGACCTCTGGCTGGCCAAAATCTTATCACGGTCACTGGACTCGAGCTTCTCACATTCTTTTCAATCAGTCCTTTCTCCTTTTTCTCCTTTTTCTCCTTTACCACCATGTATCCTCCACCACCTTTGGGGATGCAAAATTACAGTGTCAACAGTTCACAGACCCCTCTAATCGACTCAGACCAAAGAAGAGCCCATTTTATACAAGGGCACTCCGCCGATTCTGCTGAACGTGGTGCAATTCCCGGTATGCCAACCCCGGATACCAGCCCACATCCAGGATTCAGTCGGAATTCCAGCTGGGACATGTTCAAGAGATTCGAGCATTCGTACGAGGAGTTTGATTCCAGAAATGCCAAGGAAAACCATCTAGTTTTCGCTGAAGGTGATTTACCTCAAAATAAAGTGATGCAGCTCTTCTTCTACTAGTTCTCGGAAGTCCGGTGTTGACTACAGAGCGCGCTGTTCTAGGTGTCGAAATTCTACCACTACCTGTTGAATGTGTCTATCGTGACAAGATGGGTCCTCTTTATAGTCCCTGTGATGGGTATTATTTGGATCCCCGGTACGACTTTTTTGCATCCGAAAAGATTTCGCCGAATAACTGATCTGTTCAGCTATTCTACAATTCACTACTTTCCCGAACGGTCAAATTTGGGGAGTGAAGTTACTGTGGTGGAGTATTTGGTTGAGCGTTGCGTGGGGAGGTGCGTTGTGTCTATAGTCCCTGAAAACCACTCACTAAAATGCAACTTCGGTGTTAGGTTGGTGGACTGCTCTCGCGTTTTCACGCATAGTGCCCGGAATCATCAAAGCCACCATCGGTGTCGTCGCTCTTGGAACGCGGAGGTATCTCGACTGGGCTGCAGTGCTCCATCGCTATGTCGCCCTATTTTTCTGGACCCTTGCGATGTGGATCTCCTGGCAACCACTCATCAACAAAAGACAACGTGACGATGCCTCTGACAGCAGCAAACATGCCGTCGACTTCATTTCCAAGCTTCTTTTTGGTATCTACCTATGTGCATTGATCTTGTTATTCGAAAAGTTCGCGATTCAGTGGATTGCGGGCAAATTTCACGAGAGAAGTTATGCTGGTGCGCTGCAGCTCGGTTGCATTAAACAATCATTTTCTGAAAAAGCAATTCATGACTTCAGAGCGTATCGCAGATCAGAAGTTCGTTGTCAGGTCTCTCGTGACGCTTTACCGCAACTCGTCCGACATACCAGGTCGGTCAGATACTCTGAAAGGCGCTGAGCAGACTGCCGCGATAAAGACGCGAAAATTCTTTAAAAAAGCGCTGAAAGGCGTCAGGGTTGCTGCAACAACGACGACCACAGCTTTGGGCAACGTGGCTTCAGAAATTGCTGGAAGGTAAAAAAACTCACCACCCGTATCGAGTTAAGCTCATTGGGGTTGACGCACAGCTCTGTTCTGCAACCTAACTCACCTCAAGCAATGGTGAAAACGGCGCTGGAATCGGCTAACAAATCTCGTTTACTCGCTCGTCGTCTTTTCTATTCGTTTGTCAAACCAGGATCGGAATATTTATTCGTGGAAGACATTGCTCAGTTCTTTTCCTCGCAGGACGAAGCGGATCGTGTTTTTGCCTTATTTGACCGAGGCGAGTAATCAGTCATGCTCGCTGGGCGATCGTTCCTCTCACCTCGTTCCACAGATGGAAATGGCGATGCTTCCCGAGATGAGACGGAAATGGCGTGCATGGACTTCCATCGCGAACAAGTCTCGATCGAGCATTCGATGCAAGATCTCGACAGCGCGGTGGGAAGGTTGGACAATATTCTCATGAGCTTATATGTCGTCATTGCAGCGCTGATTATTGCTGTTTGCCTGGTATGTACCCGAACTCAACAAACGATCTCCCTCCCTGATTTTCTACTCTCATGAACAGGAAGCACAGTTCACGACCGTTATCACCGGCGCTGGGACCTTGATCCTCGGTATGGGCTTCGTTTTACCTGTTACCATAGAGGGTTTCCTGATGACCGCCCTGTCTGATGTCAGGTTTGAGTTGGCTGATTGGGGGGAGCCTGACAGAAGTCCTGACCAGTATCATCTTCTTGTTCGTCAAACATCCTTTCGATGTGGGAGACAGGATCGAAGTCAGCAAGGCCACATACACTGTTAAAGAGATCAGATTGTTGAGTACCATCTTGGTTGATTCAACTGGTACTACAGTACAAGCACCCAATAAAGGCTTGAACGATCTGGTGAGTGTTCATCCTTTCGTCATCGCACCCGCGACTTAGTAGCTGTCATCAACATCCAGTTCATCTCTAATTTCCGGCGCAGTCCTCAACTTTCGGAAACATTCACGTTCGAAGTCGCGTTCGACACGACGTTTGAACAGCTTGAAAAGTTACGGGGGAAAATGTTCTATTTTGTTCAGTCACAAAGACGTGATTATCTCCCCGCGTTTGATGTCAACGTCGTCGGTATGTTGTTGTTCCCTGATCATCCCACTTGAATTGAGCGCCATCTCTGATTCATTAATCTTTCTCACTCGAGTCTAGACTTCCCAGAACAACAGAAGATGGTGTTGAGCGCTGATATCAAATACAAAAGCAGTTCACAGCAAAGCACTTTGAAAGGTATTCAGCTTCTTTATTATTTTACACTTGGCCGACACGTGTATTCTTAACTGATTTCCTTCAATTTCCCTTTCTTGTCTTTCTCTCTCTTCTCCCTTTCGTATGCGTAGCAAAACGTCGGAACAAATGGATATGTCAGCTCAAGACCACTTTGGCGGAATTGGGAATATACGGGCCATCTGGCAATCCTGGAGCAACTCCGGCACCGAAACGCTATACTGAGGTACCATGGAAGGAAGTCAAGGAAGCAGAGAAGTCCAAACACCAGCCTATCACCCCTGAGCGTTCTCCGGCAGCAGGCTGGAGATTGTCAGATTCCGATGCGGAAATGCGTAAGCCTCACCCTTATATCCCTCTTCTTGTCAGCTCCTGAACGTAGGTCGCGTCATATTTCTTAGACAACGATGCAGACAACGTATTCGACAGCCCTTCCGAACTTTCCATGCCTGACCCTCGTCGAGGACTGTCTGGTGGTCGTACTACGCCGGTTCAAACGTCAGGGCCTCACTTTATGCCTGGCGTAGTTAAAGTACCATCACATCCCAGTCCCACTCCTTCTGACCGTGCTGGCACGGATTTCTATGAGATGACTCGACGACACTGATGGAATTCCTGATCAGTCCAATTGTTTCTCGGTTCCTTTTACTTCACCGTTCACGCAGGCCGTATACCAATCTAGCGATCTTGCCTCATCTTGACTTGAACATTCATTTATTTTGATCTTCCAAATACTCCTAATAGAACAACACCATGTATGAACGAGCAGATATGATTACACGCGATATAACCTAATTTTTTTGCAGATGTCACAACCGGTAGCACGGACTCGACCCATCAGTCCACACCTAAACATTCCATCCGTTTGATTGCTGAGACGGACTTCCCCATCCAGCAGATGCACCCCAACTTGATGCACCTCCCGATCCTGGACTAGAACTTGCACCCCAAGTACTCGTGCCGCCCCCGCCGCGGCTTGGGCTAGTGGCACCTCCCCAAGCACTGGTGCTGCCTCCATCACCCCAACCGCCACCTCCCACACCCCATCCGGCGGAGGCTGCTGCTGCCGTCGCTACAGGAGCAGCATCAGTCGGAGGTTGATCGGCGTTAGGAAGCATGTCCGCCTCGGGTTGTGACTTGAGACCTAAAATCAGGTTGGCTAGTTTTTTCTGGAGTTCTGCGAGACCCTGAACGAAAGCAAACATGAGCTGATAAACAGAGAGGTGTTGAGACTTCTTTACTGACCTTCATAACCACCTCCTGGGGTCCTAAGCTCCCATCGGTCTCGACGTCGAAATAGAATTTATTGGGTTTCGCATTGAAATCGAAAGGTTCGTCGTCCCTCGGTGGTTCCTCTTCTTTACCGTTTTCGCCAACGGGCCATTCGGCGCGTTCGTCAACCTCAAACCAATGAGATGTATGTCGGAGTTTATTGTGAGGGTCGTATTCGAAGGCGACCGCAGAACACGGGGACCATTTAGCGTGTTCTTTTGCTAAGCCCTGAATGACGAGAACAGATAAGACCAACAGGAGGGAAGAATATGGTTCTCAGTTGACTTTGACCTTTTTCGCGATACACCTAACTTTCAATTCTTGACCTTTCCGTATCTTACATATCAAGACAGGCTGACTGCCCATCCTATCTGTATACCATCAAGTTGTAGAAAAATGTAGGTGTGAAAAAAACGCGCGCACTTTTGCCTACAGGCATCCCGAAATCTTTCGACCGTTTAGCCAACTCTTCTCCCGTATCATCGAAATCGATATTCATTGGAGGTTCGATCGCTAGGTGGTTACTTGTGACATCCATGGTTACAGCGTCGGCGCAACTGACATTGAGGAGGAGGACTATTGAGCAGTATGGGCAATATGTTGTACAATTACAGTCCTACAAAAATTGCATTTATTAATGTGGTACATGTCATCAAGGAAATAGAGTTTGCTTGCCCTAGTATATCGCATAGCTTCGTCGCAACCCGTACTGACAAGAGGTATCATCCCAAGCCGGTGTGCAATGAATTCGTCAGGTAGTACGGTAGTGTTAGTCGTGAATTCCACCATGTCTATAGCTAAACACGAGCGTCAGTAAGTCCCAAATATTCGAAAAGTGGTTAAAACGTACCGACAGTGGGTAAGTCTGCCATCATCACCCTCCTCACGGAGTTGGCGAACCTGATATTTGGCCAGTTAGATTTTAATCACATTCATTCATTCAGCAGGCCTTTCGCGTACGCAAGGTCAACATTTTCCAAAACGAAGTTGACCTTCTCGTTCGTAAGTTCGCGAATCCGGACAATAGGTTCAAGGTCGGTCGTTCCGTTCATTTCACTGCGATGAAGGTGGGGGTAGAGAGCGTTCAAGAGATTTGGCGCTCATGTGAATGAAATCAAGCCATATTAGATAAGCACAAGCGCTCAAAACTGCTCAGAGGAAAATTGAAGAGACAAATGGCATTGTGATTATCTCGTATGGAAGGTTACCATGTCTAATATATAGAGGATACACATAGTCGTGACGATATTACAAGTCCAAAGAAAGAGCAGTTATAAAGTAGAGTTACGTGGGGATTGTGTTAAAGTTTGGAACAGGAGGGATGTCCTCTCCGCGTTCACCTCTTCGTCGTCGATGTCGTTGGATAGCTGAGCGGACATATCGCGAGAATCTCCCACTGCGTCTACTAGATTGTGAATTAACCACGGCAGGGCCCTGGACGGTAGCAACTTCTTCGTCATCGTCATCTTCCCCGGCGAGCATATTCTCCAAAGCGAGGAAATCTGGCATTGAAAAATATGCCGTTAGTCATCAAATCGCTGCAACGAAGTAAGACATACCATGCCGACAGATCGGACACGAACTCGATAGTTCGAGCAACCACGGATCAACACATTGCTGGTGGAAACGATGATGGCCTTCGCAAGGTAAGATTCTGATGTCATCTCCTTCCTCAAAGTCAACTATGCAAATTGGACAGGTTTCACGACCGATGGCAGCGGGAACTACATCCTCACGAGAGGTGCGTGTAGCGTCTTGGGATGGGCGCCTGAGGGCAGAAGTAGAGGCCTCTTGGCTGGAGCTAGCGGCATCTTGCTGACCGCCTGTGTTCCCTGCTTTAGGTCTAGTGGTATGTGGTGAATCGCCGCTGAGATTTTGTGTTGATATACCACCCTCTTTAGCTTCAGCGGTCTGGACACTCATCTCCAAAGGAGGTGTTGGTGAGTCTGCATGTTCAGGGTCTTTCGGCGAAAGTTGGTCACTGCTACCAAACTTGACCACCGGGAAGGTGTCAAGGATGGCGCGTGTAAGGCCGCTCGCCCTACTCTGCAACATGCCCCCATTATCACCCATGCGAGCACGGGGCCCATACCGTTCCGGGTGTCGAATAGCACGAATGGCCTAGAAGTACACAAGTATTGAGTCTGTCTGTCACTGATGAAACCAAAAATGGACCGTACGCCAGAGATGATAACGATACAGAACAGAGCCGACACACAGCCAGTTATGGCATAAAGGACAATCCTGTAGATACCCTCGGGTTAGTTTCAAGGCTGATGTCGACAAGAAAACACACACATAGCCAAAGCTGTGTTAGTCCGCTTTTGTCCCGTATCATTAGCACTACTCCCGTTATTGGACCCCGTGGTGAAGTTGGAAGTCTCCGTGGCGTTGTAGGACGTCAAAGCAGCGATGAGATAGCCAGGGCCCAAAACGTTACCATTTTCAATGGAGGAATGCACCATATCGTACGAAGCATTTAGGCGGCTAGGGTTGTAGTTGTTGTAGGCTGAGGCAAAGGTTTCATTCATCGAACCAAGTTGCCCAAATTGGTATTCAATTAGACGTGAGGACGTCAAACTTTGCGTCGAGAATATATCGAAGACCTGGTCGAAGTTTTGTGGATCTGCGTATTCCGGGTTGATGACACAAGCAAACGAGTTCAAGGAATAGAGAAGCTTTCCACAGCTTCAGTGACGCAAGAATTAACAGATCGCATGAACAAGACATACAGCGGCGACCGCTCCCTTGTCTCGAGCTAAGGTGAAAATGTCGATTTCTTGAGAGGCATTTGTCGCATTGTAATCGCACGAAACCAAAGCGATCCAGGGTGTCTTGGCTGAGATATACAGTCAGCAAGGGAGTCCTGATAGCCCACTGTAGGTATGCTTACTGAGATCTGTGTTATTGTTGACAAAATCCTCTGAGAAGTGGACGAGAGCACCCTGTGGATTGATTGAGTATAGGTGGCATCAAGAAGAGTTTGTCATTTCGCACCTGGCTTAGACCCTTGCTACCATTCCCGACCAGCTCGTAGGAAACATATTGCATGTAGGATCTAAGGAAATTTCCATCATCATTTGAGAAACAATGGAGCAGCATTGAGTGTAAGAGCTAACCCGTTCGGATACCAATGAAGGTTGAGAGCAGAGACGTCAGTTACGTTTGGAGCCCCAGGACTTCCATCGTTAGTACTATTGGTAGGAGAAGCAGGAACATAGGCAAGAAAAGAATGAAAGAGAGAAATGAAGAATAGCGATGGCAATAACACCTTCATTTTCTGTCGTTCCCCAGGGAAAGGGAAGGTGACCAGAGGGTGGAGAGGGAACTCGTGGAAAAAAATCGAAAAGCCACGCTCATGATCACGTAATTTGCATTTACACCCACCATTTCCGTTCGATCCGACGTCCGGTCTTTCAAGACACAGTACTTAGACTCTAATTATTCTCAGTAAGAGTAACAATAACATGACCGTCAGTGCAAAGGGCAGCCGCCCGTGCGGGCATCTTGCACAGGACAGACAGATGGCAAATATAGGCATTGTGCTGAACTGATTATATAGGACTTCTGATCATGACTTCGTTCCAGCCCAAGGCAAGTTCAGTGAGTCTGAGAAGACAATATCCCGTATAAACGCCAATTGTGCAGGAAACCAGCTCTTGCACGGGAGCCTTGCCACTAACACCTGCAAGATCAAAGCAAAATAGCTCTAGACTGGATTAGATTAAAGTTCCACTGGCAACATAGTCCGGACTTCCACTTCGCCAATCATATGCAAGGGAGCCACGTAGAAAGGTTTTTTCCACTCGACCCTGCAACTTCATACCAACATATGGCGATAACTTGTTCTTAAAGACGAGACCCTGTTCGGTTATCTGAAAGATTCCAATCGATTCCAAGGACAATGGCGTAGAGCTGAAGGGAAATCACCTCTACCTCCTCATCCGGATTCCAAAACACAATATCTGCATCATAACCTGGCGCAATTTGACCTTTGACATAGTTCAACCCAGCATGTTTCGCAGTATTTACGCTCGTCCATGTGATGATGTCATCAAGAGTGACACCTCGCTTGCGCCCTTCGGTCCAGAGAAGACTGAGTCCTATCCCGAGTGAACTTATGCCTCCCCAAGCGCCCATGATATCGCCTTTGTCAAGCAGCTTCAATTCGGCGATACAAGGGCTGTGATCGGAAACAACGCAGTCAATCGTTCCATCTTTCAGGGCAGCCCAAAGTAAGTCTCGGTTGTCTGCCTCCCGTATCGGGGGACAGCATTTGAATTCAGGACGTCCTGGTGGAATGTCGTTCGAGGCAAGACATAGATAATGAAAACAAGTCTCTACGGTGAGATTAGCGCCGGACGCTCTTGCAGCTCGGATGATTGGAAGCGCGGAGGCAGCCGATAGGTGGACGATATGACATCGCAAAGATGGATAAGCTTTTTGCAAATTGATGATTAGAGTTATCGCGTCGATCTCCAATTGTTGAGGTCGGGATTGAAGGAAATTATCATACGAAGTACAGTCGGAGTCCGTGCCTAAGGGCATTGAAGTCGTCCCCAACTCCGCATGGAATAGCAGAGTTGTAGAGGGTAGATCCTAAGTAGAATTTATGGTGATCGACAGTCGTTTAGTGACACTGCTTAAAATAAGGACGTACCTCCAGCAGTTTCATTGACTCGTGGAGATCATTTTGAGAAACACGTGGAAACTCCTATGGAAGATTTGTTTATTTCTGGACAGCATATAGATGATCTGGGTACCTCGACACCGCTTTCGATTAGAAAACACTTGAACCCCTTGACGCCTGCTTCCACGAGTGGTTTGAGATGACCCTGTCAAGCACGATATCATCACTCGGCAAGTGGTTTTTGAGCTGCGAAGGCTTCGCCTACCTGATGAGCCGGTATCACTCCGCCCCAAAATGCCACGTCGGTGAAACAGTTACCCTTCGCGGCTGCACGTTTAATTTCAAGGGCTGCGACAGTTACTGTGGGTGGTATTGAGTTCAACGGCATATCGACGACGGTGGTTATCCCTCCGGAAACTGCCGCCCGAGTACCAGTCCAGAATCCTTCCCACTCGGTACGACCAGGCTCGTTGAGGTGGACGTGTGCACTGAAATACGGCTCAGCATCTTGTAATTAAAAGGCCACAAAGATTTACTCGACTAGACCAGGCAGTACCACATTGTTTCCAGCATCGATCCAGTGGGCATTTGGAGGAAACGAAAGATCATCGATAGAGAAATCGCCTAGACGGACTTGTTCGATCTTGCCAGAATTTCGGTTGACAACTATTGCTGCAGGGTGGAGACCCTGCAAATTGGGAAGCAGAACCTTGGAACCGATGTAGACGTCGTGTGTTGGCATCAAGGCGATACTAGGCAAAGCGAGCAGTACACTGTAAAGTGTGGTATGGAGAGCCGGGTAGCGAGATATCCCTGCAGAAAACCTAGGCTGGCGTCAAGTTGAAACGCCGGAGTCACACCGCTCGGCGTTCACGGCTTTCCATATACAGATTCGCTTATTCAGCGGTCAACAAGCTCGAATGGGGCCTGATGTTCAGAATTTCAATGTGGCCGCATCAGTCCCGCCTTCTGTCATACCATGAACTGACAACATACTCACGATGGATTGGTCAGAGAAACAAAATCATTCATCATCTCGTCTTCAAGTCAATGAAGATCATGATTATCTCTGTGAAATGGTTCAAAGCTGGGATGTTTGTTTCGCTAGCCGAAATCTGAAGTGCCAGATCTGTGATGGTTTCGACCACCGTTCCTTGGTATGCGTATATAAATACCTAGGCCGCCCTTTACATTCCTCGTTTTTTTTTTTTTTTTTTCGTTCTTCTCCACCCCCTACTCCGGAAAATGTCTTTCCGAATTGAAATCCAGAAGAACCTCACTGCTACTGGAGAGCCGGACTTTCTCTCAAAGCCTCCATCACCTCGTCGTCTCCCCTCTCTTCCACGTGAACGCCCCGTCTCGTATTCCCGACCACTTCCTCCTGTTCCTCGAACTCTTTCTTGCAAGAAGTGTCATTCGAGAGTAACTTCAATAAGCTTCTTGCTTCCCCTTGAAGCGGTGCGTCAACTCCACAACAGCATCACTTCCATCTTACTGACATGTCGGTGCTCATTTAGATTCCCCAAAATTCTCGTGCCTTCAGGGGATTCTCGGGAAAGGCTTCGCTGTTTACCGAAATGTGAATTCTATCCGTTTACATCTCCTCGACCTCACTCTGATTCCTTGTAATAGACATCATGTTCGACTGGCAGCACCCCGAGTCAGGCTCATGGCAACTGGAGCTCACACAATGCAAGAGATAACTTGCTTGCACTGCTCTTCTTACCTTGGGTGGAAGATCAATCGTGCTCACGATCGATCTGAGCAATGGAAGGAAGGTCATTACCTACTCGAGCTCGAAAACCTCCTCGCCGAGATGTCATCACCTCGGATACGCGACGACAGTTCTTCATCTGACTCAGATGACAGTAGTTGCTGATGGGAGTGACCTTCCTTTATAACGACGACACCATGAACGACTAGGATCGATGGACATCAAAAGCAAGCTTTGTACAGTAGCATGTGTATTTCTAGGTTCGCCCGCGTCATTCCTCTCATTATCTTCGAGTTCTCGACGATGGCGCTGGATTTCTACATTAAATTATCTTTTATTAACAGTCTAAACCATTCTAACGCGTCGCTCTTTCTACATATTATCATGATCTCGACGCGTCTCTCCATACCTCAGGAGTATGTACAAGGCGATTGATTTGATTAAATTATTATCTGTGTCCTTAGCTGCGTATTGGGTCTGTTAGTTATGCTATACTCGGTACTCATCACTATCTATCACTTTGTGCACATTCAATGGGATTCCAACAATTGAAGCTACATTCATGTCCCTACATCTGTCATCATGGCAGCCTTCGCCAGCCTGACTTGCAGCGGCATGTACCTAATCGAGACGGAAGAATATACATATTATTGCGGTAATCTCCATTGACATGTGCTTTACTACGAACTATGATCTACATCCTCAATGAGAAAGTGGTAGTTACCCTCCAGCAAAATCATAGCGACGAATAACGATTTCCATCATTCATTAAGCATTTGTCCCGCAGCCGCTGAATTAGTGGTTTTCTGGAATTCGAAAGACCCCTTGATGAAGAGAGGTTGAGCTGTAAGCAAGGCCGACAACAATGGACGAAATTGCGGTAGGGTGCGACTCAACATTGCAAACGATGACGTTGAACAAGAGCTGTGGCGGAAGCATGGGACGGTCTTTCCCGGCCCGGGACTATTGGCATGAAGAGTCCAGTCCAAATGCCCCATGGACAGCTCAATGCATGCGCCCAATGTCCGCAGATGATTCGACAAATACACCTCCAGTCTCGACGTCCGACGCAAAAGCCTCGTTGGACTCTCTGCTTTCTCCCCAAGCAAATACCACGACTTTTCCGGCGTCCGCAAGAGAATCTGTTGCGGAGTCCGAGCTTGATGAGGTAGCTTTGGATGACGAAGCGTTCTTTTCACCTGTCGAGATTTCCACTCGAGCAAGCTTGGCCAATAAGGACGATCCTGAAGGAGCATCCTCAAGTTCGGACGTGACGAAGCATAGAAAATCAGCTTCCGTGACCACCATTCGTTCTGGACACGGCTCTGAACCCATCTCACTCTTGGTCAATCGCAAAAATGACCTAAAGAATAACAGAGGAAGCTTAGAAGATCATCAAAGATTGCAAGAGGAGTTTTCGCGACTGCATAAGGAGCAGGGCGACGAGACAAAAGCCACAGATCATCATGAAACTACGATTGACTGGGGTGTGTTCTTTCTATTTTCCGTGTCCACAGATTTCTGATATTCCTTTCCGCAGATTTCTGGGGCGCTGTTGTGTCTGGTGGCTTCCATTCAACTGCGATCTTTGAGAAGATCTTACTGATCATTTCGTCCTCCCAGATTATACCAGTTTTGCAGAGGAACGATCGGAGGAGTTAGCGCGAGCGATAACGAGAGGTATTCCGGATACCCTCAGAGGAATGATGTGGCAGTTAATGTACGTTGGACTATGAACTCACAAGTTTCTACGCTCACAAAGTACCCTTACAGGGCCGCATCAAAAGACGTAGAGCTCGAAGCTAGATACCTCATACTCCTTAAAGAGACAAGTACGCACGATAAAGCTATACTCCGCGATTTGGGGAGGTGAATGCTCTCGGTTCATTGCCGTTGATACTATCTCATCGCACTCAAATGTATCAGAACGTTCCCCCATCATGATTACTTCAACGACGGGCAGGGCATAGGGCAAGAAAACCTGTATAACGTTCTCAAGGCCTATTCCCTGTATATAGATGTTCTCACTCATAGCTTTTACGAGTGCTGATCATGATGCAGTTATGATCCTCAGGTCGGTTACTGCCAGGGACTTCCCTTTGTCGTTGCGATTCTATTATTAAACGTGAGTTGCGTTTCACTATTTCCCAACTCCGTGTTAACCTGCAGATACGTATCTTAGATGCCGGATGAAGAAGCATTCTCGCTGCTCGTTCGTCTGATGGAAGTTTATGACCTTCGTGGGCACTTTCTCCCAGAGATGCCTAAACTTCAGTTACGGCTGGTAAGCTGGTTCGTAATCGTACCTCACTGATTTCAAAACCTTTGTGAAATAGTTCCAGGTATGGAGTTTTTGTGCCCTCTCGAGGTTGCAGCTGTTGATAGCGGTGTAGTTTGAGCGTCTGATCGAAGACTTGCTCCCAGTCTTGCACGTACATTTTCTCCGACAAGGCATCAAGTCCAGCATGTTTTGCTCGCAGTGGTTCCTGACTATGTTCAGTTATCGGTCTGTTCTTGGTGAATCTTTCGCCTTGCTTTTTCTCAACTTCATCGATCCATAGGTTCCCGCTGGAGATCGTGTTCAGGATATACGACAGCTGTTTGGCAAACGGGATTGAAGCCATTTTTGGATTTAGCATTGCGCTACTCCATAAGAATGAGGACCTACTTCTCAAACTAAAATTCGACCAGATACTGGACTTCTTGACTAACAAGTTGTTGGACAGATACAAGGTAGGTGAAATACGGACAGGTAACTACGACGTGACACAACTGTTGCATTTAGGTAGAAACCAGTGACGCGACGGCTACGGAAAAATCAACTTACAAGGTCGATGAGTTTGTCGACGACGCGGTGGCAATGCGTATAACTCCATTCATGCTCGACAGTTACAGCCATGAGTATGACGAAAAGATGGTCAGTACAAACCACTCGTACAGGACATACCTGACTTCTGATTCTCATCAGCGCGAGGCACACAAACATGCATTAGAAGTTGATGAGCTCAGGGCGAGTAATCGCTCATTGTCCGCACATGTGTCAGTCGCGTACCACTTCTTAGCGGCGCTCATTCACCGATTCGGTTGTTTTAGGAAAACTCTGGACACCAGTCTGGTTCAATTGAACATGGAACATGTAGAGGTCTTGGTAAGGGAGATCACCTTTATATGACCGGTAAAGTTGATATTCTCCTTTGGGAGAATGAGTTAGTGAAATGTCGATTACGAAACGACGAGCTAGAGGCTGAGCTCGTACGTTACAAACTTCTGTAAGTTCCAATCGGCCTGTGTCAGATATTGTACCTTTGACGTTTCTCATCAGATATGCTGAAGCTATGCATGCGAGCGAAGATGCTCAATCGTCGCAGCGTATATCTTTCAATCAGATGCTCAGTGGTTTCAAGAGAGGTAGCAATAACTCAAAGGGTTCTTCTTGAAGTTGGTACCTCCATCTATTGTTAGATGGGTATAATTGATATAGTGACAGCCCCAAACACACTTGACCATAGATAGATTCATTTTGCATTTCATGTCACTGCATTTTGTATTTGATAGGCTTTCTTGCTCTGATGTACCTGTACCATACTACAACATCCTTGGCGCGCTTTTGTTTCCGGTCATAGCCGCTGGGCTCATGTGCGTTTATGGGGGTTGTGACTAAGCACTAAGCACTCAAATTTCTGCTTCACATTAGGTAATATTGTTCCTCAGATTCGAGTTTTTATGTATCCTGGTCTTTGGAGGTACTGGGCAAGACCGTGTTACGTCTCACTCTCCGAGCAGATTTATTCGACACGCTTTCACCAAGTACATTGGCGTTTTGTTCGCTGGAACTCACACCTCAGTCCGGGCGATGCAGGACCCGTAAAGCAAAGGCGGCCCAATGCCACTAATCCCTGGATCTTCTATCCTGCATCAATCTTGGTGGTAGCTGGTGTAGGCGTGTTTATGTATCAGGAATCTCAGTCTTTCCGTCATGCGTCTCTTGCGGTAGTTCGGTGCTCCAGGGTTGCTCGTACGTCATTATATTCCTACGCTAAACTCACTCAAGGTGTTTGTCTTTCTAGGTGCAGCCGCACTTGGAATAATCGATTATAAGAGGAGTTTTTCAGCATCTTACACCTCTGAAGACGATCGCCAGTTAGCCTATTCACAGTGTCATACCCGGAGCGCAAAGAGAGTTCTGAGAGCGTTGTTGGCAAATGGAGGTATGTAGATCATTCTGGGATGTTCCATCAACTCTTAGTTTGAAGCATGGACCTTCATGTGTAGGCATTTACATCAAATTGGGTCAACACCTTTCATCTGTGGCCGTGTTGCCTAAGGAGTGGACCGCAACGATGCGGCCGTAAGTAGTGTGTTCCGTTCTTCTGGATGGTAGTTGGTGAAGCGTTAGGCAGTTTGCAGGATCAGTGCCATCCAACTCCTTATGAAGAGGTAGAAGAATTATTTCTAACCGATATGGGAAAATCCATCTCCGAGTTGTTTGACGATTTTGATCCCAATCCAATTGGAGTTGCAAGTTTGGCTCAAGTGCACGTTGGACGTCATAGAGATTCGGGGAAGACGGTCGCTGTCAAGGTGTGTGGGGTAATATCCACCTCTCTGTGAATGATGGCTTCATGCATGTGCATAGCTTCAACACCCTTATCTCGCCGAGTTTTGCGATGTAGACATGGAAATGGTAGAGGTTATATTTGGTGCGTCTTGTTCAATGATTTGGACATCCTTAATGACTCAAAATGACTGTCTTGAAGGTTGGGGTACGTATTAACTTGGGATCAGCGCCACCGGCGTGCTCGCTCTTACTAAATCAACCAAGTTAAAAGATTTTTCCCTGACTTTGAGTTGACCTGGCTTGGGGTGAGTTTACTTTTGCTAAAATACTCACATCTGTGCTTTATATACCTTTAATAGGAAGAAATGCGCACCAATCTACCCAAAGAGTTGGATTTCGTCAATGAGGCGGCCAATGCGGCCAAAACCATCGAAAACTTCGATGACGTCCGAACGTCCCTCTACATACCTGCTGTCATCGTTGCAAAGAAGAGAGTGTTGATCATGGAGTATATCCAAGGAGGACGTGTGGATGATCTGGAATATCTAGCGAAGGCTAATATTGATCGCAACAAAGTAGCGCTAGAGCTATCGCGGATATTCAACCGAATGGTTTTCATGCACGGTTGGTTCCATGCGGTACGTTCGGTGAATTTTGCCCTTGCAAGGCATCATGTCTGATTTCCATCGAGGACCCACATCCAGGTATATTGATTAGGCATCCTGCTAGAATTTGTTTGCTGAAGATGTTCCACCAGGTAACCTGCTCATACGCCCAGCGCCAGAAGGTTCAAAGTCACCCTATAACTTTGAAATCGTACTCCTTGACCATGGGTTATACTTTGACATTGACACGGATCTTCGGTTGAACTACAGCAATTTTTGGCTCTCACTTCTGGCTCCCGGTTCATCCTCGACGAATGCAGACCGAAGAAAATACGCCCAGTTGGTCGGCAATGTTGGTCCCGATCTCGTATGCGCCCATCCCCACTTAATTCGACTACCCCCGTGAATTAAACATGCGTTGCAGTATCCTGTTTTTGAAGCCGCAATAACCGGAAGGGCGGCACTTGAAGGGACATGGGATACCGTCGAGGGATCTGAAAAAACCTACCAGAAAGCCTCCGGAATGTTGTCTGCCACACGTCAGAGCGAGGAAGAGGTTGAAGCTATACGGTACGCGGTGGTGAATAGGAAAGATCTTCTTGTATCAGTCTTCGACGTATTGCGGAGGGTCCCACGGCGCGTCCTGATGGTGTTAAAGCTGAATGATCTTACAAGGTTCGCCACTAGGTTTCAATGGTGTTGTAAGCTATGTTGTTGACCCTTCATTTTTGGCCAGAAATTTAGATAATGGCTTAATGACTACCCACTCGAATGTGAATTGCTGTGATCATCAGTGGCGACCATATGCTAACTCTTAATACGTAGGTTCGGATTTTCCTGATCATGGCCAAGATGTGTCATTTGGCGGTGTGGAGGAACGACCAGAAACGCTTGATAGGCCAAATGAGGGATAGAGGGTTACTTTCGTTCGGGCTGTTGTTTGAATACTTTGGTTGCTGGTGGTACGCACACCCGTTCACCGAAGTCATTGCCCTCTTTGACTATTTCATTTGACTACTTCAAAACAGGAAATATGAGAGAGGTATCACCTCTCTTGTCTTCGTTGAGTCTTTTATGGATATCCAGGCATTTCTGGTGAAATCAAAGGCCTGGATACGCGGTCTCCTGTCAAGGGGGCTTGAAGGAGCACATCAGGCAGCTGCTGGATTGGCATAATCATAGGTAGTATTCTGGGAGTCTGGCATTTCTTACATAAAAGGTCTGAAGGGTGGTTGTAACCCGACGCGCGAAAAGGCACTTGACAGTAATAATTAGATATTATAGATTATAATTTTTCTACCTCGGCAGGTGAGAATAAAGAGATCGGTTGAGATTCTAATTGCAAGGTTCCTTGGAAATATTAGGTCGCGCCTTCCGCTCCTCCCTCATGTGTTATATTTATGGCACGCCTACTCTTTGACGGCTGGCAGACCGTTATTGGAATCGAAACCCACGTCCAGTTAAAATGTCGTCAAAAGTTATTCTCAAGAGCTACGAATGGACTTCTCAGTGACTCTCCCAATTCCCGTTACAACGTTTTTGATGCAGCTTTCCCTGGAACTCTCCCAAAACTCAACCCGAAATGCGTGGAATTAGCTGTTCGAGCTGCTTTAGCCCTGAACTGCGACCTCAAAAAAAGGTCAAAATTTGACAGAAAACATTATTTTTATCCCGACCAGCCAGTAGGGTATCAAATCACTCAACACTACTCACCATTCGCGCTCAATGGGACGCTAACTCTTCCAAAACTGGGTAGACGTGTCCGAATTAAACAAATTCAACTCGAACAGGTATGCTCCTCCGCGTCAACCATATTCTCCATCGTCTGAGCTCAGATAGGATACCGGGAAATCGATCTTCAACCCCAGAACACGGTCCTCCTTGATTGACTTGAATAGGGCTGGTGCCGGGCTACTTGAAATTGTCACAGAACCGGATCTGAGGTCCACAGAAGAAGCTGCGGATTATGTGCGTTCATTGCAAACCTTGCTAAGAAGTATGGGAGTCAGTGATGGAAACATGGAAGCAGTACGTCCTTTTACATCTTCATCCTTTGAAGGATGAACTACAGCTGTTTTTTTCAGGGTTCTCTGAGATGTGATATCAATATTTCTGTCAACAGACATGGTGAACCCTTTGGGACGCGTTGTGAGATCAAGAATGTCAATAGTGTGCGATTCATGGTGGCAGCGATTCGTCAGTCCATTTCATGTCGTTCCCTCAATCCCGTCGTTAACATCCCTAGAATACGAGATTGAACGTCAGAAAGGGATTTTATCTGCGTCGTCCAGCTCAGAGTCATCACCTCCTCAGGTCTCACAGGAAACACGAGGTTTTGACGAGCATCGTTGGGAAACCTACACAATTCGCTCCAAGGAGGATGCTCCGGACTATCGATACATGCCTGACCCGAATTTGGGAACTCTCGTCCTTGATGAGGTCTGTAGTACTTCTTCAACGCATCGGCTCTTTTGACGTTTTCCACCTCCAGAATATAATTAAACGCATTCGAAGCCACTTACCGTTAACTCCCGAAGCCACTCGCAATCGGTTAATTGCTACCTATGGACCAAGTGGTGTTACCGAGGCTAGCATTGACGTATTAATGGGGTTAGACTCCTCTCAAGACGTTCCTTTTGATGGAGTAATGATTCCGAACGATGGAAACGCAATGAGCGCCGTGGATTACTTTGAGTCTGTAGGCAAAGACAGGGATCCGCGCGAAGTTATCAACTGGTTGGTCATTCATCCTTTCATTTTTGTGAATCGCAATGCACTAATTGAAACCCGTAGGATCACTCAAACTTTTCTTGGACTGCTTTCCGTGATGAGAAAACCCTTCTCAACGTCTGCCGTTCCAGTATCTCAAATGGGTGCTCTCATAGATATGGCCTCAAATGGAGAGATGACGAGGTCGTCAGGAAGATTGCTTTTACGGTACATCCTCCAGAAGCCACTGTCCGCAGATATGTCAGTACGAGGACTCGCGGAAGAGCTCGATCTCGTCTCTGGCGGCCCTGCACATCGTGAAGACGAAATATGCCAACGCGCAATTGCAGCTCTTCCTTCTGAAGTTGCTGCCTTCAGGTCGGGCAACAAGAACGTCTTGAATAGACTGATAGGGTGGGTGATGAAAGAGACCAAGGGCAAAGTGGACGTGCAGCAGACTAGAAATCGTCTGGAAGATTTGATATCAAAGATGTAGATGTAGACTTGTCCACTGATGAATTTAGACACAAAAACGAAGTAATATACACTGAGCTCAAAACGAAAGTAAGAAAATACAGTCCCAAGATACACCAATACCTAGACAACATCTTCATGATTCAGTTTGCTCTTTGAAGAGCCGGTCTATGATAGGGACACTTTTCTTCAGCACATCCCACTAAAAGGGTGAGAATGGGTCAGGAAGAAGCCAGGTAGCTGTAGATCGAAACTCACTTGTTCGTCAGTTAGAGAGATACCTTTCTTTCCCGGTTTCTCGTCGCCATTGTCGCCATAAAATTCTCGAATGTCGACAAGCGGCTTGTTTTTGAAAGTGCGGACGGTGGCGCGCTTCTTTTTGCCAAGATCGATATAAGAATTCCCGTCAGCATTCTTGTGAACCTGGACCAAGTCGTTGCCCTACGTGGATTTAGGTAAAAGATTGGATCAAAGGCGAGAATCCTGAAAGAACGTACTGAAGTGCTGACGGCGGTCCCCCGGGATGCCGGCGACTTTTTAGCCTTGCCTTTGGCAACATGGCGGTCTTCCTGATCCTCACTATCATCCTCGACGGGCTGAGAAAGAAGATGAGAGTCCGTTGCCGAACTTTTGAATTATATGTACTTTTGATTTTTTTACGGATTTCTTCTTGTGTGGCGGAGAGGCTTGGCGTGACGCGTCAGACTCTTCGAATTCCTCCTCCTCTTCGCTGTGAGCCTTTCTTTTCGCCATATGAGATGAGTGAAGATGGGTGTCGACAGACAAGACGCGGTGAAAGGTTTGAGTTCCAGTCATTTATACCGGTCTACCACGTGATAGACGCGCTTCGGCCCTCGACCTTCCCAGTCTAGAGTCCAAAATGGCGAAGGCTTACTATGTAAGTATCGAGAACCAGTTACTAAGTACTCTGAAAATTAGTTTATCTGTATATAATTGACTGCCAATTTTCCTGGGTTTACCCTCTTCTTTAGTTGGTCCTAACTTAGGGTTACAGTGACGTTATTGTGACATGTGCCTTCTTAGCAATACTTCAAATTGAGAATCTCTTCCTCATAATCTTCTCAACCTTGGACTCTTACCACAACTTACTCTTCCTCTGGCTTGATTCGACCATTTGGGACGTTCCTACACATTGCTGTTGGGAATGAAAATCCTACACAAGTCAAAGAGGACCGTTCCTCCAGTCTGTGTCTCCTCCAATCTCGTTCATCGACGCGCGTTCCCTCATTGTTTTTTTGACAGCCTCCACAGGTGACGGAACTTATAAACAAACTTCTGAATACAACACAAGATGACCTTATCTCTACATTGGAGGGCATCGATTCTTGGAAATGGCAACGTTCCGATCTGAATGCCTGGATCAAAGTCCTCAATAAATTCGACGCCATATTGGAGGAAATCATTCGCGATTATGACATTGACAAACTCCAGATCAGAGAGTTTGCGCCAAAGACGAAGAACATGCTTTCCGAAATACTGCGTTTTGAGAGATTGTTATTGGAGAACTCAACCAACCGAAAGATGTACAACTCGTACGACGTGAGTCCCCCTTCTTCTTCGGTGAATACTGATTGACCATGCACCCAGAGACTGAATAGCCTATTATTCACTTCGGACCTAGATGTCTTGATACTCGCGCTTAAACTTCTATTGCGACCATCTCAGCAATACTCTTCCCAGCCTGCGGTATCGCAGGCACTCAACATTTCCACACCTCGCCTCTTAGCTCTCGCCAAAAGATGGCCTCATTTGCGTGAATATGGAGTTGAGCTTGTCGAATTAGCTAATTCAAAGGGAAGTACCGAGATTGACAATCTTCCCGCTGAAGCCAGAGACGTAAACTTTACGTTCTATCGCACCGATACTGGATCCAAACCCAGGGATGAAGGAGAGCAAACAACCACAGAAAGCACAAGTACACCACGCAAACCTGCGCCGACATCTACCTCCACCTCCTCTGGAGCAGTCAACATTCATATAGAAGAGGCAACTTTACAAGCTAAGCCACCCATGATCGTGTTAGCTGATGTTGTCGCTGCTTACAACATCCCCGATTCCGAGAAGTTCGATTTGTTGTGTCGCATTCGGGCATCGGCGGCTCTAGTACAAGGGCGGGAGGACGACAGAGAAAAACTTGTTGTTGTCCGTCTCCTGTCCATTGCTATCTACGCGCACACACACCCCGAGAGTCAGGCTTCGACATCTCTTTTCCTGTTTGAACCAGATCTCATTACACATGTTTCTGAACTGCTGAAGGTTGAGCGAGATATCTCGATTCCTGCTCAGACGGCTGCAATAGCTGCCTTGGATGCATTGGCAAGATATAGGACCAAGATCCAAGAGGTATTGACATCCGTGAACGCGGGTGTGAACCATGGTATTCTGATGGGCTTGGTTCGCAAGACCGTGAACGACATATCCAACCCTCAATCCTCTATTCCGCATTCTTTCGTAGAAGCACTCCTATCATTTGTGACGTTCATTGCCTCGCATGCGTCGGGCGGCAACATGGTCGTTGGTGCCGGGATTATCCCATTATTGATTCAGATCATTGAAAACAAACTACCCAACCGACTTCCCGTGGTTTCAAAGACTATGCAATTGGTTGACAATGTTCTGTATAGTTTCACCAATGCTTTCAACCTGTTTTGTTCCTCTCGTGGCGTAGAGGCACTTGTGGATAGGATTGAAGTAAGATGCTTTCTCCGCGAGTTCTTTCATCACTGACATTCCTTCAGTATGAAGTCGATCTCGACATCAAAGACCATGGTGACTCTCAACGCTCACGAGAGATTTTCGGATCGCATGGTGCGTTAAAAGGAACCTTTTCTGGAAATAAACTCATGTTCCTGTAGGAGAGCTTCCTGTGACTCGTGCTGCAGCTTTGAAGCACATCCTTCGGTCCCTGCACCGTATGATGCAATCCTCCGGGACTTCTGAAGGCTTGCGAGGATTAATCGATACCACTATCCTCAAGTCTATCAAGAAGGTCATCGAATACCGTGGCTTGTTTGGACCAAGCGTCCTCCCAATAGGTACTTCATACCCTTTCATCCTTACTTTCCGATATCATATTAAAGTTCTCCCGGTTAGCTATCAACATCATGTCGACCTTTGTCCATAACGAGCCGACATCGCTCACCGTTATACAAGAAGCCGGAATGCCAGAGACCTTCTACAAGTCGTTAGAATTGGGATTGGAACCAGCCATCGAGGTAAGTCCCACGTCAAATGCAGAAAGTGAATTCAGATTGATTTGTTGGTTCAAGGTAATTCAAGCCGTTCCCAATGCAATTGGTGCATTATGTTTGAATGAAGTTGGTCAAGCCCAACTATCCGCCCGTCCAAGTATCATCCCCGCGATCTTCTCGATCTTTACCTCAGACCGACATCTCAAGATTCTATTAGAGAAGGAAAATGCAGTGCTCATCGGCACAGCTATTGACGAGCTTATACGACACCATCCCACATTGAAAGCTCCCGTGTTTGACGCCCTGAAGTCCACCATGAATAAAATCGAAGACCTTGGCAACGCTTATGAACCTCCGGAAGAAATACGACATTGGTATCAGCTCATCCCCGTACCGGAAACTCAGGATGAGGACAGACTGATGGAAGGCATCGAGGCCTCCGACGGTCCAGAGGTCCCAGCTTTTTCCGGAGGAGACCCGGTCACAGGAAGCTCCGGGAAGGAAGAATCATCATCCAAACCTCACGATAACAACATCGTGTCTTTCATTGACATCGTTGGCAGAGTACGTCTCCGATCATTTTTCCGATGGTACCACACGTTGACTTCGAGTTCAGTTTTTGGAGGGATTGTTCCAGCACACGCCACACTGCAGAGATTTCATTACTGCTGCTGACGGCCTTACTCGCCTTGGAAGATTGACAGCCCTTCCCTGCCTTCCTTACGATTTCGCAAATAGTGTTGCGTCTGATTCTATGGTGCAAATCATGCGTACAATGACGGAGGTCACCACAAGCGATACTTTGGTGCATCTGGCTAGGCTCGTCAGGGAATCGCTGGCGGCGACCGAGAAATTCTGGTTTGCAGCTGAGTCGGAGTCAAAACTACTGCCTTTGGTGGATGTAAATGGCGAGTAGCTCTCTTATTTTTGACTTTTTTGATGCCGTTCTGAAAGGAAAAACAACCCTAGCCGACCGGGTCATCAACGATAACTATTATTTTCGAAGCCTTGTAACTCTGCATATTCGGATTACACTCCTCTCCGATGTCTTTGCGACCGCTGGGTTTGCTCACGGGCGTGCTGCTATCGCTCTGCTTCAAACCCTGATGAGCAATACGTCTCCCCAAGTCGTGTCTGACCTAGGCTCACTCCACCGGGTTAGCATCTGGGAAAACATCATTCTAAAGAAGGGACTGAGTGGGGTGGGCATTGAGCTTCCGCGAACTCCTGGCTCAGCGTCTTTGGAGGGGTCTCCAGACCATGCAAACATTGACTTACCTGACCAAAATGGCCTGCTGCCCAACTCCGCTGCACTCAATGGTAATACCGACGGACAGACTTCCACTCCTCCATCCGTGACGCCTCCAAAAGAGACCCCAATGAAATCGGGTCCCCGAGAACACAACGCGACGGCATTGAAGCATCTCACTCACGGCTTGCCGAGTGCTTTGGCACCTTTCTTCCAAGGTATCTTTACTTCTTTCCAAATTTAGAAGTTTTTCACACACTGACATACTTACCTAAGCCATGGTGAAGATGTTTCATTCAAGGCGCACCCCCGATTCGGCGCAGAAGAAACAAATGCTGGAATCCTCTGCTGTAGTTGCGGATATTATGATGAAGCATTTGAGTTTGAAAGATCTCGGTTTGTATTCTTCTAGTTCTATCTTAACTATGGTCTCAAACTCCTCCCAGGTGATACATCTAGTCTTCACACATATTACGGGGTCATGCTCGGCTTGGTTACCGTGCTCTTGATAGATGGTGAGGTTACTTGCTTGTATTCTTCCTTAACATCGTTTCTTATATACTACACCAGAACGAACCACTGCACACAGTCTCCATACAGTTGAGTTACTGGCGTTCTATAAAGTGGGCGGTCTCCAAGCTGTGCTCGAAGTTTGTCGAAACTTCATGTCGTCCATCGAGAATGTTAGCGCGATCAAAGAAAACGAACGAACAGAAAGACAGTCCCAGGAATTATCTCACGCGTACAGTGGGTTGAAGATCGCCCTCCATCTTTTACATCCTCTCGTCTCCGCAAAACCTCTTTTCGAATCAGGACAAACCATAATTGTGGTTTCCAAAGACAAACCGGAAACCGATCCTGATTACTTCGAACCTCATAACTTCCTCGTTCGTCTACGTTTAACGATTTTGCCACTCCTTCGGAGCCTTTGGGAGTCGTCATGGTTAATTAAGGCTCCTTTGGGTGTCAGTAGATCGATAGTCCAAGCAGTATTGGAAGTCATCAATGGTGACGACGAAACAAAGAGTGAGGCAGAAGCTGGCTCGATTTCAAGTGCCTTTTCAAGACTAGCCGCCGTCTCCGATGAGTCACGCCTCCGACAGCTCACGGATATGGGCTTCCCTCGGTCAGCTGCGGAACAGGCACTGCAGCGTACCAATAACAATGTGACTGCAGCCACTGAAATTCTCATTGCTCAACCATTTCCCTTGCCTCCCGACCCTGACCCCGAGCCGTCCGCCGCTACGGGCTCAGAACCTTCGGAGTCCCTCTCCTCCGAGCGTCCTTCTGAAGAACAAAGGGACCAAGCAGAAGCGAGCTCCAATATTGAAGCTCAGGAGGCGTCTACGGACTCAAACAAAGTATTCGAAGCCGCGGATGTCGGGAAAACCTCTGAACAGTGGCGCAAAGAACTCGACGAAGCCAGAGAGGAGCTGAGGGCAGGTATCAGTCGTCAAGCTTTACTGTTGGTTGATGAACACCTCTCCCTACTATTCGATCTACATACGGCCTTCATACGACCCCCGAATGCGCACCAACAAAGGGCTGTACAGGATTTAGTTGACGACATCAAGGCGTTTTCTCCATTTGCTTATGATGTTCAAGAACAGCCTCTTTCGAATAGGTGTCGCCTTTTGGCTTTGGTTTTGTTTGAAACGCCATCGTCGCTGAGCGTCGAACTTCGTGCCTCTCTCATGGAACACCTATTGGCACTACTTCTATCCAATCCCGTCAGTATTGATCCTAAACAACCAACGATTCCGAAGTGGCTGGCGGCTCATTTACTTGTGACCGAAGCCCTTTTCATCCTCTCGGAGGAGCCGAAGAAGGTCGATCTTCCTAGTAAGGATGAGGAAATTGTGTCCCACCCACTGGTCGTTGGGCCACCCTTGTCCGACGCGCGCATGATGGTGTTCGACTTCTGTCTGAGGCTTTTAGCCATACCGGACCTACCCAGTGACGAGTTGCTTTCTGCCCTACGGTTGTTCGTGCTGCTTACACGCAATCATGAGTTTGCAAGCCAGTTCGTCAAGCGTGACGGTCTTCCACTTCTGTTTAAACGCCTCCAGACTTCCCCAGTTACCGGCAGCTCTTCATATGTGGCCATTCTTTTGCGGCATATAATTGAGGATGCCTCCACGATTCAGAAGGTGATGGGGCCTGCTATCAAGCGTTATTTCAGCTCTCCACGTACACGCTCCGTTGACGTGGCATCCTATCTTCGTAATTGTAGTACGATGGCCTTGCATAATCCCGTTGCATTCATCCAGGTCACTCAGTCCCTTTGTCAACTTTCCTCGCCGTTTTCTTCCAACTATCAGATCTCGTTGAAGTCCGACTCCAACGCCGACGAAAAAACAATGGAACAGACGCAGGCCGCCGTCGAAGGGACCGACATGCAGGTGGACAGCGAGCCTCCTTCGACAGAAGCGGTGGAAGCTGTCGTGTATTTCTTGATATCTGAATTAATATCTGCATCCAAAGAACAAGAAAGCCCTCCCAATCCTGAAACTCCTTCCTCTCAACCCCTTCCAAATATTGCCATTGATCCCATGACTATAGACACTGCCAGCCAGGATCCTTCTTCATCTAAAGGAGATGAAATCACTTCGAAAGGGAGAACACAGCATCAATACATGTGTTTCTTGATGCAATGCATGACAGAGCTACTCTTTTCGTATGATGCTTGCAAACTTGCATTTTTAACGTATTCTCCCAAGAAACGCCCGATCACACCCGCCAAGGAAGGTTCCAATAAATTCAGAGCAGCCACAATGAATTTCCTTTTATCGGACCTCGTCTCATTCGGTACTATCAATCCTCAAAGTAATCCTGACTCACGGGGAAAGATGACTGTATGTAATTGGGCAATGTCCGTAATCGTTGCTCTTTGCGTGGACAGTTCGTCTGTACAAGAATCCAAGGAGGTATCCCCGGAGCTCATCTCGGTTCGAAAATATGTTCTTGAGTCCATTAGCCGTGCTATCAAGGATCTGCCAACAGAGGCAGTCGACGCACGTTATGGGCGGCTACTGGCGTTAGGAGACCTTTGTCACCGGCTTCTCACAGTTCGGTTCAACTTTTCCTCCCGAAAACAGGTGGAAGAGACACCGACGCAAATCGCCAAGGTCATGTTAGAGAAGAATTTTGTGTCAACATTGACGAACTCACTTTCCGATGTTGATCTCAACTACCCGAATGTCAAGAACCTCATTGCTGCAATTCTACGGCCTCTGGAGTATCTGTGAGTACTCGCTCATGGGTGTATGCGCTTGATCGGCTTTACTTAAGATTACGTAACAGGACGAAAGTCGCCATCAAAATGAGCAGAAGTCCAGGAAAAGGCAAGGATACCCTTGAAGGTCCCAGTGCGGAAAGCGCATCTTCATATGCCTCTGGGAGTGAAGACGAGGACGAGGACGCACGAGAGGAAACGCCCGACTTGTATCGCAACTCTGCCCTCGGGATGTACGGCGGTGTAAGTGTGATTCATTCCTTTTACAAAATAAATTCAATATGAAACTCATCCATCTATAGGAAATGGATGATATGCATTTTAACGAGGACGAAGATATGGATGAAGACGACGAGGAAGATGAAGGAGACGAGGAGATGGATTTTGGAGAGGAGACAGGTAGTGAAGATACTGACGATGAGGAAGACGATCCTGATGAGATGGAGGACGAAGGCGAGCCTGAAGAAGCATGGGACGAAGAAGGGGAAGATGATGATGAAGGTCAGGAAGATGGACTGGTTGAAGGTGATGTGGATGAAGATAACGAGGATGGGGAGGACGACGAAGATGATCACCGGCACGAAGATATGGAAGATGGAGATCAAATGATTTGGCAGGTCAGTTGAATTTCTTATCCATAAGGGTATTTATTGAACGACTACTTCAGGAAATTCGGGGCGACATCGACCCAGAAGATATGGGCGAAGATGGAGAGGAAGAAGAGGAAAATGGAGGTGCGCATAATGCTTCTCCTCCAATCGATCTCCTGCAGCTCTCACTATTAGGACCGATTCAAATTATCCACGAAGAAGATGAGGAAGAACCTGACGACGAGTGAGTTGTTATACCGAAAGTTCGTTTGCAGCAGAGAATGACAGTACCTCTAGTTTCGGTCAAGACATCAACATCGCTGAAAGCAGTGACCTCGTACGGGATATCTTTGGTTTTGGTGATCCTGCTGCTGGGGCCAGCGCTGGTTTTTTCGTACCTCGCCGACACCGTAGCTCAGGTATAGAGTTTCAAAGTTTCGCATGCCCTGCCTATCGTTGACCTTTGATCTTTTAACCAGCGGAGGACAACGTACCGATATTTGGTCGTGCCCGTAATGGACCTGTTCCTCCTCCCGAAGCCACTGTCCACCCTCTTCTCTTGGATGCATCTTCCACTCGTGCTCATCCGACTGACTTCCGCAACTCCCGTCCACCTCAACGTCTAGTGGCAGGCGGCACTACTGAACTGCTCCAAACGATCGAAGAATTAGTCGGTGGAGGCGCCATCCAATTCTTCCACCATCTCATGGCCCGTGGAAGAGGCGGAGCTGTCCCAGAAACTATTCGTCTTGATGTCCCAAGCGGCGCATTCATGGAGCTCGGTCGCAACTTCCACACTCGTCGACCTCAAGTAGTCTCAGCGTCGGTGCGGATGGAGCGGAATCCACGACCATCTGCCTCAGGCAATCAAGCCCGGTCTCTTGATCCTCTTCTCACTCTACAACGCTGGGCGGAGGAAGTGAAGATTATTCATGGTACATTTGTTGGTGATCGTGCTGCCAAACTTGCCAACCACCTCATCATTGCTATGCTTCCTGCTGCTATAAAATTCGCCAAAGAAGCGAAAGTAAAGGCCGAGGAAGCTAGGAAACAACGAGAAGTCGAAGAGAAACGGATGCAAGAGGAGGCAAAGGCTCTGGAAGCAGCAAAAGCAGAGGAGAGATCAAAGGACGATACTACAGAACAACGGGGATCTGATCAAGATGCACAGTCAATATCTCCAGAGGAGGGTACCTTGACAAAAGACGACACTCCGCCAACTTCTGCGGTCCCCGGAGATCAGGCCATGGAGGACGCACAGAGGGTTGTTCCTGACGACGACGCGGAGATGGTGGATGCCACCGCACCTACAGACCCGGCTTCCACTGAGGCTGTTACTGAGCAAGTGACAGAAGGTTCTGCACATGCACATGCACAGCCAGGCTCTTCCTCTGCTCCCGAAACATCCACCTCTGCACCTGCCCGAGTCACCGTCATGATCCGTGGAAGTGAAGTCGATATCACAGATACGGGTATCGACCCCACATTCCTCGAAGCGCTACCAGATGACATGCGCGAGGAGGTTTTGAACCAACACATACGGGATCAACGTGCCTCCCGGATAGAACGGCCCCCCGATTCACAGATCAGCGTCGAATTTTTGGATGCCCTACCCCCTGAAATACGTGCCGAGATCATACAACAGGAAGCAATGGAACGTGCCCGCCGTTCAACTGAGGAAGCACAAGCAGCAGCAAGCGCAGCCCGGATACCGACCGATATTGATCCTGCGAGTTTTATTGCTAGTCTCGATCCAACTCTGAGGCAAGCGGTACTTATGGAACAAGACGATGGATTCATCCAAACATTACCCGCGCATATGATTTCCGAAGCCAATACCTACAGAGACGGGCCTCGTCGTCACATGCATTTGCCATCTCGCGCCCCCCGTCCAATACCGTCTAGTGTACCAGGTGCATCGACACGGAAGTTTGCTCCTCAACACGACGCCATCCAGCTGCTTGATAAAGCCGGAATAGCTATTCTCGTTCGCTTGCTATTCTTTCCTCACGTGCTGAAGAAATCTCTCCTTTTCAGGGTCCTGGTCAATCTCTGCGAGAATTCTAAGACCCGGACTGAGTTGTTCAATTTGTTACTGAACATACTCCAAGATGGTACTGGAGATCTTGCTGCAGTCGACAAGAGCTTCTCCCAAATGTCGTTCCGCAACTCCAAGCCGCAGAGGCCCGTTGGAAAACAAAAACCGACTTCGGAACTGGTTGCCTCCTTATCCCTTCCTCAAGGACAAGAAGCAGTTCCCGATTTGATTGCTCAGCGATGTCTCGAAGGGCTCTCGTACATAGTCAACTCCAACCCAGCCTCCTCACTCTTTTTCCTTACAGAGCATGAACTCCCCGTTGGTTTGCGACGTGCTGTCTCTAAGAAAGGGAAGGGGAAGGAAAGGCAGATGCCTCAAACACATTATCCTATTGTCCTTCTCCTCGGCCTACTCGATAGACAATCTTTACTCCGTACCCCATCCATTATGGAGTCTGTCGTCGGCCTTTTAGCCACAGTGACACGACCTATTAAAGATGCGAAGTTGCAAGCAGATGCCTCCAAACCGACCACCTCTGCTGAGCCCTCAACGTCAACCCCTGTTCCAAGCGCTGAACTTACGCCCGATGCACCCTCGACAACCACAGCTAACACCGGTGAAGCAAACTCCCCTCCTTCTGGCCCTGAGAACGCGCCGACCGACGCTTCCCAAACACCAGCAGGCAAGTTTTGAGTTATCGTTTATTCCTCTGTCTGACCACTCGCTTCTCTATAGCCGCATCCTCCGTACCCCCTTCTGTACCTTCCGCCCCCACCGCGCCGAAGGACCGTGATCTCACACTTCAAGCAGTCGAACAACAAATACTTCTCGCCAATCCACCGCAGATACCTCATGCAGTACTCCGGCTCATCGTCAACATACTGACCGTGGGCGAGTGCTCGTCGCGCACCTTCCAGCAGAGCTTGAACCTCATCCAGCATCTATCTTACATTCCTGATGCGCGCGATGTCGTTGCTCAAGAACTCAAAGCGAAAGCCCAAGAATTTGGCCATACCCTGCATAACGATCTCGACGAATTGGCAACTGCTCTTCATGGTTCCGAGAGCCAACTAAATTCTGTGGCGTCGAAATTCTCCGCCCCTTCGTCTGTGCAAGCGAAGTTGTTGAGGGTTTTGAAGACGATCGACTATATGTATACACCTAAGCCATCTCCAGGTGCCGCCAGCAATGAAGAGGATGACTCTGACAAGGTCCAAGCTATATACGAGTCGTTCAGGTTCGCACCTTTATGGAAACGGCTCGGTGACTGCTTAGCCATAATAGACGAGAAACCAGACACAGAACATGTTGCAACTGTCCTTTTACCACTAATCGAATCCCTGATGGTGGTGTGCAAATATGTCGGTTCAAAGGCCTCCTCTCTGTCTCGAGTTCTTCGCATGACCGCTTCTCCGAAGATTCCTACCACTCCTCGAGAATCGATGGAGGATCTGTTCGTGAGCTTCACGGATGCTCACCGAAAGATATTGAACGTCATGGTTCGTAATAATCCTTCGCTGATGAGCGGATCCTTCTCCCTTCTTGTCCACAACCCTCGCGTCCTGGATTTCGATAACAAGCGAAACTACTTCAATCAACAGCTCCACCGACGGCCCCATGTCCGGGAGCACCACGGTACAATTCAGCTCAATGTTCGCAGAGCACGAGTCTTTGAAGATAGTTTCCAACAGTTTCAGAGTAAAACAGGGGATCAGATCAAATATGGGAAACTCAGCATTCGGTTTTACGATGAAGAGGGTGTCGATGCCGGAGGTCTTACGCGTGAATGGTTTCAGATTCTCGCTCGACAGATGTTCGACCCGAATAACGCGTTGTTTCAGCCTTGTGCAGCGGACAAGTTGACTTACCAGCCTAATAAAAACTCGTGGGTCAACCCGGAGCATCTCTCCTTCTTCAAGTTCGTTGGACGAGTCATTGGGAAGGCGATCTATGATGGACGTTTACTCGACGCATATTTCGCTCGGAGCCTTTACCGCCAGCTGTTAGGCAAACCGGTCGATTACCGAGACGTTGAATGGGTGGATCCCGAGTATTACAACTCCCTCTGTTGGATCCTGGAAAATGACCCCACGCCTTTAGAGTTGACGTTCAGCGTTGAGGATGACGAGGTGAGTACCCCTTTTTGATTGCATAGTTTCTGCCTTCATCCATATGTCTTTCCCTATTCCTATCTAGTTTGGTGTCAATAGGATATTCCCACTCAAAGAGGGTGGTGAAACGTTGCCAGTTACCCAGGAAAATAAACGGGAGTTTGTCCAGCTGTCTGCGCAATACCGCCTTTACTCTTCTATCAAGGATCAAATCGAAAATCTCTTGAGTGGCTTCTACGAGATAATACCCAAAGACTTGATCACTATCGTAAGCTTTTCTCCTGATGAATCTCGGCGACAAGATATTGACATATTTTTGCTAGTTCAATGAACAAGAACTTGAACTCCTAATCTCTGGCACCCCCGATATTGATGTCGATGAATGGCGAGCCGCCACTGAATACAACGGTTATACAAGCTCAGATCCCAACATTGTTTGGTGGTGGAGAGCATTGAAGTCATTCAACCGGGATGAAAGGGCCAAAGTGCTCAGTTTCGCGACAGGTACTTCTCGAGTGCCACTGGGCGGATTCCTCGAGCTACAGGGAGTTCAAGGCAACCAGAAGTTCTCGATTCACAAGGCGTACGGAGAATCGGATCGGTTACCTCAGGCCCACACATGTGAGCATTTCAACCTAACTGTTTTTTCCCTGCTGACTTGACTTGTTTTTGAGGCTTCAACCAAATTGATCTACCACAGTATTCGTCGTATGAAATGCTCCGACAACAAGTTTTGCTCGCTATCAGTGAAGGAGGTGAAGGTTTCGGTTTTGTATGATCGACTTTGAAGTTATGGGGCAAGAATTTATCACTTCTAGAATCCAGCATATCAATGTAACTACGTAGCACACTCACACTCACATATAACTAATTTTGCAACGCTGAAGTTCTATGTTCTCGGCGGTGACTAACTAAGCATGACCAATCAGTTGCTCACCCCATGCGCAGTGCACTCCAGACCCCGAATGTCCGGTAGAGAGTGTCCGGACGGACGTCTGCTTACCTGTGAGCCTCCAGGTTCGGACTGTAGGTCAAATGAAGCCCTACGTACCTTTAGGAACTATCAATAGGTAGACATAAATGCTCCTGCAGGTTATTATGAAGCAGAAATCCACAGAAATCCTGCATGCCACCTGTAATTTGACCCAAATAGGGTTGCTGCGGATAAGTCACACCCAGGTGCGAGACAGGATAACTCAATGTGGGTTATTCTAATTATTATGCTAACTTTATTTTGGAAAACATACCGTATCGCACGTGAGCTATGCTGACCTTATGATAAAAATTATGCTGGTGGTATGTTGATGTTATGCTAAATTTGGACATAACATTAACATAACTCTTATCATAACATCAGCATAGCATTAGCAAATCTCACATGCAGTTTCCAAAATAAGGTTAGCATAACTCACATTGAGTTATTTCCTGCACCCAGCAGACAAGCAATCTCGGGATCGTCGGGTCCGGCTAACTTTTGACCGGAGCGTACTTGCTGAAGCGCCGATACTTAAGCGGTTCATTTGAAAATGCCCTCACCATTGACTAGCCCATTATGCGTGCCATAGTGGTGAAAGAAGTCGCGCACCATACCCAGATTCCGATAGCAAATGATGTACCAGAACCAACGGCATCCGAGAACCAGCTTTTGGTAGACGTTTACAGCACAGGGCTCAACTTTTTCGATGCAAGTCATCACCACCGCTCGATATTGGTGTCTACCTGACATAGATGGACTAGATTTTACAAGCGCAAGGAAAGCACCAGAGTAAACCCAAAATTCCCTTTGTCTTGGGTACAGAGTTTGCAGGCAAAATTTCCCAGAACTCGCCGATTCCCGAAGGATGTAAATTCAAGCGGGGGGAGCGTGTTTTTGGGGCGGGTCAGGTAAGTCTCTCAGTTAGTTCAACACTTTAACCAAGGACTTTGCTGAAACCGTCATCGAAAAGGGTGCTTTCGCAGATCAAATCGCCGGCAGGTCATCCTCAACTTCTCAATGTGCACCCAAGTTGATCTTCAACTCTACAGTCTATCCGGAGCAAATACTCCCACTTCCCGATAATCTCACTTATGATGAAGGAGCTGGTAACTCGCGTTCTCGTCGACCTGTTTGTATTCGCTCATCAATTTTTAGGTCTCTACGTAACGTGGCCAACAGCTTATGAGGGTCTGGTTGGTAGGGCCGGGATGAAATCGGGTTTGTCGTTTCCTACGCACAAACGACAGCACCATTCAATACCAGTGTAGGCGAATGGGTCCTAGTGACAGCCGCCGCGGGTGGCGTTGGGATTGCAGCTGTGCAGCTTGCAAAGAGTGCGTTTATCCCGTCTTCTCAATGACTTACGCCTCAGACTTTTTTAGTTCTTGGCGGGAAAGTCATTGCGGCCGCTGGGTCCGAGGCAAAAATGGAAGTGGCGAAACACTACGGGGGTGCTGACTTTGTCGTGAATTATTCGAAATCTGGATGGCAGAAAGAGGTTTCGAATATAACAGGAGGCAAAGGCGTTGATGTCGTTTACGACCCTGTTGGGCGCATTCAAGGTAAGGATCTCTATACACATGTATTGGACTTGCAGGGTTAATTTGTCCTTGAAAGACTCGTTCAAATGCATCGCTTGGAAGGGCCGAGCTGTTGTAATCGGTTTTGCCGGGGGGGACATTGAGAAGGTTCCAACAAATCTTATCCTTCTCAAGAACATATCCGTTACCGGCCTTCACTGGGGAGCGTATCGAAGTATGTATCTCTCTCTCTACATGCGTCTGGCTATGATAGCTAATTTCGGCTCGGGGATAGTTCACGAACCTGGTCAAATCGACGTCGTGTGGAACGACATCCTAGGGTCCTTCCGTTGATTCCGTGGTGACATCCTGATCGCTGACCGTCGTTCTTCAGACTATTCAAATCCGGCAAGGTAAAGCCAGTGACGTACACTGATATCTATCCGTTCGACAAGATCTCCGATGCCTTGTCGGCGTTGGAACACAGGAAGACGTGGGGAAAGGTCATCGTGAGGGTCCGAGAGGATGATCGGAAGGCAAAGTCTAAATTATGATCATTGATATGTACTAGGTGGTAGCTTTGGTTAAAGTTCTGATATCTTCAAATCTCTGCTGGTATTCAGTTTCAAGTGTTCTGTCAAACTCGTCCATTCCCAAATCCTCTTCCAGCTCAAGCCGAAGTGCCTCTTCATCCGTTTCGGAGGGCATCAATTCATCTGATTCGCTCAAATTCTTCGGTATCCGCCAAAAAAAGGGCTCGAATTCATTACGGGCAAGTTGACTTTGTTGCGTCAGCTCATTGGCGGAAGTGTCCGATGCATTGAATCGTTCCCCCTCGGCTTCGACATTGCCCTTAGGCGCTAAGAGCTCTGTCGATCCCGTTGCCTTACAGGTTCTTGATTGTCCCATGATTGCTAAAGCGTGATTGACGGTATTAAAAGAGATCTAACCCTCCTGTGAGAACGGAAGAAAGAAGAGTGGTATGAAGAAAGCTGACCTCGTCATGAACGGTGCCGAGACGCCACACTTTTGTTTGTCCTTTGAATCGCCGCTCCTCCTCTCGTAAAACGATACAATGATAGATGACTTCGCTGACGAAACTCTTCACGATGCAGTCTAATGTTTGAATAGTGGTTCCCGATACACAGGAAGTAACGGTAGGCGATAGTCCCTCGTATGATGTTAACTTGTATAACCTAAGGGAGGGTACAGTATGAGGAAGATAGGACAGCGACACAAGTTGGCACATACCTCATCAAATCACACAAAGTACTGAGATGGAACAGACCTAAATTCCGAGAGAGTAATACATCAGCGTCGACTCCAGACTCTTTCCATGCCTCTCGTTCAAGATCCAAAGAGTTTTCTTCGTCTTTTATTGTCTGCTCCTGTTCATTCACTGACGGACCTGTGTTATTTGAGATGTCATTGTTCTGAGTCACATCCAAACTATACTCGTCTCGAACGTTCTCCTCGTCTCTGGGGGTTGAAACTTTGCCACGGACAACTTTTGCCTTTCTGCCAGGCTGGAGTTTATCGGCGTGAAGATCAGCTGTGGTTCCAGAAAGCTTTGCTCGCTTGCGGCGCATGTACAAACGTTTGGCAAGGCGTTTTCTGGAGGCCGGACTAAGCGGCCTCTTTGAGTCGATTTCGGTGGTGGCTCGACTTTCCGCGGTGGACGGTAGCTGTTCGGATGTTTCTGGATCAACCCACGGACAATATAGTGATGAAGACGTGTGTGTATGAGTTTCCACGTCGAGATTTTTTGCGGTAGAGTCCTCGGAATCTCTTTCCTGCAGTATGTGGTCTATAACGCATAATTTATGGGAATCAAGGAAAGCCAGTCTCCTGTCCAGGTCTTCGCCATCCTCTCCAATCCTCTCCAATGATACCTTCAGTTTGGACGATTCTCTGTCTTCCATTTCTACCCAAGAATCGGGTACTGTGACAGCGATATCGAGGCCATTTCGAACGGACTGACTTTGAGCGGATGCTTGTTCAAGAACAGCGAGATAGGAGCAAACGTCTGCAGTGGTCTTTGATTTGACTTCAAGTGCAATGAGGTCTGGCCTGAACCGGGTATGTATGGAGAGGGAATGAAAAAATAATTCCTTTTCGGAGGGGGTCCAGTATCCAGAAGGCTGTATGAATGACGATGAAAGCTGTTCTTCTCCTTCACCTGAAAGGTGTCTTTGGAATGCGCTGACATGTTCTTGGAAGTCATGCAGATAGGAATTGGCTGCATCTGCAGTGCCGCAGACCATTGTTGAAAAGGTAACGAAGTTTACGTAACTACTAGAGTTAAAAGTACAAAGTGTTATCCGTACCAGTATCTTTACTCAATAAGTTATGTGTAACATATGTCCGGAGGCGTTACGCCTGATAAAAATTGAGCTAAAACAATTACAGATTTGCGCGGATCTTATCTTCGTTCATGCTACGCACACGTTCTTCCCAATATCGTCGGGCAATTTTTCGCAACGGTTCCTTCATTATTTTTCCAGAGGGGGTCAATTCTGCTCACAAAACATGAGAAAATATGAATATGATAAAAACGTAGCTCGACACACCAAATGGTTCGTCGGATATCACGACCATGACGGGGACCGCGAACCTCGGCAAACTAAGTCCAGATGAATACCCGACGGCTAATGGGAAAGAAAAAGCGGGAATACGTACTGTCTCCGTGCAGCTTCAATTAGGCTATTTTCATTCACTGTTCCGCGGAAAGGAGGCTTCACAGACACTACTGCCGCAACGAGTTCACCCAATCGGGAATCAGGTACACCTACTGCGGCAGCCTCCATGACCCTGGTATCCGTATAAAGGGCATTTTCTACTGCTATAGAGGCCTGATTGAATGTTAAGTGCCATTGTCAACACAAACAGCAATCGAAACTACTCACAATATTCTCCCCGCCGCGGATTATTATATCCTTTATCCTGTCTTTAACATACAGAAATCCCTCCTCGTCCAGCATACCGATGTCTCCGGTCTTTAGCCAACCGTCCGAAGTTAAGACCTTATCTGTAGCCTCTGAGGGGTATAAGGGTCCATATTAGAACGCTTTTTGAACCTCATTCAATATTGGCTCACCAGGATCCCGCCAGTACCCCTTCATAACGTTTGGGCCGCGCCTGAGAACACATTGTATAAGAAGGGGCAAAAGGGGAAGAACATGAATACAACTTACAGCCAAATCTCGCCGACGGTCCCGGGAGGGGCTTTTGTGTTGCCTGACATGATGATCATGTCATTGACCGGACAACATATACCGCTGTGCAATCCGTCAAAACAAGGAATTGAAAAAGTTTCAAAGTACTTGCGTGCTCATAGGTCTTGCAGTGTAATCATCGCCGGCTATCTGCGAAATTTCATTAAGAATGAACGGTATCTAAAGGAACCCGAAATCGTGCTTACCGCGACAGCGATAGAGTTGGTTTCGGTTAAACCATATGCTTGACTCCTGTGATGAGAAAATGTCAAAATTTGATGGTTGGGGGCGAATCGAAAAAAAAAAATCCGGCACTAACAATCGTGTGTTCGGGAAGTTTTTGCAGGCGGTTTCGACGAGGATGTTCGGTGCGGGGGATCCTCCGAAGAACAGACCTTCGAGCGGGGGACCTTTTGGTTTGTGATCCATGATGTCTTGAACCATGGCAGGAACACTGGAGAGGGGTGCATCAATAGAAGAGAACACACAAAAGCTAAGAGTTGGTGCTGACCCCCCGGCAACGCTAACATTCTCTTCATATATAAGCCTTGACAACATAGTCAGATCACACGTTCTTTTCATTCTGTCACTGTTGGGTGTACCTTGCAGCTATAACAAGGTACAGTCAATCTCTTGCTCGTGCCTACTAAACCAAAGAAAGAAATACTCGCCTTCATCTGGTATCCACTTGCGCATGAGAATTATCTTGTATCCGTGCAAAGTGGACATCATGGTGTAGCTCGTAAGACCGGTGACATGGAACAATGGAACGGCGACTAGTGCGCCCTTTTGAGGACCAGCGTTCTGCGCGAGGGCGATATCATCGCCACGGCGTAACACTGCTCTACGTGTGCCGACTAACGTCTAAAAAACTGTCATTGAGGATCTTGTAGCAAAGTGGGATGACTGACATTCAGGACATTGCTGAGAAATTGGCGTTGTGTGCTAGGGTTACTGGTCAGGGTGCTTCCTTCCTTTTTGACGATAGTCGACAGACCTGAGAACTCCTTTGGGAAGGCCAGTGGTACCTGATACCCACTATTAGCAGAGGCCCCATAAAGAAAGCTCAATCCTACTAACCTGAAGTGAACATTATGACGGCATTGTCTTCTGGTTCGAGATGCACAGTGGGTATTGGGTTGACAATGGCACTCAAATTAGCTTGTAAGGTGGAGTGAAAATTTTCCATGCCTTGCCACTCCCTTTGACCCTCTTGATCATTTACGGTTATTACAAGGATAGCAGAAAGGTAACCGCTGTTCAAGAGAGCGTCTACGGAAGACGCCAGTCTATCTGCCCGTTCTACGTCCACAAGAAGGAGTTTGCACTCTGTGTGTGTCACGCAGAAGGCCAACGGTTCGAGGGGAAGCCATCTGAATCCTTGCTCAGCATCAAGGAGCTTAGGAGAACGAGTTCACATACGCATTCACGTTGACGATAACGGCGCCGAGCAGCTCTGAAAGTGATCAAAGAAATGGTGAGAGGACATACTCAGACGATGGAGCCATCGAGAATGACATACGGCTAGCCCAGAAGACTACCAGGTATTCTGTGCAATTTCTGCAACAGATACCGATCCTGTCTCCTGTTTTCCAAGAGGGACGATAAGATTTTGGTGTATGTCAGCGAGAGAACTCCAAGTCTGCCTACCTTTCCTGATACCATACACCCGATAGAATAAGTTTGCGGCTTTTATTACCTGCTCATGAACCTGCTGATATGTCGTTCGTTGTCGCCCAGGCTCGACAATGTAGGTCTCCAAGCCATGCTGCGATACGGAAGATAACCAGAAATCACGAATAGAAGGCCATAGATTGCGATACACGCGTTGTAACCTTCCATCTATCAGCCGGGTCTCCATTTCGTGTAACGAGCCCGGCGCGCATAGTATGCTGTCGGCTAAGAGGGGATCAGATCATGAGGGAAGATATATGAATAGAGTAAACTCACTCTCAAGTAGAGAACGTTTAGGAGACCAGGTTGACACCATGGTAGGAGTAGTAGAGTGTGGCGAGAAAGAATGGATGCTAAATCGGCGAGGCTGGGCTTATGAGTGATGAAAAATCACGAATTGACATTCGCGGAATGTCGAACTATAACATAACTGTAATGTTCATGAGAGCGCGCGACAGAGCAATCTCCGAGGATTGTCAGGTTTCCGCGGTTATCCAACGATACCCCGACCTGACGTGGTATGTGGTAAAAATAAAGATAGTATTAATGCACGGCCCGCAGGGTGGATAGATGCGTAGAGATGGATCTTCAAGTCATCTTCTAGGGAGCAGCAGAATCTCTTGAAGGCTCTTGTGAGCTGATCGTACTCGGTGTGACGACTCACAAGCCTAAGCTGCATGGGAGGTAATGAGGCTTCGGAGTGAATGGACGCGAAGACCTGCTGGAGGCGTGCTGATCTGGTGTACGAGTGACTGAAGAGTCGACCTCATTTCACGGATAAGGCTCATCCAACTCGAGAGCAAAAGCGCTGAACGCCACGGACTACATTGTCGTAAAGGGTTGGTTGAGGGCCAAATGTACCCGGTGCAGTCACGCCTCGACCCAAGTCACCGAACATTCAATTTAAATTCCAAGAAAATACTTGACCATTTCGTCACGAGAAAACCGGGACTCGAGTCCGCGGACATGAGGTGGGCCAGATTCAGTCCTCCTTAGAGCTCCAAATACATCAGTTCCTCGAGATACTCACTCGATGGGGTACATACCTGTCTCCAAAGAAAGGTGCAGGAAGTCCTATCCAATCCGCATGGATATCGAGTCTGCGAAGCTTCTACACAGAAGTTCTTCGCTCACGTTAGTGCCGGAATAGGGTATTCGTGCGGTTCACTCTGTGGTGGTTTTAGGAGAAAACATAAATTTGAGAATCGGTTTCATCGAATGGGAAGTGCCCGACGTCAGCAATTAGAACCGTATATCTGACCTCATCTGAAACGCCGTTCTACAGAGCTTTAGGATGCAAACTGCAAATATGAAATTAAGATTTGCAGGATTCAGAGGAGGGATAGATTCACCAACAAGAGATGGCCGGTTTTATCCGCGAACGGCGCGAGGACGTTAATACGGGAAGGAAACAAAACGTCCGTGAGTTGGCTCGGATGGAATATTGGCCGAAGTCTGACCGCGTTCAGGATAAGCAGGCACCGCTTTTCTAAACGTAGGCATGCAGACCTGCCTTCCGAAATCACAACGAATATCTTGAAAGTTCACACGAGACTCGGAGTACCTCGGAAATTCCAATGCGAGGCGGCTCCCTCGCTTCTGAGCCCACGCGAGATGAGGGGAGTTTCCTATCGCAATCCACAGCCGAGGACTTGATGAGCATTGGGACTAATACGCGTAGGCCCGTGGATTTCTGAGCTAGGTGTATCGACCGTCGATCCTACCATGATACCCATAGCTTGGGGGATCCGGAAGTCAGTGGAACGAGACACGGTCGGAAATTGACGAGTCAGTGGCAGAAGCAAAGCTTCGGATAAATAGCCAACATGCCATCGGCAATTTACCGGTTCCAAGTGTGACCAGATCGTTACAATGCTGTGCTTACGTACCGCAGCCAGCTGGGCACCCCAACAACACCGTCGCTGCGCTCATTCACGTTCTCTCAAACTCGACAATAATCCTGTTTTTTTTTCATCTCATCGTTCAAAGCAGCCGAATGTCCGTTTGTCCGGAGGAAAACAGCTCAAATTTAGACCAATCCAGCTTCTGGTCAGTCGTCCAACTCCTTGGCATCATTGGTTTCGCTGAGACGGAATAGGGAATCTGGGCAGCTAAATTGGGATACTCATCGCATAGGCTGGGCTGTAGCTGGTACTTGTAGATCTATTTCCGTTAAAGTCATGCTAAAATCCTTCATCGACTAGGCGCTTGCGCCGTGGTTGTACGTGTACTATTCCAATATTTCCTGGACGCGATTCCTAAATTTTTCATATCTAGACAGTTATAATATCAACAATATCTGTTCTTCAACACTGCCGGTATGCTTGGCCAGTATCTGAGCCCTCGAACTGAGCCTCATTCGAATTCGTCATTCAGGAGCTACACCAATCGCGCCGAACAACGTCAAATGTTTGCGAACTCACCTCTGTTTGGAGTTTCTATCTCACCATTAGTTCAGCCTTCGGATTCTCTACATGCCGCCAATATATGCGGTCATCTCATTCCTTTCTTACCGCTTCTTCCGAAGTTATACCTATTATTCTCTAGTTGAAGTCGGTGAGTCCGATCACCTCAATCTTGGAGATTCCCTTCAACCCTCCTTCTCTAGCATATGAGGTTTGTACGCTTTACGTCGTCAGCTCTTACTTTATTGAAGTTGTGCCAAGTCGGTGACATTAAGCGCGTTTTTGTAAGCGACTCTTCCCCTCCCAGACAGTCTTCTTACTCGAACGTCTTCCGAAGGCTACTCCTTATCGAATACGTTGCTTCCACTGCAAGTGATCATTCCGCTCACAATGCGATAGCCCGCAAGGACAAGTCAAATCTGCCAATCCCAGCAAGTGCTCTCCATTCTCGTGCAAACTGTCGTCTCTCAATCTTGGCTTCTCGCAGTTTTGTTGCTGGAGGTACCGCCCCACAAAAGTAACGGCCACTTCTATGAATCCGTTCGCCATTGACCACATCTCTTCCAGGCGTATTTTATGTATACGATCAAAGTCAGTCCCTTGCTGAAACCGTGTGCAATCCCCTCACCTTCGTTATAGTGGTCTGTACTACAATATGTGATCATTCGGCCAGGTATATCTACTGTTCCTCTGTCGAGACCACGATTAATATGCGAGGACATCAGCCGTTACGATTGCCGGCATAATATGTCAGGCATACGGCGTTTTATGCGAGGCAGCGGGATTTGACCCACATTGGGCCAACGTTTACCTAGAAGCAATTGATTTCGCCAGTATAAGGTAGGTTAGGAAATATAAACCTGGTCATTCGTTACTGATCGAACCAAGTGTTGCACTGTACGGGCTGTTGTTGTTCTATGGTTTGACAAAAGAAGAATTAGCTAGTCGCAGACCGCTAGCAAAATTCTTAGCGATCAAGTTGATTGTCATGTTCACCTTCTATCAGTCCTTTGTGGTGTGTCCTCCAATTCTTCTTAGCTCGATTGCCACTACCATTTGTGTTTAGTTCCACGCGCTAGAAACGAGAGTCATCAAAGGTACTCGAGACTCCAAATCTCCCGTCAAAGTTGCTCACACGTTGTATAGCTACTCCGTATTGGACCACAACTAATATTGCTAATGGGCTGAATGCGCTCGCGATTTGTATCGAAGTACGTCTCACGTAGGTTTGATGCATACTTCGCATGTGACCATTTTCTGCTAGATGATCCTATTTGCTATCCTTATGTGGTGGGCGTACAATGTGAAGGAGTACGTCGTGGACGGACAGCCACCTACGAGTATCTGGAGACCGTTGTGGGATTCGTATGTCAGCTTCTGATGTCACCTCGCTTTCGTATTGACCGCGACTATCTTCCTAGAATCAATTTTGGCAAGTTCCTGTCCTATTCCGCGTTCTCACATACATTGACATTCACTCGTCCAATCAGCCGATTTCGCACAGGAAATATGGGGGTCGCTCAAATTCTTTGTTAATTATTCCCGTGGCGTTCCCACCGCGCATGGCCATGGACACAGACCGGACTTAGCTTCAGCATTTGGGGCCAGTACAGGACGTGCGACTTATTCAAAGCCGGTTTCTCGGGGAGGGTCATTCAACCACAGTGAGTATCCCTCAACCCGTCAACCGCGCTTGAGCTACGATGAGGAAATAAGATTAGCGCCGTACAACTATGGTGAGAGGTCCCCAGCCGGCGCTCACCACGATTCGACGACGGACGTCAATTATGGAGGTGGCAATCGCTGAAATGTACCTGCAGGAGACGATATATTACTTAGTTTTACTTCATCTTCAAGACGATACCCTTTTGCTATCAATAGTTTTCAGAGGACTATGGATGAACTTTGATTTGTTCGAAGTGTTTTTACGTCACCATCTGTATGGCTGAGGTTACTACGTCACGCGTTTGTACGCGCCATCGCAGTGACTCGCCTGGGCTTGACTAGGACTCCTCGCACTCTTATCGAAGCTCTGTTTAAGGGATTCAGAAACCACTATGTCAAAGCTCGATCATCTTACTCGAATAATTTATCACGAAAAACAACAATCTGGCTCGATGCTTTGCGCACAACACGCTCTCAATAATCTTCTACGTGAGTAGCGCAATCCGAAGTTCTTGCACCCCCTTCTCATCCTTTTGTGAACAGAGGGAAATTATGTGAGTCGGGGCTATTTCGCTGTGACCAAGCGTTTTGACTCGTTCGTCTACTAGTTTACCGCACCGGATCTCTCAGAAATCGCCTGCAATCTAGATAGCCTGGAGCAGAGCTACAACGACGAGGAGAGGGGACCAAGCAGTAACATGGACGATACAGGTTATTACTGAACCGATCTGGTTTGTACGCGACTAAGACTCCACTCCTAGGATATTTCTCCGTTCAAGTTTTAGAGAACGCACTGTCGGTGTGGAGTTTGAGGTGGGTGATTCGATAGCGATCGACTGACGATGAGAACTCAGATTCCCGTAATCATGGTGTTTAGTCTTGTGCGATGGCGAGGAGAGCAAATGCGTTCTTATCAAGACCATCCACAGTATGTCACGACCTATCTGACCCCTGGTTTGGCATCTGATTGCCTATTTGAAGTACCCAACACGCATTTATATTGAACTCTCATGAACATTGGTACACTCTTCGTCGCTTTGGACTCGAGGACGATGAAAGCGGACATTGGTTCGATTTGAATTCTCTCCTTCCCGCACCTAAGTGGGTCGGCCGCCTTTACTTAGGGATGGTTTTGCAACAAGCAGAAGCTGACGGTGAGTGTATCCTCACATCATTTCTTTATCCCCTGAAATTGAAAATCTACGTCAGGCTATTCAGTGTTTGTAATAAAGTCTATAACCCCCTCAAACAGTTTACCGCGTACAGATGTAGATCAAGTAGCTGCCACTATACCCGAAGACCAACTACAGCTCCCTTTAGATACACAAGGGCGCGAGGCAGCTTTCGCGGAGGGTCTAGAAGATGAGGATTGGGAGCTCCAAGCCGCACTTCACGCATCATTAGGTGGAGCCGTAGCAGAAGTTCCAGCACAACCCCCCCAGCTCCTAAGAGGACCCATACCTCTACCGGAATCTGGCCCGCCTTCCGGTAGTGGATCTGGAGTTCTTTCTCCGGCGACACAGTCGACATCACTCCCATTGGCACCTCCAGCTCCGAGTGAAGACGATGCTTCCCAGTTAGCTGCTGCCAGTAGGGAACGGGGTCGCAAGATGTTGGAACAGATGACGGCCGAGCAACACGAAGCACAACAGGAACTATGGCGAGAAGGTAATAGACCGGTCCGGAGAAGCCAAGACGATGGATACGAAGAAATGCTGAGGCGTGCTATCGCAGAGAGCGAGGCACTTGCAAAGGCCGAGGGACACCACGAGCCTGACAGCAGCGACGACAACGGTGGTGACATAGACGTGGATGTCCCTTCATCGGCACCTCGGGTTCCTCCGTTACCGAAAGAAGAACGCGTGTATGATGACGATGACGCAGAACTGCAAGCCGCTTTGAAGGCGTCTCTGGAACAGATGCCATCTGGTTGGGTTCCTCCTGCAGAGTCTACTTCAGCGCCGTCATCCTCGGCTGCCACACAACCTCCGACCTCTCGTTCCCTGTCAGCGACAAAAACAAATATTACCACTGACGAACTATCAGAAGATGGACCTGATCAATTTTTGTTTGATCAGCCTGCCCAAGAAGTAGATCATGAGGAGATGAGGAGGCGAAGATTGGCTAGGTTTGGCGGCTGAAGAATTATATGAGCAGAGATCCATAGTTGTAATGCATGCTGTATATGATGTGGTGGTACGATAGTCATCGTCCAATGCCGTAGAATGCCACTGTTGCCGCGCATTAGAACTTTAAAAAAAGTTGACTAGACGCGTCGGATTCTATTTCATTCAATGATCAGTCGCACAGAGCGTGACGTGGTTTGTGACAGCTCACCATCCAGCTTCTTCACCAGCACTGCGGCGGGCACGCACTACTTAGCACGCGCGTATAATCCCTCTTCCCTACTTTTGGCGTAACCAGCTATAATGGTCCTCACAAGCTCTCTCCATATCCCACGCTCTCTCCTCCTTTTCTTATCCATAACTTCCGCCCTTGCTTTTGAAGGGCAGACATTCGATTGCAAACTCACAATCGAGCAATTCAAGTTTGATTTGACATCGCTCAGTGGCGAACACTCACTATCGCGTACTAGAGAAACACCGCCGTCGAAAATGGAAGACACCGTGGTTTTCAATCTTTGCGAAGACCTCAAGACGAAGGAAGGAGTGTCTGACCGAGATCAGGTATGTGCCCAGTCTGTCCTACATACTTCAACTGAAGCTTGCCCCAAAGTGTCCATCTGGCACCCGATGCTGCTTGACGAAGGTCAATATGAAGGACGGAGAGGCAAATAGAACTATCGCCGTCATACCAGTCGTACAGACCACTTCCCTGAAGCTCTCCTCCTCCATCATATCATGTACGTGAGTCTCGTCCAGTTTTCAGCGCAATGGACTGTTCTAAATCGCTACTTGAAGCACCAAAAGGGCTGTCTCTCATATTCCGCGGCGCGCCTTATCCACCGTCTGGCTCGGAAAGCACACCGCAGTCGCTTAACGTGACGTTGTTATGTGCAACTGAGCAATCTGAACCTCAACTCACGTCATACAATGGTTCACAGCTGCAAGTAGAGTGGAGCACACCAGTAGCTTGTGAAACGGCAGAGAATGATGATGAAAAGACGGGTGATCAGGAAGAGTCAAAAGAAAGTGTAGGAAGTGGAATAGGGTGGTTCTTCCTGGTGTATGTTTCAACCCCCGTGTTTACTCGTTAAGCCTTCCAATACTTTCTACAGCCTCATACTCGCTTTCGCAGCCTATTTTGGATTAGGTGCGTATCACAATTACACAACCTACGGCGCCAGTGGGATGGACTTGATTCCGTACGTGACTCTTCTATCATTCGCGTCCCCTCGACATCTCATCGCTGTACGACAGGCACCGCGACTTCTGGAAGGAAGTACCGTACATGTTAAGCGACGTTGTTTCCCATTTATGCTCTACGGTTAGATCGCGACGGACATCCAACCGTGGTGGTTATATATCTGTTTGATTCTTTTGTCTTCCATCAATATTCTTAATTGTTACCCTACAATAATTAATTTTTGAGTCTATGCGAGGGCAGGTGGTGCTGGTGAGCTTTGTCCCAACCGTGAGAAACTTGTATTTACTTGCATTGAAACCAGCTCAATAAGAGGCCTGTCCACACGCCTGGACCAAAAACTAAACCTTTGGGAAACGAACTCTGATGGGGGGTTTTTACGTCGTGGTAGTTGGAAGGAAACCCGGAGTTTATGATAATTGGTGAGTACCCGACTTACATTGGGGGTCGACAAGCAACTGAACGTCGTCAGGCTTGAGACGCACGCCCAAATAGATGGTATTTCTGGACCTCGACATGCCAAGTGAGATTTTCTGCTGTAGAGGAAATGTATATCTCAATTATCCGGTTCAGGTTCAGGTTCAGGGATGACGCTTATGCTTTGTTCGAAGCGGCCAGGGCCAGAGGCGAGGTTAGAGCTGTCGACGCGAGTCTGCGCACAGTCCCTGGAGGTATCGGAAGCCTGGTAGTGCCCAACGCGCCTTTAATGCTAAACGAATTTTCATCTCAAGTTCAAGTGTCACCAATGAATGCTGGTAGTTTGGACTTGCCGAACGAAACATATCCTGGTAACGAGCCACTGCGACACCATTTATCAACGGCGTCCGAGTCTCCGAATCTTCAGTCTTCGACTCTCGTCAGTGGTAACCATAATGCCACTCAACAACCTCCTGAGATTTTCGAGGCGTCGCGACCATCCACTGAAAAACAGTCTGCAGAACAGAGTATGACGCCCGGCCGTCAACGATGTGCTCAAATTTCCACTGCAGAGAACTTCCGCACGGTTGGCGTTCAGACTATAGAACTTCATGTTCCCTCAAACAGAATATCCACCAATCGTCAGTCTGAACGAGGCTGGCCAATTCACAGACCACGGCCTTCCAGAATTCAGCAGCGCGATGTCGACTCGGACCTTTCTGAACCGGAAAGTCTTGTAAGCGTCGAAATCGTTGACAAGAAATCCTACAGCAAATCCAAAAACGTTTCTGCGTTTCCTCCATCTCACCCTACACCAGCACCAGGAGCCACAGGTATTAGCCCGAGCCATCGACATAGGACTACTGAACCTGCAAAGCGCCATAATACCTCCTCTTCGAGATCCGTTCAGGCGTATTCCACACCAACTTCCAAATCCTCTATATCTAATTCCCGGCACGCCGTTGTCTCACTGGATTATGATGTTGGCTATCCCAGTGGTACTGAATCCTCTGGACCTGAAGATGTTACGCCGAGGAAATCTCAAGCAGCTCGACGTGATTTGAAGGGAAAGGGAAAACAGTCCCCGCTTGTAATGATTTCATCTGATTCTGACTCGGATCCATCGACTTCTGAAATCGCTACTCCTAGTCGGGGATCGATCAGAAGTGCGGAAGTTGTAGGCGTTAATAAGTCTCGTGAAACGTCATCTCGCCGGGATGTTTCCGCGCAGGGTTCTCGCAGAAGTGGTTCCTCGAGAAAATATATCAGCGAGGGAAGCAATGTTTATTCGCAGCCTGATTCAATGGAAGACGAAAAGTCGTTGCCACACAGCTTCATGCTTGAAGCTCTAGGGCTATCCCAGCCTGCTCATGTACCTCTGCAACTGTATGAACCGGGAAGCGATCCACGGTCTCCGATGAGGAAGACTGTCCTTGTGCCAGAAACTGAGAGGTCAGTGTTTTCGTGAGAGCTACTCAGGATGTTCACATTGACGTCTGTGTTCGTTCTTCTACCCTTTGACAGGCCTTCTCCTCGACCGGCTCATTCGCTCGTGCTGCCCTTCCCTAGTCTTTTAACGTCATGAATTAAGCGCCGTGAACATTCAATCTACTTGCTGTAAATTATGATATGTACTCTGTACCATGGAGTTGACTATCCATCTATAACATTCATGCCAGTTGTTCTCCACTTGCCATGGTGGTTTTTACTTCTAGATCGCCATGATTTTTCATTGGTCATGAAACGATAGCCAAACCCGATCCTGGCGCTGGCTTCATCATGGACTACGACAGCCCGTCCTGCAGCGACTCGCGCTTGAATCGATGTCCTGATCAATCCAGATAGATGGGAGCAACTCTGCCATGGAACACTTGCAAGGCTAAGTTCCATAGCACAAAGAAAGATGAGTGGGTCGACCACGCTTCTTTAACTCGTATATCATGTTCGTCGAGCCATTCCACGCGCAATACCACTCACGCGACCTGCCGCAGAACTCGATCTTGGGCCAGAAGTAGCTTGTACATTCGAGGATGTGCCTCCACGAGCTCCGGAAGTCGCTGGGAAAGGGCTTTGGGATACACAAAATGCATAAGTTTGGAACTGGTATCGCTCACCTCTGGAGACAGTCCCAACTCCCTTCACCCCCCGCATAGATGCCCTCGTTCCTCTTACACCCCTAACAACACCTCTGGCAGCAGCGGTACGTTCTCTTTCGGCGTATTCTTTCTGTTCCTTTTCCAATAACTCTTGAGCCTCCTTCGCTTTACGTTCCCTCTCGCGTTCGGCTTCCAACGCGCGTCTTTCGTTCTCTTTTCTTTCTCGTTCGGCCGCCTCGGCTCTCTCGCGTTCGATAAAGTCCTCATCCTGATTGAGAAATTAGCCTTTTCAGCGGTGGGTCACGGTGAACAAAGAGGGGGAAAAGACGCACAAGCTCTGCGCCCTCGAACTCTTCATCGAAGATGACACGAGCAAAATCTTCAGATTTGGCGAGTACCTTCATATATTTGTTCAGGAGCATCTCAGTGTTGTCCAATTGTTCCGAAATACGCTAAAGGACTTCAATTTTACAAATGTGATACCAACAGTAATAGTAACAGGACTTTACAGTATTTGCAGACCCTACATCATCTAGAGCACTATTGAATGCGGTGAATGCAGAGTTGAGCTTCCTTAAAACGACGATATCGCGTTGGAGTTTCTCCTCGCGTTGTCTGGCTATTTTCTGAGCATTCGTTCGTTTATCTTCTTCATTTGACTCTTTATTTTGAGGCACGTCTCCTTCGTTGAGGTTCTCCTCCGGTTCCAGAGGATCGTGATCTTCTGTGATGAGAGGTTGAGCGAGTAAGGTGAAAGGCTTATTCCGTACTGCTGTTCGATCCGATATTGAGAGTTCAGATACCGATAGATCACCATCACTAGTGCTCATGTGGGAGGTCGAGGAGGTCGAAGGAAGTACAGGTGATTCCGACATGAGACGAGATGTGGAGGGAATACGAATATCGTCGGAAAAATCGGCATGCTGCATGATAGTAATGGTGAGCTCAGCGCGTTTGTATTCGCGTCACAATAATCTGTCACAATTTTCTTCGTGAGCGTGACACGAACAGAAAATCCCTTCCCCCCATGCCTCAAAAAAGGAGGCACGAAGAATCCGAAGTTGAAGATTCAGAAGCTGAAGATTCCTTCTCCAATGACAATTATGATGAGGTAGATATATCATCTGCATTAACTTCCAAAAAGCCGCGACTCGAACAGGGAACGGAGGACGAAGATGAAAGTGAAGACGTGGGGCTCGCTGCATTTCTGCAGGAATCCATCGCAAAGAGGAATGTGAAGGAAGGAACGGAAACGGTCAAAAGAGTCAAGGGAAAGACCAAATTAACGAAAGGAGAGGTTGGTGGAGGCAGCTTCCAGAGCATGGGCATGTTGGACGATCTCCTTTAAGTTTCCATCGATGATTAATCTGTTTTTTAAAGGTTTACATCCTTCTTTGCTTCGCTCTCTTATGCTTCAAGGCTATCGGATACCTACTCCAATACAAAGACTGTCGATACCCGCTCTGTTATCCAATCCACCGCAAGACCTTGTCGGTATGGCACGGACAGGGTCTGGAAAATCCCTTGCATATATGATTCCTTTAGTGCAGCGTCTCGGAGGCCGCCACTCTACAGTATTTGGAGTGCGTGCTCTGATCCTTCTTCCAACTCGAGAACTCGCTCTCCAGATAATGAAAGCTGGGAAGGAACTGACAAGAGGGTGGGATCATGACAAGGGATCCCATGCTGGGGATCAAAAAGAGAGCGGTGATTCCAAGGGAATGAACCTACGATGGGGTCTCATTGTAGGAGGTGAGGGGCTGGATGAGCAGTTTGAGATGATGTCGAATAATCCAGATGTGTAGGCGCGTTGAATTTTGTCTCTATTGAACTGACGTTGTTCTAGGATAATTGCAACGCCCGGACGTTTGTTACACTTGGCGGTAGAGATGAACCTCGACTTGAAATCTGTGCAATACGTCGTGTTCGACGAAGCAGATCGGCTTTTCGAAATGGGATTCGAAACTGCACTTAGCGAAATCCTGGCCCGCCTCCCCTCCTCCCGTCAGACTCTGTTATTCTCGGCTACACTTCCGAAATCCTTGGTCGAATTTGCGAAAGCTGGTTTGCAGAATCCGAAACTCGTGCGACTCGATGCGGAAAGTAAAATCAGCCCCGATCTCAAGATGGCTTTCTTTTCTGTCAAACAGGCAGAAAAGGATGCGTGTCTACTATCTCTTCTGCGAGATGTTATCAAAGTCCCATTAGCAGGCCCTGACAAGAGTAGTAAGATGGACAAGAAGGGCAAGGGCAAGGGCAGAGCCCGGGATATGATGACTATGCCTCATCAGACCTTGATATTTGCTGCTACCAAGCATCACGTCGAGTACCTGACGAACCTCTTGACGACAGCAGGCTACGCTGTATCTCATATCTATGGTTCTCTTGACCAGGCGGCAAGAACTCACCAAATGGAACAGTTCTGTCGAGGGCACACTGGTATCCTAGTGGTGACGGACGTAGCTGCGCGTGGTATAGACATACCCGTACTCGAGAACGTAGTCAATTATGACTTCCCTCATGGTGCGCGCGTCTTTGTGCATCGTGTTGGTCGAACCGCACGTGCTGGAAGGCAAGGTTGGGCATGGTCGTTTGTGACCAACACAGAACTGCCTTATCTGCTCGACCTCCAACTCTTTCTCGGTCGCCCTTTGAAGTGCAATGTGGAAGAAGATGGTGATAAACCCTACACAGAGTCTCTCATTCTCGGCCCCTTCGAGCGGGCAAAGGTTGATGAAGATGTAGAATATGTTCGATCTTTGGACGATGTGAATCACTCCCTTTCTTCACTCCGCGACGTCATGAAACGAGGCCACATCATGTATGAAAGAAGTAAAGGAAAAGCTAGCCCACCGAGTTATAAACGAGCCAAAGGGATGATGAAAGATCCGAAGTGGATTTTGGCTGGTTCCGATGCTGGTGTTCATCCCGTGTTACTAAGGGGTTCTTGGGAGTCCGAGCGACGCACCCAAGAACTAGCAAGGCAAACCCTCCTCAAAACCATCACTTCCTTCAAACCTGCAGAGACTGTGTTTGAGATTGGGGGTAAAGGAAAAGCTGGAACTGTGAATGCTGCGTTGATGAAGCAACGCCGGAAAGCGTTAGATAAATCGATTCAGAGGTTGCTCCCTCCGACTTCCGCTGCCGGATCCGATGATGATGATGATACCCATGCCGCATCTCAAGGTGGTGATAAAGAAATTGAGATGGCAGATGAAGACGAGATTGCAGTACGTCTTTCATGCCGGTTTTTATGTACGGTGACCGAACAACGCGTCGTTTCTTAGGAAGTATTCAATAACTCGAGTGGCGGAAGGAAGCGAGATTTCCGAGACAACGACTTTTACATGTCCCATTACCAGAAGGACGCGGTGTCCGAGAAAGGGTGAGTGTTAAATTCAGAAGTAGAACATCGAAAGCTGACATGGACAACTAGCTACTCGCTTCAGGATGGCGCCTCCTTCATTCAACAAGCTCGAGGGGCCACTTTTGATCTTGCAGGTGACGAAGCAGTATCGGGACGACAACGACATGGGCTCAGCTGGGACAAGAAGAAGAAGAAGTTCGTCAAGGGTGACGGTGTCGGCGCCGATAATGTGAAGCTGGTCAAAACGGAGAACGGCGTCAGACTCCCTGCTTCTTATCGAAGTGGACGATTCGAGGAGTGGAAATCTAAAACTCGTGTCAGTCTGCCTAAAGTAGGAGAAGAGGAGAGTCTTAGTACCAGGAACATCGCAAAGGGACAGAAGTATAGGCACAATAAAGTTGCTGCTCCCAAACCCCTAGACTCCCTTCGGGATGATTACGAGCGGAAAATGCGTCGAGCTCAGAAGCAGGCTGGTGATGCGACAAAGGAGGAGGGTCCAAGCAGCCCGAAAAAATCTCACAAGCCTGTAGGGAAAAGTCGTTTTGGAGGGAAGTCAGTCGGACGTGTCAAATCGGAGCTCAAGAATGCAGATCAAATTCGGAAGAGTCGGAAGATCCAGGAGAATCGTAAGCTCAAGAATGCTAGACCTAGTCGTAAAGGTAAACGGTAGTGGTTGTAAATCGTGTCTATACAGCTATGGATTTGCATATTCCCATCTCGTTTGGTCGCTGGGAATTACAGAAACATTTTTGCCTTCTAATAGATCCACTCCAACACTCCTAAGAGCATTTACGCACCATTCAGGGTATCCATGTTCGCCAAAGTAATCTTCGAAAAACTGTCGAAGATATCGAGGGAAGTTTCCAGCGAGAATTGCGTCTCTCGCACGTCCCATCACTTGCGCTTGAAAGGTTATGTTATGCATTGTGATTGCTGAAGAGATTATAAATTGTCTTGTTTGAGGATTAGGACGAAGGAACAGACCGTGTGCTCCTGCTGTCTCGTGGGTTATGAGATGGTGTAGGAAAGCCCTGGATGTCTTGTCTCGACAAGTGGGACATGGACATGTCGGATCTATTGGGCCCAGATCCTTTGCATGCTTGCTCAGCTCTACCAGTACGTGAGATAGATCAATTCGAGCTCAATAAGCGACAGAAAAGTCATTCACTCAAATTGACTGCACCCTTGTGAGTCAGTGCAACGCCAAAACGAGCTGTTCGTGTTGGGAAAACGCAATCTGCCTGAAGGATCCTCTTAGCCAATCCACTAGTATTTCAAGGAGATACGTACCATGTCCACTCCGAGTGCTACACAGACAAGGAGATCTACAAACCTAATTGAATATCGGTAATGTCTCATTTGGATTCTTGTTGCTCAATACCTTCCGCAAAACCAATCCCCATAGAATAGCGTGGTCCTAGAGGGGTCTGGTCAGCTTAAGAACCGGGGTATTCATCCGTTTCTCACTGTCTTCCGGTAACTTGTTGGTGCATTGGCTAATTCTGAAGGATAACTTCGAATGAATACGGCGGAAAACCAGTACATGTGATTCTTGACATACAGCCGCCAGAAAATATCTAGTGTGATATGAGTTGCGAAGTCTGGGCCATTCATGTATCAGATACGTGCCTTTTTCTTCGCCACCACTGAGACCTCCGATGGCGTATCCAGCAACATCGTCTTTGCGTTCAACCATCGCATCTAAACATTGATCACGTAGTTTGAAGTCAAGACCTCCTTGAACAATTGCGAACAGGTTCTGTTGCTCATCCTTCCCTGAAGATTTGTGGTACTTTATACAACGATCGAGCCATCGAACGGAGCGCTGAGAGGCTTCAGCGACGCGAGGTCCGGTTTGTAAACTCGAAACTATGACCAATCGTCAGTATCCACTCACTCTGTAGTCAAATTACTCACCGACATCGTCAAGCTGCATTATTATATCTGCTCCGATGATATGCTGTATTGAAATGCTTTCTTCCGGCTAGTAAGGTCTGCTTCTGAGACCAATATCAATAGGTTAAAATCGGTGGAACCCACCGTCAACATTGTCGGTTCTCCAGTAAACGGGCTCTGGAAGAGTGCACCCTCCTCGGTGATGCTGGTAAACTTGCTTAAAGAAACTAGTTGAAAGCCTCCACTGTCCTAATGCAAGAATCTTGTGCTCGAAAGGAAAAGACACGAACATGTTGGGATTTTGGTACACATACAGTGAGAAGATTATGATTCCATCCTTGGAACTTGTGAGCTCCTCCTGCAGCGTGTAGAACTTCTATTCCCGGACGTAGGTTGAGGTGATAAGTGTTGTTCAGAATTAAAGTTATGCCTAAAGATTCCACTTGTTCAGGAGTTAATCCTTTGATTGCAGCTTGCGTCGCGACGGGCATGAAAGTGGGTAGCATAGTGGGTCCATCTATGTTTTCGGACGTGACAGTACGTTCGCAAGATAGTAAGAGAAGAAACACTCACGAGCCAGTGTCATGCGAGATACACGGGCTCTCGTTGTAGGGCATCTCGCGATGATCTCAAATTGCATGCCTCGATGTGAGATTGGTAAAAAAGAAAAATAATATAAAGCGGAAATCAAGCGGGAATCAACTGCCGCCTTCGCCGCCGCACGCGACGTGTTTGCTGTTGCTAATAACCTTCTCTATCATGCATCTCTCAATACCGTTGGCGACGACAGTACTCTCGCTGTCGTCCTCAGCTCTCGCATTTTATCTTCCTGGTGCTGCACCTCGCAACTATGCTCCAGGTGAAAAAATAGATCTATTCGTCAACGCTCTCACCCCCATGTTGGCTGGTAGTGACAACGCAAAGCTCGTACGTGTGTCAATTGGAGGCTGTACCTTCAGGGAGATCCAGTAACTGAGCTCCATTTTCATATAGAAATCTCTCATAAACTGTGAGTTATCCTGGAAAATCGCAGCGGATCCCTTTCATCCTTAAACTGCCCGTTTCAAGACGATTATTACAACCCAAGGTTCCACTTCTGCGAACCCGAAGGAGGGCCACAGAAGCAACCAGAGTCCTTGGGGTCAATCCTGTTTGGGGATAGGATATTCAGCTCACCGTATGATGTGCGTAAACCACTCTCGCATTTTGTTCCTTGCTGAACTTTCAGCGCAGATTAGAATGCTCGAGAATAATGGAACTTGCCAAACACTTTGCACGACCTACATACCACCAGAGGATTCCAAGTTCATAAACGACCGTATCATTGAAGACTATGCGTTGAACTGGCTTATTGACGGACTTCCTGCTGCGGAAATGAAGGTCGATACAAGGAATGACGATATGTTTTTTGACATGGGTTTCAACTTGGGAAATGACGAAGAACCATTCCACGATACTCCGGCTCTTAATAACCACTACGAAATTGTTTTACGGTCAGGCTCATCATCTTTCGAATTACGAGCGACCGCCTTAAGTCTAGTACAGCTATCATAAGTTTAGTGAGGGCGTTTATAGAGTGGTGGGTGTGCTGGTATGGCCATATAGGTAAACACATCTCGGGTTTACTAAACCAGCGTTCTGAGGTGGTTTTCAGCATCGGCGGTCCTCAAGATGATGCACCTACATGCGAAACGGAGGAAGGCTCAATAACCCCCTTCATTCTGGAAGGAAAAAACAATCAAACCATCCGCTACACGTATCGTGTAACTTGGAATGTGCGTTCATATCCCTATGTAATGTTACCGCCAAATTTATAATCTGGATGTAGGAATCCTCAACTCCTTGGGTAAGTTTTCATACCTAGTTTCCGTCCGGATGTGAAGATTTTTTCCCTTCAGGCGACGCGTTGGGATAATTATTTGCACATATTCGACCCTCGAATTCATTGGTTCAGTCTAATTAATTCAATAGTCATCGTCATCTTTTTGTGTGCTATGGTTGGATTGATTCTTTACCGCAGCGTGTCTCGGGATGTATGTGATTTAATGAAGGTCCGTGCATCATCGAAACTAACATGTATTTTCAGATATCTCGTTACAACGCAATTGACCTTAGTGTGAGTTCTTTTACTCGGTTCATTATATTTAGGCCCTACAGACAATGCTCATTGTCCGAATTCTAACAGGAAGACGTACAAGAAGATTGGGGATGGAAACTAGTGCATGGTGAGGTGTTCCGAACACCTAAAAATCCCATGTTATTAGCAATCATGGCTGGTAACGGCTCGCAACTTTGTGCAATGGTTGCCATTACCTTGAGTATGAGCACGAATCTATATACCTTGATAAGTCTTGTTCTCTGATCTTTTATTTTCCTCAGTATTTGCTCTCCTTGGTTTCCTCTCACCTTCAAACCGTGGTTCTTTGGCCACGGTAATGATGGTGTGCTGGTCATTCTTTGGCGGGTATGTCTATCATCACTTCCACGGCCATCACAGGACCTGATTTTCCATATTCTTAGTGTTGGCGGTTATATCTCAAGTCGGGTCTACAGTTCACTAGGTGGAGCTAATAAACGGAAGAATTCGTTTATGACTGCTACAATACTCCCTACCTCGATTTTTATCGTCGTATTCATTCTTAATTTCTTCCTGATCATGGCTGGTTCATCGGGGGCAGTTCCATTCGGTGCGTATTCATCCCTCTATTTGGCTGTTGTCTCATCGGCAACCAATTGCACAGGAACATTACTGTTAATCATTCTGATGTGGTTCGGCGTGTCCGCCCCTCTGTCTGCGGTTGGTGCGTACTACGGAACAAAGCACGGCGTAAGTTGAAATGAATACCACTACTTGTGCATGCACAATCTTCTCACATTCTTTCGCATTGAAAGGCCGTCCGTCACCCTGTAAGGGTTAACCAGATTCCTCGTCAGATCCCTCCTTCTCCGAAGTATATCCGACCTTGGGTAGGTACCTCCGCCTTTCAAATGTTCGTTCCGCTCATAACTTTACTCGTAAAAACAGACGGCAGCTTTGCTCGGTGGAATTCTTCCATTTGGTCTGTATCCCTGTTCTGATTACTTGAGCTCTCGTTGAACTCAACTACATGATTAATAGGTGCTGCATTCGTCGAGCTCTACTTCATCATGTCCAGTCTATTTGCATCCCGAGCATACTATGCTTTTGGATTCGTCGCTTTGACAGCAGGTGTTATGGCCGTTACTACCGCAACCGTTAGCATCCTGTTCACATACTTCATGCTCTGTGCTGAAGAATACAGGTTCGTTGTCACTTGATAGTACTCCGTCAACTGATCCGGGAGCTCAATCGTTTATTGTATAGATGGCACTGGCGTTCGTTCCTCATTGGTGGAGGAAACGCGTTTTGGCTCTTGGCGTACGGACTGTTCTACTGGGCCTCCCGACTTTCTTTGGATTCCTTCTCTAGCGTCGCGTTGTACCTCGGATACCTTTTCATACTCACTCTCCTTGATTTCCTTGCTACAGGTACTATTGGATTTTTAGCGTCATATTGGGCAGTCCGTAAACTTTACAGCGCTATTCGTATTGATTAGGGGGATCCGTATACTATATATTTGTACTTTCTATAATGATAATGGGACTATAAGCATTCAGGTTTCTGTACAATATGCAAACTCGGCGCTTAGTAAGGCAGAGAAAAATCTAAAGCGCTTTCCGAATTTACTCCGAGGGTGTTAATATTATGTTTGCACGACGGTCTTTCCGTTCGAGACTGTTCACTCATTGTCTTCACAAAAGGCACACGTCTCTGCTACAAGCATTAGAAGAGCGCGGTTTTATCCAACAACTGACACGGTAAGAACAACGATGTTTTCTGTCTGGTGGAATACCGTGACTGGACTGAAAGACTCCCACCAGACCCGACGAGCTCAGTAATGCACTCTCATCTGCACCTCGAGTGGTCTATGCAGGAATAGATCCAACTGCAGGCTCGCTTCACATTGGACACTTACTTCCTCTCATGTGTTTGCTTCATTTCCGACTTCAGGGACACGCAGTTATTCCTCTAGTGCGCGACATGCGCTATTTCATTCTAATCACCAGTTCTCATCCGTTTTTCTTCTTTTTTCTCTTAGATAGGTGGAGCAACTGGACTCGTGGGAGATCCTTCTGGGAGAAAAACAGAACGTGAGCCTGCGGATGTCAAACAAGTTGAAAAGAATGTAGATTCTCTATCACGGAGTGTCAAGCAGTTTCTTTCAAGAGCCTTCACCTATGCGCAAACGCGATTGGCACCTGGAGCTTACGAAAACTCAACTTTCGATCCGGAAGTGAAAAGCAATCTTGCATGGCATAAAGATTTCCGGATGTTGGAGTTCTTGCGAACTGTAGGAGTTCATGCTAGAGTGAATACAATGCTCAATAGGGAGAGGTTCGTCTTCCTATATAACTCCGCAATCGGTTGCATTGTTTGAGAAATCTTTATAAGTGTCCGCTCCCGTCTAGACTCAAACGCAGGCCTGTCATTCACCGAATTTACATATCAACTCCTACAAGCCTACGACTTTTACCACCTACACGAAGCCTACGGATGCACGATTCAAATCGGAGGATCTGATCAATGGGGAAACATTATAGCTGGGCTTGAGCTGATTGGTCGTATTAAAGAAGCCTCTGGAACTGAGGTTTTTGGTATCACCACACCTCTCTTGACCACGGCTTCCGGTGCCAAGTTTGGGAAGAGTGCAGGAAACGCGGTCTGGCTTGACTCGGGATTGACGAGTGTGTTCGATTTTTACCAGGTCTGAGGTCCATTCTAGAATATATGCATACGTGACAACTCTCCTTAACATCTATCACAGTATTTCCTCAAAGTTGAAGACGCGGAAGTAGAGAAGTACCTCAAGCTATTCACAATGTTACCTCTAGAAGAGATCAAGCAGGTGATGAATATCCATCGGGTTGGTACAACTTTTTTGTAATCTCAGATATTTGCCTAAAATATATTCCTTAGAGAACGCCCGAGGCGAGGGTAGCACAGCGACGTTTAGCTGATGAAGTTACCGAACTCGTGCACGAAGGTATTTATTCAGGATCATCTTTGCCTAAGAGGCCACCGGACAACGAACTGACGTAAATGATAAGAGCAGGGTGTACAAAGGGCGCAACGTCTTACAGAAACAATGTTTCGGGCTCCAGAAGCTCGTAGCAAACAATTGGACGCAAAATCCCTCCTCGAAGCCTTTAAGAACGACCCGCGGTTGAAATCGTGTCCGTTAGACGAGCTTACGACCGTTTCGGTGATGAAGTTATCTTCGAAGTATGGGCTCGTTCCGTCTACTTGTGAGTGTATCGGCTTTGGATGATTACGCGGTTTTTGACTAACGGCGTTCTTCCTTTTTGGCAAAATTCCTCTAGCTGCAGCCCGACAACTTATTCAGTCGAGAGGACTCTACTTCAATGACAAAGTTGTCCCCGAAATCCATTTTACTCTCCAACATGATGATCTCCTTGATGGAAGGGTGGCGGTCATCCGAGCCGGTAAAGATAAAGTACTCATACTAGAAGCCCCATGACAGTCATGGGCAAAAGAATGACAGTACGATTGGACGCGATGGCGTTGGGATGTCACTTGCAATATACATGACCGTAGTAACATGAGATCGTTCAAAGAAACTATATAGTACATAGAATGCAACTTTGACTTTACATACCTGAATTGCGTCACCGGACAGGTCGCAACTCAAGTGCCATGATTAATCATTCCTCCAGGAATGCCTTTATCTCTCTCTGAACGAATTCAGTATCCTTTGCGGGTGCTCCACCTCCGCCAGCTTTTGAGTGTAGTCAATTCCAACATCAAAAAGCAATCCGTTGTACAGAATATGAACTGACCTATATGGCCCCACACGGAATCTACAACAGCAAGCCGAGCTCGTCCATTCATGTACTCCACTTCTAACTCGTTGTCCTCGGGCTGGGTACTCACACGTTAGAACAAAGCAAAGTTCAGAGACGGATAAAAACAAGTCTGACCGGGAAGTACAGATCAGTCTTACAAGGCATCACCAACCCTTTCGCTTTGATACTCCCAAGGCATTGCTTCAAATCCCCCCCGTCCCGAATGGTCGAGACGTCTCCGGTTTGCCAAGTGTGGAGCAACGTCAACATGTCGTTTGCATCCCAATATTGAAGGAATGGGAGTTCCCAGTCTTCCCGAAGGAATGTGTTGAGGTCGGGATATCTTTAAATTTCAAACGGCGGTCAATTTAGGCTAGTTCTCACACCTCTCGAAGTAAGATGGCGCCCTTGGCGCGAGAACCGACTTACTTTCCATCATACAAATGTTGACCTTGACGGTACCACTGTCAATGTCAAATGCAACGAATTAGAACCAGGGAGCGTGTAGAATGAAAAGGACGAAGGCCCACAGTTTGTCCGTAAGCCCATGCACTATAAACCCTACCAAAAGCACGGATCCCATGCTCAGGAGGGGTTTTGTAATGCCCGTTGTCAAAGTCCTTGGAGGCGACCAATGCAGCCTTGGGTCCTTCAAGGAAACTGGAGTAATGGTGAACCGTGAGATAAGTATGATATTCACAACCCCTACCATGCGTTATGGTTACTAGTACGCGCCGATCCACACAGACAAATGAACCTTTGTCAAGGTCGATATTTTGAGCTCTCAAGTTTCGCACGGATGATATATTCAACCGACCTCTTCACGAATTCCGGAAATATGACTGCCCAATGGTAGGCCTAGTATGACAAACCGAGTCCGAGTCAGTTTAAGGGGATCTTATACATCCTGGGACTGACCTGTTGTCCTCCCATGGAAAATCCAATGGCACAAAAAACTTCTTGGACGCCGAGCGCCCTCGTCAAGACGCTGTATTGAGCACGTCTGTATATCGACAGAAGGAGCCATTGTCAATCGGTTAATGTCAAACTGAGCTCCGATGGAATGCGGGGCTCGGACTCAACATGTTATCCTCATAAGAGACGGCAGGAAAGTATGGCCCGTTGTAGGGCGCCGGCTGTGAACGAGTGAAATCGCCGTCCTTCAGTTGAAGCTGTACTGTACCGTACCGTGTTCGAAGGTGACGAAGACTAAGGACAAGTGTGGGCTTAGCGGTTCTTTTGTCCGGAAGACAAACACGTACCTCTCCATTAGAAAATAGTGCAAATGTCACGATAAAGTATTTCCTGGGATCAAATACCTATACAAGGACCCCGAAAGTGTCCTTCTCTCAGTAGATCCATTGCGTTGCGCGATACGAAAAGGAGAAAAAGGGCTACCTTATCCTCCCCAATCAAATACTCCTGGCCTAGGTATTAACGACTCAGACCGCAATACATGGGGACTTTCAGAGCACGCACTAGCTAGTTTACCCCCATAGCACGTTGGGAAAACGATACACGGATTCTTTGAATCTCCATAGGTAGAATAAGCTGTAATAGCCTCTGGCAAGACTCCTCCAGACACGCGTAACCGGCCATGGTGGTAGTACTGCACCTGAGTCATGGTGGACATGAAAGGAATGGAATGTGAGAGAGTGAGAGATTCATAATGATCGTGAGATCCTGAGGGGACCGGAAATTGAACATGTAACCGCTCGGGAGTTGACATATACATAGCCGGTAACCAACGTTGCCGGACACCACCATGGCCATGTTTGGATGGAGCATAATATTTCTGGTTTTTGCGGTGTTTGTTGGGGTGTATCAGTTTTATGTGGTCCCAGTTCTTGACGCCTTCACCATCTTCCGGGTCCACAAGCCTTTAAACAACTTCTTGAGCTGTACCACCGTCCCCGAGCTTCAGGCCTGCGAAAGCAAGTTCTCGTAGTACATATTCGTCATCTAGAGCTTACGGGACTTCCTCTAGAAATTGTTCTGCATCAGCCATCCGGAAAGCTATTCCTCGCCTGCTCTACTCCCGAAAGCAGGACCCATTGGACACCAGCAACCGACAAATTTGAAGCAGAAGGCCGTTCAACCGAAGACTATGTTGCCATTTATGATCCAAAATCCAAGGAAATCACCCGCCTAACCCTCGACAAATTCAACTCCAACAGAGGGTTGTCAGTTCATGGTATGGATGTAGTCCCGTCATCGTCCAATCCCAACGAACTCTTCGTATACATGGTCAACCACCGTCCACCTCAACATGGAGATCCGAAGGAAGTTGGTGCAGACTCCGCCATCGAGATCTTCAAAACCACGCTCACAAGTGGGAAATTAACTCATATCAAGACTGTCGAGGATCCCTCCATTATTACTCCTAACGACGTGACCGGCTACCCCGACGGGAAGAGCTTTTACTTTACCAACGACCATGCTCATAAAATTCTTCTGGCAGGTTTTTTCCCCTAATGATTTCTGGCTGGAGCCTGATCATAGTTTTAATCCCGTAGCTACGAGTATTCCGAGAGTTTTTCAACCCTGCTGCCTCGGTCGGATTCTGTCATGTCGAAGATGGCTGCAAGCTCGTCGCAAAGGGTATGAGAAACCTCAATGGGATTACGCAAGCCCCGAATGGCACTATATATGTGGCAAGCACTCTCGGGAAAACGCTCCGTATTTTCGATAGACAGGAGGACAATTCTATCGTGCTGACGGACGTTATACCATGCGGTGAGTCTAATATCATAGACTCAATGAAGGCACCAGTTGACACTTTCCCTCAGAAACTAGCTTAGATAATCTGTCAATCGATACTGACGGAGTCGTATGGGGAGCTGGTGGGTCTGCAGGTGAAGCCCAGTCAAGCTGCTCTGAACAATTCTTCAGGTTTTCCCAATGGATTGATCATGGCCAAGCACATGCAAACTCCGTCAATACCCGCGCCATCGGTTGCGTGGAAGTTTGGTATTAATACTGGCCCTAGCTCATTCTACGGGGAGAAGTTCAAGGTCGAAAGGGTAACTGGCGTTCCTCACCCCATCGATGCGCTCCATACTGAATCACTTCGAAACCAGGCATTCGAGGACAGCGGGGACCTCGCTATGGGTTCTACAACCGTCGTACATGATGCCCAACGTGGTTTAGTATTCATGCATGGCATTGTCGCTCCGTGGTTGACAGTCTGCAGAGTCTGATCAGGCACTCGAGAATCGTCGTAAAAAGATCTGCCAGGTCATGTATTTATGATAAATTTGGTCTCCGAAAGTGATATACAAGCGTGATTTTACTTGCCACAAGCTGGACAACAGTGTACCACATCGTGAATGAAAACATCGCAGTCTGAGCAAAAATCTTGCCGGCACTCTGGACAGCGATACCTTCCAATAGGACTTACTCCCTCTGTCACCATTTGGGACACCACCGTAGGAAACGGGCGGGCGCAGGCACAACAGGTTGTAGAAGTCGGAGAGCTCTCACCCAATGACTCGCTACAGAAAAAGGCAGTTGAGTACAATGACTACGAGAAATGATATACACTTACACGGCAACGTAAGGTTTGACTGGAAAGAGATGGTGATAACTACGAGCAAGGTGAGGGGAGCTGACGATCATCAAACCACATATGTCGCAGTCCGTCGGAACGTCGCAAACTTTGGCGAGACATCGAGGGCAAAGAAAACCGTCGCCCTTGAGGTCTGAATGGCAAACACAAAGGCTTGGTGGGGTAGCACCAGGCAAACGCGTTGGGAAGCCCATCATCATTAGGTTTGCAGAAGCAGTAGTTGATCCTGCACCCGCGGCTCGTGAAATAGCGCGTTGTGCAGGAGGAGGGACAAGCTCAAAGAGCAAGTCCTTAAAGTGTCCTTCGTTCAGTGCCACACCAAATTGACCTGTGGAAAATAGAGATTCGGCGAGAACACCAAGTGTGGAGCTTATATGACCAACCGCCAGTTTTAACGCATAGTTCGCGACATATCTTCATTTCAGCTGCTAATGCAACCATGGATATTCGTATTTTGCTCTTGATACACTCATCCAAGGTTTCGTGAATATTCCCGGGGTCGATTGTGGTCAGGGAGCCGAATATGATAATTATTTCTCTCGAAGAGTGTGTTGGGAGATGGCTAGCAAATGAAGGTATGATGAAAAGGATTATCCGCCACAAATTAGAAAGTGCGCACTTCATACTGTTTCGGGCCATTTCAACGGCGTTTTGTAGACTCGGCTCACCGCTAGGTTCAAGTTTATGTCGGTCTGATATGGCTTTCAAAACGTCTTGAGGATTGCCTGAACGATACGAGCATCCGTTTTTGCTCTGGATTCTGATAGGTGAGCAGCTCACCCGTCATACTACCGATACGCTCCCCAACACCTGCTCTCATTCCGACTACTCCTATCTGTCCGAGCGGGTTCTGGTCAAACCACTCGAGGACAAATTCTCGTGCATATTGCAGAGTCAAGGAAAAACGCGTAGGCCGCATATCTCGATCCAACATAGATGCAGACAAATCCAACACTAATACCAAGTGTCGGATGATAGTCCTTCTGATAGCAGTTGATGGGTCTTGCAGCCTAAACGAACGCGATAAACGCGAAGAAGTCCTGAAACAAAAGAAAAAACCAAAGGCTACCGCTTTCGCCTTCCACGCGCAACATAGTCTTCCACTGCGTGTTGTAAACTACCAGCTTCGTCCTCTTGAACAGTTTCCCATGTGCGAGTGTATGAAGCCTCCCATGTATAGGCTTGCTATGAACTCTGCGTTAATCAGAAAGTTCAATAACTGACTGGTGAATGGACGATTCACCACGTCCTTGGGTTTTCGCTTGCTCTGATCTTTTTTGCGCTTGTCCGCTGCTTTACCCTTTCCCTTCCCTTTTCCATGTAAGTCTCCGTCAAAAGAATTGTCAGAGTCAGAGTCTACGTCCATGAAATTGTCGTGTTTCGGAGGAGTCATGATGGTTTGAGTTGAACAATAAATTAGAATGGCGAAGTTTAGGAGGCGCTCAGATACACTAACAAACTTTCAGTGTTATTAGTTAATTCCCTGTGAAAGACTCGGTCAAAACGATGTACGACAGGTAGGCAGGCAGGTTATTTCTGACCGTAATTCTGAACGCAAAAGAAATCGCAATTTTCAGCTTTTGCATATACCGGTATAGTGCTATATTTGGAAGGCATTCCGCCCGTTTTTCTCCAAATATAGTAACATCCCAGTTATGTAATGTGAATCTCAATTTTTGCGACGTTCAAAAGCGATGGTAATCATGATCACAAGTACATGTATACAATAACGAATTAGAGCAACAGAATGACAAAAACAAAAAGAAGAACACAAGAATTCGCCTGGAATAGAGTGTAGGTGTTTCCTAAAGTGCTAAGAAACATGCCTCCTCTCCCTATCCCGTGCCTTCACGCCTGGCCCAAACCGTTCTTGGAACGTAATCAAATCGGTCATAAGCTTCTCCATGTCCTTCATCAATGATGTATGCTCCGACTCGCCTTCGGAAAGCAGCATGTCTTCAAGACCAGCCTGCATTGCAGAAGGTGAGGCGGTACGTCGCCCCAAATCTAGAACCAATGGATCGCCCCCACCGCCTGTTATCTCTGTCACTCGATTCAGTAGAGCATTCTCCTTCAGCGTCTTTTCCAAAACCTCTCGTCTTTTCGCCCTATCCGAGGCACTCGCTTGTTCCCTCCCAACCCACTCAACCAAGGCACGCACTCTTTTGTTCATATCCACGACACTCATTCTTTTACTTGGCCATTTCACCTTAACACCCCGCTCTGTCGTCCTCTCCACACTCTCCCCTCTGCCTGTAATGCTAGACACAACCTCCAGAGGTTTGGGTATATCCGTAGGAAGTACAGCCTCCAAGTGAGCGAGATAATCAGGGAGATTCCAAGATGTGAAAAGTGGCTGTTGTGAAACGACATAAGCATGCGTATTACGATGCCCACGGGAAGGGTTCTCTGTAGCGTTTGACGACCCTGCATTCTGACCACCAGTGGTTGCATTCGATTGACCGCGCCGTGTATCGTGGGATCCCGCGCCGCCGGCTGTTGAGTGTGGGGGGCGTTTGTTTCCACCAGCAGTTTTACTGCGGCCACTGATTCCTTGCCTTTTGGAAGTCAGAATAGGTTGACCTAGGCGGTGAGTAAAACATGAGGCCAAATAGGGAGGGAAAAAAGGAACGGTAACTGACCGTCCCCATCGACCGCTGGTTCCGCCGTTGCTGCAGTTTTACGTCCACCACCGCGTTTATTGCGTCCTGAAGGCTTTTGGGTCGTATTAGCTGTGGGAGGAGGAGGGGCTTTTGGTAAAGTAGGAGTCTCTTCGCGTGGAGTGAGGGAAGGCGGTGCAGCAGGAACGTCCGAAGTTGTTGACATCGACCTGGTGCGTTTTTTGGCAGGTGCACTAAAAGAGTGCGTCAAATAAATAACTTAGCAGAGCCGCTTGAACAATGAAACTCACGCATCATTATCAGCACGTTTCCTCTTTTTGCGATTGTTTTGGGCCATCTCCACTGATTCCTCGGCATCGGGAAGTGATGGCAAAGCGTTCCCACTGTTTGACGCTACACTCGTGCTATCTGGAGCTGCCCCTGCTTCTGCTGCAGAAGACTCGAGTATTTCTTTCAAGTTCTCATCGAAAGCAGCATCCCTGCTATTCATCGTGTTTCGACGTTTGGAGGGTTGTTTAATCGTGTGAGAGGGCGAATGTGACCTAGAAAGGCGAGATGATGGGGGTGCAGCGGTATGATGAGATGTAGTAGACGACTGGCGAGCTTTCTTGGAGAGTTTTCTGTAGAAAAATGACCCAGGATGAGCTGCAAAGGCTATAAGCGAGAAGTGTGGGAAGACGCCACGAACTTCAACAATTCTGTATGCATTTCTGGTCGACATTGTTCGCAATAGTAGTCATCGTCATGTAACTGGTCTTCGGACTCGAATCCCATACACAAGCCATGTTGCCAGACTTTACAAGTCTCGCATTGTACCATAAATTCGCCAGCATCTGGGTCGTCTTCTCCTTTGCGGAGAGATGTAAGCCGAAATTAGAGAAACGAGGTCAGGATGCGGGCGTACCGGTACTCGAGCAAACACAACGCGTAATCCCTTGCTCTTCCTCTTCCTCAGATTGTGCTATGGGCGGATCGGTAACGACAGTATCTGTCACTTGTTCTGGGGGTGGTTGTTGTTGAGCGGGTTTCTCCTTCGATTTTCTTTTACCACGGCCATTCGAAGTTGAAGTTGAGTTCACAGGGACGACTGACTCGTCGACATCTTCTTGTTTCAGACGCTTATTACGATTCCCACCGCTGCCAGAAGAAACGATTGGAGGACGTTGAGGCGGATCTGAGTCTGGGGATTTAGAGTTTGAGGTAGATACTGAGGGAGCAGAACGGCGACCGGAACGCCTTATTTCGCGAGGAGATAGAGGAGGACCCATCGAGGAAGTTTGAGTCATGATGAGCGTGGAAGTGAAGTGGAAGGGTAGAGGAAAGAAAGTACGATATCAGGTCGAGTTGCACGTGAGCTTCTCCCTCTTCTCATGGCTCCCACTGCAACGCTTGAATACAGCTCTGATGCTCCTGAACCGTTAGCGTATCCTCGGCTCTCGAAGCATCATCTACTTTCATCCCAAACTCCCGACTATCTTCGTTTAATTCTCACCTCAAAAGTGTATGAAATTGTTAAAGAGACACCTCTCGTTTTTGCCCCGAATCTCAGCGCCAAGCTGGGAAATCAGATATGGTTAAAACGTGAAGACCTGCAAGAAGTTTTCAGTTTCAAAATCAGAGGCGCATACAATTTTATGGCCAGTCTATCGGAGGAAGAGAGGTGGAAAGGTGTTATCACTTGCAGTGCCGGTTAGTGTGTGCGTTTGCCATGATTTCTTTGCAAACCTCAAATCCTCAACTTCACCGAAAATCATTCTGTTAGGAAACCACGCGCAAGGTGTTGCTCTTTCCGGCTCCCATCTAGGCATACCATGCACAATCGTGATGCCCAAAGGAACCCCTTCGATTAAAGTCCGAAATGTTGCTCGATTGGGTGCGAAAACCATCTTACACGGTGCAGATTTTGATGAAGCCAAGGCAGAATGTGCACGACTCGCAAATCTTCATGGTCTCGCTTTCGTACCTCCATATGACGATCCTTTCGTGATCGCAGGTCAAGGAACTGTCGGGATGGAAATACTGAAGCAGTTCCATGATGCCGAAAAGCTGGATGGGATATTCGTCTCAGTGGGTGGAGGTGGCCTCGTTTCTGGAATATCCGAATACGTTAAGAGAATTGGCGGTCCTCAGACGAAGATCATTGGGGCTGAAACGTTAGATGGGGATGCCATGCACAAGAGCCTTGCGAAGGGAGAACGTGTAACTTTGTCAGAAGTTGGGCCTTTTGCAGACGGTACAGCTGTCAAGATTGTTGGAAAGGAGTGTTTTAGAATTTGTCGAGAACTTCTTGATGGCGTCACGTTAGTAGACAACGACGAACTCTGTGCAGCTATAAAGGATATCTTTGAAGGTTGTACTCCATTTCAACTATCATTTCACGTTTGCACTGGCTGACATACTGCAGAAACAAGGTCTATCACGGAGCCTGCGGGTGCCCTGGCCCTCGCCGGATTAAAGCACTACATTCTTGAGAATAAGCTTGTTGGTGCCCAAAAACGATTCGTTGCGGTCGTTAGCGGGGCAAACATGAACTTTGATCGCCTACGTTTCGTCGCAGAACGTGCAGAACTAGGTGAGGGTCGTGAAGCTCTCATCAGTGTTGACATACCCGAAAAACCGGGCAGGCAAGTCGCCGCCGTACCTTTAAAATCCCGCGAGGGTCTGACGGAGCATTTAGCTTTACAGCTTTACATTCAGTCATACATCCTCGCCCCGTTACGGAGTTCATCTACCGCTTTAATGTTCATTCATCTCCAGCTCGAGCCAACCTCCTGTTTTCTTTCAAATTAGAGACAAGCGATCGAAATACAGAAACCAAGACTCTTCTCAAAGCACTAGAAGACAACGATATGAAAGGCTTCGATATTAGCGATAACGAAATGGCAAAGAGTCATGGGAGATACATGATTGGTGGACCACAATTCGTCCCCAACGAGCGAGTTTTCCAGTTCGGTGAGCCTATCTCGAATTTCCTTGTGATTTTGGAACTTGATTCGTGGCTTTCTCAGAGTTCCCCGAGAGACCAAACGCTCTACGCAACTTTTTGGTAGGCCTCAAAAGCGACTGGAATATCAGTCTTTTCCACTATCGGAACCATGGTGCCGGTAAGTATGTAGTATTTTGCGGTACGTTTTGACCGACAGAACTTGTTCTGCAGATCTTGGGAAAGTCCTGGCTGGGATCCAGGTGCCTCCACCAGAGTACGATATATTCGACGAGTTTCTCCGAAAACTCAACTACACCTATGTAGAAGAAACTGATAATCCCGTGTACAAGCGGTTTCTTCGCGGACTCGAACAATAGACCTCGATAGGCAAAAGGGATATCTACTGAGATTCACCAACGATTGTGATATAACACTGTTTCAAAGCAATAGAGCATTAGAGCATCGAAAACTAACGACTATCGTCCGACGGATGGTTTGAGGCGTTGGAAGTCGAGGAATACTAAAGACAGTGATACGACAGGAACATAGACAGGCGCCGAGGGCTCAACTTCGTTTGATATGATCACGGCATTAGGAGAAACGAATTCAATTGGAGCAGTCGGACTGTGCGTAAAAACTGATTCAGTGTTGCAAGGTGTCATTGTTCTTCTATCCCCGGGAGGGGGTCTGTGCAAGGCCCAACCGAACGGACCCGAGTCTCGTCTCCATTGAAGGGAGGAATGTATAACGGTGGTCTAACAGCATCGGGTGTATATATTGAGGGTGCAACTGAGCGTCGTAAGATATCATAAGAAACTTGTCCAGCAATAAAACGCACTTGTATTACTAGTGATGAGCTTGCTCAGACTTCTTCGCACTGAGATAAACATTATCCGCAATCACGTAGGCGGTGAAGGTGACGACAGCAATTCCGAATCCGGGGAACATACTGCGAAGCATTGCCGTTTTCCCAAAGACTGGGTGTTTCCTCCAAGCTTCTCTTTTTGCCCAGGGATCTCTATACAGTGGAAGATTTGCCATTGGCTGCAATTTGGACACGTCAGCAGAGAATTAAGATTTGGAGGAGAGAGTGCTAACTTTGGGTTGTTGAGCGTTTGGGAAAGGCCGGTAAACTCAAGTGACAGATGTGACATGCCATAGCCGTGATGTGACCTCAGTAGCGAGTTTAGGGCCGGTCTCGGCGGACTATGCGAAAATTCACATTAAGTACCCGCCACCTCTCAAAACACGAAGTTCAACCTTTCCTCTTCCCCCTCAACCTTCCTTCCCCCTCTACTCTTGGGACCATCACGATTAGTGGTTCCGTATCTATCAAATTATGTCGGGCGATATGAATTCCTTCTCAGATGATGACCGTCCCCTAGCCTCATCAAGCCCCGTCAAGGGTGCTGTCAACGGTCGCCTCAATGGCAAGAACCCCGACCACAGCGATGTCGAGATGGACGACAGCGACAGAGATGAAGATGACATTCCTCTGGTGTGTCCCACTTCAAGTTATTACTCACGGCATGTTCTCACTCAGCCTTTCCATGTGCTGACTCATTTCAACTAAGTCACAGACGAAAGGACGAACGTCTGTTCTTCCTCCCCGTCGCTACTTGAAACGGAAAAAGGCAGCTGTTTCAGAAAGCTCTAGTGAAGATGACACTCCCCTCGCCTCTTCATCTCCAGCCAAAGCGTCTTCAACTGCAGTTCGTATGCCAGGTGCTGTGGATGCGACCACTGTTCCCGTGTCCGTTGCACAACGTAATGGCTCGAAAAAGAAGACCATCCTCAAGGAGGAATTCAGCGATGACGAGGAACTTAGACCACCGGCAAAGGGCAATAATAAAAAACCACCGCGGAAGAGAGTGAAGAGCGAGGACTTGGATGAAGGTGCGAATAAACCTTCCCGAAAGCGGAAGGTCAAGGTTGAAAGTGACATGGAGCCATCGTCCGAGGAAGACGACCAACCTATTGCTAAAGATTCAACAAAGAAGTTGAAGAATGAGGACTACGACTCTTCCTCTGAGGACGACAAGCCTCTTGCTACATCTTCCCCTGTGAAACCAAAGAAAGAGGACGAATCTGATGCAGATACGCCAAAGTCCAAGAAGAAAGCAGCAAAGAAGAAGACGGACGAGGATAAAACCAAGGGTAAGGGTAAGAGAAAGGCTAAGAAGGAGGAAGAGGAGGAGGAGGGGGTTTACCGTTGGTGGGAGGCCGATACAAAAGAGGATAATTCCGTAAAGTGGACAACACTCGAGCACAGTGGTGTCTGCTTCCCTCCGCCCTATGAACCTTTACCATCAAACGTGAAGATGAAATACGATGGTAAGGAACCCGATCAAGCTCTTCGTCCCCCGCACCGTCCTCACGCTTTCAACAGGTAAAGAAGTGGACCTACCGCCTGCGTCCGAAGAGGTGGCCGGTTTCTATGCCATTTTACTCGAGACCGACTACGCTCAGAATAAGACGTTCAACCATAACTTCTTCGAAGACTGGAAGAAGATATTGGCCAAACATCCGCCGGTGAGTGCTATGCGATTATTTCGACAGACAGACTCTGATTTGTGATGTAGCGCAATGGTGTCAAGATCACATCCTTTTCGAAATGCGATTTTCGCCCTATGTTTGACTACTTTGAGGCGGAGAAAGCGAGGAAGAAATCGATGACGTCCGCAGAAAAGAAGGAACTCAAGAAAAAAAAGGAAGAAATAGAGGCGAAATACACAGCATGTCTTCTCGACGGGAGAAAGGAGAAAGTGGGCAATTTCAGAATAGAGCCTCCGGGCCTTTTCAAAGGGCGCGGTGAACATCCCAGGACAGGAGCTCTCAAGGTGATCATATTGTCAGTCTAGGTGTACCGTGTGGTGGTCTGATCAATTGTATTGTAGTTCCGAATACGACCAGAGGATATCACATTGAACATTGGGAAGGATGCACCTATACCTGTGCCCAACATGCCTGGCAAGTGGAAGGCGGTTCAACACGACAATACTGTGACATGGCTAGCTACTTGGACAGAAAATGTTAATGGGAATCACAAATACGTGTTCCTTGCCGCGGGAAGTTCGCTTAAAGGTCAAAGTGATATGATGAAGTTTGAAAAAGCCAGAGAACTCAAGGTTTGCTGACCGTTTCGGAGTCTTGTTTTTTTTTCTCTCACATCACTGAACTGCGCATTCTTCCGCAGAAACACGTCGACCGAATCCGACAGAATTATACGGCAGATCTCAAGTCTAAGGTCATGGCGGAACGACAGCGTGCTACTGCCATGTACTTTATTGACAAGCTGGCACTTCGAGCTGGTAATGAGAAAGGTGAAGACGAGGCCGACACTGTAGGCTGTTGCTCTCTTCGTTGTGAGCACGTTACCCTGGAGCCACCACACTTCATCATTTTCGACTTCCTCGGAAAGGATTCAATCCGGTACTATAATCGAGTCCAGATTGATCCTCAAGTTTACAAGAATATCAAAATCTTCAAAGAGAACAAGGAAGACGATGACAGCTTGTTTGACCGAGTGAATGTAAGGTGGTTCACCTATCTGGTTGATTCGTACTGCTCACGTCCATGAGGGCAGACGTCGGGGCTGAATAAGCATCTAAACTCGGAAATGAAAGGGCTGACTGCAAAGGTCTTCCGTACCTACAACGCCTCAATCACCTTCCAACGGCTGCTTGATGAGGCTAACCTCGAGAACGCTTCTCTGCAAGAGAAGCTCAATGCTTATAACAAGGCTAACCGGTTGGTCGCTATCCTCTGTAACCATCAAAGGAGCGTGCCAAAGACGCATGATCAGTCAATGGAGAAGATGCGATACAAGGTATCGATTTGTCTGATTTAACGGAATGTTACTCTTTCGTACTGATAGTCGCATACAGCTGAAAGCACTCAGATATGATCGTATGAAACTTCGCCACGCACTTTTTGGCTTAGACTCGAAATATAAGAAACAAGCGAAATTTAAGGACGATGATGACGAATCAGACTTAGAGATCGAATGGGTTGCGGCGCACGAGGAAAGTCTCAAAGCGAAAGAGATCGAGAAGGCCGAGAAAAAGTTTGCAAAAGACAACGAGAAATTGGTCGAGGATGGGGGTAAACCTCAAAAAGAACTGGTACTGAAGCATAAGATCGAGAACATCGAGAGGGAGTTTAAACAATTGGAGATGGAGCGAGGGAAACAAACGGCGACACTGAAAACCTCGAAGACTGCGGAGAAGATCATTGAACAGATTGAGAAAGCTACAGAGAGGATCAAGACATGCAAATTACAGATGACGGATAGAGATGAGGGCAAAGAAGTCGCGCTTAGTACCAGGTTTGTTCGTTTCTTGCACTGATTCCATAAGCTCCGACTGACGTCCTTGTTGAATAGTAAAATTAATTACCTCGATCCACGGTGTGTGACTAGCAGTTTGTACAATGGAAACATTGGACTCACTCCATTACTCCTAGTATTACGGCTTCTTGGTGCAAGATACACGACGTCCCCATCGAGAAGCTCTTCTCCAAAACATTGCTAACAAAGTGTAAGTTTATGACAGCCGTCTCTCGTGGTGTTGCACATGCGATACTAACCCTCTTTGTCCAGTTCCATGGGCGCTGGAAGCTGACGAGGATTGGAAATTCTAGTCTCTTCCTGTCTCTGCTTCAGATTTGAGGAGGAATAATTCAATCGGACAATCAGGCAAGTAGTCATAATGTAGACACTCACCATCAGTAAAGAGGGACAGCTAGATGTAGCATTCTCATTTTCTGTAGTATCATCAATGTTTCCACCAAGTATTTGCTGTGTCAAAACTCATTATGTTAGCGGTGGAGGTTTAGTGCACGAGGTTGGGTGTGACGACAACTCTCTCAATTTAACTTCTCCTTTCGCTTCGGGACGTCCGCGTCAACTCCTTAGCCTTTCCATATCAGCATCATGAGCTCTCAGAAAAGTCGCTTTGCCTCACAGACGCTATTCTCCGCTTTAGCTGTTGAATCAGAGAGTGAAGAGGAGCAGGTCGAAGATGTCCCAGAGTCAGAAACAACGTTCGTTCAGTCGTCTGTGTCTTTTTGGGAAATGAACTGAAAAGTAGTTATTCACCGGCTAGCACCCCAACAGAGGCTCCAGCACAATCACAATTACAAGCTCAGAAAATGTCGAAGACTGCCATGAAAAAGGCTGCGAAAGCAGCTCGAGAAGCCAAGCAAAAGGCGCGTCTTGATGCAAAACAGCATATGGAGAAGACCGTGGTACTGAATGGTAAAACTCGTGAAGACGTTACACCTTCACCACCTGGTACCGACGAAGGCGAATCTCAAGCGGATACCATTCATGACGTATCGCTCAACGCTCCAACTGTAGCGATACCCCATGCCACACCTCAGGTTCCAGATGGAGCACTGTTCGTTGAGGAACGAAAACCAGAGCCGGTTGAAGCCAAGGAGAATGGCAAAATGACTGAAGTGCCTCTACCTCCTTCAGATCCAGTCGAACCTCTCCAGGTCGTCCAAGAACCTTCTCACTCGGAGGTTTCCCAAGAGGTCCAGATCGAAACCGCCGGTACTGACGCCCATCCACCTCCACTACCTTCTCAGGACGAGAAGAAGAAACAGAACATTTTAACACGAACTCTTTGGACATTTATCATGATTGGAGGGTTCATAGGTGAGTTGTTTACTGACCACCGCGTCGTGGCCCTTGTATCTATACTTATATCCTCCTTTCTTAGCATTATTACTCCTTGGACATGCCTACATGATCATTTTGGTTATGCTCTGCCAGACCCTTGTGTATAGGGAAGTAATTGCGTTGTTTTCTCTGAAATCAACGCCAGCTCCGGGATCCAGCGAACGAAGGAACGGGAATGGGAAGGATCCTTGGAGCAAGACTCTCAATTGGTACTTCTTCGCCGTCACCAATTACTTCCTCTATGGAGAGAGTATTATCTATTATTTCAAGGTATCTAGTTGTTCCAGTACATTTTACCTTAGTCTTGACGTATCCTTTTCAAGCACGTCGTATTCTCGGACGCTCAACTTCACGCGTTTGCAACCAATCATCGTATCATCAGTTTTACGCTCTACATCATCGGATTCGTAGGCTTTGTAACGTCATTGAAAAAGGGTTATCTCAAGCAACAATTTGGATTGTTTTGTTGGGTTCACATGAGTCTCCTTCTCATCGTCGTTTCTAGGTGCGCGACTCCTCTTTCTGAAAGGAAGTGTTACTTAAAACTGTGTCGTCAGCCATTTCGTTGTTAACAATATTCTGGAAGGGCTGATATGGTTCTGGGTCCCAGCGTCGTTGGTGATTTGCAATGACGTTTTCGCTTATGTTTGCGGCATCACCCTTGGACGGACACCCCTAATCAAGCTTTCGCCAAAAAAAACGGTGGAAGGATTCTTAGGAGCGTTTTGGTGCACTATGGTGTTTAGTTTGCTGTGGGGGGCTTACTTCATGCGTTTCAAGTACATGATATGCCCAGTGCATGACTTGGGAGTCAATGCCTGGAGCAATGTCGATTGTGTGCCAAATCCTGTATTTCAATGGAAAGAATGGACCATTCCAGAACCGTTCACTTCATTGATCTCTACAGCGGTATGTCTTGGACCGATATATCTCCCTCGTTGTACGCTGACAATGGTTTCAGCTGGGACGCACTGTGACGACCATACCGTATGTTCCATATTTCGGACATCTTTTGGTGATGTCAAGCTTCGCTTCCCTTGTCGCACCCTTCGGCGGTTTCTTTGCTTCTGGTTTCAAACGCGCTTTTAACATCAAGGATTTCGGTCATAGTATTCCTGGACATGGAGGCATGACCGACCGGATGGACTGCCAGTGAGTTTCCCTTGCAACTTAGATTAAGGGGGCGAATAACTTTACTGACTTGCATATGTAGATTCTTAATGGGCGTCTTCACCTACGTCTATTACAGTAGCTTGATACGCCAACACTCCGTCAGCGTTGGTTCCGTTCTGCAGACCATAGTTCGCGGTCTTACGGTCGACGAGCAGCTCGAGTTGATGGCTGATTTGCGAAGGTATTTGGAGGGTATGGGTGTACAAGTTCATTGTTGATCCTTTCCTTTCCTCTCTCTCTCCCTCCCTTCTCCCCCCCCTTCTTCTTCCTACCTCAAAAAATTATCTGCCTCGATTTTTTTAGTATGCCGATACTTAATTGCCCCTAATATAAATACCATTTTCGATATGCATACGATCACTTCCAAAATTGGTGTTTCTATCCCTACGCGACAGTCCATCTACACATGCCTCCGAAGGCCATGACTTTCCTACCGATTCCTGCTTTGAATCCTTGCACACCCAATCCTTTAGCGTCCTGTCCACTCACCTCCTTCACATATAAAATGGAAACTTCCCCTCCTGTGCCCTGAGGTATCAACACATTCGCAGACCATCCGCCCGCGTCATTTAAAACCAGCGGTATTCTGTTATCATCGGGAGTATTAACGAAATACACATAGTTATCCGCCTCCGCCGTAGACATGTGCTCGCAGAGCTTGAACAAATGAAAGCTGACCCATGTTCCTCCTTGCACGAACTTTACATCAGGCTGCAGGAAATGGGGTGAAAAGTTGTGGTCGTGAAAGTCCCCAAAGATGACTGGGGATTCAGGAACGAGAATATACTCCTCCCAAGAAATAGTTCCTCCTTCTTCTTCTGTTAGAAGCTGAAAACCGGGATCCTCGGGATAATGACGTTTTCCAAATTCTGCATTTGTGAACGTGAACCACGAAGGTGTAAACCGAGGGTGGTAGGAAGCACCATCGACATGGCCAGCACCCCAAGTACCATCGACCAGTCGCCACTCTCCGTCCATAAGAGCGCAATTCCATGCGTGGTTCATTTCGAACGGGGGTGCGAGGGCGTTCACGTCTGGGGCGACATATCCGAACCCCTTTCCATGACCAGTCACCTTGTAGGCCTGTAAGCCTGCATGGTCTGCCAAAGCTACAAACAGTCCGGCATAGCCGTCGCATACCGCCAGTCCAGACTTGAATGTAGACTCTGAGGTAGCAGCCCTGACGTTTCCATAGAAGAATGCTTGTGCATCGTATGCGATGTTATGGTGTAGCCAGGTGAATATAGCTCTGAATTTTTCTGTTTCTGATCTCCAGGGGGAAGTCAGGTCGAAAGCGAGTTGTTCTAATGAGGTCACTGTGTGTCGAGAAAATTGTGCAGCATGTTGGTCTACAAAGGTGAAATCGTGGCATTTTATGCAGCTATCCTGATTTTGACCCTGGTATATGTTTTCGGGATCTTCATGGAGAGGTTCGGGCTTAGGCTCCGGCTCAGGTTCTGGAGGAGGAGTAGGGAGGCGAGCGGCCTTGGGAGGTAGTCTCCTCGCTGGAACAGGCGGAGGAAGGCTAACACCTCTACTCGGTATCGGAGGTGGTCTGCGACGCACAGCACGCACGAATTCAATACCTCTAGGCTGGTGCTTCAGCTTAACTTCTGAGTAAAGACACTGTGTCCACATACCTAGATTCTAGTTCCTCCCAGGTGGGCTGTGATGCCCGAGCGAGTGGCCCCACAGGCTCCTCAACGATATCTTCCTCAATTTGTACATCTTCTTCTGCAGGAGCTGGCACAGACTTCGAATTTCTCATTTCTTTTTGTGTCAGATTTAGTCCTACTTGGTTCAAACGCAAATTGGCGATTCTAGCCGCAATCCCAAGTGGCTTTTCCTGAGCTTCAGGTCCTTCATCAGTGTTTGTTGATACATTAGCGGCACGTCGTGGGGGTGGAGGCGGAGCTTCACGAGGTGGGGGAGGACGAAGGGCCATCACTCAGATCACGATCTTAATGTCATTTGGCTGCCAGTGTGTCCAAGCGTATCGTCGACTGCCACACGGTAAGTAATCGTTTTCACTGGCAACCACTACAGTACTGATCCTGTGCTATACGATGATCATAATGTGCTTAAGTTGTGGAGACAAGTGCATGGCGAACAATACATGATCATATAGAGACACTAAGGGAAAAAATGCGAATGTAAAGAAACAGATGGTATTGTTTATGACCTTGGTTTTTCCTGGGTAATATTCAGGATCAAAGCGTATTTTGGTCCAGGTAACACAAGTACAAACCTTCTTCTCTTTCCAGAGCGCCAACAGACCAACACCGGAAACCTTCACCACCTTAAAACGTACACCGGGAATATCACCCTTAGCCTTACCACGGCGACCAAAACCGGAGATAAGAACTTCATCGTTCTCGTCGACGAAGTTAAGGCAACCGTCGTTCTGGATAAGAGACCGATGTGTAAGGAACTGTGAACAATTTGATCGGGATAGAGGCGTACGGGCACGAAAGCAGTGACCTTCTTTCCGTTTTTGATCAACTGAACCCTCACACATTTTCTAATGGCAGAGTTGGGTTGCTTCGCCTCGACACCGACTTTCTCCAGCACGATTCCCTTGGCATGAGAGGACCCTCCAGTGGGAGAAGTCTTGTAGACGTTTCCAAGGGCACGCTTTTTGTAGGCTTTGTCCGCCTATTCGATAGAAAACAAGTCATCGTAAACATCGAGAAATGAAAAAAAAAAAAACCTCAAAACGCACCCAGCGGTTGTCGCGTCGGTCGTTTCGTAGCTTGCGAGCGGCCTGAAGTCCACGGGGTTTGTTGGCTTGTTAAAGGTTGAGAGAAATGAGAAACATGTGTTTTTTCACAGACGATGAGAGCGATGCTTACAGCCCATTTCTTGAAGTTGAGTACGATAACAGAGGCAAGGAGATAGTCAAGCGGCCGTGTGTGCGCTGTCTCCCGAAAACCTTATTCTCAAAAACTGCACAGTTTCAAACTCCGCCGGCAGTGCTCTAATCACATGATAATCGTCTCTCGAACTTCCCATGCGGCCGCGCGACTCGGACGACTACGTAGAGACTGTAATCTCCGTGATCTGTGCAGTGTGCTGAAGGATATGTATCGGTCCAATATCAATTTCTCTCCCGTCCTCGACGACCGTTGTTCCGTGGCCATGCCCATCGATATCGTTCCAGACCTGCCCAATTCCAAAGGTCAGCCGGGGAAGAGGGACATTTTCCCGATCTTGGTCGCTAACTATCGTTCTGCCTATCTCATGACCAGTAACCCATAAACTGAACCACTACGATTCGGTCTCACTCTCACCCCGTCTGCTCGCAACCTTCATGTCGACTCAAGCTTAGTACTATCATCACGGCCGACTCCGTGTCTCTGGCGGGGTCCTAGCAAAGGCTTTACCGCGTATTAATGCGCCTACGGAGATCCACAGAATTCCTTCATTGTCCTCCCGACTCACTATAGCGGGGAAATGATGGTAAGTCAACTTAACGATGCTTTGCGCCTTATTTCTGCCCACTAGTACTTTCAACTTAGGGCCTAGACTTGGATTCCCTGATTGGGGACGACAGTATTCGTTTTTCCTTTCTTGTAGCGGCGTCTGGCTGAGATACATCCATCCTGTGTACAGTTACTCAATCCGACGGAATACTTTACCGTGACAATTACCCTATTCTCCGATGGAGAGGTAGGTAATCGTGGTTGTTATGCAAGTGATTGCTATATTAAAACATACTACTGTGTCTAGTCCTCCTCGTCCTCGATTACGGTACCCCTCACCGCCGCGATTCACTGAGTAATTGACTGACTACAGATCACGTATTCACAGCCTATGCCCTATAACGGCCCATACTTCCCCGCCGTCTCGTAGGGGCTTCTTGCATTTCATTTAGAGTCGCGGTGCTTCAGTTTACAGTCGTTCCATCTTACAGACGTACTCAATGCTGTTAAAACGAAATTATGGGGGGTCAAAGAAGTGTTCTGTGTTATTGGGTTTTCCATGAGAGGGCAACAGACTGGTGTTCAGGTTCACGATATGCTTATTCTTGATCATGTCACTGTGGTATGTTACTTACTCGGAATTGCACACCAGTTTCCTTGAAGGACTCAAGGCTGCCTTGGCCACGTGCAAGGACTTTGACAACGGACATTACAAAAGCCCCCCCGAGCATGGTAACCGTGCCCTCGGGAGAGTCTATTGTGCATGGGGTTACGGACAGGCTGTAGGTCCTTTCCATTCTCACAAATTCGCCCTGCCCCTAAATGTGATTCGTAGATGTCAATCTCGACAAGTTCTGCCGCCACGATCAGCATTTGCACGATAGAACGTACATCTGGCGTACCGGTTGGCTGTGGGACACGGTTGAGCTAAAGTGATATTTAATATTTCAGAGCTATCCCGTTCTCCAGTCATGGATCCGTGAAGCCTAGAACGCCAATTCCTCAATTGGGATGCAAACGAACTGAAGCCTTGGCAGACCGGAGATGTCTCTCGGATTCGGGATGGAGGGACTTGAAGCAATACCTCGGAAACGCCGAAGAGAGGATCGGTGATGCCTTGCAAGGCTGATATTTACTTTACAGTCAGATGCATCTCATGATTTTTGAACATCTTCTGACATGAATTGTTCAGCCCGAGGTCAACAAATTGGAAGTTGAGTATATGAATGGAAGAGCTCGGCTTGTTAACGTTGTCATAGATCCTGTTTGGAATCATGAGTGAGTTGTGGCCCTCATGCGCTGGTTTCGATATCTAGGTTTTTCTGAGAAGCCGCGGGCTTCACAAACGCAAAAGACAGTGAACTAATTTATCAGAGAGAGGTGAAGGCGTTCCTGAAGGAAGGAATGATACGCTACGACGTACTACTGATGTGTTTTTGGGTACAGTGTTCCCGGTTTTGTATTTCAGTCAATTGCAGTATAGTAGGGGGCTCCAAAGTTTCAAACTTTGCACACCGTTAACCAGGGTGCGGCAACACCATGGAAGAACACCAATCGACGTTCAGCATCGTGTACGACTGTTGTAGCACACGAAGCTAGGGTACCGTCATCTTCGAATGCCTATTTGGAGTCAGCCGGTGCTAGATCAGTCGACCAACAATTCGCGAACACTGACCCTTTCGACCTTGAACTTCTCCCCATAGAACGAGTTAGGGCCAGTGTTAATACCAAACTTCCACGCAACCGAGGGTGCCTTTGTTGAAGGATCTTGCAAATGGCGCATGAAAGCTAACGCGCTAGGAAAACCTTGAGAGTTCCTGCTTCAAGAGACAGCTATAAGCTTCATCATAAAATAACTCACCCGCCCCCCATACAACCCCGTCAGTGACGATAGAGAGGTTATCCAGAGGTGTCTCTGAGAGGTGTCTGTCAAGATGAAGAGGTCAAGGTCGCCAATATTAGAACTGACCACATGGTATAACATCCGTCAAAACGATGGAATTGTTTTCTTGGCCGATCGAAAATTTGAACGCTCTTCCCGGATGTAGACGCCACATAGATGGTTCCGTTCTGAGCTTTAACAATGCCATTGGACAATTTCATGTGCTTTGCTACAAGCTTGCAACCATCATCAATATGACAGTATCCGACGGAGGAGGCAGGGTTGAAAAACTCTCGAAGTGCTCGTAACTGGGATCATGTTCGTTGCAAAATACATTTAAGCGAGGCCTGATAGAAGAATACCATCAAGATTCTACGGCCGTGATCATTGGTGAAGTAGAAACTTTTTCCGTCGGGGTCACCACTGACATCATTGGGAGTAATGATGGAGGGATCTTCAACTGTCTTCAAATGAATCAACTTCCCGCTCTTCAGTGAGGTCTTGAATATCTCAATGACTGAGTCTACGCCAATTTTGTTCGGGTCACCGCGAAGAGGGGGACGGTGATTGACTAGATAGACGAAAAGTTCCTCAGGGTTGGACGATGACGGGACGACGTCCATGCCATGAACCGACAATTCTCTGTCTGAATCGAACTTTTCAAGAGTCAGACGCGTAACCTTGTTAGATGTTGGGTCAAATATGGCCACATAGTCCTCAGCTGATCGGCGCTTTGCATCGAAATGATTTATTGCCCAGTGAGCACGACTCTCGGGAGCAGAACAGGCGAGAAAGAGTTTGCCGGAAGACTGGTGTAAGACGATTTCTATATGACCGTCACAAAAGTTCATCGACGACCACAAAGAGACTAACTCTCGCAAGCCTTGAGTTCCGGTATGGTGCTACAGCTCGTGAAATTGTTGAAAGGCTGGTGTACTCGAAAAATGGAGAGTGCTTCCAGAATTGGCGACACATAGAGGTGGTATACTCCAGCCAAAACCGCAAGAATTGAGAAAATAATGCTGCATGACAGGGTCATGAGGGTTGTTGATTTATAATCAGAGATGAGAGCAGGAAGGTTAGGAAGGGGAAAGGGATCCAAAAACTTCAGACTCCGCAGGCGCTACAAGCTTCTGTGTTACAGTCTACTAAGCTAAGTAGTAACACCGGCTAGTGCACGGTTCCTTATTCTGGGAAAGTCGCGCTTACTGGGCCAGCCACGCGTCAGCGAGTATTGCGTTGTCAATATAAGGCGACAAGTAAGTATTCCTCGGGCTGAAGTTTCTGTTCGGAGAAAGCTGATTTATCTCAAGGACTTTGAGCATACAGATGTCCATCTTCAGTCCACAACCTTCCTCAGCTGACCCTTTCCAGCTCGAACGACTCGCAGAGGAACTTGTGTCTCGAGAGATCTCCAACAATGAAGATACCACTCACGATCTGCCAGAATATGTTCCCCTTTCACACCAAAATCCATATCTGAATGCGGAAACCTTTGACGTGGAAGAATTCTTGCTGTCCAGGTCTCATACATCTCTTCAAGACCTGAAGACAGAACTGCGGGATTACCTCTTATCATTGAAGGAGGAACTCGTGCAGCTTATCAACGATGACTATGAAGCATTCATTAGTTTGAGCACTGATTTAAAGGGGGAGGGTGATCGGTTGAACAATCTCAAAGCACCACTTGCAGGACTCAAGCAAGAAATACAGGCATGAAACCATGTATGATCTACTCTACTCATACGATTCACATGTCGCCTCCAGATTTCCAAGGATGAATTGCGTGCAATACAAGATGCGATTGAGGAGAAATTGAGGAAGAGGGCTGCTCTTAGAGAGGAAAAGGTGCGTGCGTCGTTTCAGAATCGTGTTTCGATGGTAAAATAACCCATCTACAGGCGCTGCTCCATTTACTGCTCAAAATATCGGAATCTGTACTACGCTTAGAAACATTATTATTGATATCGTCGACCGACAGTTCTGAAATGGACGGCATACAACCAGTGAACCCTAATGAGGAGCACCCAGAGGAAAGGTCAAACCAATCTGTCTTGTCTTGTCTAATCTTGCCATGACCGTTTGTGGACAGGGAAGGGAACCACGCCAAACATCTTAGTCGCGTAGCATCCGAATATACACAACTTCTTTATCACGCAAACAAGGCACGGGCTGAAAAATGCCTCTTCGTTGACGAGATTCAATGGGTTTGTGAGCCATTCTCATCGTCCAGACATATCATGGACTAAGCTAAGTCTCCGACAGAGGATTGACCGTATACAATCCACCATATCTTCCGACCTTGACCAGCTCTTTGGCACCACCTTATCATCTCTAACGGAGAAGAGAGCCGAAGGCGAGAAGTCCAAGTTGATTGCAGATTTGACGGAGTGTTTGAAGACTTATGATGTTTTGGGTTTATGGAGAGACGCTGAAGACGTTCTGAGGAGAGAGGTTGTCCGTCCCTTTATTAAAAAGGTCCTTATCTGCTTCTACTATCGTCGCACCCCGCTCTAAACATTATGCTTAGACGATCTTCTCCGGGACGTTAAGTGCTCCACATTCACCCCTCCTTCCTCATACACCGGCTCCTCAGGCAAAAACTCCAGCTTTCATGTCCTTGGTACTGGCACCAAGGACTCCATACACCCCTTTCACGTCTAGAGCAGCTCTGTTTCACCTTCCTCACGCGCAAGCGAAAGGCACTTCTCCCTATGCGCACATATTGGATGAAAGTGAAGATCCGTTGGCCGCTCTCTATTCTCAAATACTTCGTTTTGTCGAGAGAGAGCTAAACGGGATAATGGAGATTGCTGAGAAGGTTTCTCTCAAATCTTTGTCTTCTAGAAAGCCCGACAAAGGTGGGTCGCTCACACCACGGTTTGTTGCTCCAGCGAAGGATGAAAGTGAGGATGTTGGTGCACGCGGTTTTGAGGTCCTTGCGAACGTAATATGGGAAGAATTCGGGCGGGCAATCATGGATGAACTGGGGAGCTCTGTGTTTGCCTCAGGTAGACCGAATGAATTCAAGCAGGCAAGTCTCCCAATGCGAATGATAAACTGAGGAATTTAATGGTTCTTGACAGCATCATGAAATAACTCAAGCGTTTTTAAGGTCGCTTGAGTTCCTATCTCCTTCGCTGCATTCCATTGAGAATATGAGGAGACATCCAATATATGTCGCCTTCGAAAACCGCTGGCAACTACCTGTTTATTTTCAAATTCGATGGAAAGAAATCGTAAATAAAGTAGAAGAATCGCTGGCGAAGGGAGAGGTTGAGCTGAATGAGAAATCGTGTGAGTTTTCAAGCCTTTTCCTCCGATAACTCTTTAAGAAGTTCTCTAACCCTCGATCTTCAGCGTCGAGTGCTTTCAAGAGTTCGCAAGCATCCGAAATCTGGATTGCCATCACGGCCTGTTGGAGCGCGGAGGTCTTCATTCCTCAGCTGAGCCATAGGTTCTGGAAGTTGACACTTCAGGTAACTCAACAAATTCTTCAACATGTGCCTCTCCTAAGTTATGGAATCTCAGTTACTCAGCCGATACAAACAATGGTTAGAAGAGGCCGTGATAGCCAGTTACAGCACGCGGCGATCTGCAATAGTCAACGAAAAAATTGCCGCTTCAAGATCATCCACGCCCGTTCCTATAACCGAGTCAACGCCCGATGAAAACCTTGCAGCGGATGACGCCACTTTACGAAGATGTACCGCTGTAATTACAGATATTAAGGTCATGCAAAAAAGTATCACGAAATTATGGAACGAAGAAATCTCGATGATGCTCCCCGACGTTCATGACGGAGATGACGACGGAATTAGTGCTGAAGGTACGTTTCTATGTTCCTCACACGACACCTTGCTTATATCGTTTAGTGGCCTTGCAGAAAGCTGTGGGCTCACTCGCCGGGCTAGTGACACCGTTGTCAAGAACGATAGTGTCTGTACTCTCCAGACGTGCTTGCGATGCCCTGCTCCCTGTGCGGTCGATACCCTCTCAACTGCGAGCTATGTCCAACAAGCGACCACCGTCCGAAGCAAGTCCCTTTGTGGCCACAATCATGCGACCGGTCAAGGTTTTCTTTGGGATAACTGGCACAGGGGATGCCGTAGGTGCGTCTTTGAAGGAGGAGTTTTTGGTGCAATACTCCAGCGAAGTTTTTGAAGAAGTGTCTCAGAGGTGACACGTTCTACCGCGCAATAATATGCTTTGACGCTGATCTGTTTAAACAGATACGCCTCAGACCTCACCGCGATACAGAAAAGAGAGGACTCCCTCAAGCGTTTGAAGATTGGCAAGAAGAAAACCTTTTCACTTTTTGGTTCCAAGGACGACGAAAATCAGGAAAGTCGGGACGAGGAGCGCATTAGAGTTCAACTTATACTAGATGTGGAGGCATTCGAAAGAGACGCGCACTCCTTGGGACTCAATTTGGAAGACAGCCATTCATTCAAATCCCTCAACGAACTTGTCAAAGCAAATGAACGTGAGTTGGGTTCGATTGGCTTTCACTAGAAAGTTGCTCACTCAGTTTCCAGCGAACGCAATACCGGAGACATGAACCCTGAGCTCCCCTTGATGCATGCTATGACCTTGCACCGCTTGTGTCTAGGTATGGATGTGTAATTAGTAAAAAGTAGTACCCTAATTATGACCCAGGAGAACAGCTAGTATGATATAAAGACCCTGTCCGTGAAACAACGATTTGTACGCGCTCGGGCTGCTCTTCAGAGGGAACTGAAGGCGTTTTATGAACCCTTATAAATAATGGTTTCCTGCAATACATACAGTCTGGCCTCGATGGTGCCCATCCTCGAACCTGTTGTTTCGTTACTTCCGCCATAGTATCGAAGACGTCTCGGTCCAAAAGGTGCTTGGTAATCGTCAACATATCTCCATCTGAGCGATACGACTCCAACATGCTGGTCAATATACTGCGAAATTCGTTGTAATGAGTCCGTGTAGCTGTGGGTGCTTGGGTTGCAGAGTTCACCAAGCGACTAAAGAGTCGTGGGAAAGAAATTGCACGTGTGGAGGTTACCGACACAAGAGCACCGAAGGTGTCTTGCACCAGCGTTCGGAGCGAGGCGAGGGATCTCCATTGTGTCTGCAGATGCTCGTCCATGAAGACGTCTTCTGACTGCGCTGATAGCACCTCAGAGGGACAACAGCTCGAGACGGTCTGCACGCAACTTATTTGGCTGTTCAGTAACCTAAACCAGATGTCCTCTAAAGGTACCCCGGGCTCTGAAGTACCTCGACAGTTCTCCAGACATATAGATATACCCATTTGACCTACTTTTTTCAGCTTTTCCACAACCGAATCGACTTGTATGATAGTATCTTCCCCTGAAAATGTGTCGACTAAGTGGAGTGTCAATCGCTTGTCGAAACCCTCCGCCTTTGAAAGTGCATCCATCGGTCGTCCTTGTGAGTTGAGAGCCCACATCACCGCATCAAATATCCCTGCCTTTTCACAGGTTACGACCACTCGCTCCCAGTTCGGTATATCTCGTGGAAGATGTTGGAGAGCCTGAATAACGTCATTGGGTGCGAATTTACACTGCAAGGAAACGTATCGTTCGCATAAGGATTCATCGACTTTGTCTGAGGGGTGCCGGCCATGAATAGGATGCAAATACTCGTCGTGCTCTTCCGTGGAACCCAGCAATTGTCGGAGATAACAAAGACAGTCTTCATCAGAGATTTCGCTGAGAAGTTCAACAGCACGCACATGGGAGCTGGGAGCATACTTGTCAAGCAAACTGGCGGTGTTGGCCACGCTACTTTTCAACAGGCGTGGTATGGAATCTTCAATGAAAGGAATAAGGTCTGTGCTTGTATCCGCGGCAGTCAAGATATCATCGATGCTTGAGAATACATCGTATGAGCTCAGAGCCGAGTCTTCCAGATAGGTCGAGAGTAACGATAGCCACTTCCCATCTCGACGATACCAGGACCGAATAATGCGATAGAAACCAGCGTCTTTGAACAACTGGAGTATCCCTTCACTATCGTGGGGATTATATACCGACAACAGGAACTCTGCAGCCAATTGACGGTCCTCACGGGTCGTCGCGTCTAAATCTTCGGCCAAATTGACCAGTATAGCATGCAAGGAGCTGGGAGGTATATGGTTTTGAAGGGAGTAGGAGTATTTAGCGATGTTGCGGGCGAGGAAAATATTAATGAAGGTGGCGTCAACAGAAGATACATTGGTAGATAGGATTTCAAGCAAAACCCGGACAATCACCAGCCGGCTAACAATGATATCCTGCGACTCATCGTTGAAATAGGTGTCTTCAAATGCTATGTCTAGGGAGTGCAGGAATGATTCTGAATCGAAACGTAATAGCTGGCGAACATAAGGATATGGTGGTTCCGCACCTCCCTCCTCTTCGGCTGTCAATACCAGCTTTCCCCCTTCCCCTGGTGGCCAAATACTGGAGCGTCCGAAGAATAGGAAAGAATAGACATCTTTCTTTGCCTGAATAGCGTCCCTTTCAGGTAAAGGCTCTTCACTGGGGTAAGTGAGTCCTTGCAAGACGTTGGCCAGGTATGGGTAGACCTTGTACGCATTCAAGATCAGAGGCTCCATTTCTGCCTCGTCGCGTGGGTCATGCTTCGCAAAATCCAACTGATTTCTGCGATGTTGATAGATCCTTCGGATGAGGCCAAGGAGTTCTACTACAGGAGCTACGTAGTCTCTCAACGCGCGGGTGTAAACATAGATCAATGCATCGTATAACTGATGCGTCTGACATAGAGAGATGGCTTGGTTTATGTCCAAACACTCAGCGTCAATATGCCATATTACACGTTCCACCCGTTCAGGTGAATTAGCTTCGTCGTGCATTGCGATGAGACGTTGTGTTATTCGAGGGGGAACATATCGTATCTCGTTGTCGAGGACGAAAGTCTCCAATTGGATCAAAAATATTCGCGTAATCCCCCAATCGTCGTATTGTTGAAAGAGATCCTCGAACAGGAACTCATAATCGTCAAGAGCGACGCAAGCCCGGCAACAGGTACCCACGAGGTTCTCGAAAAGAGATGTTCTGTCGACCCCCCTACCGTCTGGAGTAAAATGGGTACCGTCTGTCATCCGATCCTCCGAGAACGCGTATCGAGTAGACGCAGTCATAAGTTCGCGCATTTTCTTGCCAATCACTTCTTTACGCTGGTCAGCATCGTCAGGAAGCCCGTTTGTATTTCCGGTGGAGGTTCCAAGGTAGTAAGAGCGCGTTAACTCAATGGCACCAAGGAAGTCGCCCTCTTGGACGAGTGATAAAATCTTATCTGCCCATGTGAGAAGGGTCCCCACTTGAACTGACTGCCGTCCCTAATTATGAGATGATGGTAAGTTGCGAGGCGGTGGCGTGTTATGGGACAAAAATGATTTACCAAGAGGAATATCTTTCCCTTGTAGGTTCTCATACTATGGGAAACATCTCCGACGGTCCTCGAATATGAAGCCCCACTGACAGTCAGTTGCAAAGAGGGAGACACCAAAGATAGACCATCGAACCCGACGTTCTCGATTACTTTGGAAAGTGATATATCATAGGCTTGCAAAGTCGAAGTAGTCAAGACAACAACTTGCTAAGCCAGACGTAAGCACTGACGTGAATAAAAAGACAACGCAGAGCAGAGTAAACGAACCCACATTAGCATTGAGCCATTGAAGCGCCAGCAAATCTTCATCGAAAACAAATTTCCCAACATCCTCGTATCCGATTGTCCCAATTTCGATCGTACTTGTCTTGCCAGTCTTCGGATTACGAAAGGTTTGTTTCACTTTTGATTCAATCACTCGGATGACTTTGAGCACACGCCCCCAACTGTGTGCAAGCAGAGGATTGGAAACTTGCGGCGGGATACTCCTTTCATTGGCCTGCGTTGATGAGGACTCTCCAGTGATGCCGGTCGCCAAATCTTTACTAGGGAACCAACAGAGGGTACCCCTCCATCTGGACTGGGAATTCGCCTCTGGAACACCTGCATCGTCCGCCTTCCGGGTACATTTGAACCATGTTTTCGGTGTCGGCTTCAAGCCGACCACAACAAGCTTGGAAGGTGTAAGCAGGGCTATAATGTTGTAACCATCGGTTGGATGAGAAGAAGTAGCCAGGGGAAGCGGCATCATAGACAGAACGGTATATCTTGTCTTCTTTTGGGCGCGGGAAGGAGGTGGATTTACGGAGTTGGACTTGCTTGAGGATGAAGCACCGTCAAGAGGATACTTTCCCAAAATACGAAGAATATCCGGGGCTTCAACAAAGAAAACCTTGCCTAAACTATGGTAGAAAGAAAGGCCATGCTCGTCCGCAGAAACAAGAGCAGTATGTCGTGCTGCGATAAAACCTATACTGACAATCCTTGAGCCCCGAATATGGCCTTCTTTTCGTCCCGAGGCAACAATGGTGAGTGTCGTGGGTGATACAACCCGTGCAGGAGTGTGTGGAATCTTGAGGTCGAAGAGTTGTACATACCCGGTCGAGTGCCCAGATGCAACATAACTGTGGTCATGGGATAGAGCGAGAGCAGTGACAGCACCAACGTCTTTCTCTGCAAGAGGGAATGAGTCCAAAAGATACGAAAGATAGCGAAGTCGAGAAAGACGAACCTGCGGCATTCATGCATACACATTTCAAGGTCTGCTTGAAGTCGTAAACACATATCCTCCCGTCATCCGTACCAATGCATATCAGTCCGTTCGCAGAGAGTACCGTGGGTGATCCTGATGCAGCTCCGAGTACTGAGGAGACTTTCGTCGAGTAGGAGGAGTATACGTGATGGGTAATATTCCGGAGCTCCGTCCATTGGAATACATCGGTTTCGGGATGCTTAAACTTTCCGTCAGCTGAGTCGGAAGTATTCGAGTTTAAATTCGAAACTGATGACATTCGTGATATAGAGGAAAAATGAGAAGGAGATGAGGTTCCGGGGAAAATGTTCGACTGTGAAGTAGCAGACGGGACGGGTGAAGCTTGGGGTGTATAGGAGCGTAGACGAGAAACGGTGGGATGAGGAAAAGGTCTCGCAGGACCAGAGGCTTCAGCGATAAGTCGCGCATGAGGTGCCTTGGGAGATTGAAAACCAGAAGAGACAGACATGGCATCCTGAGATGATACTTCATGAGACTGCCCGAGAATATTTCCTTAGCTTCTCTAAAATAGCAGAGTTCAAATGAACACACCAATGGCTCATCGTCATCGGACTGTTGCTGCCCGGGCTCTTCGATAATAAGCGAGCGTTCCACTTCATGAGCCTCCGTGTCATCCTCATCCTCAGGCTCATGATCAGGTCCCAAGACGTCTCTCAGCCGGTCACGATATCCAACAGAGGTGTTCGCATCGACTCCGGAGTACAGAAACCCTTCTTCGATATCGGAATCATCAGCTTCGTCGCCATGTCCTTCCTCGTCCGCGAACAGCTCTTTCATGCGCATGGAATAATCACGGGTTTTTTCGTCAGTTTGGCTGTCGCGTTCATGTTCGTCTTCCGGTTGAGGATAGGAAAAGGATTCTTCTAAATCATCCGATTCGTTAGTCCTGATAGGAGAATCGGACATTGCGAAAGAGATTCTGAGCAGAAGCCTGCCCAAAGTTTGACCGCGGAAGAGAGTATGAGAATGGGATGATATTGCCTACCATGCGTGGCGGTGCATGTAAGCGCTACCATAACTCAAGTTTTTTCTCGCATTTACCTGCCCAAGCCACAAATCCGCCGAGTAAAAGAGATAGTACTGGCTACAAGATTGCTCGCAATGGTTTCCATATCTTCTCCACATATTTTCAAAGGAAAAACAAAGAACAGTGCAAGCCACTGGAATCCCGGCCCGTACAGTCATCAGAAAAAATTTAAACGTCAAAGCTCCAGGGTGTGACCGGTGACCGGTATCTTGTCCTCGACCTTCATGGCCTGTCCATGAAGGCCACATAGTTCTTCAGTGAAGTGAATGAAGCAAGCAAATACTCGAAATGTCACCTCAACCTGCAAAATCTTCAGGGCCCCCCGTCGTCGTCCCTGGAACTGGCAGAAATATCATTCTCAATCCTCTTCAGGTGAGAACTTCCCTTAGTTTCTACATCTATGCAAGACTAAGGATTTTTCTCCGCAGAGAGGAAATCCCATCCTCGAACATGTCAAGAATGTCGGAACGGAATATGGTGATATCATAGCAGATTATCAGGTTGGGCGGACAACAGGTGTATTATACCTTAGGTGAGTCGTTATATTTCCTCGGCGCTCGTTGCTCAGCTCAAATTCATGCAGCTTGAAGTATCATCGACTGCACCCGGAGTACATCTATACGCGTATCGAAAAGCTTGGACATAACTACAGCCTCCGAATTCTCCTACTCTTATGCGACGTCGTGAATATCATCATTAATTTTCCTTTCGATTTTCCTGTCCCTCACCATTTATATCTGTCAGACAGAACATAAAGATCCCATACGGGAGCTGACCAAAGTGAAAGCCTTTCGATCTCTGGAGTTCTAATGGTTTGTTGACGAAAACCTAGGTTTGCTTGATCAACGAAATTACAATCATAGTAGCTTTTTCGTGAGTAAAGTACCCATTCTCGTTATCTCTTGACAATGTCCTGATTTCTCCCAGTCCTGAAGAAGCTGGTCATTACCTAGCTACTTTCAAACAGTTTGAATTCAAACCGCCAACGTTAATAAAAGAACGCGTAGACAAAGACTACAACTCGATGCTCCGGACATCCTTAACAAGTATCAGTAGAGTGAACAAGACGGACGTCGAAACGCTACGCTCGTCCTTTGGGGTATTTCTCTCCTCTTTCCAGCACAACTTCTGCCCTAACGTTCGATAAACTTTCATCCTTTTATGAATCTATGACTAGAGCATCGCCGTTATCGCGAAAGCCAATACAGAACAGCTTTCTAATCTTCCTGGTTTCGGACAGGTGAAAGTGAAAAATATCAAAAACGCATTTGAAAAGCCTTTTCGCAATCAAGCCACGAATACTCTTGCACCAATATTGGTGTCACAAGTCAGAGATAAGCCCGTGGAATCCTCAAGTTCCGACAAGGGAAAGGAGAAGGAAGTTTTCCCGCGCCAGCAAAGCCCTGCATGGGATATGGAGTCTCAGGAAGCTCCGGACAAGAGGAAAGGGAAGGAAAAAGAGATAACGGCTCAACCTGACAGTCCTCCGTGGGATATAGAGTTCCAAGAACCTGGATACGATAGAGGACGCGCACCCTCGGAACCTTGGGACATTGAACTAGAATGAACATGGAAAATCAATACAGTAACACTATCGATTTCGTTTGCCAATTAGATCTAATTGTAGCCGTAAAAGTCGCACAGTGTACATAAATGAGAAACAATGGTTGTGCAGCGGTATCCTAAGCAAATGTCAAGGGGAATATCTGAAAAGTCGTCTACGATTCTGTGAATACACTATGAGTTCCCTCGTTTTTTCTTACAGGCGAGTGTGGACACGAGGTAGCTTCTGGTATGGTTGACCAAAGTTTTGGAAGGTTTGCGTTTCAGGGCCGGAGAACAAATCTAAAACCGCCTGTTGCATTTTCCCATCACGGATCGCCTGTTTATCGAAGAAGAGGTTGTTAGTGTATTCGGCCTCGATAATGTGAGACACTTACCTCATGAATGATCGAAATCTGCTGGCCAATGGTATCATTTTCACCCATCTCTCCTGAGAAAGAGTTGAAGTTCTCCAATCCGTGCATTTTCACTCCGAGACCAACACGAATGTACTCGTAGATCATTTTAGTCCTACCAAGGAAGGGCGAAGCAGGTGCAGCACCTCGTTCGCCAGATAGGTAAGCCTTGCGGAGGTCGTTCATGAATTTTGTAGCCCTCGAGGCAACGTTTGCGCGGAAAGTGCTGATAGACGACAAAAGCCCTGAGCTGTCGTTGCCCGTTTGGAGGAAAAGCTCCGTCAGGATGGGGACGCTAGACCCTGCCACTGCGCTCATTTGATCTGTGACATCCATTGTGGAAGTTTGATCAAGTGTCTGGAACATGATCTTGAGAGCTTTCGAACCGAACATCGACTGCCTTGAGGCGTCCAAATGAGAACGGAAGACAAGTCTGAGCTCATCGGCGACGATGCGCTCGAAACCTTCATCGAACTCGATGCGAAGCGTGCGCAAGTCCAGGGCTGTTGGAGCCGGGGATCAGCAAAACCAAAAGCAATGATGCCACCCCAATGGACGTTACCTTGGCAAAGAATGTAGAGGTAGGTGGACGTCAAGAGTGAAAGGACTTCGAGTGAGCTAATAGTGGCTCTTGCGGATACAAGCGCCAACGAGCTGTTGGGAAAGAATATGAGAGATATGCGAATCCGAGATTGGGAGTCACCCCTTACTTTACAGCTTGGTTATGCATTTCGGCAGACTGGACATGTGTCGATACAGGATTTGCCAAGTGGCCCAGTTCCGCGACGTACGCCGCCGTCGCGATATCGGCTCCCTTGGTGTGGTAGTTAAGAGAGGGGTCAGACGCAGCCAACGACGGAGGGAGGCCGCGGTTCATCGCTGGATTGACAAGCTCGGTACTTTGAGCGAAGATAAGCTTCCCAATATGATGGAGGGCGAGTCTGGTTTTCTCCATGGCGTTAGTAACGGCCATAGCCTGGAAGTTACCGCCGTGGTGGATTTCACCGGTATCTCCGTCAACGAGTGGGTTATCGGTAGCTAACGAAAGGGTAAGCGAGGTAAGTAAAAAGGGCGACAAAAAACAAACGTACTCGAGTTGCACTCCTGTGTAACGGTCGAGAGAGCTGCCAAAAGGTCTTCGATTTGGGGTCCGATGAATTGAGGTGAAGTACGAAGTGGGTAACGGTCTTGTCGTAACAAATACTTATCGTCTTGGAGGGATACCTCTTCTTCACCGAGGTGAGCCAGTTTGCTGCCTTCAAGCAGATTCCAGACGTTGTTGGCGAACTCGACTTGACCTGGATGAGGACGAGCAACAGCATGGATGAAGGGGTCATAGTTTGCCCGTGTGCCACTGAGGGCTTCAGTACCCATTGCAGTACAGACTTGACTGAGAAGGGCGAGGTGAACTGCCTCATTGAGGGCTAAAGCGGCAACGGAAGCTGAGAATGCGGTGCCATTGACGATGCCCAGAGGTTCCTTGGAGGCAAGGGGAAGGGGTTGAATATTGTGGTCAGCCAGCGCTTTGTTTGAAGGGCGTATGGTACGAGAACCGAGAGCTGCGGCGCCATCGAATACCCGGATCGAGGGGTTACCAACGATGGTTCCAGCAATGTATGAGAGAGGTGATAAGTCTGGAGAGGTCGTGTTAAAAGCGATTTTCCTTGATTACTGGAAAAGAGACTTACCACCAGAGGCCGAGATACTGCCACGCAAGGGGACAAACGGGGTGATGTTGGCGTTCATGATTTGTTGGATCTTGTCGAGAAGTTCCCACCTGTGTACATCCACGTCAATGATACGCACGGAAAGACCAAACTTGAACCTTACCTCACGCCGGAATGTCCACGAATGAGCGAGTTGAGGCGAATCAACATAGCGCCACTTTTTCCATTATCAGTGTGAGAATAGATAACATTGAATTGTCTACTTACCGAACCCACGACTCGGGCATGCTGGTCGATGCGACAGGATCGGAGAGGGGGAGAAGCTCGAGAGGTTTAGTGGAAGAAGGCAGAACGCCGGTATGTTGATGTTGAAGGAGGGCTTTGCCGAGAAGAAGGGGCTGGTCTGTTCTGGTATCCGCTGAGTGTTATGTGAGCGAAGGAGGTTATCGTCAAGGTGACTGATAGAATTTACCACTGCCGCCGAATCCGGTTGACAGACCGTAAACACTTGCGCCACTTTCGACTTTATCGGCAATGACGGCGCGACTTTTGAGTACGAGTGCCTTGACGGCGTTCGAATTGTCGAGTTGAACCTTGACGTTATACCTCGCAGCTGCAGCTACAGCGGCAACGGATAGAGTGGTACCGTCGACTTTGACTGGTGTCCTTCCGGACCTGAAGTAACAAGTAAGTTTCGACAAGGGCGATTTGAGAAAGAGATAGACGAACTTGTAGACTTGAAGTTCCGTGTTGTTTTCGATGAACTTTGCGAGGAGAGTAGACTGTTGAGAAGAGTGGGGGGTTGCGCTAGAGCCTTTCAAAGGCTTGAGGTTGCTGCTGACATCGGTGGGAACCATGAGTGCAGAGGATGAGAGGGGAGATGGAAGAGACGCGATTGCCAGAGGAGCTTTAATAGTTGGATACCGGCTTAGATCCGTCTATGATCGAAAATCTAAGGCGAACGGAGCCCAGTTGCAAAGGGCCGTCCGAGAAGATAGATAAGTAACCCCTGAGGGTAATCGAATCGGCGACTATTACAGAAAAATAAAAAAACTCGTTTCTTAAAAGAATTCCGTTGTGGCCGGGCGCGTTCTTGCTGCGTGGTTTCAAGGCCCTCCCGAGGTGTTGTCCACAACTGTATCTAACAAGCAAGTTGAAAGATGATCAGTACTCAGTTCATGGACAGTTGTATACACTTACTGCCCAGGCTCCCGCTCCCCTCACAGATGGAGAAAAAAAAAATGCGGCCAAGATCCTTCCGAGATTTTCAAAAAACATGGAAAAACAGAAGCGTTTATCGTCATTGGGTGGGTCCTTTGAAAACGACGTCAATACTGGGGGGAGGCGTTAGCTTTAGCATGCCAATAATATGCCAGCCAGTAGCGTCAACATCACCAGCATCAGATGCACCCATACGGTCGACGCGGGTCAACGTTGGAACATTGTCAAGACCTCTACTGCGAAGGGGTCTCAACAATAAGAAGCCTCTTGAAATCTGATTGAACAACTCAAAAATAAAGACCGAATAACGATCATCGGCGTTGCGGATCCTACAAGCAAAAAAAATATCACGTAAGCAGAATTTCGGCTTTCGTCGGAATTCACCAGAGCGGGTCACATGGTAATGACATAAGAGCTGCGTTTACTCCTTCCAAGTCACCGTCCTCTACTACCCTCTCCCAATTGCATGGATGGCCATAACTCCATTCGATCTCACAAAAGATGAATCTCCACCTCCCCCTGCTCGACATGGAAATCCCGTTGTAGCTTTTATCATCGGTCTCGCAATTATATTGCTAGCATCCATTCTCAACGCTGCAGGTTTGAATCTCACAAAATTAGACCATGTAATCCCTTCCTTGCACTATCAATACACATTTAGTGCTGACTTCTCTCTTCTTCAGGTTAGAACAAATTCTATCCCCAAAGCTTCCAGAAGAAAAGATTGGTTACGTCCGCTATGGCTATTGGGAATGTTGCTTTATATGTGCGTTCTTTTCTTTGTTTTTTTTTCGCTTTGAATCACTTTTCATTGAATGTCAGATTATCTCAAATAATTGGGAGTACTCTGGCTCTCGAATATATGCGTGCTGGTTCGTTTGAACATCCCTATGACTTCTAGAATCACGCTCACACCTCCCTAGAATACGTCGCTCCTCTCGGTTCTACTTCGCTTGTTTTTAATTTTTTGTTCGCTCGATTTCTCGTTGGAACACCAGTGACAAGTATGGATATCTATGTAGGACTCATTCCACGCTGGCTTGGTTTCAATTCGTCTTTAACCCGTCACACTACTTACAGGGTACCGTCGTTGTCATCCTCGGAGTTATTGGCATTGTCGCATTTGGATCTATCAATAGCGGACTTGCGAGTGAGACTGACGTCCTTCACCTCACCTACCTATGGAGGAGAGGAGGTTGGCTGCTATTTTTTTTCCTCATGTCCTTTGCCCTCCTACTTCTACTCCTCTTCACAACGAAACTCGACGCAATTCTTGCCGCGCGCTCGGATTTAAGTGCTGTTGCCTTTGCGGCCTATCCGTCTTCGACACGTAATGATGTCAATACATCGCATGCAAGCACGCGCGACGCGGGTATTGTTAAGGTTACTTTGTCGAAGGCGAAGCAGCTTTGGGCCAGGACTTCTATTAAGATCAGTCAATTACTGGAGACCTGGACGGCACCGAAGGATGATAACGCAATAGCGTGGACCTTGGGGATTGGTTGGGCTTGCTGTGGGGGTGGTTTAGCTGGCGGAACATTGGTATTTGCGAAAGCGACGTGAGCTCTTTCCGTTTTTATATGTCCTCCCTTTTATTCTGCTTCTCGCGAGTCTCTCCGACACTAACGGTCCCACAGTGTCAAGTTACTATCTGGATCGCTGAGCCATGAAAATCCCGGGAATCAATTCGGGCATCCCGCGCCAATCTTTACCATCATACTTTTGGTGTGCACCGCGGTGTTGCAGATTGTATGTTTGAACCGAGGATTGAAGGTTTATGATTCCACTCTGGTGGTACCAGTTTTCTATGGAGTCTATACCGCGACCGGTTTCTTGAATTCACTGGTACGTTAATACTGTAATGCTCCGGGTTTCATGGTCTCGACCACTCGTTGGTTAGATTTTCAACGATGAAGTAGACGCATACAAATCCTGGACGCTGTTCTTGATCTTTGTTTCTATCATGATCCTCATATCGGGTGTTGTACTTCTTACTCATAAGAAACCCGAACCGGCAGCTATAAAGCCCGTCACACTCGGCGTACCAACGTCCAGGACACGCAGTAACAAGGTGAAGGGCGCCAAGATTTCCCCAAACGGAGAACCCGCGGGAGAACAGGAAGTTCTCTGGACGGTGGGTGATGCAGAGGATGATGGCGGTGATGACGATGGCGATGGGGAGGACGAGGATATTGATCACCATCAAAATCCCCTCAGTGTCTCGGTCGATTCTACACGGACTGCGACTGGTTCCCGGGTCGCTACACATGGAGAAGAGGGGAGAGGGTTGATGGAGGAGGATGTACACGAACATGAAGGGGCAGAAGGTGACGTGGAGCACGACAAGCCTAGATCTGATAGAGATGAGGAAGAAGAGTTTGGTCAGTGGACAGATGCAGAACGTAGATAGATAATCACAGCAAAAATTTTTCGAGTACGCTCATACGCGTTAGTTATCCTATACCTCCTGTAATGAACATCGAATATGGTTTGCTCAATCCAACACAGAGGACATCATAGGAGTTGAATATTATGCCAACAAGTTCGTAGTGAGGGGATACAGGTCATTACAGGTCGTTACGGCCATTACAATATTGAAGGACATTATTCCTGTTTAACTGTCCGGATTCTATAGATCTGAACAGAGCAAAAAATTCGCAGCTTAATAGACATAGGTATTTCGAATTAAAACACCTCGAAATTACTATTTCTCCTCCAGTCCACTTAAGACAGCGAGCCAAGTCTTCTTGTCGATGACACCTTCATCTGAAAAGCAAGCTCACAAAAAATGGAAACATGTAGGGTAGTTTGCACTTACAGAAACCATCAGTATCTGTGATCACGACGTAGCGAGCACCAAGCTTGACGAAGAACTGGTGGACCAACTGCGATGGAGAGTTGGACTGTAAAGTGAGTGGTGCCTACGGTTGATTGAGTTAGCGGAAGAGGGAAAAGATGGTTCCTAATGTCCAACCTGATCCATATAGATGCCAAAGTCGAGGAGATCCAACCCCTCGTGGCCGTTTTCGAGGAGGGACGAGAAAGAGGACGAAGCCATCCTTTCTAGATGAGTTTTATTAGGATGGAACCGAACTTCTTCGTCCCCTCCCTCAGCGGCAAGACCTGAGTAGCGAGCCTTTCAAAAGTAACCCAAGTTGGCGCGGGGAAAAACACGTACTGAGAGCATGCTCCAGTTCGTTCGCACCGATGTATCCCACCATCCTCATTCGATCATCGCAACCGTCCCTCTTGAGAATCGGGAATCCACTATCTTCATTACCCAATGCGATTAACACCTGAAGCTGATCCCTGAGAGACTCCACCGTATTCGGACGATCAAGACGAATGACTTCAACGTCGCGAACGATGATATCCTGGAGCAGGAAATCGCCCCATAGATACTCATGTTTAGATTCCAGGTAAGGCAATTGTTGAAGGTCAATCACAAGATCGTAAATGCCCTTAGGTTCGAGTGCATCAGCAACAGTCTTGGCCACGAGCACGGCAAGCATGACGGGGACGGCATAAGTTAAGGTGTCTGTGAGTTCAAACATGATTACGGCCAAGGAGACTGTAGTTCGCTGGAAAGTGCAAGTCACTATCGGAAACACCCAATGTCATCTTTCGTAACTTACAGTGACACCGGACAGGGTTGCAGCTGCTCCTACCATAGCATACAAGCCAGGTATGATACCTGTGGTCATGACCCGGTCAATTAGAGAAAAAGATAGATCAACCAACAGCTTACAATCCAGATCTCCGCCACACGCTTTGAAGATCGGAGCGTCTGGACGTTGATATTGCCAGTAGCGCATCCAAACTCCAAAGATGCGCCCGGCAAGTGCACCTACTCCAAGAGTGGGTATGAATATTCCGGCAGGCAGTTTGATGCCAAACGTGATGACAGTTAAGCCTCCTTTAACTAGCATGGCTACCAACAGAGCGTTGACGACAGGCAGGACGTGGTCAAGCGAGCCTGGGTCAACCACACAAAGGCCCACATGGGTGTTTCTTGACCCAGTTCGACACTCGGCAAAGAGATTATAAACTAGTTCGGTTCCGCCCATACGAGTAAAAGGATTGAGGAAACAAAGTACGCTTGTCAGTAGTGTGACCTGAAAGTACAAAATCACTCTCGGTTCACCGTGAAGGAAGCAAGGAATCTTACTAGAAGAACCTCCGCAACGGGGTGAGATCTAAGCCAGGTACCATTGCGAACATGGCGACTCCATCTGATATTCAACTTCGAGAAATAGGCACCATACACGCCCTAGACACATTCTCAGTAGACAAAGGGATTATTAACAACAACGCGTACTCCGAATACGCCGAGCAAGAGGAACGGCAGAAGCTCGTATGCATGCCAGTCTTTTTCGTAGGTAACTTGGAACAGGACTAGTTTCCCTGTCCCAAATGGATCGAGCATCTTCAAGGTAATAGCAGCGATCATAGCACAAAAGAAACTAGAAGCTGTTCATGACCGTGCAGGGTATCACAAAGAACGATAGATCACCTTCTCCACATAACCTATTTGTACGAACATGATCGTATTGAGAATAGTTTGAAAAACCGGCCATAAGTACTCACTTTTGGCGGGAAAAAATAAGAAACCTCCTCCAAACTAAAGAGAGTACCACCAATAGGAGCGCCAAAAGCCACAGCCACGCCTGCAGCACATGCAGCACTGAGAATTTCGCGACGTTTGGCTGGTATGGAAGATTCAGTGCAAGAATATCCAGAAAACCAGGAATATTACCTTCATTGTTCTCATATTTGCTGTGGAATCTACTGACTATGTTTCCAACACAACTGGCGATGTGTACGAACGGACCTTCTTTACCAAGGGACAAACCAGAAGCTACTGAAAGTGCTAAGCCCACGGCCTTCGTGAACAGTGTACGTCCTCCGAGGTATCCGTGAATCACAAAACCTAAAAGACATCAAGTAGATTTAGCTTTGAAACACGAGCTCTTGACACAACATACCGGAAAGGATGGTTTTGACTTCAGGAATCCCACTGCCAGCCGCCTGAGGGAAAGGAAGGAAGTTGGAGGATCACATACAAAGAGATGAAATAGGTTGTAGTTCTCACGTAGAACATGACTTTGCGTTTGGGGCCAAGGCTGCTGGTAGCGCTTGTATTGGCTGGATCGAAGTCGGGAGACAGAACACCGGATTCTTTTCGCGTCATGAAAGTTGTAGAGTTCGTAAGATAGAGCGTAAGGAGGCAGGATATTAGGGCCAGAGTAAGCTGTGTCACAGGTTAGAAGAAGCTGGTGAACATAGGAGCACTGAATACGCACTGCAACTACTGTATATGAGATATATCCTACAACTCCCTCCCCAGTTTCACCGTGTTTCCATTTGAAGACTTCAGGCCAAGTCCTCCACGACAGACAAATGTTTTCTTGTTGCATCATGGAGACCAGTTCGTCCACCTGAGGGCAGCAGAAGCGTTTGGCAAGGTACCATTTCTTCGTGCAATACCCCTCTTTGAAGTCAAACAATAGCTGTTCGCTGCGTACGACCAGGAAAGCAATGACAGCTGTCAGGAAGCCGACGATGGTGACGATGATCCAACCTAAACTCTTGTCGAAAGCGAGACGTAGATAGGATCTCCATGATTTTCCTCTCCTCAGCTTTGAAAACCGGGTTGAGTCTTTGATAGCATCATGTAACCAGTCGATGGAGGTGAACGAGGAATACCAAACCCGGATTCCGTTTATCTTTGCATCCAAGTCAGGAGATGTATCATCGTTCTTCGACTCCAAGGGGGCGTCATAGGCCGAGATGGGGCGCTGAAGAGAAAGTCGGGAGTTGCTCAAATCCCATGTGCGGATTGTTGGAGACAAGGAACGAATGTTTCTACCAATAGAACTAGACCGTTTGGCAAGTCGAGAGATGGTCCCATAGTTATCCGGATTCGGATGTAAAGGATCTGTTTCGCGAGGGGGAGCTGATGGAGAAGGAACGTCACATTGAGGAACAGAAGTAGCGCTTCTTATGCGGAGAAGACGTTCGCGACGACTGATAGTCGACAGTGGCGGACCAAGGACGCTGTCTGTCAACCTGACCTCGCTGTTGGGCATGATGAGTGGTGCCGTCAATTGACGAAGGCGCCCCTGTTCCCCCACAAATTACCTAACCCCTTCCTCCCCACGGCGGGCCGAGTTCGGTTAGGCTCCGAGTCTCTCTTGTTTTGTCACCGCCTGTTACCTTATAGGGCAACTTAATAGCCGTAACTAGAGCATAAGGACCCATAATAATTATAGTTGATTATAATACATGATAACTTATAAACATGGATAAGAAATATTAGAGATTATAATGGATTATAACTGACCATAATAATTACAGGTGATTATAATTGATGGTAATAATTATTATTGATTATAACTAGCATAATTAGCTATAATTTATGGGCTTTTTTCCTAATGAACGAGATAAAACCTGGTATATCCTGACAGAGATATCACAAGGTAGTATGCACAGATAGTGTTAACAGAACTACCAGGATCCTTTTAGATCCTATGCTTCCTTTTATCTCTCATCAAGAGCCAGTCTATCCTATCCAAGTCATCGCGCACTCTATGCCTAAAGTAGCGGTTTAGGCTCGTGCGAAAAGTTTATGTAAACCGCTCTCTTCTTTCCCTTCATCATGGTAGGTTCGACACACTGGCTCTCTGTTTTCACCCTGCTCACTCTCAACAGCCTCAAAATGAATACATAGAGGAGCATATAAAACGGCATGGTAGACGGTTAGATTACTTTGAACGAAAGTGTGTAATCGCTCTACTGTTATCCATTCCTTAAACTGACAAAAATCGTTCACTAGGCGCAAGCGTGAAGCTCGTGCAGCTCACCGTTCGTCAGCCGTTGCCCAAAAATCCTTCGGTATCAAGGCCAAACTCCTTCATGCGAAACGACATGCGGAAAAAGTTCAGCTAAAGAAGACCCTCAAAGCCCATGACGAACGAAATGTCAAGCAGACAGATTCATCGACTGTTCCCGACGGTGCATTGCCCACCTATCTACTCGATCGTGAAGGCCAAAAAGATGCAAAGGCACTATCGAGCGCCATCAAACAGAAGCGGAAAGACAAAGCAGCCAAGTATGCTGTTCCTCTACCTAAGGTCCGGGGAATAGCAGAAGACGAGATGTTCAAGGTCATGAAGACTGGGAAGAGCAAGAGCAAATCGTGGAAGCGGATGGTTACAAAAGCTACATTTGTTGGGGAAGGGTTCACCAGGAAACCGCCGAAAATGGAGAGGTTTGTTAGGCCCATGGCACTACGGTTCAAAAAGGCAAACGTTACACATCGTACGTTTTCATCATGGACTCTCCGACACTCAAAACTGAAATTGTTTTCGCAGCCGACTTGAAAGCTACTTTCCAGCTTCAGATTCTCGGTGTAAAAAAAAATCCTCAATCGCCCATGTATACTCAACTCGGTGTCATGACCAAAGGTACCGTCATAGAAGTGAATGTTTCCGAGTTAGGGATGGTGACTACTGGAGGAAAAGTTGTCTTTGGTAAATATGCGCAGATAACCAACAACCCCGAGAACGATGGTTGTATCAACGCTGTTCTCCGTACGCCATTTTCATCGTCCATATCCGCCCTATTCTGACTCCTCTTCCCAGTGGTTTAATTACCTGGCTTTTCCAGTGTTTGGCACTTGCACTTATGACATTAGGGACTTGCTGATAATTGACTAACCCTATTCACCGACGTCTTCGTTGTGCACCACTTCTTGATATCTCGATATTGGCACTGATGTTTCGGAATGTGCTTTGTACCGTGTATCGCTCCTCTGACTCCAAAGCGATTCTGACCAGCCAGCTCAACCAGGGCCCTCGATGGACAAAAAGTGGCTACAAAAGAAGCCGGAATTTGAACAAAAGGTGGGCAAAAAACTACCTCTTTGGGAAAGAATTAGGTGGAAAATTGCTTCGAGTTTCCCATTCATGGACTAAGTACCGTGGAAGGTTCCGACCCCTCCTCTGTTATGATAACATTCGGCTTCAAATTGTACAACGGAGGTGCGCCCTACAACCGACCCCTTAGGCGGAAAAAGTAGACAATAGATCGGGGGGGACTTCCAGTAGGAGCGGAATTGTGCCCCACTATAATTAGCATTCCGACTTTCCAGGCCATATTCGTAGGCCCTGGACCGCCTCCAACGTATTCTCGCAGTTTTGCCAAACCCAACAGAAACTAAACTCCAGTGGCAAGACTTGGAGCAGTCACTAGTCAAGGCTGGCTTGCATCTTATGCAAATTCGAGTCGTTACGCGTGGTACACCCGATCACTCATCGACACCATTCATATATCAGGGACTTGAGCTTTTACTGGTGGGAGGATTATTCTTCTCACAACTACACGGCCACGATCCATCACCACGCCGCTGTATTCTCTTTCATATCTGAATATGAGACAGCCATGTGGGTATCACCTGTCGACATTTCTGGACAGTAGTGAAGACCCGTATTTCTTTGTTTTTGGCATGTTGCACCAATGCCGAAGGTTGGGCAGGCTGTTCTTTGGTGATTGGGCCAATGGTCTTCCCAAGAAAATCACACGGGCGCCGTCTCACGTGTGATGATGTGGCCGAGATATGTGGAGACAGCACTCGGATTCCGTCCATCCGGAGTGGTCGTCCAGAGTCCACAACTGTAGCGTGGGTGAATCCTTTTGAAGGGATGAAAACCCGCTCTCGAAATTGTGTCCTTCGAAACGCCGATACGTGACGCAGAAAGGTGGACCCGAGGTCCCTGTCGAAGAAAATCACCATTACGACTTGACTCATGAATTTGCTCTATGGGCGTCTTGGACAAACTTAGGATACAGGAGTGATGTACCAAGTGGCACACGGGCTGGTGATAGACTCAACTTCGTGTGTGAAACGACCTCGGAACAGTGATGATGGGAGTGGATGGTAAAGTCATCAAGATAGACGGGCGGAAGACGACGTGAGGAGTGGTATCCTGAGACTTTCATTTGGGTACACGGTATCCAGTAGTCAGATATAGACAGGCAGTGCGTACGACTGGTGACCCCTGCCTCATTTTATGCATTATGGAGTCGATAGGCGCCGGTCATGAATGCATGACTGGATTGGTGAAAGTTAACCGTTTAGCCGCGCGTTTTCCCACACGCTTTGAATCTGTCCGCTCCGCCCAACCTCCTAAAATTACTTTACTGACTGACGATGGCGAACGCTGGGCTTGGAGTACCTGTCAAACTACTTCATGAGTCTTTGGGACATGTTATCACTGTTGAACTCAAAACAGGGCAATTGTATCGAGGAAAATTGGCGGAAGGTATGTTTCATCGCATGTATCGTGGAGCGAACAACTCGATCTCATTTACGCGTTCTTTAGCTGAGGATAACTTGAACATATCGCTGAAAGAAATCACCGTTACTGGAAGAGATGGAAGGGTATCTCAACTAGATCAGGTCTACATACGAGGAAGTATGATTCGTTTCTTCATCGTCCCTGATATGTTGCAAAATGCACCGATGTGAGTCCTTGACTTATCTTTTGTCATCTTCTGCTGTTCTGAATCCGAACATCCAAAGGTTTAAGCGTGTAGGACCAAATGCAATGAGGGGTAGGGGTATTGGTACGGCTCGAGGGCGAGCAACAATCATGCGAGGTGTGTTCTTAACGCTTTTTTGCGCTTCGCTATGGACGACTTATCGGTTTTTCATTTCTTCTAGCAAATGGTACATTTTGGGTTCCACCTTGAGGCGTGTGCTTTTCACTGACCTTTCTTTTCCATTTTGCTAGCTCGACGTGGCCGTGGCGTTGCTCCTACAGCTGGTCGTGGAATTCGGCGATGATACTTTTTCTCGACTTAAAATCTGATTCTGTCATGTTGTGGGTATCTTGTAGGATAGTGAAGATTATACTCGCACGTCGCAGTTGTCGGCAACCACAATTATGATGGTCGGTGGAGTGATGGCCATTTTAGATTCTCTCCCCAGCACATTGTATGTAGCTACTCATTCTAATGATATTCTTCCGTCGAGTGGAAACTTGACTCAAAGACAATGGGACCTGTGTGACCACGCATTAGCATGGTCTAATACGCGCATCTTTCTCTTTGTTGAACTTCCATCATGTCGAGCCAAAACATGGACATGGACGTAGATGAACCTGCCGTTCCCATCCCCATTCCCGATTCCCTTCCTGACCCCCCTACTCGTTCATACTCCGTACCACTGCGCGAATCTGACTTGACCGTTGGTTATGTCTATTCTGCTGAAATGACCAATCATTACGATCCTCAAGGTCACCAAGAAGATCCCAAACGCATAACAAGCATATGGCAGGCAATACTCAAAGCAGAATACCACCAAAGAATGAAATGCATACCCATCCGACCCGTGAAAAGACACGAAATACTTTTGGCGCATAGTGAGGATCATTGGGATAAGGTGTTGGCAATCGAACGTGAGTTACTCCTTTACTATTCGAGCCTTTCTTACTGTTCTTACCCAAGATTGGAGCATTCAGACATGACTCCACAACAAATATTGGACTCCAGAGAATATTACGAACAGCTTTCTCTATATGTGATGCAAGGTACAACTCGAGCAGCTTGCCTTAGCTGTGGAGGGGCGGTAGAGGCCTGTCTAGCCGTTGCCCGAGGGGAATTGCAAAAAACGTTGGCCATAATACGACCTCCAGGTCATCATGCAGAACCAGATGAACACATGGGATTTTGCTTCTTCAACAATGTTGCGGTGGCAGCGCGAGTCGTGCAGCAGAGTACGAATATCAAGAAAATACTGATAGTCGACTGGTGAGTTGTAGCTCAATCGTAGGATGCGGAGGCTGAAAATTTACGTTCGCTAGGGACGTGCATCATGGTCAGCCAGTCTTCCCTTCGTTCCCTTGCCACTAAACCGACGATCAGCTAGGAAACGGCACACAAAAGGCTTTCAACGACGATTCGTCTATCCTATACATATCTCTCCATCGTTACGAAGAGGGAACGTTTTATCCGTGTGGTCCGTTCGGAGGTCTACAGTCTTGTGGAGAGGGACCGGGACTGGGATAGTAGGTTTTCTCCCTCTGTTATGGGTCTCAAATTTCATGAAAGCGGTAGTTCAGTAAATATCCCGTGGTCTGAGAAGGGTATGGGAGATGCCGATTACATACACGCTTTTCAAAAAGTTGTGATGCCAATCGCGATGGAGTTCGCCCCAGAGCTGGTCATCAGTACGTACGATACCATGACCGCCGTTCACTCCTATCTCATGCAAATAGCCTTTAGTCTCCGCTGGTTTTGACGCAGCACTAGGCGACGAGCTCGGAGAATGTCGTGTCTCCCCAACAGGTTACGCACATATGACACACATGCTTTCTGGTTTGGCTGGTGGACGACTGGTTGTTGTATTGGAGGTGAACGAATCTAACATGTACCAGGCATCTGGATCTAATTCTATCAAACTCCTAGGGTGGTTATAACATTGAAGTTACCACCAAGTCCGCTATGGCGGTGTTGAAGGTCGTTTTGGGAGAAGCGCCTGACGAATTACCTTCTCTAGTCGCCAGTGAATCAGCTACCGAAGTCGTGTGGCTCGTCGCCAAGGAACAAAGCAAGTACTGGAAGAGTGTTGATCCAAAAGCTTGTGAACCACGCGAAGGTAGAGGCGATTCTTCCATTTTAACAGAATTATTCACTCCTCTACGACCACAACAGAGGTGGAACCGATCACGTTTTCCATACCCGGTGAGTCGATTTTTTTCTTAGCATAATAAACTTTCTGATGCGCCCTTCAGAGATACTGAAGGCCCATCGACAATATTATCTTCAGTCTGTTCATAATATGATGACGGTGCCCCTGTTGGGTGAGGAACTCAATAGAAAGTTGTCCAGCCAGATAATGTGCACGTAAGTAGACACCTTCTGCACAAAATTTAGCAGCTCACCACTTTGATTAGTCATGATCTGTTCGAGAATAATACCATGGTCGTGTTTGCGCATGAATTGTGAGGTTCGCAATGATATCTTTGAGTCGCATCACCTCACGGTTTTGGTAGCGGAAACCTTCGAACGGAGCTTGCATCTGCAGCAACCTGTGATGTCAATCTCGAAAGATCGTATCTTGTAAGACCGATCGTCTTTCACTCTTCGCAGCTGGTCGTTATGTCACTCCTTCTAGCTCGACTTCTCGAAAGAGCTGATAACGTGGGTGAAAAGTGAAGGATATTCGCTGCTCGACATCAACCTTTTCCCCAAGCCAACTCCAGCCGTGGCCGTTTCCAAGGTATTCGCGCTGATTCAGTCTCCCCTTAACCCACCGATATGATGAGCTTTGGGTCCCTTTAGCGCTCAAAATCTGCACCGGATATCGGAAAGCAAGTAGCCACTTATATCTGGGATAACTACATCCAGTACGGTCCGTTTTCTGTGTTACTTGTGCGTTCTGAACACGTCTCGGTGTATCAGACTTTCTAGTGCACAAAGAGTCATACTGATCGGCCACGGTCCTGGTGGTCAAGCGATCATGGATCTACTAGATAACAGAAGTAGGCAAGTGTTTTCGGAGGAGACAAACCCTTGCTCATGTGTTTAAAGCCATGAGCGTTATGAATACGGTCCGAGCAGTAATTCAAGTTGTAGGGCATACGAAAGTTCCTATCGTGCCGAAATACTCTGACGAACTCAGAGTATGGTACAATAAGGTTGGAGCGGACTCTAACACTTGGTAGACTCAAAAGTCATCTGATATTATCGATAGCACTCCTATGTGGTACTACCTTCAAGACATCGTGTATTGGGTCCAGAAACGAAACCAAAGGATCTCAAACGACACGGACATTTGTGTCCTATAGGTCCGTGCGCATCCGTGTCCTTCTCGTTGTCGCCTAGTAACCTGTGATCTCACAGACGAGTCCCAGCCTATCAAGATGATTATGCGTGCCCTACCTGGCATATGCGAATACGTCAAAACTGCTTTGGAAAAACCGTGAAGAAGTCGGTTGTTCATCTCTCTTGTTCGCTTTTTCCATGTAATGTAGTGTACTTGCGATGTGGCGTTGGGACAACTTCGGTTGCACTGTGTACCATGGTGCATCCGGATTCAACCGACACCAGGGGAACAAGTGCGGAGTACTGGCGTATCACTATTGTTGGACAACAATATTTGGCCTTGTGCATCGCCATTTTCCTTTGTCGTAAGTTCGTGATTAACCTGTGGGGGGACATAGAATCAAAGTCGTACCAAGTAGAAGCCGCCGGAACCACTTTTCCTGAGCCTCTATACCAACTCTTCATGATCACGGTCATGATTCTAGCCCTCGCCAGTGGTAAGTGAGCTTGCACCATTGACATGAATTCAAGTTCAACGTCAATTTCTTTCAGGTTGTGCATAAGCAAGTTTGGCTGGAGATCGATTAGGGAATTGCCGAGTTGAAAACAATCCTTTTTAGGAAACTCCCTCATCTCCAGTGTCGTCACGCCTGTCACAGGTCTAATCGTACACAGTGTATGCGTCGCTGCTCCGTCCCTCACTGCCGCTTCACGCAGTCATAAACGTAGCATCCGCTGCCTCACCGTGTGTATCGATCCTGTAGTCCGAGAGAAACTCAAGTCAACACAACGAGTGGTTATCACCAACTGCGGCAACGTATTCGGGTGTCGATCCCTACACATCAGTCTCAAACTCACTTCTTCTACCTTCTGTTGTCATCGCTGTTTCATTCAACCTAAGCTCAATTCTCTTGGAATTTGGGTTCTCAGATCTCAATCCTTAACCCAGGTCGCTGCGGATGGATAAACGGACACTCGTTCACCAGGTCACTATAAAATTGGGATAGCAATAATGTGTTCCATATCCCTTCCCCTTCCCCTTTTTCTTCTTGTAGCCGAGGATGTACCTTCTTTCCTTTTCTTAAGCTTTCTTTATTTTTTCGATCTCGACGACTATTTTTGTGCAAAATCTCCTTACGCCAGAACTTGATGTCTTCATAGATAAAACACTAGCAAGCTGGGGTGGTTATAGTGGCGCTGGGGTTGCCGTCGTTCGTCGCGTCAATGGGAGTTGGCAGGTTGACACTAAAGATTATGGCTCCACTGGCGACGGACAGAAGGTGAACTCGGGTACTCTTTTCGCTATCGGATCCAATACCAAAGTAAAGCTATCACGGTCTGTTTATGGTAATGTCCTGAACGAAGATATTTCCTAGCTGTTTAACACTATTACCACTGGGATGATCGTGTTGAATGCGACTGTCACACCTCGAATTACCTGGAACGCGAAGGTAGTCGAGGTGATCCCTGGTTGGGAGCTCCAGGACCCAATTGCAAGCAAGGAGGCTACAATCGCTGATCTGGCTAGTCACCGGACGGGTTTACCCGCTCACGATCTTATGTATATAACGGAGGATAACACTACAACCGTTGTAAGTATTTCTTTGCGGTTAAATTTCTCCATTACAAATCGAAGAGCTCGAATAGATTTCGCGAATGAGACCTCAGGCCTTCTATTGGGTTCCGCGAGGTGAGTAACTTCCGATGTTTCTGGTCAAGCCTAGATTGACCTCTTTCGATAGGCCTTTCAATACAGTAACATCTACTATGGTGTGCTCAGCTATCTACCCGAGGTCCTCTCCACCAACATCAAGTTCGCCCGCTACGTTAAACAATATATTTCTGATCCGCTTGGAATGAAGTCGACGACGTTCTCACATGATGGAGCGTTGAAGAGTGGAAAATTGAAACGTGGCTTATGGTGTCGGAAGGGATAACATGACTTCCCCGGATCTGTCCAAAGCAACTCCTCGCAAGATGCCATATTGGGCGAATGATACTGAACACGGCAGCTGTGAGTGTCGTGTATCCACTGGCACCTTTCACTTCCCTAATAATGCTGATTCGTAGACCTTTCTGGCGCTGGAAGAATCATCCGCAACGCGAAGGACATGGTACGCTTTTCCAAATCGTGACCACTTCGCCCCTTGCTAACTCTGAGCCAAAGTCTATATGGCTCCAGACATTGTTGTTGAATGGCCAAGACCCAGCCACTGGTACAGCCGTCATTCCACCCACCGTTTTGGCCGCTGTTGTAGAAGGTCACACTATCGCGAACGAATTCAGTTTTGGTGCATCTCTTGGGTATAATGGCTCTGCCTCTGTTGACACTAGTGACTGATGAACAATAATTCAAGTGATCCTGCCTTGATGGGACTCTTTTCCCCTGTCGTCCATGGTGCTGGAGAGCACGTACAAACATACAGAGGCCATGGTGAGCTACGACGATTTCTCCGTATCTGCGTTGAGCCTCATCAGGTTCTTTTTTTCTAGTCATAATTGAAGTCAGTCTAACACAGCTTGGATCAAAGTCCTTCGTGCTCAATATCTATCTTGAACACAACATGCTGGAAATGTCCCTGGACTCCACTCACAGGTCTCGTGTCTTCCGTACGACAATCTTGGTGTAGCGGTTTTAACACACGACCATGAATTTGGTGTACAAATGAGGGAAGTTATCAAGTTCGGAATTATCGATACGCTCTTAGGCCTACCCCCTGTTGACTTGAACGCAGCGTATGTTATATCTTCATTTTCTGACGCTGTCGATCATTACTCACTGCCGACCGCAGTGTTCAAAAAGGCCTCGTCGCCCGTCTTGGACAAGGGGGAACTCCACGGCCAGCCAATGCTTCCGAGCCCACTGTTGGATCTATCTCATCTCTCGCCGGAGAATACCGCGCCCCAGGTTACGGCAGCACTCTCAACTTTTGTGCCTTCATTCCTGGTGAACAACCATCCGAGGCTTTCCAGAAAATGATTGCAGGAAAACCCATTGTCAACCCTCAAGCTCCCACTTGTGAACACCATCCTTGCGACACACATCTCCTTGAGGCACTTCAACGGGAACATCTTCAATGTCACCACCATAAATGTATTGATAGGGGTTCCCTTTTGTACCCAACTTTCGCTGCTTACTGTTTGGTTCGTGAAGGCGACTAGTGATGCTAATGCTCCTTATTGGGCAGCACCGACTACCGGAGGAACAATGATTGGAGAATTCTCTACAGACGAATCTGACGTCGTTGGATTTGGAATTACCGGAGGCTTCTGGGGTCATTCTCCTTGTGCACCGAGGGGCAAAACTGTGAAGGACCGCTCGGAGGTTTATTGGACGCGGTCTAGCCGAGGTTGGACTAGTTGAGACGTCTGCCTAGCATGGCTGGAGGCACATCCGCCAACTTTTCGACGCTGTTGAACTCCATACGAACGTTACTTACACTCTTCTACTTTATTTATTGATCCAAATATCCGTCTTTACAATAATGTGCAAGTTTCGCAATTCATAATTCACCTGAGGCTGCAGCGCTGTCTGTCAGACGAAATTCAACAAATAAGAGGCTCGTTCCGGGTTGGGCGTCTGAGGTCCTGTACGTAATTCAACGAGAATGGGAAGCTTCTTCCACCGCGCTTTGCGCCATCACTTTCACGACTTACAGCTCACAAGCACCGACATTGTGCTAAGCCCCTCGCACGACTTGATGACATGCCCAATCGCTATCATGCACAACGAAAGCATATATTGAACTCGGTAAGAGGCCCCCTGCCAGCTCGCCGGGAAGCAACTCGCTCATGTCCTCATTCAGCTTGATACTATTCTCCTGCAGCTGCATTGCTTGTCTTTTTTCCAGTCTCCTTCGATTATACACCTTCTTCTTCGAATTATTTCCCAAACTATATGTCGAGAACTTGTCCCCCCACTGCCACTGGGAGGGTTACTTGCGATGCTTGTGGCCTTCAACGGGCCAAGTTTATGGAGTCATGCGATCTATGGTGCACACGAAGGAAGGGCAATTATTCTGGACTTTGTTGGACTGGGTGCGTCAACTAATAGTTTCGACCGGGTATGATGATGACACCATTTTTCATAGGCTACGTTCCAAGCAAGCTGCAACTGCTGGAACTAGATTTACTCATTCTCTTCCTTCAACTGATCCTTACCATCATTTCATTTGAAGTCTATGTCACTGTAGACAAGCGCGAAAGCAATACGACCGATCATACCCAGCATCCGTCATGGTCATTATCTGACGAGATTGAAAACACATCTCTTGGGACGTCTCTATCTGACCACAAGGGCACTGTTTTCCCCGATGACTCCTTACGCTATGTTCTCGATATCCGACTAGCCCCTACCCTAGCAAAATTGCGAAGCGTTCCTGGAACTACCAGCCGAACGAGAAGCCAGAACCAAAATTCTCTCATACCACTTCCAAATACGACCTCTTGGACGGTACCCACTGAAATGACCCGTTTCATGAGGTCAGGCTCAAATAGGAGACCTGCCGGTGAAACAGGTGCAGGAAGGGAGGGTATTACTAGTGTTCCAGGATCACTGGACAATCTTGATTAGAGCTGGATTAATACCTCTGTATCTAATATATATTATCAGGAAACTTTACTTGGGGATTGTATCGATATCTGGGTTTACCGTCACCACTTCCTTTTCATCTGCAGGCTATCAGAAGAATGTCTTTGCGTAGAATTTCCGAACGCACTGCTTCACGGAGACACTGCCCAAATTTCGCAAATTCCTCTTTGCATATATCCTTTCTAACGTCTGTATATACCGCTAGAATGCATTGACCGTATGCCTTCGCTTGGTTTGCACAAGTAGTCGAAGAATGTAACGCGAGGCGTTGTAGCGGTTTTGTCCTTTCTGTGACGTTCATGGCGTGAAAGGAAGCTGCGTCGCTTAGTCAGCAAACACTTTCCTTTCCTCCGTCGACTTATGTGGCAAGACACCTCATACAACCCATCCTCCTCTCAAAATGGCTATTACACCCAGCCTCAAGGAGCGTCCCTCCAATTTTACTCGCCAACTGCTTCTGGAGCCGACTCGGGGTTCTATCCAGGTTCACGACCCAGTTTAGAAGGAAATTTAGACGCACAGGGAAACCTTGCAAGTGGGGGTGGATTCGGAGGCAACATACAACCTCAAGGGGGCTGGTGGACGGCATTCGGCACAGGAGGATTAGAAGGGGAGCCACCTCTGCTAGAAGGTACGTCAGGACGTGTCTTTAGATGAGATTGTGTCCAATTCCATTATTTGCAGAACTTGGAATCAATTTTTCTCATATTCGTATGAAGTCTATGACCGTTCTCAACCCACTCAGTCGTGTCGACGAGCGTATAATGGATGACGCAGACTTAGCCGGACCTATTCTTTTCGTCTTCTGTTTTGCGACTTCCCTACTTTTTGTGAGTTCAAATTTATCTCAGGCGCAGGACTTCACCTAACCCACGTTCAAGTCTGGGAAACCAAATTTCGGCTACATATACGGTGTTGGACTGTTTGGCTCCATCTCTATCTACACCTTACTCAACTTGATGTCCGAGAAAGGGATTGACGCATACCGCGTCGCGTCGGTGTTGGGGTATTGTTTACTTCCGATGGTGGGGGTAGGCGCGTTGAGCATCATGGTTACATTAGAGTGAGTGATATCTTCCCAAGTTGTTCCAACAGACTGACTTGTTATGAAGTGGGATGTTTGGTTACATTCTCTCTCTTCTTTCCATCATATGGTGTACATATTCTGCGTCGGGGATCTTCGTTGCAGTTCTTCGAATGTCGGATCAACGTCTACTAGTCGCATATCCCGTCAGTTTGCTTTACGGTTGTTTTGCACTTCTTAGCGTGTTTACTGGACGATGATATCTGTGTATTATGTACCGTGTGCAAATAGGATTAAGCGTGAACTTCATTAGGTACAAGTAACTGTTTGCTGTATAACTTCAATAACACTTCCAGTATCTCCTCCAAAGGTGTGGTCGCATATTCATGGACATATTGCGGTAGAGAGTCCTCCAGACTGAACCCTGCTTTCTTCATAAAGAATGGATGCATGACGTCAGGAGTAGCGTCGCCCAACTGTCGCATAGTCAGCCGTTCAATGCTTCGAGTTCCGGGCAAGTACAAAAGTATGTCTCCAGAGACCGGTTCGTTTTGCTCTATGTTGACGGGAGCTGAGGCTGGAGACATATTAGAAACATTAGGCGGAGGTAATGTCGAAGCCTTTGGTGGATTCAGCGAGCTGGTTGGGTCCAATCGTACCGGGGGTGCCGACGGGAGAACCCTCCATTCGGCTGTTGCTTTGACTTGTTCCATTTCCCTTGTGAGCGTCTTTCGAAGGGTTGTTAGCCAAGAGTAAAGACTAACATTTAGGGTAATATAAATGTCTTCGTCAACCTGAACACCTTGCCCTCGAATGAATTGACTATCGAAGTCATACTTCAACTGTCTCTTCCCATCTTGCTGCCTTTCCTCGCTCTTCATATGCATCTTTATAGATGGGAGTCCAACGATATCCGCTGGAGATGAATCCTTGAGCAGAGCCTCTAGCCACTGCTTGCCATCGAAAAACTGGTCTCCGGACTGTGTCATCGCATTTCCCAACTGAGTTACGCGTGAAATCTTCATGAATGTAAACGACAAGTGTATATCTCTCTTTGCCGCCATAGACTTCGACTCGACCAAGCGGCTCAAACGTCCACGTACATCGCGCCCGACAAATTGAGCAACCTCAGAATCCCTCATGTTACGAGGGAAAACGATCAATCGAAGAAGATCGAGTCGTAGGTTCATGTCTTGCTGGATTATGTAAGATAGCGTGTGGTCCGCTTCCTTCAGCCGGGTTCGGGCGGAATGTATCATAGCTTCGGCAACTGCTGATAATGGATTATCGGGTTTGGGGGACTGTGAAATTCTGAAGGTCTTTGACTCTCTGCTCGCACCTGCCCTTTGGGCTTCTAGGTTGGCCTTGAACCTGTTCATGTAAGTCATGAGTTTCGGAATCGCACTGACGGTGGCCGCGGCAAAAACTTCAGGGCTCGAAACAGTGACAGAGAGTCGTAATGGGTGATCAATTTCTTGTGCCAGGTGCGTTGTCATCGACCAGTCATCGAGTATCTCTATCTGAAGGGGTTCGGCACTGCAAAAAAATGTTTGACAGAAAACACAAAACCATTTGGGGAGGACGTACCGGTAGTGTAGTAGACGTTGATATTCCGAGTCAATAACGATCACCAGAGGACCGCTCGTCATTCGTAGTTCCAACATACGACCGTGTTCCTCCCTCGGAATCGACCGGTAGTTGGTTCGACGAACGGTTTGGAAGATGAAATCAGAAACATCTGCTCGTCCTGCCATGTTTCCTGTGCCCAGGACCTTCACATCAGAGACTGAGAGAAAGACTTCGTTGCTCGATTCCGTGAGTTTCGTCCGTAACACCGCATCATTGAGACGCAGATTCATAGTCGTGATAGATTGGCCCAGGTCAATATCCAACGTGATCTGCCGAATCCTAATAAGGAGAATAGTCGTGAACATTTGCTTTGGTGTCAACTCTAACGGGTCCGTAATAGATTTCGAGGAGGCCAGATCCGAATCATCTGAACGTTCTTGATACCCGTTGAAGACCGGAATTCGATCCAACCAGACAGCTTTGAAGCAAAGCATATCCTGTAAACGAGAGAATCGTACTCCTCCATGGAATTCCGTGTCTAGAGCAAACGACACGGAGCTGACGAGAAATCCTTCTTCAACGTTAGTCTTCGAGAATGCGACAGAGAAGCCCAAGTTTCGGGCATCTAGTCTGACACAGTCTTCGCTTAGGAATCCGTGCTTGAGTCCGATCGACAACCCTCCCACACTGCCTGTGAAAGTGACTTGTCGAGCACCGGGGGAAGCATTGATGACGAACCCTCCACTCTCCCAGGTTAAGCCGGCGAGAACATTGACATCTGGATGACAGCTAAGCTCCAACCGTGATTGGTCGATCCGGAGACTGAAGCTGACTTGCACCAGGGAGGGTACCTGAGGAACGGATACTCCCTCGTCATCTTCGGCATTCGGAACGCTATCAGTCAGTACAAGAGACTCGGGGGGCATTCGAACGGCCCGAAGTCGGTTTTCCACTAATTCCATCAGTTCCGTCAGGAAGGGTAATAAAGTGGGCCGCAAGACGTTTTGGCTTGAATGAACGGTGCTCTTGAACACCAGAATCGAAGGTTCCACGTCGTGGTTCAAACGACCTGGACGTTGTGGCGGTACCGCACGATACTCCGCCCAAACCGATACTTCAGGAAGATTGAATACCTCGGCACCCACAGCCATGATTTGCGAATCTTCCCATCTCCCAGTAAATGATTGTGACCTTTCTCTTGAGCTTGCGATTGCAGCTGAGCTGTACATGCATACTTTGCCGCTACGAAAACTAAAGGATGCGAAAAAATTCGATGTGGGAAGTTCCGCTGGTTTCGCTTGAGCTATCGAGTTGGTAACAGATGACTGTCGGGGAATATTGGCAGATAACTTGGCAACCCTATCCTTGCCTTCCCGATAGACGTCAAATAGAGAGAATACATATCCCGGTATGGCGGAATCTAGATCCAGGAAGAAGCCGCTCACTATTGCACGTATGTGAATCTGCCGAGAAAGAGCAGATCCTGAAGAGTGGACTTGAGCTTCCATCTCTGGATATAAGAGTTTGTTATGGGTCTCATGGTTATCTCCAGAAAAACTTTGAGGATCGGATTGTTTGAAGCTGTAGGTGCAGCGTTAGATAAAGTACAAGCTAGATACCACGATAACTTACCTCGAAACGAATTGGAAAGAAAGTCCCTTCATTTTTGCTTGACCGGTTTCACCACGGTGAGTCTCGAAACTTATGTTCTTTATTGAAAATAGAAATGCCTTGACGGCCCGTTCCCCAAAGGAATTGTCATGGTCGTAAGTTAATGGGAATGCTACCCCTACGCTGTGAATGAAGAATTCGATAACATATTGATTCAGCCAGATGGGTACTGCGGATTGTGCCCTTTCCCCTTCTGTCTCATGCGAGGGTACAACTTCGAATGTTTTGAGGATTTGTTGAGCCTTACTTTTGAAAGCAGCAAGCTCAAGAGAACGTTGTTCACGACGCTCAAGCATCTCCGCCTGACAGCTAGGTTAGCAATATTCCTGAAATCTGCTATATTTCCACACCTGCAATTGATCGATAAAGTCGCCAATTTCACCAATAGAGCTGGGCTGCATGACAGCATGGACCTTCGTTACGGTCAATTTGAGCTCTTCACTGGGTTTGCTTGTCGTCGATTTCCGGCTCGAGCCAGTTATCCTAAAATCTATCACCACAAATGCCGAACGTTGATGCCTCGGAAACGCCATGACGGCTCTAGGAGCCAGTGAGAGGAACAGGTCTGAGACCACGATGGACCAGTTTTTCTCCGAGTTACTTTCTAATCTCCCACCAATCCCAGGGCATTCCAAGTACAACACGGCGGACACGCCTTCGAACCCGATGCGAAAGCCCTCCATTTTGACGAAGATTGCATAAGGGCGAGAACGCTTATGTAACTTCGGGGAATCCCGAGAGGGGCGATTCACCCGCGATTTCTGGACAAGAGCAACGAGGTCGTTGAAGTCTTGCCCGAACTTCTGTTGGACGCCGAGTAGAGTATCCCAGTGAGAAGGCTTAATCTTGAACTCTAAAAATTGCATGAGAGCAATAGCGTGAACGCGATCTTTTTCATAGTGACCGGAAAAAGAAAGGGAAGGCAGCTTCAATTTTAGAACAGTTTCTGCACGAGTTTCAGGGTAAAAGGATGCAATGGAAAATATTTGAGAGGCAAAATGAAGGCCAAACACTAGTCCGATATCATCGGGTGGCCCTGATAGAGACTCCAGGTGACTGACTGCGTCGCGAAGCTCCCATGAAAGCCATGTATTGTGCATGACACGAAGGTAAATTCCGGCCGATTTGAGGTGGACTTGTACGTTGTATTGATTGTTTATGGCGCGAACAGGTGACTTGGGTTTGTCTGAAGACCGCTCAAACTCTGCCAACAGCGCCTGCATAGTCGATTCGATGCCTGGCAAAAAATCTTCCCTCCATTCCTCAATAAAATGGTATAATCGAAGCGCACTTCGTGGCACAGTGAACCGAAACTCGCCAACGCCTGCAACCAATCGCCTATCTCCATCAGATAGAAATTCGTGGAGCACAGAACTTAGTCTGACATCCGAAGTTACCAAAGAGGCAAGTTCATCGTGTTCACTGCGCTTCGAACTGCGCGTTGGTGAACGAGCACGAAGGAATAGACTGCCTAGAAAGACTGCATGATTCATGGCTTGAACGTGTCCCCTCTGCATCAAAAGAGCGGATGACACATGAAACCTGGTAGTGCCGAGCTCGAATATCAGAGATTCGGCAATAGCTTGTACGAGCAGATCCCCAAACATGCAAGTAATATCGAAATGAACCGTGTCAAAACGGGTCTGGTCCTGCTGAAATCTAGTGACCTTGATTTTGGGGGGTTTGGGATCGGTACGTTGGTAGGAGCGTTGTACGCGTAATGATTCTTGTATTACGTTGAGAAGATGGGGATATATCGTCAGGCGCATGACGCCCAAGGTGAAAGCTATAGACACTCTTTGCGCTTTGGATTCTCTGCGGCGCAAAGAAGTTTGGGACCCTTGGGAGATATCTATGAAGTCTAGCTTTCGTATGCGAATGCATGACGCGATGTCGTCCAGCAGAAGCTCGCTGGGCACATTGCTTGAATGGTCCTGCACAACAACACGCAACTCTTTGATCTTGAAAGTTCCGTATTTGGTGAAATACGAGGGGGACTGTACTGCCGGTGAGATTGGCTCTGGTTCGTAATCGAATAAAGAACCAAGGACCTCGAGATCAGCTTGCCTGAACGCATCTGAATCAAGACTCTTCAATCGTGTTTCTAGTGCGTCTCGGATTTGCTGCCCGCTCGATCCCTGTACTTCGAAACCGTCGGCATCTTGCAAGGTTGAGCCTTTTTCACGAAGATGCCACAGGCAGTCACGCAAATGATACAGGAGTCGGAATATCGTGTTTGTACGCAGCCAATGCGGCAATCCCACCTGCACGAGGAAGGAGGGCTGTATAGCAGATAGACGTTCAATAAACAAGTCGTCTTCGGAATGGCGGATGATGGTGTAAACTGCAGCGTGAATAACAGAAGCCACTCTTTCCTTTCTTCTTTTGTCGGCTCCTTTCATTTGGCTAACAAGGTCAGAAAAGGAGAGTCCGGCTAACACCAAGAGTTCAGGGGCAGCGTGAGTTAACTGCAGAAAGATAGTGGAGCAGCCAACGCCGATACTGAATTCGGAGTTAGTTAAAGAAATCTCCCCCAAAGAGATTGATAAGGCAGGTGAAGAAGAGGGTAAGGTCCTCTCCACACAAAGGAGCGACGAAACGTGGGTTTTCGTAAGATCCACGCCCGCCATGATCTCTGACTTGTTTGGTGAGATGACGCCCGACAGTGAGACCCGACGAAAGGAAGATTCCAAAATGGCAAATGTGTTGGAAAGCGTCTCCTCGGCTCGCACATCGTCGTGTTTCATGTTCGACACATCTATCGGCAACACAACACGAAGAACGAGCGCCTGTAATTGTATATCCAGAATGGTACACCACGTCGCTTCTGACTTGTTTTCATCAACAAACCGAGCGATGAAACTGGCAATGGCGTTGTCAAGCACAAGCTCTGGGGTCAGAACCTGTCACAAGGATCAGATGTTTGAGGCACATCGGCAGTACTTTTAGCTTACGGAGTCAGCTACATCCTCTTCCAGCGCAGAAAATACCGAGAGAATAAGCGGTGTGGTATTCACTTCCAAAGTACGGCGTTGCACCACTCTATAGAGGGTGGTGGAATCATTTCCGAAATCATTCTCCGGTAAGCGTAAGGTTCTACTGTCATGCGAAGGAGGTAAATAGGAAAATGGAGGGAGGATGCTGTTCTGAACGGTATGTTAATGACCCTCCTGTGATGATGGGTTTGATAAACCTACTCGAATGCATCGAAAAGGCCCAAAGACATCCCAAAGACCAGGTTCGAAACCATCAGCGATATAGTGCCTGGCAAGGAGTCGATGGTGTTCTAATCGGGACGTTCCAGGTTTTGTGTTCGTGAGATCTGCCGACATCAGGTTGACTTGGACAAGTGAGAGAACATGATCATTTACCTCGTTCTAGCCAATCGCTGTCAGATCGATCTGTTAAATCTTCATCGTCAGACTCGTCCCCGGAACTCATGTTGTCGCTTGCATCAACCACTTCCGGTCTTTGTACTCTCTGTGAAGGACTGATCTATATCAATTATTGAACTTGCCACAACGCTAACAGAAACGCACGATGAAAGGTCCTTTTTAGAAAAGGTTACGCCGCGGTCGGAGTCTGACGACTGTCCCTCACTATCAGAGGAGTCTACGTCAACGCGACTGTGTCGTTGTGGACGTCGAGCACGCGAACAATATCGAGAGCGATCAGACAACCTGGGAGGGGGAAGATAAAGTCCCGATTTATGTGAAGTGCGCCCTGTTATCTCGTGCATCAATACGATGGCCACAAAACTCGCTTCGAAAACGGCTACCTATAGGTTCTTCAGAAGGTTTTCGCATAACATCAAACATCTTTGCAGCCCTGCCGCTTGCTTGATCTTGCTCTTCGACGAATGCGGCTTGCCTCTCAGCCGCAGATGACCAATCAGTAGGGCAAGCATAGACGTCGAGATACAGATCACAATCAATGCTACTAGCTTCAAGCCAAACATTGTCGGTGGGCTCTTTCAAAAATGTCTTGATAGAAAGATGGGGTAACGCAACGCTACTTAGCTTTCGGTACGCCTGACCACCAAGGTCATTGTGATCGAATTTTAGTCCCGAAGTGAGAGCAAGATGCAACGCAGTATTCCCAGTCTTCCAAACGATGTCGCACCTGTCCAAAGTAACCTTGAGGAAGGTCACTTCGTATGTAACTTCAGAACACGATATAATGAATGAATGGAGGTCTCACGGTCTGGATATGAAGGAGGCATGTAATCTGACGCCGGAGCATTCAACACGTCCGAATAATTGATGCCAAAGGTCTTTCCTGCTCCAGCTATTATCGAACCTTCTGAAGCGGTGATGCAAGATTTGACGCGCCCAACGTGGATTTCCCAGATACAAACGTAGGTGAGATTGCTCGGCGGGGGCCCGAACAGACGATTTGCCGTGATATCAATTCCTGGACGAAGTGTCAGTAAAGGGAAATTCCGGACATAATACTCATACCGTCAACGACCAAGGTATTGCTGCCATCATGGGAATCGTAATAAGAAACGCTTTCGGGGAGATCCTGCTCTATTCTACTGGATATGGAATCCACGTTGAGAGACATTTCTTAATGAGAGAATTATTCAGCGAGTGAATACCAATCGGTAGTTTTATTCGACATACCCATGCCATGATCATGTACTCTCAACTGAACTTGAAGTTCCGGGAAATTCATGGCTATGGATGGACCAAGCTTGGAAAATGACTCCGGTGCATCAGGAGCATGACGCGATAACTCATGGCCTGGAAGTCCAGCTGGTAGGAGAGTCGTTCCATTCTGTACCTGTACTCTCAAATCGACGTGCAACATATTCGCCTAGAGAACGTGAGCGATATGGTCTCAGATATCTTGTGATGACGAACCTTTCCCTCTCGGTATTTTTGATTGACAGGGTCACCTGGTGGAAGCCCTCTGTCTCTTCGCTCCAGATATTCATATAACGTTGAAAAGTGAGTAAATGACCCGAGATAATTCTCTCGCACAATCATGAAATAACGTATAGACCATCCCAAAGCCTTGAACACCACGTTATGGGCCTGAAAAGAGTGAGACTTGGCTCGGAAGTTGTTACACGGAGTAAACTGACATCTAAGTTCATTTTGAGCTGCTCGATATTTTCTTCATGAACCTCCGCATAATAAAGATATGATCCCCTGATAGTCAAGGAGCCAACTCTAGCCAGGCTACTGCCATCTTGAGGTGCGTGAGGTGCGTGAATGTTCCAGCGTGGAAGGGACAGACGGAGGGAAACGTCGGGTATTTCAACAAAGAAAGACACTTGGGTATGTTCGGGACGGAACATGTTGGATGGAAGAGTTGTGCGATTCTGGAGGCGACTACCGGACAATGTCAAGATAGCTAGAAGAGATATGTTACGTATCTGAACCGAGAGGAATAAGACACATACATACCATTCTCGTCCGTGGTGAGGGGTTTGTCCACTATATTCTGGTCGTTGGCGTAAAGATTGAGCTCGTATTGGTAGAGTTCAAGATCGACGTGATAAACCACAGGAACGAAGCGGTGGTGTTGGGTCGGAGGACCAGACGCCCAATCTTTTCCAAGGTCAGTGAACATATTGATATGATCACGAAGTATGAACAACGTCGGGCTTCTCAGTGACACAGAAATTAACCATTCACGTTCTGCATTCCACCTTAACGGCGAGGGCAATTCGCAATGAAGCTGGAAAGCAGTTTAGTATCGAAGTCGGGAATATAACGAGAGGCCTTACACGACAACTTTCGGAAGTAATTAGCCGAATATCGTTTAGACTAGAAGTCAAAGTCATCACATCCAGATGAGCTTCGAGTATAGATTCATAGCCGTCAGCGCCGGCCACCATAGGCATGAGGTAACGAATAGAAGAGCGGTCGCCTGCTGTGATGTGGAGGTGGCTCGGTTCTCTCGTTCGCGGGCGATTCGGATAGTCGGTCAACCCGTCCCATTGCCAGTTCTGATGAAGCGATGAGATGACGACACAAGGAGCTTCGATAGAAAAAAACCTTTGACGCCTCTCGGAAAGGGACATGCAGAACGACATCTTCCCGAAACTCGATGAATAATTTGAAGGCTGTCCATAAGCGTTGATCCCCAGGCTCCAGCTGAGCAGTGGGATGGGCACTCTGATACGTAGGCGGGAAAAAGACTCGCTGTAGTTCGGCACTGGTTCGAGGGAACGAATGAGGACACTGAACCTAGCAAGGCACGTCGTACACACTTACCGTTGCCTGTCAGCCCAGGGGCCGTATCTTATTGTCCCTCCAACCACGACAAGATCAAGCCCCCATTCAGGTCCCGCATCACCATTCCCGATATCAATTATGGCCGAAGGAACCTTGCCGCCGTTTATTTGAAGAGGAGATGGTACTTCACCTGCCACATCTACATAGTAGAGCAGCTCCAAGGTCGGTGTCTCAAGAATTTTTCTCTCGACAGCGTACTCGAGGGAACAGAACTCTACCCCGATGGGGGTATCTTCGACATTAGCCTTTGGCTTCGCTTTGGAAGGTGAGCCTTTCCTTTGACGGTTGAAATATGTCGTGACTTTGCGATAAAGTTTGAGGCGACTCCAGAGCTTGCTAAATGCATTATACGTAACATGATGTGCACCCTGTTGCATTGAGCTATCATAGCTATGATCATTGATACGAGAGGTGAAGGAATGGAACACACTTGTCCAGATAGTTGTTGACCGCTTCACCGGTGGCAGTCATAGTTTCATGGTAATTGGTATTTTCCTTCAAGCGAACAACCACATGGATGAAGCTCAAGCTAAGCATTTGCTTGTAATGATCGAATTGAGAACGGGACTAAGTAGCGAATGAGTCATTCCAATGCAGGAAGTGAAGCCATCCACCCACCTGCGTGATGCCAAAAGTTCCCACTGCTCGTTGAAATTCGACTACTAGAAGACTGGGTGTTGAAGAATTCCCGCATATTATCGCGCCTTTCGTTACCTCAATGGCCAGAGGGAGTAAGTCCTTGGGATCAAGGGTTGGTAACTGTTGCTTGAACCAAGCACTGAATCTTGAGATAAATTTGGGAGCATGAGATCTGAACGAGTTAGCGAGAAATGACGGCGGAGCCACGGATAAATTTGTTGCTATACAAGAAATAAGTATCCTTACTTAGACCGCCATGAATCAAAGTTGCAGACCAGACTTGCGCAGAACACCTCGTTCCTTCGTGGGCTCTCCAGACGCAGTTCCGTTTGAACGCATTTGAGCCAGGATATCATCGTATGCTGCAGTTCGGTTGTATAATATCCATTCCAAGCCATTGACAGAGATCTTGATTCTGCACGGAGGGTGACGAGCGGCGGAGACGTCTGACTTCAAGTTCAACGTTCAGGTTTCAATGGCCGAATTCCTTTACATGGCTCACCTTCCTCTCCCACAAGTCCCCCAATATCATCCTCCGTCATCGGTCCACGTATCCAATAACGCCACATTATTTGTGCCTTCACGATTTTGATAGTTTGATTACTTGTATGATAGCGTACATCCTTGAGGAGAATCCTTCCGGTCAGTAATGAAAATTGAATCGACCCTGGACCAGACTGTTTAAGAGGGTCAACTTTCGAGGTAGTAGTGATTCAAATACCTATTTCAAGCCACAAACTCGACGCTCCCTGATTCCAATAAACCAACCGAATTCCCAGACCTAATATCCATGCAATGAAACGATTCCAGTAGAAGAAATAGATTAAGATTGCAAGATCCACGCAGATGCAGGCAATTAAGAGTAGAATATTGATCATCTTGGCGTGAGTTTCTGGACTACAAAGGCCTCATCGACGTTGTTGTTTGGGGGTAGTGAGAGGAGGGGCTTGCGGAATTCTGTATAAACTGCTGGTCACGCGCCTTTCTGGCCCAAATCATAACAAACCTCGTTTCAGATGTCGACAGACGCAGTTCCATCGTTTTCTTACCATTCTACAACTGCCGGCCCCCAGTCTACGGCCAATTTTGCCTCTAAAACCTCCAATTCATCATATCAGCAACCGTCGACCCCATCACAACCTGGACCATCAACCTGGCAGACATCAGGTAACAATCCAGCTCCTCAGAAGACTCAGGAGAGGAAAGCGAGAACGTCAGAAGAAAATGAGATTAAAAATGCGACTTCAGCAAGGTAAGACAATGTTGATGTTATTATTCCACGAACATTCTAATCGTGTCTGTTAGGTTTTTATCGCGTCTGGCGGAGGATCACGCCGCCGTACTCAACCCCGACGTCGATTCGCCATTCATAGATTCTGTGGACGTCGTGAAACGCCTTCTTCCCTATCATATATATCTGAATCCCAGAGAAGACCTGAGGTCTTTAGTATATGATCGTAAAGGAAAGAGTAAGGTCGACGAGCTGAGAAAGGAAAATGAAGGCAAGTTTCGGCATCCTCGTCGTGAAAAAATTCTGCTCATGATACGTAGAAACTAAGTACGCGTTAGATTGTTTTAAAAGGCGGACAAATCTTGAAAAGCGGTTCAGGAATGCCAGGATTAAAGCGGGCCAAGTTAGTCCACGATCCAAGTCTTCACAGTTTCCTTGGTTTCATGACTTGTCGGTATCTAGACACCTTTCAAAGAAGAGACTGTGGTGCTTGACCAAGTCGTACTTGAATCTGAGAGATCGGAAATGGCAAGACTCAGTAGTGAGCTCAGAGCCGCCCGTGCTGAACTGGAGAGACTAGAAAGGGCAAAGCGAGCGGCTTCCAATCCCAGTACCTCTAGTACTAGTACCCCGCGATCTTCATACTACACTCCGGCTATGCCAGCGAATACCCCCACTGGACCGACTGCTTATTACCGAGCCTATCCCTATGCGTACGCCCAGGCGTATGGTACAGCGTTAGCGACTGCCCCTTCCATCTCCACTTTCGCAGTCGCTCCTACCACAGTAACACCTGTATCAGCTTCCACGCATGCACAAGCACCACAAACAACATCAGTTCCAGCACAAGCACAGGCATCATCATCAGCACCGACTACACCATCAGTATCAGCGTCAGTACCAGTATCAGCAACAGCACCCGTACCAACATCGACACCATCGGTTCCTCCTTCTGCTGTCGCCTCAACGGGGATAAGCACCACGCCATCTGCCGTTCCATATCAGGCAGGAGTTGCCATTCCCGTTCAACTGCCTATGTCTTCACTACCAGCGCTCCATCAGCTCGGTATCATACCCGCCCCAGTGTCAGGAGCACCTACGACGGGGCAAACAGCTCCGGCCGTTTTACGTGGTTCCTCTGGCAATATGCTCAATCTGGAAATCAACGTATCACAACTTCAACCAGCTCAGATGAGTGGATTAGCTCTTATCCTAAATTCCTTGATGTCGCGCACAGCTGCGTCATCGGGAGCCCAGGTGTATCCCAGTGCAACCCCTCTACCTTCGGCTGCTACATCCGCAACCGCCACATCGAATGTAACGACAAACGGGAACAGTATGTAGTATCTGGTAGCATTGCCGAAAGTTCAATGGTGCAGTGTATCTGTTGTGTGTGCCACACAGTTATTAAATATTTCTTGCTACACAAGATTGTCGTGCACCTTGTTATTTGAGTCGCGGCACGAGTCCAACGAACTATTCTCGCACTATCAAAAAGGTTACATATGTAAGTACTCACTTCTGAGTGGCGTTCACTTGATTCTACAGTTAGCACAAAAATACCTCGCAGTTCCAAACAAGAAATTAAAAAGATACGCAAATAGTCCAAGAATCAGAAAAGATGCAGAGTTCACTGTCTCCCGGCAGGTTCCGAAAGACTATACTTTGGAGGAGCGTTAACTTCAGCCGGCCGCCTGTGATGGTCCATGGGCACTTTTGTCATCATGCACAATTTCATCTCTACCCAGGAAGGGGTTCGGAAGTTCCCCGTCGCCATCAGCCACATTGAGTCTCCGTAAACGAGCCTTGTCTGCAAGCTGTTCATGAGTCCACGACCCACCACCATGTCCCTCATTTTCATCGTGCAATGGTACGCTCTGATAGTCATGAGAAGCCCCTGCGGTGGCGTTGCGTTCATCATGGACGTCCATCGCTTCGTAAGGGTTGAAGTCCTGCGAAAAATCTGGAGGTTGACTGGACCTTCGGGGCATTTGGGAGTTTCGATTGCTCATCTGAATTTCAAAGTCTTCTGCAGCCTGAATGCGCGAAGCACGAGCTCCTCGTTTTTCTCTTTGTATCTGATTGACGTATCGAGCGGCGATAATAGCTCCATCTATGAAAAAAGCCGTAAAAATGCTGTAGCCGCAGCAGATGACACGGAAACGTACACAACTCAACAAACAGGACTATGCATGCGACGACTATTATCACTGCACGTATATTTTTGAACAAACCAGCGCACTGCTCCTGTGCTCCAGCATCCTTCACCGTTTGTTGACAAGCCTTGGCTATCGCAACCGAGGAAACTTTGGAGACCATCACAAGAAGATATATGGCGACCACCAGGTTCAGCACAAAGTGCACGTATAGAATGTAGGCATAGGTCTGCACGAACGATTGTTTGCGGACAATCGCTCCTATGAAACTTGAGAGCGAACGGTGAGCATGCCATACTGAAAGGGCTACAACGCGCAGAACGCACCCCAACATGGACGCTACGAATAGGATAGTCTCCACTAAACCACCTACTATGAATGCAGCTTTCGTTGGACCCTCCATTTCAGCAATGGCAGCATCTAAAAGGATTATTATGACACGAGGACTATCCTGAAATTATGGAAACTTACTAGCGACCTCGAACCAACAAACAAGGGACAAGATGCCTCCGAAAAGAATACCCAAGAACGACATAGATATCAAGCCAAACCTCACAGGCAAACAACAACAAAAGGTCTTGCCCCCGAAAATGATTTCCTTCAGGTAAATTCGAGGCATGATGGGGGTTTGAGAACGAGAAGCTTGAGAGCAACGACCATAACTATAATAAACGAACAAGCTGTCTGGATCAGCCGGCTACCATTTCCGGTTATCATCCATGCATGTCAAAGGCACCGCTTCGGCATAGCGTCGCTCAGCAATTGCAAGGTTGTGAGCAGTCTCTCGACACGTCAACGTTTTAACTGCGGTGACGAATCGTGACATGAAGCTGCAAAAAAATAGGAGGCTGCCTCACAAGCAGTGAAAAACTCGTCATGAAGCCAAGCCCTCAGGTAAGTGATAGCTCACAGCTGCCCAAACTCAAAGGTAACATCAGCTTTGATCATACACGATGCTTCCTTTCAATACATTATCGAAGATCGTACGTACCGTTAATTACCAAAACAGCTTTCTTTACATACGGACGAGAAACTGCAAAATCAGGATACTCTCGAACATACTCCAAAACATGAATTGAATGATACTTTACAATCAAGGCCCGTAGGGATAAGAGAAGTAAGCTGTATGAGGCAAGCCGAATCGCGGATGCGAATGTGGGCTCTGCGTATCGTGATGCTCTGGATGTGAAGTGCTATAATAAGGATGGGATGGAGGCCCAGTGTACTGGTAATTCCATGGTTCACAACCAAGATGTGGCCTATAGAAGAACTTCATAAGTCACTATTCAATATGAAAGAAACTAAGCGACCACACTGACTTGTACGCTGGGTCCTTGATAGCGAACGGGTGATAAGAGGGGGGAGGAACCGACCTAGAATCTGAAACCGGATGATAGGTACCTCTAGAATCCGTCATAGCGCTGTGACTAGCCCTTGTGACTGTGTTGTGTTGATGAGCGTACTCATCGACTCCTCCATGGTAGGGGGCCAGGGGAGGGATAACATAGGGCTGTCTTCGTACGGAGTCATTGGAGGCATGTGTCGTTGCCGACTTATCCGGTATTGAATACAGTTGGATCAAATCGGGTGTATGTTGCAAGAGGGACGTTGACTGCGGTGGTAGTGCCTTGGACCTTGTATTCAGCCCCTCGATATTGTTTGTATGTTGTTCGTCCAAACCACATGCTAATGGAGAATACGACCCCGCCTGGGGCGATGTTGTTTGAGGAATGTAGGGGGATAAATACGAAATTGCCGGTGGACGATCTGCAGTCGTACTCGTTCCCGCTGACGACCAATGAGAGGGACGATGCGATGAAGATGACGACGGATGGGATTCCATAGGCGACGTAACGAAGTCTTCCCCATTTATAGTTGTCAGAGGCCGCTCGTTTGACGTCTCCGTCAGTTCATGGATAGTGTACATCGGTATTTCCGTCTCAACGTCATCGGCATCGCTAGGCAAAGCTTCTTGTATTTTAGCTCTTGACTTCAAGATCAGCAGCAGCAACCGAAGAGCTTATCACCACTCACATTACCAGTGGAACATGACCATACCGCGGCTTCGCCCATTCCAGTGCCTTCATAAGTATCTCGATGTCGTTTAACAGTTCCTGCACAGTCTGCACATACTTCGGTTTGATGTCTTCCTCCTTGTTCATGGCTTTATGCATTTTCTCCTTGGCTTTCAGATGCCAAATCTCGATAATAAGAATGGCTGCAGCGACTTGAGCAGTGTGCACCAACTCGATCACATTTGAATAGCCGACCTGCGTCTGTCGCTCAATTATACGTACACAAGACTTGGCGGCAGTGCAGCATAATGCCAACGCAGAGTTGGGCGGAACGTTTCCGTCAAGCTTATGGATTCGTAAAGGCCGTATAAAGGGTCGGTGCACGAGAATCTGAGTGAAGTGATAGGTATTGTAGAGCATTGCCGACTGGTTGGAAGTAACATGGTCTTGCATATCCTCCGCCCACTTAACTACAAAGGTCTTTAACACGAAGTTCTATTATAACAGAAATGCACCTCACGATGTTTTGGAATCTTGTCTATCCATGTTGTCAACGAGTTGTCCAACTGTTTCACAAGATCCTCGGAGGTGGGAGGTTTCATATGTTCCATTAAACCACCAGTCGGTCGGACGCAATACTGCCGTACGTAATGAGTTAAACAATCGGAGATGAAGCGGAAAACGTACGAGGGTCTGCAACGCAAACGCTATTATATCCGTCAACGATAGCCACAGAATAAACGACGTTACTCCAGACGGTTTCCCCGCAGGTTGCTGGAAAGCCAAAAAAGGATCATTATTCTCCCAGTACTCGTCATCGACATCCAGCGGAGGGTCCAAATCGAAACTGGCCGCCGAAAAGGCCATGTCAGCAGGAATAGCCACCGAAATAAAGACACCGAAACTTACTTTTCCTCGTCGATACTACAAGGTCTCCCAAGCGCTGCACTAGTAACTCTGTCCAATCCAACCAACATCCAGAAAGCGCGTTTCCAAAGTTCGTCATCCACCGTAGGTGTTCGGTTATAAATAGTCTTGCGATGCGCCCCCGCATCTTGAGCCTTTCGCATTCCCATCGTTATGAATAACCATGAAGTCGTCTGGGTAGAAGTGCCGCGTAGAAACAAAGACAGGGTCTGCTGAAGTTGATCAGTTGACTGCCTCCTCAGAAGATTATACCTACACTGAATGTCTGAATCTCGAAAAGAGAAGCAGGAAAAAATAAACTTCGACGCATGCGATGGATACTGACGCACGCAGAGAAGTAGTCCCACCCGGCCAGGGTCCAGTCAATCGTTTCTGCGGGTTTGGCTTGTTCACTCTCTGGAAGAACACGAACATCCTGAGACCACCGACTGCCCAACGCAAGGATAGACATCGCGAGACAAGCAAACCAGATATTTCGCTCGTGAAGCCGGCTTCTCCACTGACGCTCAAAAGTGGGCCGATGAAGTAGTGGAAACAGAATATTGATGTGGTGGAAATATAAGTCGAATAAATTGGTGACGAGCTCCGAGGGTGGAAATTTGGCAAGAACATCCGTCAAAAATTCGGGTGACCGTATGTGGAGTCCTTCCCATACAAACTCCCACTAGGGACATCGGTCAAATGAGTCGGGAGGCAGAAAAAACAGATATTTACCTTCGGAAAGCGCCAGTATTCGGGACGACGTGCGAAACTGGGGTCGAGCGGTGAAGGCTTTGGTAACTGATGACTACTCGATGAGCTTCCCCCCGCTCTGTCCAGTGTTTGTTGTATATGCATCTGCTTGAACTTGCGTGTCACGTCGATGAGGTTCATCGAACTACTTTTCCCATGAAAGCGGATATGATTTTCGTCCTCCTTCGCAGGTGCATCTGGCCCCCTCAATGTCAGTCTCGCCATGCCCGTGGTAAATTTCTCCACCAATCCATCAGAGTCAGACGAATAGGGGTTGTTGGATACGGAGTCCGATTCCGAATCCGAATCATTCGAATCATTGAAAGCGCGTAGTCCATCAAAGGTCGTACTATTAAGCGGCAGATAAGCGTATGAGCTGTTGTTTCGCGATTCAGCATTGGTGATGTCTTCGGACCTCCAGGAGTCTCTGACAATTGGAGGGCCTAGCTCTTCAGAGAAATCCTGGTCAGGTCGTAACTAGATAGAAACATAAGCTGTTAATCTTTAAGGACGAAGGAACTAGCTCACGCGTTTCAAAAGGCGTTCCAAGGCCTCCATTTTATCCTCAAGAGCCGTAATATAACTAAACAAATCCGTCAGCAACGCTCCCACGACAAAGCCTGTTCCCACTCACGCTTTCGGAGGTCCCCTTGGCTTGGAGGCTTCACTAAGGATGAGAGTCAATAGCTTGAAGCAAATTCAGGTTGCAAGTGGACACACATATAAGTGCAACGCTTTCGGTTCTGGGCACACTTTGAACAAACATTGTCGGGCATTTTAGGGCCATCACATTTGGTTTTTCTTCGGCGACAGGCGTCACAAGCCCGGTCGATCTTCCGTTTTCTGCGCAAAGAGCTGGAGCGGTAGTGGTCTTGGGTGTATCCCTGGCTGGTGCTGGTAGAGGGTAGTGAGTGCGAGCTTGAAGCATCTTCGTTGGGCGGGAATGAATCCATCGGGGACACGTAAGAGCTAGGGCCTGGCCGCATTTGTGTAGGCTGCGAAAGGAACGAGGATGGAAGTACTGGAAGGGAAATCAAAGGTGACTTTGAAGTTCAACCTTGAGAGTCGGACGTATATACGCTGGGAGGAACTAAAGACGACTTATGGATCCAGATGACCCAACAGTCGGAAAATAATCTGTCACATGCACTAGAGCCGGAAAATACAAATTAGTGTTTCCACCGATTCAGATTGGATTCTGGAATCTTGAAGTTTTTGCCTACAAATGCAGACTCGAACCAGGTTCTTCTCGTATGCCCATAATGTGAAGAGGAAGTAAGTAGGCAGCCGATGGCAAGTCCCCTAATGCTGCAAGTCGGTCGGTTACGTCATTGTTTACTGGAGTTTGACCTCGCTTCTGGAACGTCCTAAAGTTCCGGCTCGGGCCTATTCGGACTGTCTTTCCCCCCTTCGAACTCGTCACTTTTCTGCAGATTGCAGTCGATATGCTACGATTCTCTAGATCCACCTCGCGACGTTTCACTCTCCATCATTCATTTAGATATCATGCTAACTGGAATAGACCTTCACCACCTCTACTTCCTCGAGAACAGCAGCTTGAATTTGAAGAACTCCAACATAAAGCTCAAACTCCTCTTGCTTCCAATGCAGACGCTACGGATATGTCAATACACCCTGATGCTCGGGAACCTTTGAAACCATCCTTCGAAGGCGACGTTAACCCCGTCACTGGTGAACAAGGAGGACCCAAACGTGAACCAGTCGGAAAATGGGGGGATGAAGGTGATTGGAGCTTCAAGGGGCGAGTGTCTGATTTCTAAGAAAGGACAGAGCTGTGGTGAGCTTACTGTACCGATTTCAACATGGTGCTTATTTGGAAGCCTTACATAGTAGCGCAATTGTGGAGGGAATTCATTTCCACACGCGAACGTAAGCCTGCAGAAAATACATTTGGACTGCATCTTTGCACGGTCGTCAAAGTATCCAGTGATTGACTGCCTCCGCCTTTTGAAAAGATTTCCACTTTCAGCACCCGAATCAGAAACTAGCGGCCCATGTTACAACCGAAGCGCAGCATTACATTCACGCCTATCCTACGGACAAAGCCGGCGCGACATCTTTAGGGACAGAGACATCTTGCCGACTACTGGCACCATCTCGTCTCCCTCTCGAGATCGATTGAGTACAGAGATAGGTCGATAGTGTGCATATGTATGTGTCAAGGGATTTGCAGCACGTGATAAGGTTCATCGTCGTCACCATCTTGTGTAAACATCGACATCGTTCTATGTTTTTGGCGGGCATCAAGATCATTTCATTCGTACCAACACGAGACGCCTGTGCTTTTCTGCCAATCGTGTCTGTCCTCCTCTCAGCGGTCTGTCGGTGGCGATCTACGAAAACTTTGAACTTAGGGTCAAATTCCATCCATGGGGCCTGTCTCTACAAGGCTCAGGAAGGTATCCCACATATTGCCCTTCTCCTCTGATAGTTCCTCTCAGGGGCTCTCGCCGCCATGTGCTACAGCTTTGAAGTGAGGGCTGGGAGTCTCTTGCGGCACACGACCGTCAAAAAACGCCCAATAGATCTTCTCAGCTTCAAACGTGTGCACCGTTGGCTTCCATTATTCGACCCGCTACTGAAGCAAGTACTGATAGCCGTTGAGCCTTAAAAACTATTAGCATGAGTCCGAATCTTCGCTTTGTACGCCATGGGTTCTTTGGTTCTTCTTTATGATCCTCAAGCCTCATTACTTATTTATGGTGTCAGTGCTACTAAACTCCTGGACAGAAACCTGGCTTATCATTCTCCATATACTGACGATCAGATCGTAGGTTCTCATCTTTGTACCCCCGGAATACCTTCTGACCTTCGTTTCTAGCTATCCTACGATCCATCGAATAACGCGGGATAGCTCATGTCAAAAGGCAGACGGAGAGTGCGGCTGGCTTCTCCGACCATGCCTATTCTACGGAAGTGACTCTCCAGCAACGTATGTAACAGTTTCATTGCACCTAACCAGACTGTCACAAGATTCCGTAAAGTCCATTCGTCTGGAATGGTGGCGCGAACTTTACTGACGCATGTGGGTAGAAGATCACATTCTGATATCCCACGTCCATTTGTCGTTGATACTTTCTTCCAATAGTTGCCCGTGTACGTCTACAAAGGTGCTCTCGAGCAATCATTGACTACTCACCCGTCATTCTTCAGGGTAATCCGTTCGATACCTCTGTCATCCAGAGCAGTCCCAGTCTCGCCCGACGGTACTACCTCCTTACCCGATCAATCTGTTCCAGCTTGTATTGCATACAAAGTCTTCACGGATCCAAACTTGAGGGGCGGGCCCATAGCATCCGGAGAGGCATTCACTAGTTACGATATTGATTGGAAGCCAAGGGTCTCAAGCCCGATACGAAGTACTTATTCCAATTCTCGGATTGCAACCGGTCCTTCGTCGGTCCTGTAGGAAGTACGAGGACGTTTGCGAGTCCGAATAGTAAGAGTTTGAGTTTCTACACGTCCATCATGTTCACCCTTTCTTGACAGATCCAAATGATACCCAAACGTAAGTCCCAAACCGTGACGTTCTTTCTGGCCGTTATCTCGATCTCAGGCTTTTCGTGTTTCTGAAAACATTTATTTACCCTCCCGTACCTCCCGGCCAATACTCTATGGGGGAAAGCCACAATCTCCTCACAGGAGACGGAACGATAGGTGTAGAATTGCAGGAACAGCAGTAACCTCCGGGTCTTTCGTTAGCTCTGTCCAATCAACCGCCGATCAACCCTCCCGACGGTTCGTTGAGATGGAATCAAATCTCAATCTATAGTGGAATGAAGGATTCTTCCGGGTTTTTTTCAAGTTGACTATCGATCCGAAGACATTGAAGGCTACATTTTATGGGATGCAGAACATTAGTGCGTATCTTCTTCTGTCTCATACTTAGGTCCTTGTCTATGAGTCGCATTGACTCATTACCACCCACCCCTACCTAGGTAACCCCAACCTCGACTACTTGGTCACCGCTGAATTCGTTATTGAAGCTGGGGCGAACAAACGAGTTGAAAACGTCGAAGCTGAAGCTTTGAAGGTGAATGGGACGGATTCGGGATAAGGTCTCGCTGACTCGGAGTGACAATCTCCTGACTTCCTATCGGTCTAAGCGATCTCCGGGAAGTTGAAGGAGTCGAAAAGAAAAAAGAATGAAACAGATATGTAAATATGTATTTTTGTATGACTTGGCTTATCTGGCTACCTTGGTGTCGCTTGCAAAAAAAACGGAAATAGTTTTTTATGACACCCATGGGATTCCGGTTCGGAAACGCATAAGTGTTGGAATATTGGTTGGATGGTAGTAGGAGATACGCTGTCGCATGGGAGAGGAATCTTCCCGAGATAAATAGAAGTTTCGTAGGTCGGTGCCCCCTCTTCGACCATTACCTAGCTAGTCCTTGGCAGTGAAGCGACCAGTGCACAGAGTTCTCGGGCACGCCTACCTTTGTTATGGTCGAGCTCAAGGCCAACTCGAGGCTGATAGAACAATGTTACCATGCACTTACTACTAGTTCGGAGCTCTGCAGCTGGTTGGTATGGCCTTCGTCACGAGCTGCGATCGGAACCAGACAAACCATTAATTAATCCCCTCGCGAGCCCTCGAACTCTGCGGAACCGGACAACCCAAGGAAAACCTTCTCCCAGGACTCCCGAGTCGTTTTCGAACGAATGAATCGTGATTCTGAAACCCCCTTCCTCAAACTCCCCACCCGGCGCTGGATGAACGACTCGGTAATAACCTCGATCATGGTCCAACGTGTGAACTACAAACAACGGCAGCAGTGGTTGTTGTGTTCACTACGAAGGCATTCCTGACTCTTGATGCTGTGAAGTGAGAATTACATTGGTACCGGTAAGAAACGCTTTGAATAAATTTCGAGAATGTCCCTTGTCAGATTGTCGATTAAAGAAAGTACGTATCGTCAGTGAATTTGAGGGTTCCCAAAAATTAAAGGAATTACGGTGTTATAAAAAAACCAAATTGAAAAAAAGATATACTGCCGATTGGCGAAAAAGAAAAAATTCAAAATACAGCTTGCCCCATAATTTTTCAAATCAACCGTGTGCATGAATCTGCATGAATATGAAATATGAAATATTATCGTCCCTACTATCTTCCATAATCCCATAATCCCAAAAAATCCATTTTCCGTAACCCGTAATCGGTCCTTGTGCCAATGTATAGGGTGGGTTGGTTTTACATGTTTCTTCCTAGTGTATGTGTGTGTGTGAGTTCCATGAATGTTGAATAGTGTCGAGTATTCCTGTGCGTTGTGTGTATATGCAAGATACTGACATTGCGGCTTGCCGTTCGTGTTCGTATCCCATGGTTATCCCAGCATGGTGGTACATATCGGCATCACTGTCGAATTTGCAGTTCCGGTTCCAATACATCAAAGATCCAAAGTCGTGTTCGTCGTCGTCACGTTCTCTTTCATCGAGGGCTACTCATACATTAAACACACTCTGCCTGCGCCTATTAGAAATTTTGGTAAGTAAAGAATTTGTTCACATCTCAATTCGAGAGAAACACAAAAACGGAACTCACTCAGTCTCCTCAAAATACCTCTCATAAGAACTTCCAACGCCACTCACAACACCAGCATCAGGAACATCACCGACGCTCAAAAAAGTAGTCAACTCTGGTCGATCCGTCAGAGAGTGGGATACGGACCCCAATTGGCTGGTGATTTCAGAGTGGTGTAGGTTTAGGATTAGGCGGCATTCCTGCGGAGCGGGGTAGTATACGGCGTGGGAGGCAAAGCAGTGTGCGTGGACATTTGCGCAAGGGATTACGGGGGCCGAGGTGGGGCAAAGAATAGTGTCGGGTGGTGGGCCGGTTCGGATCGTCGAGTCGGGAAAAAGGGACGGGAGGGAGCGAGGCGAAGAGTGGAGAAGGGAGAACGAGCAAATAAGTAAATCATCCAGTCAGACAATTAGAGTACTTGATGATGAATACGCACAAAGTCACTTACGATCGACGAAATAAACGACACCATCCAACTGACAAAAGCAACGCCGCCGCCAGAAAGTCAATTTAGTACCAGTATATAAACGGATCAATGATTATAACCGGACTCACGCAGAGCAAGTGGCGGAATAAGGAAGATCTTCGAATAAGAAAAATAGTAGGCTTCCTGTTACAACTGCTCATGAATCGTAAGTACAGTTGAAATCTTGTACCGGAAAACAAAACCAGAGACTTGAGGAACGCACCGAGTAAAACACAAAACGCGATTGTCCCATCCCGAAACATAAGCTGTATTATCCTAGCTCTTGCCCATCTTCCTGTGATATATCGCACCACAGAAAGAACGAGGATTATGACTTGTGATATCAATACTACAATACTACGGCGGAAAGGGACACAGGGTAAGTATGAACCAACGCAGAGAAAATAAACAGAATAAGCCGGCTCACCCAAAATACACAAAAGACCTCGAAGAATGTTTAATAAGATCATTAGCGCGTATCCCATCATCCGTCCTAGGAAACGTAATCCCGAATCCCACAGCAACTGTTGTAGATTCCGCGAGAAGGAGGAATATGAACCCGATTCCAACGTGTTTGTTTTTATTGTAGATTGCGTAAACTGCGAGCGCCGTGAGTTCGATTATAGAAAATAGATGGGAGGGGGACTACCACGAGCCATCATAACAATCTCAGCCCCAATCATGATCATAAAAACCAACAGGACTTGAATACCGAACCATACTCGCAACACAGATTTATGAGCGAGTACGAAGGAAGGATGGTAGGTGACACGGAATTCAATCAGTCTGTGCGAGCTACACGTAAAAAAATCATCAGTCGTACTCGTTATATGTTGTATAATAGAGACGGAGGGGAAACTTACATCTGAGTAAACAGAGAGAAATATCTAGCGAATAAGAAAGCCCATTTTATCCAAGACCTTGAAGGCTTTGACCAGATGTATTCAACTTCTTGGTCGAGTGTAATGCAGATATCCCTATAGCGTATCTTAGGCGGGGATTGTGGAGGCGGAGAAGACAACATTGGCTAACCAGAGAAGGAAACACGATGCAGAGACTAAGTGTTAAGGAAGGGTGAAGTGTATACGCCTGAGAGCGAGACTCAGATTGAACACTTACGCGAGGCGCGTGAAAGGTCGCTAATAAGCCTCGAGACCATGAAAAAGGCCTACGGTTTCTGCCAAGGATTGGGAGGCAAGGCGAACAGAGCGCCTTGGAGAGAGAGAGAGAATCGTCGTGTGGTGGTGGTGGTTAATGATAAAGTGAGGGAAAAAGGAATTTTGGGAAGTCGGTGATGGGAAGATGGTGATCTTCGCAGGGCCGGTTAGTATGATAACCCGTATGTTTCCTCACACGCATGATAGAGTGTACCCGTTCACAATATAATAGTACCTGAAGTTACGATTTCGAGTAAAAATGAAGGGGTATACTGGTAACCATCGGAGGAGCAAGATATCCGGCCGGCGGCAGTTTGCTGGATCACATGATGACTTGGACCGCTATCCTTCAGCACCTTCGTCTTTCGATGGTTGTTGACTCTGAAATAGTCTGTGAGCTACGGATTGGGATAGAAGAATGTTCAAAAAGATGTTTACTCGACTCCTCTAAATGGTATATTCTCCCACCAAATCTGTAGCTATTTTCTGCTGATTCTTTCAAGGCTATCTGAACTTTTACTTTCAATTCCAAGTTCAAAGCGAAAACATTCGAATTTTTCAACTTCAACTCCAGCTCGAAATAGAAATAATATTCAAGATTCTCCAGTTCCTACTCAAATTCAACCAGACTCTCACCGACATCCACACGCTCCAGCTCTTCAAAGTTATATTGCAGATATAAAACTTGAACAAATCGAGTCCGACCAACTTTCAACCGCAAAATCTCTAATTCAGTTCAAAGATTATCAACAAATTCCTTCTTTCTTGATTGGTTGTACAAGTTCAAATGCAATTTTTCTTTCACTTTATTCTCAAATTCTCGCCTATGAGCTCCGTTCAGGTCAAAATTGGCACTCTTTCGATCGTAAGCCTTCCCTTGTTCCTCCATACTCACCCCCCTTGAACTTTCGCTAGACAACCGCCAACCGATCCCACTAGACCTCGAACCGAAAATACAAATTCTACTATCCCGAGTAGCGGACACTACAGATCCTTTCTTACTTTACCTGTCTGTCCGTCTCCCTATATCGTCCACAAATCGCGTAACTGAATATTCTCACCCCAGTAAAGCGTTATTCTATTCCCGTCTTGGTCTACGCGAAGAAGCAATCGAAAACTCCATCCTCTCCATTGCTGGATTTCCATGGAATTGGGCTTCGTGGTGTTTACTCGCAAGTTGTATAGACGACGGGGAAGAGGTGTGTGGTTACTTCGCTACAACTCTCAACATTGTGCTGATTGCTCGCCTGCAGCTCTCATCCCTAATCTCTCTCTTACCACTCCCACAAACCCACCCTCTAGTCCAAATCTTTCAAGTCAAAACATTAATCGACCTACACATCCCAACAGACAACGAACTAAGTCTATGCGATCAACTCGTTCATCCCGACTACTTTCCAGGAAGCTTGTGGATTATGAGCCTGAAAGCTTGCGGGTTTTTCTATATGCATGGTGCGAACATGGTCCCTCTTCTATCTTTAAGCGCATACACTCAAAAGAGCTCACATCCCCCGCGTCACCAGAATTCAACCAAGCAGAATCCCAATTCGACAAAATCCTCTCTTTAGATCCACAACGCGTCGAAGATATCGACATTCTTTCCAACATCCTTTACGTAACGGACAACCGTCTCAAACTCACCAAACTTGTCCATTCCTTCATCCCTCTCGGTGAAGATAAACCCGAGATCTGCTGTTTGCTCGGCAACTACTACTCTCTTCGTGGGGAACATCCGAAGGCGATCAAGTATTTCCGGAGAGCGGTGGAGTTAGAGCCGCGGTTTTTGAGTGCTTGGACGCTCTTGGGACATGAGTATGTAGAGGTTAAGAATAGTCATATGGCTATTTGGTGTTACAGGAGGGCTGTTGGTGAGGAGCAAGCGTTTCTATTTTACTGCTGGCTAATCATCCATCCCTACTGTAGACTCGGATCGGAAGGATTATAGAGCGTGGTACGGGCTAGGACAAGCTTATGAGCTCTTGAATATGCATCAATATGCATTACATTATTACCAGTTTGCTGCTGCGTTGAGGTTCGTTTCCGGCTTTCTCGCTTTTTTTTCGACGATGTAGGGTTGATGGTTGATTTTTCCAGACCCTACGATGCAAGATTATGGCAAGGTCTTGGTCAGTGTTATGAAGAGATGGGAAGGTGAGACTCCCTCTCGTTGTTCTTTTCGTCGCGTACGTATCAAACGTGTACTCATGCCCTCCTTCCTTTTGCTCTTCACCTTCACCCTCCCGAAATCGTATTATGCCAAACCATCCCTTTAAACCATCCCCCACCCCCTCCAACGTATACACCTCCTGCTTCCGCCGTTCGACACCCGACTGCTAAAGACTACGGGAATCCATCGAATGTTATAAACGCGCCTTAATCTCTACAAACCCCCACGAAATCTCTCTCAACATCCTGTTAGCCAAAGTTCACAAAGACCTGGACGAAATTGAGGAAAGTGTAGCGTATCATCGGAGGGTTGTTGAAGTTTGCCAGGCAGATTGTGAGTTCTCCACCTACTTCCGTGCTTTTTCGGGGGAGCTGATGTCCTCCCCTCTCCCTACCTGCACACCTTACAGTGCGCCCAATACACGAATACTCGAAATCGGCACTCGAAGTTGCAGAACACCAGTTGAAATTGTATAACCTCTACGTTCAGCGGGTTTTCGCTAAAGCCTCCAAGACCAAATCTGATTCTCCATCTGCCTCTGTGCCTTCCACCTCTGCCCCCATGGCTAGCAAAGACATTGGCAGCAGAGAACCTTCCGCCTCTGCATCTGCCGCACCCAAAGCTCAAGGTCTCGCAGACAACACCGCATCCGGAATAAGAATCGGACGGTCCGAATCCGACAAAGAAGCTGAAGAAACCGAAGACGAGGAAGGTGTATCCGGAGGAAATTGGGACCTATACCTAGCAAAAGAATACATACAAATCGTAGCGAGGAGTAACTCTGAGGAGGTTATACGGTCTGCGGAAGTTTTGAAGGAAGTTTTGAGGGCTATTGAGGATTTTGAGGAACGGGAGCGGGGGAGGAGGAGGAGGAGGGAGGCGAGACGGGAGAGGGAGAAGGAGAGTGCGAAGCCAGAAGAAGAGGAGGGAGAGGGAAAAGATAAGGACGCGCGGGGTCGTGGTGGGGAGGAGATGGAGGGGGTCGACTTTCAAGGAGGAAAGGGAGGTGAGTAGGGAGATTCTAATTCGGAATGGGGGGACGTTTTAGATCGTACATGTAGGATAGTTTTTGCGCACCCGTTCTTAGTGTGTTTTTTTCCCCCCCATGTTTCGTTGCCCAGCCCGTCCCACTGTAAGTAGCAGAAATAAATTAGGTGGTGCAACTACGCCGCAGTAGTGATAGCTCAGTCACTGGATGGTCAAACAGCGAATCGAAGTCTTCACCTGTTCAATGTTGAATCTCGCCACCACTCAACTTCCTAGTCAACATCGATCCCTTTTCATACTTCGGGCTTAGATTTACACCACCTTACTCTGTTCCTTGATAAAGCAACCAAAATAAATTATAATTAGCTGAACGATTTTGTTCTGCAAAAAATTAGGACCGCTAACTGTTACTGACGGCGACTCATGGGCATTTTGGATTGATAATAAGTAATAAAAAAGGCGTCTCGGACATCATACCGGAGAAACTCGATGCTTCGTTACTACCATGAGGTAGCTGGACCAAACGCTCGCAGTCGTCACAGTCTTCCGTTTCCATATTTACTCGCGGAACCGATATCCAGAACTCTCAATCGTAATCCAAACAACGAGCTTGAATTGATTCAAGGTACGGACAAAGAAACGGCATATAGCTTTGTCGCGTTCAACTCCCTCAACCACTCGATTTCTTATTCTTTATGCTGATTCTGTGCTCGCTCTAGCACTCGATAAAGACGGCTTAACTCACCTTCTCATTCATGTCACACAATATGAAAGACGGCAAATAAATCTTGGTCCACGCTCTGAAGTTCAACATCCGGAGAAGGAATACCAAGTTCTATCACCTATCACGTTTGTACCAAATGTAAAAAGGAGCTTGCAAAAGAAGATGGAAAAACTGGAAAAACAAGGGACCTCCGCTGAGGCTGAAGCGAGGAGAGAGCATGGTTTTTTTAGGTGTTTGTATGAAGATGGACGGTACGTTTCGCTAACGCTGTATTTTTCTCGTCCAGTGTCCATGCTATTCAAAAGTCCCAAATCTTACCATAGCTGTCGTTTTACAGGATGTACAAAAGGATAATCTTCAACGAATTAACCCCACAAGACTGTACAAGGTTCAAAATACCCCCAACTTCGATACCCATTGTATCTTCAACCAAAGTTATCGCGTTTGCCTTCATCCCATGGGACGGCGACTGGTCCGAAGACGCTAGGGATACCATTATCGACTTTGGAATCGCTTCTGCGCATGTAAATGTATCACAAACGGAAAGAAGTTTGACGCCCGTAAGAGAAAATACGATAAGGATCAAAAATGGAGACAAGGTGAGGCACAAGTTGCGGAGGACCAAAATCGTAAGTTCTGTTCAACTTCTCTGTTTTCTTCTTGAGTTGTTCGATATTCTCTGCTCTCAGTTGCTAAACCCTACAATTCGTATAGGACTATCCATCTAATCCCACCCAAACGGAAACTTTGAGTCCCTTGGAGATTGGACCACGGCTCAAAGACTACTTCACTCGATCCGTTGCAAATAACCCAGTTGTTCTTCTTGTGAACGATGAGTCCCGAACGAAGAACATCTTGAAGAAATACGGGATTGATACGCAGGAACTTGGATGGAAGAGTGGGTTGAAAGAATTGTGGCGTTTTGGTGAAATTGAGGTCGGTTTCATGAATCAGTCACTTTGTTTTTTTCTTACGAATATTTCCAACGCTTCCTCAATTTCCCTCCCCCGACCTCCTGTTTTTGTTTAGTCTTCGCGGTCCCGGTCTCGGTCTCCTTCAAGAAATCGTTCTGGTCGTCTTCAAAGAGAACGGGACTACCATCCCTCTTCTATCTCTCGGTCTCGTAGTCAAGGACGCCCAAATAAGATTTACCTCGTGGACATCAAGGGCGTCTACGAACAGCTCTTGAAAACACGTTTGAAACCAAGGGATGAAAGTGAGAATACGAGAACCATGGCTGAGAAAATGGGAGTGTCGGTGTTGGATGGATCAAGTGCTGCGTTGAATGCAGAGTCAGTTTCTTTTTCCCCCTTCATATCAAGTCCCCCCAGCTCTGACCCGGATCGGTTAGAGTCCTCATCCAAGTATTCAGCAAGATGATTAACGGCACGTCTATTGACGAAGAGCACGAGGTGTTACAGACTTTGCCTCTTCCTCCTCCTCCTCCGGCTACCAGTACGACCGGAACTCCTCAAGCGAATCCTGATGCTTCTGATAGGGATGGTCCTGGTGTAGGAGACGGGAGTGACGAGGAGGGGGACCCAAATTTCATTATTCAACAGGAGTCGTCGGTGGGCGCTGCTGTCGGAGGCGGTGGGTCAGCAAACGTCGTCGAGGAAGATTTTTCTGACTATGGGGAGGATTCGGATGAAGAATACTAAGGAGGTAGTCGGGCTACTTACCAAGGTAGATACTACTGATAGACTCGGACCTCAGGCTCGGGAATAGTACTCACTTGAAGTACTGACAGATTTGACAATCGATGCTTTGCTTGTCAACTTGGTGTGAGGATCTATTATACTCAAGATCGGAGTTGAGTCACTAACCCAGCTTTGTTGACGCTCATTGGTGTAATCTACCGACGAGTGAGTACCAAATGTTGAATTACATCTGATATTCTCTCTCCGACACATCTGCATAGATCAGAAGTTCAGGGATGGGTAGCTGCCCCCCGACAACGTCGCAGAGATCGCTTCATAACTTGGTTGGAACAACGTACTCCTTTGACCTCTTGGCTACCTACTCCAAGATTTCGATCGAGACGAGCGCTTGAATCCTTCGAGGGTAAAAACATCGACAGACGGTCGAAATGGTCAAGCTGTTCCTGGTTCCGGGGTCCGGATCCATTTGGAAACCCAAGACCCTCCACTAAATCGGAAATTAAGGAATGGGTACCTACTAGTAAGTACCAGCTGTCCCGACAACGTCGCATCTAGGGACACTCATAGCAATACTTGCATACTTGCGCAAAGGGTCGCTCGAGGCCGTTCGATATCTTGGCCCCCACCATTCCACAAACACCGAGATTCAATCGACCGTGAACAATACAAAGTACTCAATATACTGCATTGAACGCGCTTTCGGACCAGTCCTCCTGCCATTTCAGGTTGCCGAGATCCAATAGCAAAAGTCCACCCGAGTACATACTTGCAAAATTGAAACCACCGAGTCCGACGTCGATTGTGCATATGGGCCACAACTGACAGGGCCATTGAAGCAACTCCTTTGAAGCAAAAAAGCTGTTGAGGGTCTCTTCTATGTATGTAGATCTTTTCACTCTGGTACCCGTTAATAAAACTCTACCTGCAATCACCATATGCTGTCGGAACAGAAGAATCGGTTGCGCATGGTATTATTGTAATATATAAATAGTCGTAGGTGAACGTTTCGGATCCTCAATGATAAGGTAAATAGAACGTTAAAAACGAATACATATGCTGAACTCGGTACGACGATCCGAATACAAGTTTGTGGCTTTAACGCCGTTGGAAAGTAGAGCCCCACTTTTTTTTTTCAATGTTCACGGTCCACCCTGAGCCTGGACGGTATTGGTACTGCTTCCATTCCCTTGACCACTTTGCTTTTTCGAAACACGACGTTACTCCATCAGAATCAGGTGTATTCGAACGCAACACAAGAACAAGGAACCAAAGAAAGAAAATAGGAAATACATCCCCATGGGCTTTTGCGTTCAATACAGCTCCACACTGGCATAGTCCGATGGTTCCGCATAGAGCTATGGAAGTCGAAGTGGGAAAGGTTAAATATTCGATTTGGAAATCGTGAGCAACGTGTAAAGAGAAGACAAAGTGAGACGAACTAAGAAAAACCGACTTACGAGAAGTATGCTTTCAAAATTCAGAGCTTGCATAAATCTAGCTTGAATATTCAACGATCCGATGGTTAGATCACAGCCCACTTTGGACATGGCAAAAACGTGGGGAAAAACATAAGATAAAAAATTATAATTTCAGTTGTGGATGGGGGATCGAAATTTCTCCACCTACTCGTAAGGCTGTTGATCGTTCAATCCCCATCGAGACGAGACCCAAATAAATCGGAATGATCATGATGACGCTTTCGAGAATGATTGAATGATTGCATAGCTGGGCTGAAGGTCGGCATACGGTTCTCTCTCAAAAAAAAAGAAGAAACCCGCCTGTCCAAGACGTCAATTTGACGCCAGCACCACTCCCCGGCGCAGAATACATCAGTTGTACCCCCGCATCCTTTGGCTCCAACCCACAGACAACAGTCGTGAAACTCGCAACGAAATAAAACATGACGATCATGACGATTCCCCTTGCGAATGAAGCAGCTTTGATGGCTACTACGTCGTAGCTCTGGAATACGTCTAGTGGGACCGTTCGGTACGTAGTACCTCGGACAACTTGTCCCGATGGTGAGAGAAAGTTTTATCGAACTCTTGGTGCTTTCCCAAGAGATGCTGCCAGTAGATAAACGGTAGAACGCCTATGATGAAACAGACAATGACTTTTGGAGAGATCCGACCCTCACAGAAACCGCCGCTAAGACCTAGTAACACGGGGATACCAGCACATATGAATAGGAGTGTGCCAATCCAGTCGATAGAAAGAATGGGTTGGTGGGAAGTCCAAATGGCTCGACGACGGACAAATCCTTGATTTAGACCTTTTTGTAAATGAGGACCATTGCTAGCGTACATGAAGGTAGTTGGCAATTATAAGGGAAGAGAAAAGGGAGAATACTCACTTTCTCGTGAAATTACATCGGAAAGAAGATGAATCGATGACCTCCAACAACTGAACCAACAGGAGAGCCAATGGCATATAGTCTTAGCAAGCCTACGGCAGTGCGGCTCTAATACCGGCAATTGCACGGCCCGCTAGCATCATCCACAGTGCTCAAATTTAAAGCACTGTGAGCGTTGCGGGGAGTGAGTTACCTTCGAGGCAATTGAAAATAGACACGCACGACATGGAAAGTAGACACCAAAATAGAGAGTTACATATTCCCCAGACAGAGGATATTTTTCCTAATATTAAGGGAAAATTTCATTTACTAGCACAACTTGAAGTCCGACTCCCCATCATTATTTCTCGCGACGGCGATTGAGGAAGAATCCTGTCGGCCTTGGCTAAGGCAGTTTTGCGGAGATTTTCAACTTTTATCCACGAACGTTCCACGAGCTGACGCTCACAATGTTCTACAATATAACTAAGATCATAAATACGTGTCGACCACCGCTCAAAACAAATCCACCGACCCCCTCTTCGGTGAAATGACAGCTTCCACCTTTGACTTCATTTCAAACAAATCTCCAGAACTAGTAGCAACCATGTCCGTATCTTCATCCTCTACTTTCGCACCGAGCAACACTTCAAGATTCTTCGATGCCAATCCGATCGCTTGCTCTTTGCTCAATTTACCGTCCGCTTCCAAGGATGCCTACCATCGATTCCTCAGGACTAGCACAATCCACAAGTGAAAAATAACTTACCCAGGCAACATCAAATCGTGTACTCCTAGCACTCCATATCTCTAGATTCCCAATACCAACAGTAACATTCTCAGCCACGAGTTTAGTTATCGCACTGTGTTCTGTGAGTGGTGGACCAGCAAGTCTAGAATAAAACAGTCAAAGACAAGTCAGAATTCGAAAGGAGAAAAGTCCCCACTCACATCCTCTTATCTTCCCAAGCATACGGGAAAGGTCTCGGCGGATTCAAAATAACCCCAACCTCAGCTTCACCAAGTTCTTTCGCAAGCAAATGTGCTTCCGATCCACCTGTAATGGTAAGTTTAAACTGTATCCTCTTCTGATATTCCAACTCCTTCTTGAGAAGTATAAGCGATGCAATCACATCCGCACTATGCGCTTCTATAACAAGCGGAATAACTCCCTGTATTAATTTTCAGCATGCGTCAAAAACCAGTAGGGGCAGAGAACTTCTTTCACCTGAAGTACCAGTTTAAACTGATCACCTAAATCACCCTCAGGCGGATTCAACAACAGTCTACGGAGCACAGCAATCTGAGTGCTAACACTAGGCGATCCAAAGTGTCGAACGGAGAAATGAAGTCCAGTAACGTCTTGAACAATAGCACCCTTTTGCAACTTGTGCGATGCACCCGTCGAAAACATCGTACCAAGCCCAGAAAAGAAATTTCCATGACTAGGAGCTGTAATCGCGGACGTTACACCTCCTCGGTATGCCAACCTGATGGAGAGAAAAGAGTCAGAGTGGAGGTATTGGGAACAAGAAGGGATACAAACAAGGCATCACGAGTATCAAACTGTAACCCGTCAACCGCTCTTACGACCGCAGAATCACCCCCAAGAATACTCGGCACAGACTTCGCCAAAGGATCAAACACGTCCCCGTCATTCGTTGACGGTTCTTGGTTCATAACCTCCAATCCAAGTGGTGTACCAAATGAGACAAGAGCCGGGAAAATAGATCCACCTCCCAAATCAACAACCGACGTATCCGGATCTTCAACGAAATGGTCCTTCACGCATCTCCCAAAACAGGTAATCTTTCCATCACGCACAACAACCTCCCCTAGCGCCTCCTCCGAAGACGAAAACACTTTCTGAACGCCAGCTCTCGATCTCATAAACACACTTTTCACGTTGGTGAATACGACGGACGAACTCGATTTGGGTGTCAACGGTGGAAGCCCTTGATACTTCACTGCCTCGCGTGCTTCCTTGTCGAAATTCGGAACTTCAGGTACCTCTTGGAATGCCTCTGGCTTGCGGGCAACGTATGGTCTCTCAAGTTGCGGGATACCATCGATAAATACTTGTACTGGGGTTGCACCGAGGGCTAAAGGATGGGAGTCCCATATGACCACGTCCGCATCCCAACCCTTTTTTAGATAGCCTATACGATGGCCCATGCCTGAAGAACACAAAGGGAATCAATAGATACTTCCAAGGAACAGGAAGGAACGTACCCATAACCTCGGCAGAGTTACTTGTAACTGCTGCTATCGCCAAATTATGAGGTAGTCCATAATAATGCGCTTGCTGTGCTTCATACAATAGGTGTCGTGAGTCTAGTACCGGGTGGTCACTCTAACATGTATCGTCAACAAGTTGGCCGATCTACGAAAAGTCGAAACGACTTTCACCTTCATAGTGACTCGGATACCATTCTCAGCTAAAACTTTCGGTGCAAATTCCGACGCGCGATACGCTTCTCTCTTGTATCTGTAAGAAGGCCGGGATCGGCAAGGTTCCGCTTAAGTGGAAGTCACGATGCGTACCTGGCATTGGTAGCGAACAGCGCCACGGCTGGCGTATTCCCTACGAAAGAACAAAGTTGGCGTGAGCATACTCCTCAAAAGACAACCTTACCATAAGCCTTCTTAAGAAGATCCGGAACAAGGTACGTTTCCATCGCATGGTGAAACGCAGCAATTGGGAATTTGAATTCGTTCGACACCTGTAGCTATAATTTCAATGTTATCTTAGTTGGAAAACCACAACCAACTTACTCTAACCAAAGCATCGAGGTCGACCGCTTCATAACAGTGGACATTGATCTATCCGTGAAGAAGATCCTTTAATCAGAGTAGGACCCGATCTGAGCTTAAAACACACCTTTACACGGCCTCGAAGTACATCAACTAGTGCTTCCCATTTCAGATCCTCAGGAAAATTACCCAGTCCTTCAAAATCGCCTGCCTCTGCTCTGTCACAGAAATCATCCTGTTGTTTCTTGAGCAGTGCGGCCTTGTTATAACTACGAGCGAGGAGTCAAAAGGTGTTGTTTAATTTCGGTGAGACCAACTCACGCTTCCCGGAAAGCCCAGATCGTATCCTTTGATCATAAAGGTGTGAGTGACAAGTCGCATATGAATGAGTTGATTTAGAACCAACCATCCTGGTATCCGAATACACTCGGCCTAAAAAGAACGCGTGTTAGACAATGAAAAAACACGTAAAATATCGCTTCTTACTCGGATTCTCGCCTGACGAGGGAAGATAAGATATAATTGACATCAATCTTCCTGTCCCCTTGAGGAACACGTACCACACGCATGCCTGAAATCAAGGCGTCAGTTATACGCAGCAGACAAACCAAAAATGAGTAACATACTTCATATGACGCCAAGGTCTGGATCGACTCGAATGTCTGAAAGTGGAAGCATTCAAATGGAGATTCTCAGGAGCTTCCAAAAGCATAGAAGTCGGACTACGTTCGTCCGTCTTGCGGAGTTTGATAACAAACGCTTGACCACCTGGAAACAAAACCAAACAAAAAGTGATAAACTTCGAAGAAACGTTGCAAAAAAACACGCGTAAAACGCACCAATAGCATTCGCCGAACCAGGTAACACAAGCGAAGTCGTAACCCCACCCGAAACTGAAAGCTTATACGAATCATCATGAGTATTGAGTCCGTCCAAGGAGCGCATCCAAGGGGAAATCGTCCCTTTTAGCGAATTATCATCTTCGGAACCTTCCAACGCAGGACTAGAAGAATCCCCAACATGACTATGCACGTCAACGATTCCAGGAGTGACATATCGATGTTCCGCATCCACAACGACGAGCTCTTCTTCTCCATCTTCGTACTGAGATAACACTGACTCAGGAACGTTTCCCAAAGCTTTTACAAGACCCTTATCAAGTAAAATATCCCCGAAGACGACTAGAGTCCCGTTCTCCTCGCCCGTCCAGATGTTCGCGTTTTTGATCAACGTGGGTTTGGTTCCACGAACAAACCGGTCGGATTCAGAACGAGAGTGAAAGTCTGTAGGAGGTCCTGCTTGGGTTTTGAGTGAACGGCATTGTTCCAAGATTCTGTGGATGTCGCGTTGTGAGTGGACTGGAGAAGACGTGATACCACGCCGACGAGGTGCCAGTTGGTTGAGCGCATAGTCAGCTCCGAGTAATAGAAGGAGGACAAGAAAGGTGATTCCAACCGTCCTTTTGGAATGAGAAGAAGGCGTATAGGCCCTAGAGGACCCAGACAGCTTCTCCATTTGTGAGGGAAGGTGATGATGGTAGGCAGTCAATATTTTTCTCACGGCAGTTACTTTATGCGTCTTTATAATTAACTCAAATATCTTCGGTTCGCGGCAGTTTTCGTGGTGGATAAGGTTTTAATGAACGGCCTCGACAGGTATCCTGGAGATTTGAAGAGACATCGTAGCGGGATACAGTGCTCAAGCACCATTTGCAATACAATACAGAAATCTGAGTCATAGTTTGACTGTCGAAGGTTCAAAGCGCCCGAAGGGTCAGGCAAGATGATCACGACAAACCGAAACGGCGAATCAAAGGGGTTTAACAAGGACCATTTAAAGTAACAAAATATCGTTTTCAAGTCGACCCTAACTCTCAATCGTTCTCATCCTCTGAAAACGGGAGGTCCAGGAATAATGTAGCTAGTCTGATCACCATCGCGGAAAATGTCAACAGCAAGGCCGGGGTCAGACCTACACAAAAGCAGATATATGATCAGTCATTAGAAGATAATCCGAGAAATGACATACGCCGAATAACCGCCAGGGAATTTCACAGTTTGCGTTGGTACAGCGGTTCCGGATCCCGTAACTTTCAGCTGAGCACAATTCGGGTAGAATTGTGGGATTTCAGGAACGTGAATCGCAATAAGCTAAAAGATGGTCGAACTATGGATCAGCCAAAAGGCAAAACACAAACGTTGCACGCGTACCTCATGCCTAATCATGTACTCGCCAGGTGCGATGGAGGCGGGAATAGTGGATGTCCTAGAGGAAGCCCCGAAGTTAGATCCGCAGTGAGATGGAAGAGGAACAAACTAACCAACTATTGTTGTTTTGGACAAGCTGACCCATTGACCATTCTCCAGTAGCGATGTCTCCGGAGATTAATCCAGCTTGGTCAATTTTGAACTGTGTTTTCCCGCGTCACGACAATGCTCCGTAAATGGTCCATACGTGATAAGAGGCACGTACCCAATTCAACTCGGATGTATCGGCCGATGTACATGAACCAGAGCATTTTGCCATATAGACGAGGACGGGCTATGAAAAGCAAAAGCATGAATAACCTTGCCATGACAAAGTGAGGAAAGACTAACCCCGATAGTATGGGGCCAGGGGTTCCAGTAAGCAGTTACTGAAGTGCCCGCTGCTACTGTCGCCGACAGCTGTTTCTTCAAGGATGCACCATTAATGTTGCACGAGAGGCCGGCGTCATTCACGTCGGTTATTGGGTCGTATTGGTCCCATTCACGCTTTTGACAAAGGTGAGATACAATGACAGGGTTAGCCGGACGGATATTTACCTGGATTGACGTTTGTCCGGTCGCAGACGTATATGGGACGAATCTGAACGGTCGAGTAAGCTCACGTGTGGTGGTTGGTCATTACACACATACCCGTTGTACCAGACGTTCCCAAATTTGTATTGCAAGACTCCGCCGTGGGCAACAGCCTAGTGGGCCGTCAGAGGTTTTGTCAGATTAGCCAACTACAATCTAAGAAGAGATATCGAAGCCTACATACCCGGTAGACGAGAGATCCAAGGATTACAAGAGAACCAACGGCGATTGAAGATCGGAACATTGGGCTTGGCATCTCTTGAGGGAGAGGTCCACCCTTTTATATCGCTTTGGAACGAATCTTATCGGACGACGGTGGAAAGGCGTGAATAGCAATGGTTAATGTTCGGTCGGATTGAAGACGGCAATCCTGGCACGATGAAGACGGATGAATTGTAACTCTGACCAACATTCGGTGGCAGGGGCAAGAATATAATTCATAGAGCTGGCAAAGTAACGTTAGCTTAAATATAGCGCCAGTTGACTGTCTTTGTTGATATCCATGCTGGTGTGCGGTGAAATCCCACACGGATCCAATGTTCAAAAAGGCAAAGGTCCAGCCGCTGTCGATATCTTGAACAAAAGGTTTACCAAAAATGAAGGGTATAGATAGGCAGGAAGGAACGAATCTGCGGGAGAGCATGCAGTTCGGACGACATGACCGACATACTGTCGGTCCGGATTACTCGTTGAAATGCCGCAAAAATAGCAATATATTAATGAGCTACACTGGGTATATCAACATAACCTGAACACAGAGAAAAGGTACGTACACGCACATCAGTTATCGTGTATAACAACCCGTGACGATTCTGCTGCAGCAACCTGAGACGCTTGAGATGGCAAAGCAACTTCGGTGGTTGTCAGTGAGGTGTGCTCTGCTTGAGGTTCATTTTCATCTTCCGAATCCTCGTCTCCCCCGTCCTGCCGCTTGAAAATGAGTTCCTTTCCACTGATGAGCCTTCTTTTTTTCAACGGTGCCTCGCTCCCAGCGACATCCTCCACCTTTCCTCCTTCGGCCGCTTTTGGTTCAGATGGTTTATTTTTCGACCGTTCCTTTTTCTTCTGCCGTTTTGCACGGTTCCTAGCCGTCTTTGCCTCTGCGACGGCTTCTGCCTCTTTCCTTCGCCTCTCAAACTCGGCCGTCTCTGTTTCCTATAAGCACAAGATCTGTCAGTTGAGCGTAAGAGACGGAGTGAAAGAGACATGATTGCACCTTCCTAGCCTGTTCCTCCAGCAAGTTTAACCGCTCGTACTCTCTTCGTCTACTCGCTTTGTAGACGTGAAACTCACCACTTCCTGCACCTGCACTCGAACCTTGAACATTCTTCATCATTTCTCGCGCAGGGCGTATTGTTTTCTCTTTCGGTCCTGCAGGGATGTGAACAGGTTTGGAGGGGTCTTTCAGTAGCTTATCGAGTTGAGCACGTTGTCTTTCGGTGGCATTAAGCACATGTCGATTGGTGGGGCGAGATACATCCTTCTCTGGGTCTGGAGAAGTCATAATGGAGGGTTATTGGAGGTGTCCAAGCCGTGGGAACCTATTACTGAGAACAGTCATGATGAAGAGACTCAGAGGTAAACCAGGCTGGCTTTAGGACATAACGTGCGGTCAAATCGCGACTTCCATGAACACAATGTACACGAATACATCTACATGATTCGAAATATATGAACTCGATCAACCGTAGAATTCATCTCTATAAGCGTCGTCTTGATTTAACGTCTATAGTCCAACTCTCGCTTTGGATCTCCCCACAAACCAGCAGGTGGGGCTGTAACGTCCTTCTATTGTGCAAAGAGAGACCTTCAGAGTCTTCGCAGCATCACCCTATTATCCAGAAGCCCAGAAGACCAATCGTCTTTGAACGCCTCGAAATCCGTCCTCTGAAAGATCTGTTTTCTGGACCAGGAGAACTCTTAATCCCTAATTCTGCTCCAACATATCATCCTATGTATGGGGCGACCGGAAAAACTCGCATCGGGACTGAGCGTAAGATGCAAGACGTAGTCTTTCAGTTCAAGGAGAGTCGGAAGAGCCTACCAAGTAGGGATTTAGAGGTGAGGGTGGGTAACAGAGGGTGACAGGCTATCCCAAGGAACACCATCCCTGCAAGAAAGGTCTAGGAGGTGTCATTCGTGTAACATTGAGCAATTCGCATGCTGGAGTTACGGGTCCACCAAGGTTCCTAGTGACCGCAGGCAAGGCTATGGAAATTTGTACATTTGGATATAATCTCTTGGACCGCATTCATAGGACCGAGAGCCGCGATACCCAGGTGTGTCACCCAATAACAGGGTGGCGTATCGAGACGAGGGGAGGATTTCAAAGGATGAGCAAAGTGCTTGACAGCTGCGGTCAAACGAAGAAGAACGACGCTGTAGAGCGTCGAATGAAAGATGATACGTGGGTGAGTGGAAGTGCAGTCGGGGGAGATGAAACTTGAGACCGGCGCAACTCAGTATGTTTGTGGGTATGGGAAGGGAACTGAGTCAGGGTGTCACTTGTTGAACACCCCATAGGCAACAAGATCAACCTGAAGGGAACGAAGGGGTTGAGGATGAGTGAGATGCTCGGCTCAGTTTGGGATTTTGAATATGACGAAAACAGTGGAGCTGCTGGAGACTGAAGCGACATACGCACGAAGGAGGCGCAACGATCGAGAGCAGGAATGGTAGACTGTAGTTATATTTTGGTTCGCCATGGGCATGGAAAACGATGAAATCCATATTTCAGAGAAAGTCTGTCACTGATTAGTTCGTGCATGAACGATGCTGAGCAGGGTCGTATAAGACTGGCAGACCATTGAAGCCAACAGAGTCTAAGGCGAGTGGATTTGAAGACGTTGTCGCTCTCAACCGCTATTTTTTGCTTGTGACGAAAGTTTAGCGGACCGTTCGGAAGTCGCGGCACGCCGTCCCATCGAATGCAACAATCCACGACGCCTCCGCCACCTCGCATCACCAGTGTTGTCGACTGCGTCCGAGTGGCTCTTTCCCTTGAATCGACCAGATTACAGGGAGTTAAACATTGTCCAACAGCTCTGTACCTTACTGACCAGAATCAGTTGTCGCTGGGGCCTGATACCGTACTACAGCACTACAGTTCAACGGTTCAAAGTTACCTAGTACCACTATCGTTTGCATGTCTCGGAGCTCATTTCATATCTTCCTCTTATTTTTTATGGCGGTGTAGCGATGTACATAATGTCTAAGATGCGATATGTGCAACTTTCTGCCGTTGGTTGCGGTACCACCCCCTTCCAACAAATCGTCGGTGGATCGGTCCTTTCTCCTAGAGAAGTGTCACTGAAACCTAAACAGAGCCTTCATTGGCCCCTCTTCATTTCCGACATGGTCGCAAGGTAACCTGAATTGCCAACAATACCTCTTCCTGAGGGACTGCCGGATATGAGGGTGACCGAAAGTTTGGTACGTGGCTCTGTAAGGAATTCAACTTACGAAGCTCGAAACTTATCGCAAGCGAAGGAAAATTACGAAAAGACATAGGTGGTGTGATTTTGACGTTGTCCGTATTGTCGCCCCCCAGCGAGCACAGGTTCATGTCAGACAAATTGAGCACTAGTCAGTCAAAACTTCGTTGGTGGATGCACCTTCGTTCGTTGATGTTCTGGATGGAAGCGACAACGTTCCACTGATCCTGACTCCAATGTCTCTTTTCAAACAAACAAAGATCAAGACACGCGCACTGTGAGAACGGAACGCAAGCATCATCCCTGATTCTTACTTTGTCTTTCCAAGACCGTGCCGCATCGCTGGGTCTACCGTCCCCGGACTTTTTGTCCTGTGACGAACAATCCACAATGGGAGTTATGCTGGAAGGCTGGAATGTCCCGCGGTCGCTTATCCTCGGGCTCCCGTTGTTTTTCCTGATGTGGGGGTGGGTGCCACCAATGTGGTTCCAAGCCAAAGTCGAATCGCGCGATCATCTTCAATTCACTTTTTTTTTCGAGATTTCTCGACCTTGAAACACAATGACCATGCAGTATTGCAAAATACCCCGTTGGCAATTCATCGGATGTTAGCCAATAGTCTCGGCCTGCTCGCACCAGCTTATACGGCGGGGCTTGGCGTGGCTGACGTCGGGCAAGAAAATGCAGGCACCGAGGACAGGAAAAACGGACATATGATGCGATTTTCGTCCCTGGTTCCAATGCACAATCGTCTTCTATGATCTATGCGTAAGTGGCTCTTACTGTTAAAACGAAATTACCCCGTTCCCGTGAAAAGACCGGACCAAGAGGTCTCCGAGGATGTCGTCGTCGGAGAACGGGAGCGGGCAGTAAGTGGTAGGCATCAGATATCAAGTGTCGGTCGTCGTGGTAAATTTGCTATTGAACGTGATATTGTTTTTTGACTTCAGATAGGTTTCTATTAAGGTACTAGTAACGAAGACGGAAACGCGTTACATGTTCATTTCCTCTAGTTCTTCTAGTGACCAATATTTCTTTAGGTTTTCACCTTTTAGATCGGCCACCTAGGTTTGTGGTTTGCGGCACGAGCGGTCAGTAGGCGTCGATAAGCTTTGATACGGAAAAACGGGGCACCTCTTGATCTAAGTGATTGAAAAGGACATCCCTGAAACTGTCCAGACAAGCGCGCATCTCCTCGGGAGAATAAGTGCTCGGGTCCTTCTTGTATTTTTTTACCAACTCTTGCAGTCTGTCCATGCCTGTGAGAAGAAGTTTTCATGATCGAGTCCCCGGATGTCAAAAGGGCTTGGCAAGAAAAGGAAAATCAAAATCGGAACGAACCCTCATGTATTCCCTTGTGGGATTTCAGATGCTCGGAGTCATCGGCGAATTCTTTCATTTTGATAGCAAGCATCGGGAAGACGTGTCGCTCCTCTATCGTATGGTGCATTGTAAGATCTGAATCGAAAAGAAAACCATAAATTCAACATGAAAACAACACGCAAAGCGGGATACAAACGTTGGTTCAAACGTCGAGCGGAATCAAGATATAATGAAAGGGACCATCCTCGCTTCGTGAACGAACCATCTGCGAGCTTAGATTCCGCGATTGAATAAGTACCGACAATCCCTTGGCGTGGAAAACGTACAAATGCTCACTTCGTATAGAGTGTTATCTATAATTATCCGTAATCTTAGAAGATCTGAAGGATATAGTAAGGAAGAAATCTGACATTCGTCTTTAAACCATTGATGAAGACTGTTCATATGGTCACTGAACTGTTGTATGGGAAAGCATTCAGAAGTCGGTAACCACAGGTGAGAAACAAAAGCCGTACACGGTTCCATCTTCTATCCTCTCTCTTGGCGGCGGACATAACGTTGACTGTTCTGGTAGCTGAAAACCTGGTGATGGGGCTGATACAGCGCCGAATGGACATTTTACCGATTTTTATAACCAGCAAAACATTTATAAGACCCCTGGGCCTTACCACCGGTGTTGTCAGCAAGTAATCCGCGGCCGTGTTCAAGTTTATGTCATAAAGGTACTTTACGCAATCACCGGCGCGTCAGGTTGTTCAAGTCGCGTGATGATTTGACAACTGTGGGAACATCTTTCCCTTTATAATTTTATAATCAAGTGTCGCGTTCGTTTTGTCGGAATTAGAACATTCAACTCGCTACCTTCACACCCCACACAAAATGGACAGAAACGTGACAGATGCAGAACTTGAGGTCCTCGTTCGTTTAGGAGAAACTCTGATTACCATGATCTTGCAAGATGAACCGAATTCTTCCATTAGAGAACAGATCAAGAACGGTGCCCCCCTTTGGTACCAGGATGAGCTTGAAGGGATTTCTGCACTCCATGCTGCTGTTTACATGCAAAATGAAGGCCTGGTTAAATATCTCCTTGCCGAGGGTGCTGTCTGGAATGCGGGTGGGTGAGTGTCGAAACATTCGTTAGCTTTTGGTGGGCTAAAACTTAATCGCCCCATAGTGGATCACCGCAATCATACAGCGGGTGACATCGCCCTGTCGTACAACAATGATAAAATATATACGCTCATTCGTGATCATGGAATTCGTAGTGGTAAAGTGCTGAATTGACGGCTCCGATTTCATTTGTTGATAACCGCCGTTCCCAGAGATGTTGCTGGGCCTTCTTTCTTCAAAGTCTAGACCAGAGACTTCGGCGAACACACTCATTTTGAACAATCTGGATCAAACGGCTGCCAATTCCACAGATTCATATTTGCAATCGAAATTAGCTTTCGTAAATGACGAACAAGGACAGGAAATCTGCGTGGTGAAAGTTGGAGATGAGGAGATCGGAGTAATGATGGGATGGGAACGAGAGATCATGGAAAAAACAGTGGAGGTACTGTGCGAAGGCCACCCCAATCTATCGGGTCTTCGAATACTAAACATTGGCCATGGACTAGGGATCGTGAGTCGATCGCTTGCTTATGGTGCATTCAGACCCTTACATCATAGAATGCAAGATCGACAGCCTATTTCAAGGTCTCTCTGTCTCTCCAGCAATACATTGCATTGTCGAACCACATCCAGACGTACTCCAGTTTATGAAGGACCGGGGTTGGTATAATAAACCAGGTGTAAAAGTCTTGGAAGGCACATGGTAAATTCCCTCAAAATAATTTAAGAGCGACTGGAATCATTCAACCTATACTTACAGGCAGACTCAGATAGATGAACTAGTTGGGATGGGTGGCTTCGATGTAGTTTACACGGATACATTCTCCGAGGACTACAAGGATCTTCAAGATTTTTTTGAGCACCTTCCAGACCTACTTTCCGGACCGGAGTCTCGCTTTGGCTTCTTCAATGGTCTCGGGGCAACGAGTGAGTTTGTAGCCTACCCTTATATTTGACGGCTACCACTCACGTACTCGTCCATGGTTACCACACCGCAGACTTTCTCTTTTACGATGTCTACACTCACCTTTCCGAACTTCATCTGGCGGAGATTGGATTGGACGTCGAATGGCATGATGTTCATGTAAACGATGAGAGTAAGGACCGCTGGGGCAAAACTCGACAATATTTTAGTGCACCGATTTATCGTCTGCCCGTTGGTAGCCTACGCAACTTATCGTAATTGCTTGTACCGATCCTAAAAATACTGGTATTCGTTGCTATAGATATCACAGTTTTGATGGCCAATGCAAACAGTGTGGAGTGAGGCAACTGTTGTTGCACGAAAACTTGATCATCTCTTTTCTCCTTCCTTCCCTCATCGTTAAAGCCCTAGTGGCCACTATAAATCGCTCATTGACTGAGCCAGAAGCTGGATCTTTCTCCCTATATTCGCCCCCAAATTGTTGTAATACCGGGACTGGTTCCAAATGTTCTCAAATACTGCCAAGAGAAGTGAAAACGAGATCGTCTTGGTGAGTGGGCATTTGCGGTCTTCATATCACCCGTCGTATCCATATTATTGCAGTATCTCTCGTCAGGACAACCTCCTCCGACGGCGGTGCCGTTCGAACTTCAGAATTATGTGAGCCAAGGAAACACTTAACACGCTGCAAGTGCCTTATCATAGCTCGGAAGATTACTGCTGCGGAATGGGATTTACGGCTCTCGAAGGTGATCCAAGCATGTTCCCGGTACACGAAACCATGGTTGGAAAGGATCTGGATGGTCATTGCTTTGATGTGAATGGTCCTTGGCATTAACAAGTGAAATTGAACCAATGGAGATATCTGAATTTTACAGCGCATTTATTGCCGTTCCGATTGGTCTACAACCTGTTATTTTCGACGCAGTTTTGCGCCGTGATTCATCTGGGCTGCTTACCGCAGAGAGTGTGGCCAAGGTTTGTGCTGTTCTGTTTGGTTGGTACCCTCTGTCTGATAGGTATGTTCTATAGGCAAAGGTCAAGACCGTTTATTCCTCTTATTTAATTGGCGCGGCCGACAGAACTGACTTGGCCTCAGGGAATTTTATTTGGCATTTTGATTGGCACGATCATCTGTTTCCTGGTACCCATTGCATTGTGGAAATGGACGGTCTGAAGTACAATCTTTTTGTTCAAGAACTGGCGCTCACACATGTGTCTTTTCGTAGGGACGTACCCATCTGAACAGGATGACGAAGAGATGGACAGATGCCGACCGTCAAAAGTTTGGACGGAACGCAGCACCTCGATGGAATGTCAAGACTCCCGGGATATTCAGGTCAAGCATCGTACGTTGTTTTCGGATTCCTCTTTCTTACTCGCGACCGAGTGTGGATGGCACTCAAAAAATGTTATTAATTTTAGGTGCTCTACGTTGGGCTGCCTTCGGGCGCTGCACCATCAGCTTTCCACCCCAACGCGTATCTGCCATCATATGTCAATGCGCCCCGAGATGCTGACGCGGATTATTATTATCCATATAAACCAGAGCCCGGCTTGCCTCGGATGAGCGTAGTGGGGAACGTCCCGTTGTACTTAGACGAAAAGCGTGAACTCCTTTACCAGAGAGTTTGATCGGCGGGAAGAACAGATATACTAGTGTAACTCTTGCGATGGTTTTATTGTTTTCCATCTGTATATAGATTTTCACCAGCAGAATCTGTGTGTAGGGCGGATGACCAGACTTTTGTTTATATAATAAACTTTTGAGTTGTCGGAAATGCTCTACTTCCGCGTCCATCGGTCTTCCCCAGTATTGCTCCCTCCTCGTTTTGGACTGGCACTGCGAGCGCGATTTTCCCGCTTACCGGGCTCCCATCCACCCCCACCTTGAGTAGCCGGAGGGTGCAATCTACGTTCCAGCCGTTGCCCAACGCGTAAGGAGTCTACAAGCTCCTTGGAAGCTAGCCGCAAATGCATAAAGTTGCAGAAACCTCCACGATTACACTCCCCATTTTCATTCTGACGGCAGCACGCCTCACGGAAATCCGTGACGGGGGAGAGTTCTGCATAAAGCGGTCGACCTGAAAGATGAAAATTGGGGGGGGGGGTCATTTTCACGTGACAGGAACACGAAGAAGGGAGGAGAGCTCGCGCACCTGCGTACCAACGATCGTTCAAGTTATCAACTGCGGCTTGTGCCTCTGTCTCCCATTCATAACGTGCATACACATTCCCTATCAGGTGGTCACCCACGTTATCGCAAACCTGATGAAAAAAAAAAAGAAGACAATCAGACATGGAACACCATAATCAGAGGGCTGGCCACGTACATGTAGCTCGAGGAGGTGCCCAAACCTGGCAAGCTCACAATATAGGTCTTCATAAACCGCGTCAAAGCCTTCTTGAAGTTCCTTCTCTGTCAGCTTGCAAACTGGATCGTGAGCGGGGTTGTGATAGACGTTTGGTAAAAGGATGGTTTGGGAAAATGGGGGTCTGATATGTTTTCGAGAGCAGCGGTCACCGTGGCGGCATGCCCCAATCTATACACAGTTCATTAGCGAAATACGTGGTGACATTAGACGATTCTGACCTTGTAGTAGAAGGAGCAGTTGACACGGTCTTGTTCCGTTCCAAAAATATTTGCCTATTCTCGTTAGTATCTTCGTTGTTGAAGCTGGTACATGAGCCTACCAAGTGAGAAGCCATTTGTTATCCGATAACCAGAGTTTGTCGTGGACGTGTTCAAGATGAGCTTTGCTGAGTCAGCGCGAAAGACCCGGGAGCACTTAGGCGCTCGACCCTCTTTGTTTCGCGTACGAGTCAAGCGCGCGTGGGCAAGTAAGTACTAGTCAAGGTTCCAGCTTGACAAGGTTTAATTCACATTCGTCAGTCCTGAGGCTTGAACGGTTAGCCTGGGAGTCATACATACAGCATATCGATAACTTTGAAGAAACCTTCCTCGGACTCGGACGCCACTGGGTTCCTGAAAACAGCCAAGGCCGGTTGGGTCCCGCTCTGGGGTATGTGATGTGTTACTCGAGCACAGTCAAAACGAGTGTAAGGACCCGGGACAGGATGGGTGAACTCGGGGGATTCCACTCAGGCCTCAGATCCCCCAAGTCGTGGTACGGAGTGTGGAGACTGTCGGCTGACGTCCCCAAATTTCTCTGGACCACTGGAAGCTCGAGGGGAGTTGAGCTTTCCCTCTCCAGCAGCTGTCGGAGTAGTCTGAGCGTTGCCCGTTTGACCATTTCCGTCTCATGTCTTATGGTGCTGACAATTTCGAGTGTCATCACACTCCTTTTCTCTCGGACTTCGGCAACATTGTAGGCTTCCTATCAAAGGACTGTCGAAAACTTGCGGTCCACAAGCCCCCCCCTGCTCCAATACAAAGATTTTCTGAGGTGGCTTGCTCCGGCTTCTGATGAATTTCTTCAAAGGAGTTCATTGACCAAATCTAGCCCGTTGTCCTGGTGTACGTGAATCCCTACATATCGGAAACTTTTTTTAGGGTGGCTAAAGCGAGTTTGAAAATCGTGATTCAATCCCACAAAGACGGTCGGTTATTCGGACTTAGAGAACGTTTTGCATGACTGGTGGAATTAGAATTTTCTATCTCAAGCAGCAATTCTCAATCTCTGCGATACGCAATGGATGATAGACGCAGACTGACAGTGACTTAATGTCTTGGCATACATGGATACGTGCGCTCGGTACGCATCTCCTCGCTTTTTCTCACTATCCGAGTGCTGCATAAGCGCTCCCCTGGCACACAAACTAAATGAATGATGGCAAGCATGGGAACAACAACTTTCTGTGTCTGATATACCGATTTCAGTTACGGAAACAGCCGCGATAGGAAGAATAGACGATTGCGACTGATCACATCACAGAACTATGGACCACAATCCGTGTGTGCCCTGGTGGGTTTGGTGGGGTTCGTGTTAATGTGAAAAGAACGGCGGAGGCGAAAGTTAATTTTTTTTCTTCTTGGCACTTTAAGTATGTAATTTCCCGGCCTTCATTTCCAGTCTCCTTATACTGTCCTTCGCATCTTCCAGAGAATATATAATTCGTTCAACAGCTTTTCCGCTGGATGGGGTTAATCCTGACTACCTCCCCCCATAGTCATTTTGCCCCTAAACTCGTCATTCAATTCAATGCAAAATTGAACTTTTTCAAGTTCCTCTAACCTCAGGCCGCCCCCAAAGCACGTCAGGAAGCTGAATTGAGCAAACGGGAATGAAAGCTACGTTGAATTCGTGGAAATTGGCTGCTCATTGGATCGAGTGCGGGGGACGAGCTGAACGTGAAGGGAGAGTTCAACGTAGATTCGAAAAGTCCTTGGCATTCGTCAATAAATGTCTAAATAATTTACATGTACAGGATACAGAGAAAAGAGGAGAGCTACAGTGTATGTCAGGCTCGATGTGGTGTGGGCTCCCACGACATAAACGAGTCATCTCGTACGTAGGAATGCGAGTTTATCGACAACATATCCCATTGTTGACTATCCGATACTGTTTGTGGCGACACTGTTGTGAGGTTCACGTTCTGAGCCATCTTGTGGCCGTATTCGCCAGTACTTCTGCTATCGAAGTATGAGCCAACTTGTGCTTGCCTGGGAATGGCAGCTGCGTTCGCCGACATTGAATAAGTGTCGAGCGACGTGAGACGGTTGCTGTAAAACGAGATAATGTCAATCAGAAAATTCGTAAAGCAACCTGTCATAGACCTGCCTGGTGTACAGATCCAGCTCAGCGATATGTCGATGAAGTGTGCAGGGTGAGCCCATTTGGTGGCAGCGGGATTGAGCCATGATCTGAGCTGCTTTACGAAGTCGCAGAGACAGTTCAAGTAAGGCGTTGTAATTATCAGTCTCTGTCAGACAATTACACCGCGCATTTCCGTCCTTCTCTGAGAATGATTCGCAGTAGAGTAGATCACTTTGACTCCCATAAGAGCTATCGTACGCTGAAACTGGACCGCTGGGATAAGACGAGAACAAGGCAGTAAGATCCAATCGAGGAGGAACCCTTGGATCGTTAAGTAGGAAGGAAGATTCGCTGGATGGTGTAGTACTGCCAGGTGAGGGAGAGCTAAGGGTAGGGGTGTTGATTGGAGGACTATAACGCGCTGGGCTTTGTGCAGTAGGACTCGATCTCGAAAAGTAACCCGCGGGCGGGGTGGCTATTATGGGACTACTACCCGCCTCATTGGATGCCCCGAGTTGAAGTGGCTCATTTGAACCAACAATTTTAGGTTCACCTGTCGAATCCTCTCGGGGTTGCACCCATCGTGGATGAGGTTTGTTCTTTAGCTGGGAGAAAAGATTTGAGCGAACATCCTGCGAAAAAAAACTTCCACTCTTTACCTCTCGGATAACACCTTCCAACTCCGCCACTCGTTTGAGCAGCCTGGAGCTTTCGTCTTGCGGGTCTGAGCGCTGATTGGGATCGTCAACCTCGTAGACACACAATCCAGTCTAGCACGACCTTTTAACGCCTCTGACAACGGATGAGACATCAAGACTTACGAGGCCAAGCTGTGTGCATCTTGAACATGCGGGACGCCTTCTGTCACACTATAGGGTAATATTAGCTCACAATCAGGTCGAAGGAAAGATCTTCTTACCATGCGCTTGGAAGTATGGCAGTTGAGACAGGACTGTGTAGTCCGATTGCGACGCCTAGGCATTAATGAGGATGGAGTAGAGAGTGGAAAGAGATGAGCAACGAACCTCTTGCGGTGGTCACCATCAGCGGCTGCTTTGGCCTCTGCATTTCCGGTGGTCTTCTTCTTTGTCTTGGTGGTTGGCTCGGTGATCATGATGTTCTTGGTTGTAACGGATAGTTTGCGACCTTAGTCCAGGGGCGGTGGTATTTGTATCGAGGATTTGGGCTTGGCTTGGCTTCCCGACGAATGTATTGGGAAGGATAATGGGAAAATAGAAGTACACAATTTCCAGGCGACCCACCCGACATCGAACTCAGGGCCTACCGGAAATTGATCAGTGATCGGAGGACTGTTGTCGAGATCTTGCGGGGGAGAAGATGCTGCCACAACTTGAAGAGTGAATAGTCGAAACTCGCATCAGTCTTGGCCTCTATGAAAAAAGGAAATAACCAACGCACAACTTTCCTTAAACGTTTGTTGTCGGCGCGTGCGGAACCGGATCGACATAGTCAATATGAAGACAATGGACAGTGCCCGAGGTGGCCCGCTGAATCAATGATCTCTGGTTGATAACGAGCCGCCATAGCTGTTGCCAAGAAAAGTACGGCAGAAAACTCAGAAAAATCGAGCGACTATTGAATGCCGAGTGGTAGGAGGAGGCCACTCATTGTATTTTCGTCGAAATATCCTGCCAAGAGTGTTCTGTCCCCAGTCTTCATGGAGTGGGAGTGGTTCATTTTCTCGTATCGCTTTTCCCCCGAGCTTACGACCGTAACGCGTCTGGTAGATCGAGATGGAGCATGCGCCTATCTAAACAAAGTGATAGGTAATGGGAACTTCCGCCAGAGTTTGGTACATTCACATACAGGATGGTCGACGCCAAGCAAGCATCTCCCTGCAAACTCGAGCTTCCTTCGGCCTACCGGTGCGTGAGAGGTGAAGAAGGTTATGTTTAGCTACGGGGACGGATTCAATTGTCAATGTCGATGTCATGCTTGGCAGAACTAACTCAGCGTTCCAAAAGGTGGGCAAAAATTTGGATGTGTGCATGGATAATCCTTCGCCCTCAGGGTACTCGAAGACCATATGTAAGTAAATGTAGCTGTAGCGGTGGAAACAGAAAAAACCTTACCAAAATGGTGGACCTATTATTGTAGAAAAAAACAATTGCTTATTGCTTATTGATTGATGTAAATGATAGAAGTGGTCTGCGGTCCGGGTAAGAAAAGGGACGTTCTCGCTCGTGGATGGGTAAGTACAGACTGGTGCTGGGAGCAACTCTGGTTCTCACGCGTCCGCCGAGACATTACGGCTGCAGACAGGCTGGGAAACGTGGTTGAACAGCGGGAATAGGACTGAGGTTCAACTGGGGCTGTGCCTTCAGCCCAGTGCCTGCGCTCGGATTCGATGCTGCTCTGATTACATCCGAGTATAAGTTGGGATGTAGATAACAGAACGGGTTATGAGATTATTTCCAAAAGAGACGAGCATCAGAAAGAGATAACACTGCCAAAAGTTCCCAGAAAAGTAATCCACCACGCCCGATATAATGCCTTCCAACCCTCCTCTTGAGCGATTCTCTTGGCACAATCCACCAATCCAAGGTATGGATCCTCTTCGTTTCTTAAGCTATTCACGGTTAGAGATATGAGCCCAGATTGACACGCCATACCAAGAGGAACACTTGCCCAATGACATCTTCTTCTGTTCCGGCGAACTCGCTTGGTTCCTCAGCATCACCGGTGATTTCTTGCGATACGGAATTATACTCTGAAGAGGAGTGATTGCGCTGAATCGCCAGGCGTGTCGCTATCACTTCCAGAGGAGTAAGAACCGCCGTGCTCGAAGCCAGAATGGTTAAAAAGGTTCCGAGTTTCCAGTACGAGAGCTCATCGAAAAAGTTCTTGCCCGGGCTCGGTAAGAGAAGTCGACGTAAAGGATTGAGACCCATTACGACAATAATAATATGGGACACTTCTGCTGTCAACAGGCCTGGGGTAAGGTAGAGTATCCAAGGCCGGCGGCGTTCAGTTGGAGTCAAAAGGACCCGGAGCGATTTGGTAGCGTTGAGCCATGGGAGTCGTAGTGGAGTCGTTATTGAGCTGAAGAGTGCATGAGTGCAATGCGGATGGATTACTGTTCAGGGCGCGCACCGATACGTGATAATAGCAGTTGGAAGTGCGACCAACATCATGATTGTGCTATAAAATAACGTGCCGAGTATGGTTGCATCGGGGGAGCTGTACTTTCCATGGGTAGCTTTCGGTGTATCCATAAAGGCGATGATGAGCGCAGTAACGAAGGCGGTGCTCAAAAACGTTGGCACTTTCGCGACAAGGTGTCAACTGAGTTTGTAGCGGATAGGATTTATTCGACTCACTGAAGCCCTTGTATAGCCCATTGACCCCCTGTGATTGCAACGTTCAACTTGGAGAACGACCGACAGAAATTCCGATTGCTGAATTTACCTCAACATTGTAAACTCTCTTCATCATCCCGAAATATGACTGGATCATTGGGCCTGGAGAAACAGTTATTTTGCTAGTCTCAGGGAGAAAAAGATCAAAACCTACCGGTATGGGGCTGGGCACCACCCTCTGCATCCAACTGCAGTCCTTTGGGATTGTAGTTTGCCCTGAACCTCACCAGTACTCCAGTGAGGGGAACAAAGATCGCTAGGCTGATAGCTATCGAGAGAATGATTGCGAAGTAATCAAAAAGCCCAATTTGCATGGTGGAAAATGAAGATGGTGGTAGGCGGTAGTAAGGTGTTCGCTGCTGCGCGTCCTCGTCAGCAACTCGTGGCGGGCGTCAAAGCGATGCCGAGCTGTGCGGCAGTCATTGGCCATGTGACTACGGTTTCGAGTATATAGAGGAAGACAAGGACAAACAGACTCTTGATTCTGAACCATCATCTGTTCCGCCACGTCCGCTATCTTAGTTCTCCACTTGGCCTTTTTTCTTATGTGATTACGACCCCTGAGTTGCCCATTGGTATGTTATTTTGCGGAGTGAGCTTTTTTTTTTCTTTCTTCGGCGGAGGCATGTATTTCCGGTTGACTTGACAAAACCTCACCTATTTCATGGTTTTGTTATGATATTCACTCTACATGCTATTTCAGCTCGAGTGGCCAGCTATCCTATTGGTAAGAGCCATTCTGCCTTCCAATCAATTGCAGAAGTTCAATGTTGCAATATCTACGTCGGGGTCCATACGCAGAATTTTCCGAGGTCATTTAACGCCTACATTGGTTTTTTCTGTATTGCCGGTGACTCGAGGTGGGAAACTATCATCGCAAAGTGGCAGTGATTCTTACACTGGCTCTCCTTGCTCGGTGTGCATTTCAACTCATTCCCTCCCTATGGATGACTTAGTTTTCTACCTATCTGAAGTACCCAGATCTGGAATATATTCCCCGTAATTGGGCGAAGTTATCTCGGGCGTCGTATCTCAGACTACTTGGTTGATGTAGGTCGGAAGAAGCTACTTACGTTCCGATATTTGTGCTGGGCTCTTTGGTTGTCGCGAATTGTTCTGCAAAAGTGGTTCTTCGGGAAGACAATCAAGACTGATTACGTCTGCGTTTTCGCTATTTTTATGCAAGAACACAGTGAAAACTTTGGGGATGCCCCCGAGGATTCTTCCCCGATGCATACGCTCGTCATCCATGTCATTCGGAGACGTTATGTATGAAGTGCGGAGTGGTGGAAGTTGAACGTTTGGTACGTTGTTCTTGCATCCTAGGTCGTCCTGTATTGATCATTGTTGTTGCTATAGTCATTTACCTTGTTCATCGCAACGCCTACTGCTACAGCATTCTACTCTTTACATTCCATTGTCCATTTCTGGTTCGACGTTGTTTCTCAAGACCAACGAGCATGGCGCATGCCGAGCAGTAGTCTACTGTCATCCCTCAGCTTATTCACTTGCTACCACTTGAACAAGCACTTTCTCCACCTTCGCCCTGCGCATCACAGTCTACATGTTTCCCATTGTAGGCGAGCGATGTGATTGGCTTGAATCTTTTCCATGACAATAGTTATGCCTTGTCTCCATTGTACTAGTTAGCCCTTAAGAATAACAAAAGTGATTATTGCCACAATCATTTGGCGCTCCGACGACGTGTGTGGGCCCGTATAATAGAGTTTGTCTGGTCTTTGAAGCCGTTCGTCATCGTCGTTAAGACCCTCAAAATAGGCACAACTCGCTGCTGCCTTTTACGCCCAATTAATTATTAGAAAGCTCGTCGACGATGTCGTCGAGCCACGAAGCAGAAAAGAAGGCGAATGTGAGTGTTTATCTCTTGAGTGACGAGGAAGTGTTCAACATCAGACCTGGACTTTTCCCCCTCTTATCCTTCTCCTACTTACCAGAGGGCCACCGCGCTGAGCGAGCTGAAATCCAAACGAGCAATTCATTCAAAGCAGTCGTCGTCGTCGGTCTCTACCAACCCCATTCAACCGTCCTCTACGCAACCTCCGCCGCAGTCGAGAGATGGCACGGTTTCATCGCGATTTTTTCCAGTCAAAACTTCTCCCAACATCGGCAACGTCCTTGTACCCTCCAGCCCTTCACCTATCCCTCAAAACCAAGGAAACTATCATCCATATAACTATCAATCCTCCGCTGACGTGGCATTGACTTCGGGTAGTAGGCAGGGGAGGTTGTGGGGGTTGCAAGAACATTCACTAGGATACGACCCATCGACTGCCGTCAGTGGTTTCCACAGTGCAAATGGCTCTCGTCCGCCTCTTCCTCGTTCCAATGTCGTACACGGCACTCCCTTGAACCAACCCACTCCAAAACGTGGGGTTCCCGACGTTGCTATTCCGCTCGAATCCCCTGCAGCCATCGACTCACCGGGCTCTCCTATCATTCAAAGAGCTGGGAAACGACGGAAAGTGGTGAATGGTCTCGGTGCAGGATCATCTTCAGATGAATCTTCGCCTGAAATTGCAGGCCCCTCTCGACCGCGAATTGTTAGAGGTCGAGTAGAAGAGGAGAAATCAATCAAGCCCGATCCGTTCTCAAACACTCAGTTTAATTCATTCAAGTTCTCCCATCCCACCGAGTCTCCAGACCGTGTCAAGGCCGCTTGGTTGCAAGCAGAACAAGATCCCACAAAGGCCACCGCCCTCCTCCTCAGCCCGGGATGGTCTCCCATTGTCACCCCTCGAAAACTGCCGCAGGAGGAACGAGGCAAGGTAGAAGCCGTTGTCCAGGCTTCCAAACAACAGCGATTAGCTGTGAAGGAAAAGGGAAAGAAGTCCATGATATACGCCAACAGGATGGACCTTTCGACTTCTAGTACCCAGAATATTCCTACTACTACCTCACAACCTCATAGTGAGGTCATAGATCTTACTGCATCGCCGATTTCTGCAGCTCCCCGGCCTAGGAAACGTATAAAGAAGATGATATTGGAATCAGATTCGGAACCAACGGATAACGAGGACGAAGGCCCTCGAAAGCGCGCTAAGCAGGAGAACTCTGTCGAAAGGCAGGCGTTGACTTTCTTCAACACCAAAGCACCGGAAGCCCTTCAGGAGCTCACAGGTGTGCTGTTCCCGTAATACTTCGACAACATGTATTCACCTGTATTCTAGGTTGCACGGTCGAACAAGCTGAGGCAATCATTGCCAAACGTCCTTTTCGGACGGTGGAAGATCTCAATGAAAAACTCGGACAAGGAAAGAAAAAGGCTGGACCTGCTGGTATCAGCCCTCGCATGTTCGAGGACTGTGTCGACATCTTCAATGGGTACGATATTGTAGACAGTGTTCTTGAAGAATGTGAACAGATAGGGTCGAAGCTGCGCTCCTCCATATCAAGTTGGACAAGTACCCCTACCGAGAAGAACGACTCTTCTGGGAGCGAGGTCGAGGACGGTGCTCTGAGCTTGCGGAACCTGGTGCCTTCGAAGGAAAGGAAGGTGAAGGGCTACTACTTGGATCAACAACCCTCACTGTTGTCAAGGGACGTGAAACTGAAGGATTATCAACTCATGGGTGTCAATTGGCTGCATCTCCTTTATAGGAGCAGTCTCAGCTGTATCCTAGCAGATGAGATGGGTGCGAACTCGCTGTCCATCAACACCTCGAAATCTTTGCTCACATGTTTTCTGTAGGACTCGGCAAGACTATCCAGGTCATCAGCTTTTTTGCGTCCTTGAAGCAGCAGGGTAACAACGGGCCGCATCTTGTCGTTGTTCCGTACGTTCTCGTCATTTTAACTACCTATCATTTGCCTCACTTGTCGATCAACAGTTCATCGACACTGGAAAACTGGTGTCGAGAATTTGCGCGGTTCGCGCCATCGGTTCAAGTACAGACCTACTATGCTGGAAAAGAAGAGCGGGTACGTTTGAGATACGACCTGATGGAAACCCAGCAATATCTACGGAAGGACGGGAAAGGATGGGATGTGCTAATCACCACCTATAATCTTGCCCAGGGAGATGGGGATCGCAAGTTCTTCCGACAAATTGATTGGGATGTAAGCGCATTTTCTGGAGCACTTATTGTTACTGATGAGCACCTTGTCAAGTGTTGTGTTTTTGATGAAGGCCACGTACTGAAAAACTTCCAATCTCAACGCTATAGGGCCCTTTTGAGAGTGGAGTCGAAGTGGCGTCTTCTGCTGACAGGCACACCACTGCAGAATAATTTACAAGAGCTTGTGGTGGGTGGCAATAACTTCTTGTCCACACGCACCCTGTAGTAATAACACGCCATCAAGTCATTGATGAACTTCATCCTTCCCGATCATTTCGCCGGAACCTTGGAGAACTTGCGTGCCATCTTCAAGGTCAAGGGAGACTCCAAAGTTAGCTTGCTCGCCCAAGAACGGGTTTCCCGAGCAAAAAAGATGATGACGCCGTTTGTCTTACGCCGACGGAAAGACCAGGTACATTCCAATCATCCAACACAGGACACCTGATGATCTGACAGCTCTTCCTCCCTAGGTTCTCAATGATCTCCCGAAGAAGACGGAGCGCATCGAGTGGTGTGATATTACTCAACTTCAAAAATCAATATACAAAGAGACTCTTCAACGATCACGCAAGACGATCATCGAAGCAGTTGTCGATACCACAGAATCTGACCAGCCGGGTGGTGCCAACTCCAAGGCACCAAAAAAGACCCGTGCCAGTACGAAACCGAAGGAAAAGCAATTCGCTGAAAACAGTGCCAACGTTCTAATGGATCTGCGGAAAGCGGCCCTCCATCCGATGCTCTTTCGCTCCCGCTTTACTGATGATATTCTTACCGCGATCACGAAACAACTCTTGAAGGAACCGGATTTCAAGAAGCGGGGTGCATTGTTTGAGATCGTCAAGGAGGATATGACAGTCATGACTGACGCGGAGTTGCAACACTATTGTGGCTTGTACAAGGTGACTCCTCTTTGTTGTCCGTGCATTCCCAGTTTACCCGTTCATACCGTTTGTTCCCATAGTCGACACGCAAATTTTTGCAGCCTAGTGATTGCTTTTTGGACTCGGGAAAAGTTGAAGCGCTTTTGAAACTTCTCAAGGAGTATGCAGAGCAGGATAGAAAAGTCTTGATTTTTTCTCAGGTGTGTTATACTATAGTTGTCGCCCTTATAGATACTGCTATTCTCTGTTTAACCCGTGTTGCCACAGTTCACACAAGTGCTCGATATCTTGGAGCTTATCTTAAAGGAACGGAGTATCAAGTACCTGGTTTTGACGGGTTCAACTCCCGTGGATGTTCGACAATCGCTAGTAGATGAGTTCACGGAGGACGAGTCTATATTCGCCTTTTTGTTATCTACAAAAGCAGGAGGTTTGTGCTTTCGAATTCTTTGGGACGGTGTCTTTTTTCCTGACAATGAACGGATTGGTCGCCAGGGATGGGAATCAATCTAACAGCGGCATCTGTCGTGATAATGTCAGTGTAACCCGTATTTTTTCCCGTGTGCTGCATACAACCTTCTACTCGGAAGAACGACTGAACTGATCTTCCAAACTTGTATCCTCAGGTTCGATCAAGACTTCAATCCCCACAACGACCGTCAAGCCCAGGATCGAGCTTATAGGATCGGACAGAAACGAGATGTAGAAGTTGTCAAATTGATATCGCGGGGCACTATTGAAGAAGACATATTGAAACTCGGGGAGATGAAGCTCGCTTTGGACGAAGCCGTCGCCGGTGAGGACGGAAAAGATGACGAGGGTGGCGGTGGTGCATCGGAGCAGGCAATTAAAACGTCGTTGATAAAAACGCTGCGACAACAGTTGATAGATGAGGAGGGGTTGGATTCTTAGTTGACCGATTCGACGATTTAATGTATAGATAGGCTTATTTTTTTTCTTCCTCCTCCTTGCTCAAGTCAACCTTACAGCACGCAGTTTATAACTATGCATGTCGATGATCTAATAGCAATACAAAGTAGATGGGATCGTTGCACTCACGCTAGCCACATCACTTCTCATATATATATATATACGAGTTCACGACTCTCTCTTCCTTCGTGTCCTTTTCTTTTTTTGCAGTACATCTTCCCGTCGGGGCACAGAGTCTAGAGATCCTCCGAGGTATGGATTTGGGGTTGGGGTCCCCTTCACGGGGGATCAGGTGAGTAAAACCGCGGGGACAAGCCCTAGCTTTAATTTCTCGCAGTGGACGGATGCAGTGCTCAAGCGCTCAAGCGGCACAGGCGCAGTACTTAAGATATGACTATGCATGGAACTCGTTAACCTTGTCAGCCAATACCAACGTCCATCAGTAATTCGGGTAAAAAGATTTCGGCCTTTTTTGCGCCCTTTTTAGTGACTTTTCGGGCTCGTAGAGCCCATATGTTGTCATAATGTTTGGATCGACACTCCCATCCCATTGGGGGCCAGGCCAGCCCCCCCCGCAGATCTTGCCCAGCAAATTCTGTCACTAGGTTATGGACACCGCGTCCAATCGACTCTTCCATCATGAGTCATGACCTTGACCACACCTCGATGACCTTGGAGCATTCACCGTCTCCTTATACTGCGTCGCAGACAGTAAATTTTACTTGTACCGGGATGCGAGGACAAGTACAGGACAAGGAATCGCATAGGGGGTCTCGATGACACATCTATCTGGTTAATCCACAACTTCGCCAAGGCGTGGACGGCACAAATGGCTTTAACGTTGTTTTTGCCATCACAATCGGAATCAATCACCCCCCACATCGCCAAACGCTTTACAGCCAAATCGAATACAGGAGTATAACTGAGATGAAGGGCTAGTGAAATTGAGCTCTCCTGTACATTCAGTAAGAGCGTCAACTTCGATACGGTATCTCTGTTGTACCAATTTAATCATCAGGAGTGCATAGGTAAGCGGTAAACTCACTGCGGTGAACATCGTAACCTCGGAAATGGATTAGACACCAATGACCGACAAAGTTCTTCCTCCATATTTCCCGATATCAAGTTTGGCCAAAGGAAGATCGCTGCGAGGTACATGCAGTATGCTTAGTAGGATCAGTTGTTCGCCGGCAGCAGCATTCATATCCTCGTTGATACAGCTTTCCACAAACTCGAGATTATCCGTGGCGGCCTTCCGCTATCCTTTCCTTGTCCTTCTGATCCATTTCCAGACATCACGAAGCGCAACGTTGATCCACGTTTTCGTCCGGACCTTCCTCGATGCATATGACTGGGACAAAGTCAACAATTGCTGCAAAAACTGTATTCTTGATCAGTAACCTGTCTCCTACATCGAAGGGTACTCACATTACAGTTGGAAATACGCAGTTTCAACGCTTCTACTTTTCAAGGTCGCTTCGGGTGGTAAGTCGTTCACCCCAGGCTTGAGCACTGAAAACGGTAACTCCTCTCGAGTAACCTCCTTCGCCTGTTCATGGACGTTAATCCCCACCGCCCTGTTTGTTAAGCTGGATGATCTCCCTCATGATGTCCATGACAGTAGTTCCAGTGAAGGTTGAACGCTGAGGTGTAGCTGTGGTTCCATGCACTTCATCACCAGTAGCAGAATTGACCACGATCGAGTACTAGAGACTCGGTGTAAGATCTAGAGGGACAGAGTTGGGTGGACGCTCAGACTCGGCGCGCCACGTAATAGGTATAAAACCTCGTCTTTTTGAGGTTTTTTATCCGAATCCAACCAGCTGGGAAGACCCTGGATCTCATATCGACTTGGAATTTTTTATTACTGTAGAAACTCTTCCCCGAATTGCATTAGCGACAAAGTCTTGCATCAAGATTGCCGCGTATCCTCTCGACTGTCATAAATGCGTTATAGGTGAATGAAAGAAATCCATTCATATCATGATAGTCTAGCTCATTGCTGGGCCGGGCGATAAAAACACGGACGAACGCTAGAATGCTGCACAAAAAGACTAGCAAAGCAAGTAAGGACCTAGAGGAAGGGGTGAAGAAGGCGAAAGGTAGACGGGGAGCAGGAGTTGGTATATGCGCTCCCAAAACAAGCGACACTACCCAAAGGAGGCAGAGAATCCCTGATCAGCAAGAAACCCTTCGAAACCACCCCAGTCTAATCATCATCAAAGAACAAGCACGCCACCGTCATCCCTAGACACCTCACCCTCCTTCCCCTCCTTCCTCACCAAATTCGCCTTCCAACGAGGCAGCCTATGCATCCAAACCTTCTTCGATTTCCAATGGCTCTCACACATCTTCAAAAACGGAAATCTTCCTTCCATCCGTTCAATAAACTCTTTAACAGCTTCAGCAGGAGCATTCCGAAAACACGGAATATCCTCTCCAGTTTTCTTCCCTAGCTCCACCCAACATTTTTGAGCTTCAGCGTAAACTGCGTATCGTTCAGCGAAAGTGATTGGATTCCCATCTTGGTCTTCAAGGAAATCGGTAGATCTGATGTCTGCTGCTGCACGACGAGCAGCGTGCCAAGCTTTTTCGTACCAATAATTGACGTTGGGGTAATCTTCGACTGCGAATTTGGACAGTGACGATGGTGATGTGGTATTGTTAGATCCGTTAGACCGATTGGACTGGGATTTCGACTTGCTAGCACCGGGACCAGACTTAGCCTTGCTTGAGGAAGAGTCGGGAGGACCAGGTGGTGGCGGGGAACTAGAGGATACCGGTTCCCCGACTGGAGACGTTGGACTTGGGGAAGAAGTCGGTGCACAGAGCGACGGTTCAGGTAATAGTTTCACCCGGCACTGTTCACGTCTTTCAAAGGTATGCGATGCGAAGGTGATCTTTTGAGCTGTGCCGAGTTCTGAAGCAAAATCAATCCAGTCGCGTCCAAGAACAACATCGGTGGCTAGGTCTCTAGTGAGAATGAAAGGAAAAGCTGCATGGTTGAGGTAAATGTCGTCTTTATTGAGAAGGCCACTCTGATCTCTGGAAGGAACTTTAGGGACAGATAAACTGAGGAAGACTTTCTCTTTATAGACTGCCTTGTTGAGAGAATCAGGACGGATGCCCAGAGCAGAAGCGAATGAATGGGAGATAAGAGAATCTGTGGTCGCGGTTGAATGGGTGACAGTTCCTTTCTTGTTGTTGAAAAGATACGGTGCAGGATCTAGAATGGGTTGAATAGAAGCTCGGTCAGTTTCACGTTGTAACGCACTAGCTGAGAAAAATTCTTGTTTTTGAGGACTTGAGGTATTTGTCATTGGCCGAGGATTGATGACGGCAGGGTTAGCGATAGGTGAAGGAAAGGATTTTGAGGAAGCATCAGAATGTGAGGGGAAAGATGGCTCTACATGTTGACCTTTAAATGAAGTAAAACTAGTGGTGGGTGGTTGCAACGAAGTGGCAGGAAACGCAGTTCCAGCGAGACTAGGAGCAATTTGCGCGACAGGCAGTTGATCAGGATCAAGAGAGTGCTGGCGTATCAATGAAGTAACGCTAGTGGTGGGTGGTTGGATAGAGGTAGCTGCGCGTTCAGCGAGACCAGGAGTAACAATATGCGCTACACGGAGTTGAGCAGGGCCAAGAGACTCGACATATCCTGGAGGAGAAGTTGAGTGAGGGTGATTGTACCGCCGCAAAGATGATGGATTTTGTTGATAGAGAGCTTCCACTGTTTGAAGATAGTTTCTGAAACGAGCGTCAGTTCAACTGGATAAACTAGAAGTCAAGAAACTCACTCTAATGCATGATAATGATTCAAAAGCTGTAAATATGCGGGATTAGCAGCGGCAATGAGGTATTCGTGAGGAGCGTTGGCGAGGATCATCATCTCTAGGTCACTCGAGATCGTGGTTCCAATTTGTTGGATTTGATACTGAACGTTTTCTGGTGGAGGTGTTCGATAATCGAGATAGGGATGAAAACGGAAATGAGAATATGATTCTCTTGATCTGGGCCGTAGACCACTAGAGGATTCCTCCATGTCGTTGGGAATCATGGAGGGAAGTTAAAGAGAAGGAGGACATGACACGGCCAACCGTGACGGCTTGCAAAAATTACATAACATAGCCAAGGTCTCCTCAAAATACAAAGCCATCATCGCAAACCTTCCTCCCCCCCTCCTTCACTTTCCCATACGCCTTTACAATACTCTCATCCAACACCTCCCACCTCCTAAGTCTCGTCATACTCTTGGGATCCAAATCGATAATGGTAACATTCCTAGGATCAACCAGCGCAACATGGGGGAGACGTAACAAAGGGATTCTAATGATCACCGAACAGTCTTTGAACGTCGCCGATAAGAGGTAAGCTAGGAGATAAGATCGTATTTCAGATTCTGTATAACTCGACGTTTTCTCTTCCAATTTGGGCGGTGTAGGAGCGGGCAAAAATGGATATACTCTTCCGTCTTCCTTAGGCGGTTCCAATTTCTGTAGTTGTGAAAGGTATGAATCGATAAATTTGGTCCATTCGTCTATTGTGGGTTCTTCCATCCCGAAACCCAGTTCTGGTAGCCCGTTAGGTTCGAGGTTCCGGTTCTGTTGGTACAGTTTCCAGACTTTCCCTAGACCTTCAATGTCTAGCATATCTAGTGTCCTCTGTAGACGGTTCAAAGTTTGAAAAGCAGGTGTACGTGTGAGGAGGGGTATGAGTGATGATGTGAACATTTCTCGGATGTCGGTATTATCGTCGTTGAGTGGTGATTGGACTGTTTCTGCACCGTCTTGATGGGAAGAAGCTAATAGTCCCCGTTGCTAATGAACTTTTCATCACAACATGAAAATACGATAAAAGCACAATGGACGTACCTGGTCCGGGAGTAGAACCTTTCCTTTTACGAAAATCTTGAGATTGTTAACTTTAGCTTCCGACTCTACCCAAGCGTCCCATAACGTGTATAAAGCCTTTCGCACTCGAGGTTCGTCATTGGAAAAGAGATCAAGAGGACAGTAACCTAATGCCACTTGCCCTTGGCCATACGAGCTTTGATGGTCTTCTTGGGAACGAACGAAGGAATGCATACAAAATCGACATGTTTTTGACTTGATAGGACGTGTTGATTCTGAAAGGTAGGTAGGATTAGGTAGGAATGACCACTTGGGCTGTCGAATGCAGAATCAGTTCTCCACAGCGAACGACAAGTAAAAAGAAAACCGACCTTGATCTCCACGCTAATCCCGTTTCCCCCAACTAAATCCGTGGCCAAAACACCTTTCTGCTTATGCACGTCCACTCCTCCAGTCTTCCTCCTCCCCTCTGGCCTTTCAGCATCATGCGCTTTCCCAATCCCCCTCAACCACCGATTCGAATGGAAATGTGGAGGACCATAAAAATCCCCAGGCATAGTCCGCGTTTTTTGTTGCTTGTACGTATACACCCCAGTCTCTCCATCAATAGAAACACTTGGTACAGGATCAGCACGAACGATTACGGATTGAAGTCTTGGCAAATGATCCGATGGGATTAACCTCGACATGCACCGTCGTTGAAAAGATATCGTCGGGTCTTCCTCCTCCTCCTCTGAATCTTCCTCGTCCGTATCTGAAGAATCCGAATCGCGAACACCAACTGGAACGTTGGGAATTTTTCTTAGTCGTAAAACCATCCCATCAAAAGCTGGATTTGGAGGACCGATGTAGGAGAAGACTATCGTTGCGCCGCCTTCAGAGACATACTTCCAGTCGGTTTCTGGGCTCGTGGTTGTGATATCAGATGTTGGAGGCATGATTGTCTGAGGTCAACAAGTAATGGGCGGGGGATAGCGCCCATGGTGACAGGCGTCATCGTTTTACTGTATAGGACACCTACCAATTTAAATGAGAGGAAGGGGGTCGGTACCACGGCGGACCAATTGCTGGAATTTCTCCGCCCACCACAATCTGCTCAAGGGGCTAACGTCCGGTATGTCGGAATTTTTCGGGTGGCCTTATATGTATATGGACTTGTATTCGCCTTTTATAGGCTTTTTACGTCCGATCGGGAGGTCATTGAATAAAAAAAGGGCGTTGCATTGCCCTTAAAACTTCCTTATATGGTACCTTCCTACAAGAACATTTTCAAAGTAATGCCGGTTTCCCCTTGTAGCCTTACTAGTAATTAAAAGGGCATTTAAGCCGGTCTGGAACTTTTCCGACATTTAGCCCCTTGATTTTGCTGTGGTGACAGTCAAATCGTTTTGTTACCATAAATCCAAATTTTCTGTCCAACTAGCCCAGGACCCCTGACAATGCCCTAAAATCTATGAGTCCTGGACCCCCCAAAATGTATCGAATCCCAAAAAGGAAATCCGTATCCGCAATTCGCCCCATACCAACCTCGAGGGGGCCGGAACCTCGGATCGGTCACCCGAGGACCTGTTTCAGCTCTCATCGACATCCCTTGACCGTAAGGACTGTGATTCCAAAAGTACTGAAGAAAAATACGAATCCGGGTTTTGATCCGGACGGGTACCCATACATCCCTCTCTCTATACAGATAGAACTGAAAGTCAAGCCTCAAAATGTGGTAATTTTCTTTGAAAGCTGACAAATCAGCACGGCAGTCAACACGCGTTGCGCACGTCCATATTGTCAATAGCAGGCTCTTCTCGATGGTAGCTTCCACTTCCCTTAGAGCGGTCGATAAACTTACCGTCACTTTCCTCGTCGATAACACTATTGAATGGCAAGTCATATCATTCATTGTCTAGATCTGTTAGTAATCGTACTTAATATGGCTTGCGGCTCTTTCAGGTTCACCAAACTTCCCCCAGGCTTCTCTCATGAAATCAAAAACCATCTTCAAGACAAACACATGAAAATCGACCAACTTACAAATACTCCCATACTCGATTTCGACAAGTTCTGCTGCGGTGAGCTCACTCCCGTTGGAATCGAAAGATCACACTTGGAAAGTTATTGATATCACATCACGGGTGGACTTCCAGGCGCACATGGATTCGCAGCACTTATCGTACGTACTCGGAGGCATCTATAGTCTATCTCAAAATCCCACCGTTTTGCTATCTACCCTTCGGATACAGGAAACTGAAATCGAAGGCGAACAGAGGGAATACACACTCTTTGACACAGGTCCAGATAACATAAGTTTAGTGCGCAACATCTCCGCCATGCACATTCCAGTGGACAAGGTTACACGCGTTATAACCTCTCATTGGCATAGCGATCACACGGGTGGTCTTCTTTCCTTTCTCAAATATCGTCGAGACCACTCATCAGACGCGCCACCCTGTACCATCGATGTCCACCCCGACCGACCAATCGCAAGAGGTATGGCACCAGGTCCGACATACACCAAAGTTATAGCCGGCCTTCAACGAGATCCCGCTCTCGAAGCGATCGAAGAGCTTGGCGGCAAGATTGAGAAGCACGCTGAAAACCATTCTGTCGCGAACGGGACTGTCTGGGTGAGCGGGGAGATCCCGAGGGTAACAGATTTCGAAAGCGAAGGTTTGAAGGGACATATGAGGTGGAAAGATGGGGAATGGGTTTCTGAACCTGTGCGTCAGCTTTAAACCATCCCCGAAGTGGTGACGGTGATCTGATCCTCAACCCTATCCGAATACCCAGCACATCTTGGATGAACGGTATGCAGCAATCGACGTAGCTGGGAAGGGCCTTGTAATATTTAGCGCGTAAGCTTTGGGGTGCGTTTAGAGACTGTTGAGCATCGGAGGTTCATCGTTACCAAATAGATGCTCTCATGCCGGGGTAATCAACGTCGTCAAATCAGCGGTCGATACATTCGCTCGACCAATCTACACGGTAAGATTAAGAAACGCCTTTCTCACCGCGATTCAGGAGAGATAACTTCTCCCTTCTTAGATTATCGGCGGCCTCCATTTGGCAGGAAGCGATATGCTTCCTCGTATTCAACCCACCGTTGAATTCCTTTCCAAAATTCTCCGGCCATCGCCTACCTACATTCTCCCTATGCATTGCTCAGGATTCCAAGCGAAATTGGCTCTTGAGAAGGAACTCGGAGAGGGTTGTGTTCCTGCTGGAGTTGGTATAAAGATTGACCTTGCTGGGGATAGGGAACATGAACCTCGACTTGGTAATGCTACGTATAGGTAAGAAAAACATACAATGGAAAGAAATTATACTGTACTGCCCTTTTGTTCTTGTACTTTGCCACTGTGACGAAAATTACTTCTATCCCTTGAAAAAAAAAAAAGCAGGTCGTACCTTCCAACTCAAAAGCCTTCGTTCTTACGAATAACAATTGATCAGCAAAAAAGAGACCCAAGGTAACCTCTTGCGATCCTCCAGGTGGGGTTAGAGTCGTCGAGTGGGGTATCATGACAACTCTCCGCATTTGTTAGAGTCAGACGATCCAATGCGACACACAGCATCTTCACCCCAGTGATGTTTGACTCCGTAGAAGGACGGCCCTTCTTTCTGGAGTCTGGACTCCAATACCTTTTTCGGAAACTTGCGACGCTCCTCCGAATTCGGAAAAGATCCAGAAGGCGAAGGGGAGAAAATCAGCTTCCATAAACAAAAACGCTCTTCAAGCACCGGCCCCTCTTTATCTCACTATATCTTCAGATCAAGCTCTTGGAGAGACGAGGAATGGCGTTCCGAAATAGCCACGAACGACGTTTGAGGAAAGAAGAAAGTGCTGATGTACCCAAATTCCATATCGTTCCCTTTAGACATCGACCTCGGGCGTGAGACAAGGAGCACTCAGGCTTCAAAAAACGAGTCTGGTTCTTCGGTCGTATCCACTGTCAGCTGGCGGAGGTAGGTAAGATGAATGGTGTTCTCAGTGTCGGGTGAGTGAAATCGTTCAAAGTTGTTGACGACCAGAGAGTCCAGAAACCTCCGGATTCTGTTCCCTTCCAAGCCGTTCTTGATTTCGAGGTATCTGATGCCGGAGCTTTAGTAACTTGGGAATGATAATACGTAGAACGTTCGATGCTGTTCCATGACCATTCTATGTTTGCGTATTATTGAGGAAATATTTTCGACGATGAGAAGTTCAAAATCCTGGAGTGGTTTGTTGACCCGATAATGGGAAGTCATAATCGAATTCCCTGCAACGCGACGCCATTCTGGCCATCAAGAGAAACCTTCTTGGTTAGAACTGGGATATGAAGGGGTCGCGAAGGAATTGTATAAGAAGGTCCATGATATTATAATCTTGAGGGAATGTTGGCCTGATTTTTCGAGATACTCTGAGAGTAGCGGTTGAATGTTGGTTGTTAGGTCTGAATACCCGACTCGTTACCGATGCCACAAGCCTATTTCCTAGAACGAAGAGGCTCTGCTGAGAGTCCAACCAAATACTCTCTCGACGGTCCGGCTCGAATGAAGATTGTCTCCCGAATCTCGGCGGGAACCCTTCGGGTGGCAGATAAAAACCATCTGTTTTTGGTCCATTCGAGCCAGGTTCAGAGTTCAGACAATTCCTTGATACCGACAACCTTAACCGTTTTACTACCGTTTCGGACAGGTATCTTAAGCATGGAATGACGGTCATGCCGAGAAATGGTCAACTGTATTTTGTCGCATAGTGGCTATGATCCCCCGAGCAGCAAGGCTAGCTTCGGTGTCGTCCTGTAAAATTGGGCCAGTGGACATCTGGAAAGAATAAAGTTTTAGGTCAATTGACGATAGATAAAATTCCAGTATGCATACATGGTACTCCAACTTCCAGGAACCTTGAAGGCCCACCGAGGTGGTACGCGTTTTTAAGTCTTTCAACAGATGGTGGTTCGGAAGGGAGCTGTCAATCCTTACCTTCTTATCTAATTTCGTCCTCTGATATCATAGGTGGATTGTCTCTTACGCTCACTCGTTCTCGGACAGGGCTTCGTACAAGTTTTTGAGACAATAGGCGGGGGGAAATCGTGGAATTCCAGATTCCAAAGTTCATGAATTACCGTATTAACAAGGTATGTCGAAGAAGAGAGAGAAAGAGTGTAAGTAAATCATCCAAGGTAATGCCAGATGAGCCAAAAACAGAAAAAGGTGAAAATCGCGCCGGCAAAGAAGATGTACATATCTTGCGTACTGGAAATGATCGGTCAATATCCGTGCGTAAGACGGTCTTAAGTAGAGAACTCACCTCCGCCTTTCAATCCATCCAATAACATCCCTACTCAACCCCAGCGTATTCGCTGCACCGACCAACCTCGAATGTGTTCCCTTCAAAATATTCCTTTGATCCACCAGGTTGTCCAACACTTCTCTTCCCTGCGCTAGAAAGTCGTCCAGTTGAGCATGTGTATTCTGAATAAACGTATGCTCGCGCAACGCATGATCTTCTCGTAGTTGTGGAGTTGGACCTCGAAAGGGCGATTCTGAGTGGTCTGAAAATGATGTATTGGATTGTGGTCTTAAACCCGGGTGGAGGGTGTTTTGGGGTTGGGTTGTTTGAAAACGACGGCGGGTGTCCGAGGATGGACCAGAGGTGTTAAGAGATGTACCGGTGAAGAGTTCTGCTCTTTGTGCTGCTTCGCGCTGTGACGAGATAATGCCGTACAATGTCGTTAGAGAATCCACTAGTCTTTGAACAATAAGAAAGGTTGGTTAGTGCACCTCAGTTGTGGCTTGTCCTTTGAGAATCTCGAATTGGCTGCGGAATTCGTTATAGTCACTTCGGAATTTTTGAACGCGCCTTCAGATCGCAAAAAGAGTGTAAATGCCGGGTAGGAATAGAATAAGATTTTTGCAAGGCTTACATTTGAGCCTTCTCCTGTTTCGCTTTTATCATTTCACGTTTCGCCATGGAGTCGTAGTCATCTATGGTCCGGTTCATTGCAGCTAAAGAAGCTGAGATCTGTCCTTAACGTGGTTATACCAACTGTGAGCTGTTGCTTATCCTCTTTGGAAATGAAGGGAAAAAGCACCAAGTAATGCAGGTGATGAGTCGCCATTTCGTAGCCGTTCGAGGTCAGATTGGATAGAGGTGGTTTGGCGTACGCCGGAGGTGTAGAGGGAGTTCATTGATCGTAGTGGTTGAAGGCGGAAGGGTGAAATGCGGTGCCAGCGTTGGGACACAAAGATTAGATTAGATTACAGTCAAATCGGGGATTCGCGACGTTGACGCTCATGGTCACTCTCTGAACCAACATCTGTCCGGAAAGACTCGAAACGCGTATCACAATCTCAAGGTTATTCAAAATTTCTGAACATTTCTCCCTGAATTATCAATTGAGAAATTTTAGACTCTTTCAGATGTAGTTTCGCAGGGCGCGCGAGGATTCGAGGAATGACAGCCACTCTACGCGCCAAATGCAGCTCTTCGTTTTGAAATTGGACTACGCCCCTTCGCCGGCTGGATTCTCCCGCAGAGTATCGAGAGGAACAACATGAATTAGACGCATATTCGACAGTGAAGTACAACGTCTTGAAATGTGATAAAACAGTCGCCTGAAGGTTCGAACCAACCAACGAAAGGGGATTTCATCAGGGTTCCCGCTGAAATTTGCAAGACGAGTTTCACTTTCCTAGGATATCGTCATGAGAGTATTCGTTGGACGTCTGGAAGCAGACGGTTGACAACCCTCCTGTTCTCTGGTCATCGTGTTCGAGTCGGAATTGGAAAGCGACATTGAAGCCGACTTCGAAAAATCAGGCAAGCCAAGCGTCCCACTTATGAATGTGTTCCTGAACGACTCAATTCCACCTGGAAGAATGCTTCCTATGTACTTCTGATGACCGGGATGGCGTCGCGATGTCCCTTCTCGGATCAACAAACCACACCCAGATTTCCAACTTCCGAAAATAACCCCTAAACATGATCCCATAGATGCTCGTCTTCTCTATCAGATATGTCAGTTCCGAATTACAGAGCTCATTGAGGATCGGTCTCGAGACGGCGGAGTCTAGAAAGAAGGGCCGTCTCTAAGCTCTTACGGACTGGGTCGAAGGTGACTCATTCAGATGTTCTTACGCTTCTTCAAATGGTGAAGTCACCCTGGGGATCTTTGATTGTTGATCAATCGATACCTGGGAGAGCGAACGCTCGGGATGACGGAAAGAATTATTTGGTGGCGAGAAGAACAGTGGTGATGATCATTCTGATGATAGATGATTGGTGTAGCTTTTATGATAGTCGTAGAAAAATTCTGCGTACCACAATCCTTCTCCCTATCTTATCTTCTTCATCTAATACCGAGCAGTACGACGAGACTGATTTTCTTATCGTCTACCCTATATGTGTGGCAACAGCGTGAGACGAAGTTTTCCCGATGACAGGATTATAAGTCTTGACTCAGAGTACATAGAAAACGACTCCGGGCTTTCTGGATGCTATCGTCGTTTACTCTTCTTCCCTTTTATCCTACCTGCTTTCCCCCCAGCCAATTCCGCTTTCTCTGTTCTCCGTACCCGCTGCTTTAACCTTTCTGCCTTACGAGCTTCCTTGGTCTCGTACCGTATCGTTTTTGGCTTAAGCTTCTTTTTCAAATTGACGTCTTTTTTCGCTCGTGTCAAATTTGAAGGTATAGGCGGAAGTGATGTGGATTTCGGTTGTTCTGGTTCATCCTTGGGTCCGGGACCATGTAATAGAGTATCAGGGTCAAAGTCTTCTACAATGGCGACGGTGGCGAGGACTTCATCATCAGCAAACTCTTGCTCTTGCTCTTGCTCCATTTGATCTGGATCGTTCGGTGTCTCTGAGATTCCCGTCCATTCGTCATCATCAGCTAGGGAATTGGACATTTCAGTGGGACACAGAGGGGCAAAGTCATACATACGAAGTATGGCACCGCAAGCTTGTTCAACCTGGGCCGCATTCTCCGCGGCTTGCTGTTTCAACATACGTCTTTGCTGGTAATATGGATCAGCATATGTAAAGATGTAGATTAAAGATATGAATTGATAGAACCTCCCGGCGTGTTTCTAGACGTTCTTCTTTCTCCCGTTCGGCTGCTTTTTTTCGCGCAGCTTCCGCTTTGGCTACCTTGCGTTTGTGAAAGCCGGTAAGAAATTCACTAGAAAAAAAGGGAAATGTGAGTGGATTTTGTACGAAAAGGTGAGCTCACCGTCTAGCTTCTTCATCGAATACAACTTCCTTGACTTGGCTACGCTTCACTCTCTTCTTTGAAGCGACTGCAGAGTGAGAATGAGTGTTGGATGGTGACATAGTAAGCGACCACGTGACGAACAGGGGTCAGTGCGCATGGCTCTCCCAAGCTTCTCGCAGGACGGTCATTCAGTCATTTTCATTCAAAAACTTTATTTCAGAAACGCTCTTTACGATCTTGTCAGTCTTTTCCCAGCTCTCCCCTCCTTCGGCTGCCATGGCTATGTACTCCTCTCGCTATACCTCCTCTCATTCTCCATGGCATCCTCCCTCTCAGGTTCACCTTTTCCCTCATAATCCTTATCCTCAGCCACTTCCACCACCACAGCCCATCGCCCATAAAGTTTGGATTATTGATTGTAAATCCTGTGGCACTTTTCTCACAAATCGTGGTATGAAGGTATGCTCGAAACCACATAATCGCGACTACCTCTCACCCTACTTCCTATAGGCAGTATTACTCTTGCATCCAAATGTGGCTCTCTTCTCTTCCGACGCGCTTCCAGTCAACTGTTCCGCCTTTACTTCCAATCCGGACGCTCTTCGTCCAGTGACCTCTTGTCGGCCCCCAGCGAGGACCTGTGAATGTCTTACTCAAACCTTGTGCTGCCATGGCTGCGGTGCTGCAATTGGTTACATGATTGTTATTCCCGTATGTCTCTTCCTGTCACCCGAGCGACCCTACAGCTGACTCACGTTATTCAGTGTATACGCTGCACATCATCCATTACGGCGACCAACCGTGCAACAAATGGACATCGGTTCGTCTTTCATTCTAGCGAGGTTTCTGGATCAGAACGACACTATGTACCCGATGAGCCGGGCGTTATACCCTTTGATACCGCATGGGCCCCGTCTCCCCCTCCTGCCGAGCTGTCTGCGTCCTTTGAACAATCTCCGTCGTCGTCGACCTCATACGAAGATTATACTCTACCAACACATACTTCCCCTTCGGAATATCTCCCGACGCCGCCTGTCGATCTAGCCGACCTATCACCGGCGTCGTCGACAATGTCATCACCCACTGCAGGCTCGTTCTCTTTCCCATTCTCTGGTCCGACTCCAATTCAACCACGGTATCCGTCGTCCCCACCGCCGCTCGTCCCAGCCTCCCCACCATCAGACGATTCCATTCGTCAGTTCATGTACAGGCACTCCACCAATTTACTGTCCTTATCGACTTCATCAGAAGTGCCTCCGCCGCTGCCTCCCGTAGTGCCTAACCCAGTCCCATATGGTATGCCCTCGGAAGCACTTGAGTGGTCAAACAAGTTGAAGGCGGGTGATGTTTTGTATTGGCATCACCTAATCCGACATGGGGAGATACCAGGTGTAGGAAATGATCTTCGTGCACGAAGACCTCCTTCAAGACCAGTGAGCCCCGCCCAACCTCCCAGATTCTTGTTCAACCGATGATTTCCCCGAACGGTGTAGTACTTTTCTTTTTTCATGCCCTCATCTTCCGATCTATTATAACGAAAATGACGAACAAACGCTACCATTCGCACGACACCCTCCGTACCCTTCGCTCTACGCATTCCTTAGGTGGATTTTTTGGAACACTTTTCTTTGTGGGTTATTATTTTTGTTTGCCACTTTTGAATTGTTTATTGGTCATTATTATTTTTCCTTTTTCTTGTGTTGAAGGCCGATGAATGAAGCCTTAGACCAACTGTATAATAGCTGCATCTTGACATATACATACGTTATGTACATATTCCACTTACCAATCCTATCCACCGGACTTCACGGTTTTTCATGTGCCCTCAAAATTCAGCAACCTTCACTAGGCCTAAGAGGCCTCCGTCGCTCTCTCAGCCTGGGCAGGAACGCATGTGTGGAATTGATGTAATAAACCTCTTCACCGAGGACTACAATACATAGTGGCTCTCTTCGCCGAGGACTGAAGCTCTCATTTGTCCCCATGTTCACGTCGTTAGAGCTCAAGAGTCAAAATGTAGACTTGACATGGTGAACTTACCATCTTGAGAGATTTTTGGAAAGTTGAGAAAGTTCGGATACACGCGAGCGGCGCGTGCGAAGCGGGTTGGAATGTTTTCTGGAAAAAGTGTGGAATGACAGTTGACGCGGCGTGTCGTTTTCTGCGTGTCGTTTGATGATCCGTCCTTCATGTGCCGATCCGAAATTCCGTTCTACTGGAGTCAACTTGGGGTTAACTCGCTCAGAGTCATGTAAGGACTTTGTTGTTGGAAGATGGAACCCCGACTACTGGTGTCGTCTACGATCACTCCTACTGGTTTCGTCTACGATCACCCCTACTTTACTTCCACGTTTCCGTTCATTAGCTTTAATATATTTTCTCCTATTCTACTACGTTTCGTACATACCCTGTTTGATACTTTAGACTTGATCGGTTTGAACTCCTTTTTACATCTATATTTAATTCACGTACAGTATTCCCGAAACGGGGGCTTTCTCGACTCTTGTGGTCTGCTGAGAACTAATTATCTACGTTCTTTCATCAGGTTATGGGCCCCGTGCTCTCCTAAACTGCCACACAGACCACGAAATCTTACCCCTAGAAGCCCACTACCATGGCCAGCAGCCAGTCGTCTAACAACTACACTACTATCCAGTCCTTACCCGATGAACAGAAGTTCAACGGCGAAAACTTTTTCACCTTCCGAGATGCTCTTCTCATGTATGGGAAGGTGAAGGGACTCGACCTTTATTGGGAAGGTAAGGTTACCATTCCCAAGAACCC